>MU270014.1:10237893-10916643 GCA_021432705.1 Caranx ignobilis
ATATTATGTGTTATACAGTTATGCACAGCATGCTAATAATAAATAATAAAGTGGCTGGTGTTCAGGAAGAAGTTATAACTACTGAGTTGTGCTTCTTGAAATAACATCAATGATGAGTCAGTTATCAGAATGTTTACTGGCAAACTAACCCAATGGTTCACAAACTTTTACACAATAAAGACCCCAACAGTGACTTGAATGGGACCACAGACCCCAGTCAGAGCGGATTTTTGTTTATAGATGTGCTGCTACACAAAGTCTATAAACCATGGCTATCAGCTAATACTCACATATTTTGTATGTGTTACTAAGATGATACTTGAGGAACTCTGGGGTCTCCAGACTCAACTTTGAGAACCACACATCACTTTATGAAAATGCACCAGATCTCCCTTTGCTGACATGTCCAGGACAAAAAAACGAATGAATCAAGTGTTTACAGTTTGACTCAGTCAGGTTCTTGCTGTGTAAAAAGAGTTGTGAACAGCGCGCTGCTGGTGATCAATATTCAACCATATAATCTGACATGTGTCCACTGTCCTGTTTGCACGGTCGTATTGACTTTTCCTAGTGACTGTGAAGCCAACACGCAGAGCAGAGTCCGGATCCAGGAGAGCCCGAGACTCCAGTCCAGGTCTTGTCCCCGCCTTTTTTAAAAACCACTCGACTTTGGAGCAGTGAAAAACAGTGTAGCGTCAGGCCAGCAGATGACCCGGCGCAGCAGCGGCAAGCACAACAGTCCTCTCTAACAAATGAAAGGATGGGGGGCATCAGCAGCAGCTGAACCCAGAGAAACTGGATCAGGGGTCGAGGGGAAAGAACTGCTCTCTGCTCACCCCCGGGTGACTTTTATTGGATTTTCCCCGGTCCACACCAACATGCCATTTGCCAAACGGGTTGTGGAACCCCAGTTACTGTGCAGGTATCAAATCCCAAACGAGGAGGGTCTGCTTTTCGAGGATCTGGTCTCCATCAGTAATGTGGCTCTGTCTCGGACCCTGCGGCAGCTGTCGGACCTGGCTAAACATGCCTGCTCCATATTCCAGGAGCTGGAGAACGAGCTCGCCTCCACCAGCCTGCGGGTCAGGGGGCTGCAGGGCAAGATCAACCAACTTCAGCAGAGCAGCTCCGAGCTGGACCCCAACAGGAGGCAGTGCGTAAGTACCTGACTCTGTGTGTGTGTGTGTGTGTGTGTCTGTGTGTGAAGGCTGCTTCGAGCTGAGCTGTAGGCGCACGAGCTGCGCGCGGGGCTGAGAGAAAACGGCACGAGGAGTCATCCTTTTCACTTTCCACCGCTGACTGATGGAAAGTCTGAATTCATACCATCACGCACATAGTTCCCACTGAACTACGTAAAAGTAACACAAAGTACATACAGCGATACGTTGATTGAACTTGTCGGACACTTGTTGTCGTGGTAACATTTCTCCGGCGGTTTAGTGGACATGTCCTGGGAACACGCTGCCGTCGGTGTGTCTTCTCTTCCCACGCTGAGGGGCGTGTTACAGGCTCCAGAGTTAAAGCAGGAGGACACAGTTATTACCCCGCTGTTACTCCACACACACACTGTTTCTCTATCGGTTTTGACTTTAACGGGAAATCTGACTGATGACGCACATCGGTCCTGATGGGAACCAGTTGACCTGAGTCACTGTTTCTCCATCTTACTCTCTAAAAGCGCCTCTCCATTTACTTTTATGGTCATTATGGAGTCGGTGTATTTTTATTTATCCGCAGCAGAGGCTCCCACTGTGTCACAGAGACCAGAGACTCAGTTCAGATGTGGCTGTTGTGTTTCATGGTGCTCTGCTCCTCACTCTTGTGTCCTGCTGCATGTGTTAAACTTTGCTTGTCTCTAATAAGAATTCAGTACCCTACCCTGATAAGCATGTGGTCACAGCTCTTTAATCTCTGTGTAAACCACACACACACACACACACACACAGGAGGGTGATGTGATATTGATTTATATGTGTTTATGTATAAACCTACTTTTCAGGAAGCACTTAGGAAACCCCTGTACCCTGTGGCTCACCCCCTCCTCTTGCTCAAAAAAAAAAAAAAAAAAGCTTGGACATACACCAGTGGGTTTACCTTGTTAGGTTGAGCAAGTCCTCGCTTGTTCCCCAGACCTGGCTTCCTGTGGTTTGTGTGGGTTACTTTGCCTAAAGGTGTTTATCTGCTGCCTGACACAACCAAAGCACAGACCTGACCCCTCTTAAACCTGATTTAAACCTTGACATGTCTCAGAGATCTGTCTCTGTGGGCTGGCCTGTGGAGCAGCTTGTTGAGTGCATCCATGATGTGTTGCACATGTTGGTTCTGTCTGTTCTCAGTCACCCTGACCACGAGTCCTCTTGTCAGTTTGGCCTTAAAGACAGTCTGTCCCCTTGTCGATCGATGAGCTCACTGTGTCACCCGTCCTGTTGTGTGAATTTTAGATGCTACATGTGGAACAGGGGATGTTGCGTGCCAGGTTAGCTGATAACCCCTTTTGCCTGAAAAACCCTAATTACTCTTAATTGTGCCTTTCATGTTAATGGTGTCAGGGGCAGACTTAAACAACACAGCCCTCCCCCATCTGAATGACAATTAGTGTAAATGGAGCATTTGAGGGCACAGAGAGTTTTGTAGGCGGGGGTGGGTTTTTATGATGTGATTGTGACTTGTCCATTGGATGACTGCTGGAGGTCCTCTCACTATGTTAGATGAATGCAGACTGAAGTGCTCCCTCTATCCTAGCACAGCTGCCTGTTTGTGTGGGTAGAGTTGGACTGTTGGTGCATCAGCCTACCTGCATTTCTCAGTCAGTGCAGGCTGCTGTCGCTGTGTTCCTGCTGTGATATTTGTATGCAGGTGTGTTATTAAACTCTGACACATTCAGGTCAAATGACATGTTTTTTGCTGAGAGTGCAGCGTGTTTGTTCGGTCCATCTCATATCCAGCCTTGTATTCTCTATCTACAACACCAGCTACACAAGAGCTGCACTTAGTGCTCGAGCACATCTATATATAGATAGTGAAGTGATGCTCCTACTGTTGGAGATTGATTGATGTGGCTATTTATACAGTGGAATCCACAAAATAGAAGAGTTTCCTTTAAACTAACGGTACACACTTAAAAATGCCTCAGTAATAATGAAAAATAAAAACACACACTCTCTTGCCCTTTCTCTCTCTCTTATCCTCAGCCCCACACATATACACATACACACAACCAGGCGCCTGGCATGTATCCCTCGGGCCTGTGTTTGGACAGCTCTCCTGTGACACCCCATCAATGTCTGTGTTGGACAACCATCAGAGCTGCACAGCCAGACTGGGCTCTGTGGTGCAGTCCCACGTTAGAGCACTCAGCTGGGTTTCGGGTTACACTGGCTTAGGGCTCAGGGGGGAGCTGTAATACTTGTGGTGGCAAGTGGCCCTCTGGCTTTTCTGGGTCCAAGAGCACATGGCTGGCAAGTTTACCACATTCTTCGTATAGACCGCACCAGTGACTGCCTCACAACACCAACAACAGTCAGAGCCATAGTCTCTCACTCTGTCTCTGCTCATCATGGACAGAAGACTAGAATCACAGTTTTCACAGCAGTAATTTTGCAAACTGTGTGCACACTCGTACTAGTCTTGTGCCTCTGAAGTGTTGGGTAATGATAAAACATGTTATCTGCTGTAGTATTACATCATAAAACTCCAGGACAGCTGTCATTCATTGACTAAATACTCTGAACAACAGAGCACAGCAAAAAGAAAGGTTTTATTCTGCACCAAATCATAATCAGGATGATCATGTGTCTGTGTAAACTTGAATGAATGCATCACCAAGAAGGCTGATTGTAACTGAACACATGCAGGACAAATCTCATCTTTGAGATACACAGCATGCACTCATGTTGTTGCTAGAGGAAATAACGTTTATGTAGATTCACATTTCCCCACATTAAGACGTGAAATCCTATATGTGTAGTCAGTTTAAATGTAATCCATTAACAATAATGTGCTGGAATGTTACATAACCTTTAAGAGAAGACAAAGAGCCTGCAGCATTTACAACTACTGTGCTAAAAGGTGCTTCAGGCTCCACTGTGCTGCTCGGCTCCAGCAGGCCTTGCAGTAATGCAGAGCGCCACATTCTCCTGCTTTGTCTCTTGATGTCAGTCCTCCTTCCTCAGCACAGTGATGCTGGTGCAGCCTCACTGACCTGGAATGAAAGTTTCTGTGGACAGTAGTAGTGGCACGTCATCTCTGCTGCTATAAACTCCAGCAGAGCAGTTCAGGCCAGGAAACCACATTAGCCCGTTCACAGTCCACCCTCCCTGCTTTTGGCTGACCCGGTCCTACCATTACTGGGACTTTACTAAGTGAGGCTACGTCAACGAGTCAATGCACGCTACAGCTAAAGTCAGTATCAGTTAATGTAGGGATTCATGAGAGATGATGTTGGAGTATTTTATCAGCAGTGATCCCATATCCATTCAAGTCTCTGAGTTAAATGTAACATGAGCCTTTTCCTATAGAAATCTTAAATCATTTGCACAAAGAAAAAGAAACACATCAGTGCATCTTTATTCACATGATCATGATCCCCGACTGTGAGCATATTTTTGCAGGCCCAGACAACCTGCCGTTGATATAGTACCCCTTCTAATTACAGAGCAGATTTCAAAGACCTGCTCATTCATTCCTGCACCCTCCCTTCTCTCCCCCTCTTCCCAGACAGACACTAGACAGCCTTGATTCAGCAGCTTGTTGTTTTTATTCAGCTCTCATTATAGCCTGTGTCATCTGTTTCACCCCTGGCCTTGTATTCAGCTCTGACTTTGCATTTTTTGGGGGTCCAGGAGCTATGAAACTGACGTCTTTGTTCAGTCAGCTTTCATGTTGTAATTTGATAATATGCTATAAACAGGTGATTGCCAGAGTGATTTGACACTGAAATGAGAAGTGTGGTCCTTGCACCAAGTTGAAGTGGTTTCCTCCATTAGCCATGTGTTCATCTCAGCACCTCGGACCCTGGTGGATCGCCCGGCCTGTGATTTAAGTGGTTACTGCTGAACCGTTCTGTCAAGTCAAGCATTCCAAGCAGACTCTGACCGGGAAACCACAGTGCTCGCATGCACTTCTGGGACCTTACACCCCACACGTGCACCTCAAATTGGCCCCGGACAGCCGGTGCGATTAGGGGAGAGGGGGCGAAGCTGGAGTCCATGTTTGTTTATAAAAGGAGCCGTTTTGTTAAAATGAAGGTTAAGGTTTTTCATTGCAGTGCTTGAGGGAAATGTGTGAGTGATTACACTTTACATTCCTGTGGTGGGACCCTCCATGAGCAAGCAAGTGCTCCTGAGCTCCTGGGGTCCACACACACTCAGGGAAAATCCCTCTGCAGGTCATGTGTATATTTTTGCATCTATAGACCAACATTTGTGTGGAGTGTGAATGTATGTGTGTGTTATTTTAACGTCAGGTTCCTCCGGAGGAAGTTAAGCTCTGGTTTGTTGTCGGTGACGGGTGATTGTGCTCTCTGCTGCAGAAATAGGGGGCCTTGATAAGCTATCTCCCACCCTGATGTGTGTATGTGTCCCTCATACACAAATAGTCACCCCTATAAAAACATTCCCCAGCAGTCATTACTCTTTATGGAGTCCTGAGTGTGGGGCAGAGGCACCAGGGGGACAATTGAGGCCGGTCCTGAAGAATAGGTGGGGGGCAAAGTCATCTACCCCCTGACCTCAAAAGCTTGCTGACCTCCCAACCCCCTACAAAACACAAAAGAACAAGCACAGCCACCTCAATTTTGCTTATCATCCAGTCTCTAAAGGCTTGAACTGCCAATTAGAGTGGATTTAAGGTTTGACATGATCCTGAATAGCCACAGGTCAGCAGACCGGCAAGACCCGGTTCAGGACCAGGCCAGATTAACCTGTCAGAGTCAACTCAGTAACTTCAGTGAACTTTTCATCCTGGTTGTCACTCATGGCTGGAGAAGAACTGAGCCATGAAGATGTTTGTGTCCTCTACTTCCTCCAGTTTCCAGTGAGCTGCTGCAAATGATGTTTTTATATTTCAAGCCCTGAACACTTGAACTGCAGGTCACCAAGTGTGAGTCACATATAATCCCCTAGTGTTGTTGTATTCCTTCCCTGTACCAGCCAGTTTGAGTTACTAAAGATCAGAGTGACCTCACCTCAGGAAACAATGTAACATCTGCTCAGCTTCTATCTGAACACACATGGTGCTGTTATTCTCAAACAACCAGATTTCCTCCAAAGATAAAATAAATACATGTCTGTCTGACTAGCTTCATGTTAAACTCTCTTCACTACAGCACCAGTTTACAACACCTCACCACATTCTTTTCCATGGCAACCTGGGGAAATATTGACAGCTCTCACCAACGGCTGTAAAACTGATCGTCAGCTGGCCCTTTGTCTTTGCCGCCACTAGCCAGAAGCATTTCAGGCCACCTGCGAGGGTTTCCACCCAATGATATGATCTCCACTGTCCCCTCCTCCGCAAGCCAACTGTACTCACAGAAATCTGAAGACCCATCTCTGAATCTTTACAGGAGAAGAAGATAAAAAGTCAAGTCAAACTCCTTTTCTTCCTCCTCGTGAATAGCAGGTTCACTGTCTGTAGGGTGGGATTAGAGGGAAATGAGATATAAAGGTGGCCATAGAAAAAGAGCCTTATATTTAGTAAATCCTCCCAAGGACTTTTCTTTGCTGTGAATTCCAGTGTAGAAGAAGAAATCTGTTTATCAAAATGTCTCTCATGGGAAGTTAAAGACAAAGTTGAAGTCTGAAATGACTGAATGATGGAGAAAATGTGCAACTGATATGGTGTTTCAACAGGAAGGAAATTTGTGCACTTGTAGTCTCTGCCATGCAGGTGTTTAGACTGGGATTTGGGTGGAATGTGAACTCCTCTCACCTCTCCTCCATATATGAGCGGATCAGCCAGGTTGAGGCTGAGGAGTTGAAAGAGTCTTTTCAACAATCATCCCACCATCACATGAATAAAGCAAAGAAAGCAGCAGCTGGATATGAGGGTGGGTATCTACGGTGTGCTCATTAGGGCAGGATAAGACAATGCGACCAGCTTTGATTTCTCTTCATACTGGTGTTGAGTTCGTTGAGGCTGGGTCTGATCATTCTCTAAAGCACTGAGCCTGTGACCAAGTTGTTAGACTTTACCAAACCCCCAAAAATAAGAGCATGAGTGTAATGAAAAGATTAAACTGCTGTGACCTGAGCTGCAGCAGTTGACACGTATGACCAACTAGCTTTGACCTTTAAAGGTCACATTTTCGGTTGTAAAGCAGGTGAAGGAAAGACTCAGAGCCCCCTCTCTTCTAATTGGTTCACTGACCTGTTGGTACTAGAACTCTAGAGAGAAGTTGATGATGTTAAAGAGTAATTGTGATGACTACATACATGACTCGTAACTTGTTACAGGGAGAGTGGAGGCTCTCTGCCCTCCACCTGGTGAAAACTAACCTTGCAACATCAGTGCAGCACTTGGACTCCACCCCAGTGTCCCAGCTCTCGTCTCTGTGCATCGCGACACAAACGCGCTCCGTAACCTGTAATCTTTGGTTTATGACAGTTACGACTACACAAATAAACACGTCATAACACCGTATATGTTATACAATGTTATGCACCGCTCCATGGATTGTTTTCTTCGCCAGCTTTGTTAAAAACAAATGCAAATGGCCCGGAGGAGGGTTGGCAAAACAGTGGAAAAGCCACCAAACTTGCATAGTCCCTCTTTAAACCACACTGAGATGGTTTTAGGTGCTTTAAAACACAAGTATTTCATCTTCTGAATCAACATAGTATAAGTGTAAAATGATAACACGACTCAAATACAGAAAGTATAACATCAAATGAATATATAAAATGCAATGTATATAAAAATGGGTGCATGCAATGGGTGAATATATGAGGTTATAAATATAATAAAGTAATGCACAGTAGCTTGTTATTACATCGACCAGGAGTTAATGCAAACAATAATATAATATAGGATTACACTTGTTGTAATCATATATTACAATACATATCACTTATTGTTACAGCTGAGTTCTCTGATTGTGGCTCTGATGGAGTTGAAACTGTTCTGTAGTGTGGAGGTGAAGTGCCTGTTGTATGTATGTTCTCTAGTGGAGGTAACTACGATGTTTGTTGTGCTTTCCGTGACTGCAGTTTACTTAGTTAGCTGCAGCTGGCGTACCACACCTCTCTCTGTTTCCTGAAATTGATTATTAGGTCCTTTGTTACAGAGGTGTTGACTGGCAGGTTGTTGATGCAGCACCATTCTGCAATTGTAATGATGCCATTTGTGCTGTGAGTTGGTGTGCAGAGAGAAAAGAGAAGAGGACTCAGCACACAGCCCTGTGGAGCCCCAGTGCTAAGTGTCACAGCTGGGGAGTGACGAGTACCCAGGATGCAACCAATCCCTGCAGAAAGAACAGACATCTTCACCCTGGGAGAATTTTTATATTTTATAGTTTCTGTCTCGTTCATAGTAAATAAAATGACTGATCTAATAACTACTTCTCTCCTCACATGACTTCAGACTCTTGTCATGGTCTTATCTGCTTCCTGCCGGGCTGGTTCTGTCCTGTGGACCCTCACTTGTCACACTTATTTACACTTTAAGTGCAAGTGGTGAGCGGCGCCCTGTAACAGGCTGGTGGAGTGTTTGTTGAAGAGTGTCACTGACCTGGATACAGAGGTTTCTTGTGCTCTGCTTCTTGTCACAGTTCAACACCTTGCCACAAAATGAAACACATCACCCTCCTTTTCTCTCACTTTTATCTTCTTGTTCTGGGTTAAGGCAAATGCTATATCTGGCCGTGTGAATTAAGACTGTGAGCAGATGGGGCAAAGTCTGGTCATTCATTTTTTTATAGTGAAGATTTCATGCCAGATGTGCATCATTTTAATGCTCCAGATAACACTGGTTGTGCTGCTGAAAAATGACCCGAGGCCTCCACACAGGTCAGCGTGAAAGGATGATTCTCCTCCACCCAGCTCAGTGTCCACACGCTACTTCACCCTCCTGCTCTGGCTTTTGTTCCTCCCTCTTTTATACCCTCCTCCTATGGGATATTTCCTCTCTTCTCTTCTTTTATTCTTGCCAGTAATTTCTGTGCCTGCCCGCTCCCTCAGGCATTTGGTAGACTTTGTTCTTCTCTTCTGACTGCAAGCTTTCTCTGGGCTTCTGGGTCTCATCTCCGTATCCCAGTTTCTCATTTTGGGATGCAGCCAGTCCTGCTCCCAGCAGGCCCGGTGGGAGAGACCATCCTGCTATAGCAGCAAAAAAAAAGTGCTTTGCCTTAAAAATGGATGACCTGCTCTCCATTCTGCTCTGCTTTTCAGTGAGCAGCTCCTTGAATTTAACATTTACTGACCACTAATCATCCTGGAGTTGATGCTTTGTACTGAAGGCTTGATATTTGATGCAGTTTGTGTGTGAATCAGAAATGAGTGCAGACTCTAAGCTGATGTGTGTTTTTGCTGACACAGTCAAATCATTAACCGAATGTTCTAACATGGCTCATTTAATTTCTACTAAATCCTCTCAGCCTTATTGTGTTGTCACTGATCCCACGACACATTAAACGTCCACAGTCTGCTGTGCACAGCTCTGACTGTTTAGAGATGTACGAGACAATGTGGGATCCTCTCTCTTCAATCTATACCACATGTTTTCAAGAAATGGATTCTCACCCCGGAGAAGGATCCAGTTTCGAGTCCAAAGTCTGCTCTCTGAGCACTCACTGGGGAGCTCAGGCTTGAAGGGAACTTCCACTGACATCTGAAACACGTACAGAATGAGACCTTTTATTGTTGCTTTTCCACAATGAATGTGCAGAAATGGTAAAAAATCTCCAAATCCACCTGTCTACATTATAACACGCCCTGTCGTCATGTCTGGAGCTGTCTCTGTTGGACATCTGTGTAATTCTACCTTAACAAATGTCAGTCATGGTGAGAGACAAAGAAACAGAGAAGTTCATCAATAGTCTACAGCTCCACTGTGTGATCAGTGTGTCCATGTTCCCACAACTCTGAACTTGTTGGAAGAGAGAGACAAAAAGACAAAAAAGTGAAAAGATATCTGGGACAGACCCAGTCCTCTCTCCTCCATCATGGCTGCTGTAGGGCTCTTGTGATGATTTGCCCAGGCTGCCTTGGCAGACACTCTCCATCAGGCAGCAGGCCACTGCAGAGCAACTCAGTGCAAACTGAGTTTAGCTTCCATTTTTACTTATACCACGTTGAATAAATCAAATCAGATTTCTCTTGGTTTTACATTCTTGCTAACATGTAAAGAAAACGACAGGTATGTTTTAAGAATGCTTAGGAGGACAATGTGATGATGCTGAAGGGACAAAGATCACTTAAATCTGCAGTGTGGGACTGGAAAAATTGCTTGGAAAACCTTTTCTCCGCAATAGATCTGAATATTTGTGACAGTAAAAACCAGGATTGGATGGAGACTAAGTCTGAACACTGACAAAGAGAAAGAGGTGGCTTCAACCAGGGGTCAGTGTCTCAATAATCCGTGGTAAGGTCACAGTTTATGTGATGCTGTAAGTTATTAACAGCTGGAATAGCTTTAGTTTCCTACGAGATATAACCATGATATATCCCAGGGATTTATTAGGACATGATGGGGATTTGGTTTAGACAAGAATGATATTTTCACTTTCTAAAGTTGTGGTTTTGACTTGTTTTCATGCTCGCTCCCTGGAGGAACAGTTCCTGGAAATAGCTTTTAATGACGAGTCACTTGTGGGAAAGGCGAGGGCTGTTGACCACTGTTGCTTCAGAGGAGTAATGGATGGTCAGCCTGCTCACATCAGTTTATCTGAAGTGGTAGCTGTAAGTGTTGCACTGAGGAAAGTACCTGAAGGTGCTGCTGTTGGCCGTCAGCCCAGAGTCCATAGTGCTGTAGAAGGTGTATTTCACTGGAAGCAGACTTTCATCTCAACTCTTTCCTGCTAAACTGTAACCAGACGTCAGCGCCTGTTGGTGTGTTTCAGGGTGTGTGTGTGTGTGTTTTTCCTTTCCTCTGTGATAAACTGAAATATTTAGTAAAATACATTCTCTTTCCAACTCGCTAACATTATTGCTTTGGCATAGAACGCACAAATAACTGAGTACAGTGTACGGTTTGTTTTTTTACGAGACCGATTGATGTCATAATGGAGGCAGGCTGTGCTTCAGAGTGGAACCTGCCTGTTCCACCCAGCGTGATGCAGAGGAACTCAGTGATTAAAGTTGGATCTGCAGGACTGCTGTTGTCAGCGCTGTTTATTTTGCTGCTCCACGGAGAATTTGAGGCAAATGGACAAATAAGTCCAGTCATGATGTTTATCAGTCTGTCTGTGGGAAACTGCTGCACTGTAAAGATGCTCACACTTCCTCTCAGCTGCATGGCCACGGAGATACAGACACTCAGCTCAGTAACTTGTTCCACCACTGATCCGATCATTTGTGACTGTGATTGGCCTTTTTAGGCTGCATACTCATCACTTGCATCAGTCTCACTCACTTCGTAAAGATCCACACAAGCCTTTTTGGATGGGACCACACTACAACGTGATTAGTTTGAAGGTGATCAGTGACTAAATCCCATCTATCAATCACCTGTTTTTGACGATAATCTGTTCATAAGGATCAGCAATATTCCTAGACTGGACTTACATGTCATGTGTGCAGGGATGGTGATGACAGACCACCATCTGAATTCTCTGTTGTACAGATTAAAGCCCCTGGACATGGTCACAGAATAAAGGTTTGCTGTTACCTACCTGGGCTTTGAAAAAGTCAAATAACCCACATCCATCTGTTTGAGAACTTTGTCCTGCTATTCACACTCTGCCGTCAGGGACGCATTTGTCTCTAATATATATTACATACATGATCAGATGCATCTTGGTGTATTGCACGGCTGTACCTGTGTGTGGACAAGTCTGCTTCTGTTTTGAAAAGCATGAATAGGAGCAGTGAGATCAAAAGCCTGACCCCCCCCCCCCAGAGAGGAGTGGAGGTGTGTCATATGATCCCTCTAGAAACACACACACACCAGAGGAGCATGTCTGACTTAGATACAGACATAAAAGCACTTGTGCAAATGAAATGGAAAGCAGGGTTTGAATGAGTGGCCCAGTGAAACAGGTGGTGTTGCAGAGAAGTTCTACCCTCTCCGATCTCTTTGTGCAGCGAGCTGTGTGCCAGCTGGCTGGCTGCTGACAAGTTGTGTGTGACTCATTACCTCTCCATTGAGGGACACAAAGCTGGAGCGCACTCAGCCATCACAGTCTCCTAAGCCTCCCGTCTTCACCTTAATGCGAGGCCAAGGTCATGGCTGCCATGCTGGGACGACGCCCAGGCAGCTTCAGCGGCCAATCAGAGACAGAGCTCTCAGTCACGGGACCTGTTTGAATGAATTTGAATGAGGCTGTCGGTAGGAAGTCTCTCTATTCACTTAGTGTCTGGACAGTTACCTTGGCAGCACTTTGTCTAAAGGAAGAAATGTCACAGTTGAACTCATTTGGCAGGACACGGGGTGGCTATTGATTCAAATTCTTTCACAACATGAGTCCTCGAAGTGTGTCTCTGTTTTACTGCCCAACTGCTTGTTCACTCTCAAATGAAAACGCCACGGTGGCACCAGCTTATGAGAGAAATGCCTCGTTTATCACCTTGATGATGTCTGTCCTGCCCTGCCATAAAAGCAATAGGGTTTGTGTGTTTAACCATTGAACCTCCTTGTTAGTTTGAACAGGATAGACTCTGAGGTGGGAGGAGGGGGGCTGCGCTTTGTTTTGAGTCAGTGTTTTTAGAGGTGCAGTGCTAGAGGGAGGTGGATCACAGACAACTTCATTCTGGCCGATGAGAGTAACACACTGTAATCAAAAGCACATGCTGCATGTTTGAGGAGGTCCACGCTGTGATCAAGGAGTAGATATAGGTGTGAAAAATGGCTGCAGTGTTATTCCAGGCTTAGAATCATAATCAACAGACACCTCCATATCGAGGCAGCTTATAATGACTTACCGAAAGCTGCAACAATTCCAAAGTTTTTCTTCATGTGTGTGTGCGTGTGTGTGGACAGTTGCATGGCTGTTTCATTTTAGAAACGCAGCTCATATCAGGTTAACACTGTTTCGACGTGGGAACCTGTGAGACTGTGCCAGAGCCATCTGTGACTCTGCAGATGGCCCTGCTTGTTAAAGTGGGCCACGGTAGGACCCTGTCGTCTACCCAGGATGGGACAATGGAGATTACGGGTGTCTGATCTCTTGGTTTACACACAGTCTGAGGACTGCAGGACACGGGGAGGGCGCACTGCCCTGATCTTTGAATTGCACCACTGTTATTCCGTCCACATGAAGGCATTTCACTGATGGCAGGAGAGATGTATTTACATGTTGTCTGTGTCTCTGGGAGCACCTCTTGTCTTTAGGTCAAGTTGTTTTTGCCTTTTTATAGACAGGACAGTGAAGGGACAGGAAGACATGCAGTGAAGACTGTCCCAGTCAGGAATCAAACCTGCCATCCACTGCTTGGGGGCAGACTCTGCACAAGTGGGACGTGCTCGAACCACTCGACCACCTGAGGACCCCCAGTGACACTTTTGTTGTGTGTTTTGTGTGTCTTTTTGTTGGATTCTGGGCTTAAAGGAGGTTGTGTTGAGGAAAATTGCAGTGATTTACAGAGGCAAAGTTTAAGTCCAAATGTTTCAGTTCTTTCTTTCACTCTTTCACTTCAATGTTGTGCATTTCTCTGCTTCGTACTGTATTCAGCACACATTCCCACACCCTATTTGGTCTTCCTTGTTTCTTGATTGTTGTTGATGTTGGTGCTCTGCCAAAGAATGATCTGTGTGCTCAACCTGCTCTGCTGCCAGAGTGAAACGTAGTACAGATGGGAGAATCTGAAGAAGATACATGCTGCATTCACAAGGAAGGGAACAATGACCTTATTTATGAGGATGAAGGAACTGGCTGTCTATAGTGGCACGTTCACACAACCTCAGCCGTGTTCGTCAGGGTTAACAATACACATGTGCATCGTGAGAGCTGGTTTTTGATGCTGTGTTTTTGTTGCTGATAACGCAAGTTTATTTTTTCAGCTTCCTGCTCTTACCAAGGGTCCACGAGTTACAGCAGCACTGATCCAGGTCTTTATTAAGGCTGTGTGGTTAGTGAGATTTTAAAGTAACAGGCTGACTCAGACTCACTCGGCTGCTTTATTTAGCATGCACAGCTGATTTGTGAGGCATCTTCAGGGTGGGAATGGACAAATTCTCAGTGTCAGTGAGCTGAATCTCCCTACAGATGATGGCAGAGTGTGGGTTTTGTCATTTTCTCTGAGTTCTGAGCTGTTGTGCAACAATCACTTGACTGGTTCTTCTTCCCACAGCCGATGTTTTGATGACCTCTGCTTCAACAATACTTCAGAAATCAGAGAAGTTGGGAATAATCCAAGGCTGAGGTATCCAGGAGTGATTTATCCTTCCCTCCTCATCCGTGAAACACCTTGTAATTTATGACTTCATGAGAGGGAGGGAAGGAGACTCAAGAATGTCTCTGAGGAGACTTTTGAATCCAACTGAAGGAGGCTGTTGCATAATTAAACAGTTTCAATGTGATCTGTCACTTCAGCGCTGTACAAGTTATTATTATAAGATTAAACTGTAATATTGTCAGGGCCTGAGTCACTACTCCATGTTTTTGTCTTCATAAGAGCAGCACATCAGGTCTGACTGTAAAATATGGTCCAATATAATTTTTTCAAGATGTAGCGAAGTAGCCTCTATGCTTGGCTGAAGCTTTTAATGCCTTCTGATCATATCATATAGCACCACATGCAAAGCCAAATCTGATTTCATGCAGAACAGTTGTAATAATGAAAGTCGGCTCTGATATAATTCAGAGCCTATGAGCCATTTACATGGGAGTTGATTCAGGGTTCAGTCCGTCATTCATCTCCACTCAGCCCATCTCTGTGCCTCTATTATGTTGTAGACTTCAGGCTCCACAGTTCTCATCAAACAACAATGCATTTCTAATAGCAATACACAGGGAAACATGCCTTTCTGCTGATGTCATGTGCAGCAAGTCATGCCATAAGTAAGAACTGTGCTGGGCTTCATCTATGAAAGGCTCTGGGCAGCTGCTTCCTCGTTCTCCATCTGTGAGTTGTATATGTTCAAAACAGGCCCTTTGTTGCTCAGCGGCGATGGCACTGACCCAGGGTCAGGGGTTTGAGTCCCACTGTGGCTTCCCCATTGTGAAAATATTCACATTGGTGGTATTTGAATGCATTTTTAACATGGACCAGGTGTCATCCCAGAGGCTTCACTTCACGACTGAGGCTGCGACGTCAGATGTGATTCACAGGGAAAATGAGGCTGCAAGTGAAAATGTGCAAAAGGAGAGAAATGACATCAACAAAGCCATCTGTCTCTTCAGAACGTGGGCAGAGGGAGTGTTAGGCATGTAAATCTGTGTTTTTATATTGCCTCATCCACATTTACAAGACTTTGTGCTGATTTTCCCCCTGAAGGGAAAAACTGAGTGTTGTCAATCATGGAGTGATGGCTCATACACATCACACCAGGCCCTCAGTAATTGGTGCAGTCTGTAAAGCAGATTATGGTTATTTGCTTTGTAAAAATTACCTTTGGCTCCTGCAGAAACTTTGTGTCTGGGCAAAACAAAGCCAGGTGAGCATGTTTGAAAGACATTTGATCCTGTTGGTCTCTAGTTTTTAGAGTTGAAACAACACTGAGGACACAACTAACAACTACACAGTCAAAACAGATACAACTAACTCAGTAATTTGCTGATACATGATTATGAAGGCCTTGAGAACACAGTACGTGTCCCATAGCAACTTTTTCAGCTTTCGTTCACTCACTTACATGTGAAAGCACCGGTCAGTCTGAGCTGACCACAGGTGTCCAAGCTCAGTATGACTGTTACCACGGCAGCAGCAAACTTGTATTTTTCTGGACCCATTGATTAAATCCCAGGTCACACACACTCACCCCAGTCTATAGTTAAGGAGGTTTCGAAGATGAATAGTGATGTGTCTTATTTTCTGTATCACAGTTTGGAGTAATACACGTCATGCATGCACTTCAGCTTTTCCATTTCCTGATGTCTGTTGATGTCCTGAACAGGACTTATTAATGTCACACTAGCTGTTGCATTTGATTTAATTTGCATGTGGTGACAGTGTTGGTTGCTGGTGTTGTATGTGTGTTGCTTATGTTGACAAGGAGTGACGTTGTGGGCGGAGCGCTGATCACTGACACAAAGGACCTTTTCATCATCAGGCCTTCACACTCAAAGTTTATGATAAAGTGTCAGACTGGAAGTCGAGCCATCAGAGGAATTTCACATAGAACCTGTTAAAATGTGTGTGTGTGTGCGTGTGTGTGTACGGTTTAGAGCTGCTGGAGAACAAATGAGTCACTGGAATGAATTTGAATTCCCCTGATCCCCTGGATTATGATGTTTAATTTAATCTGTCTTTTTTGAGGCTGTGGGGTTCATCCAAATAAGTAGCTTGAGACCTGTTTATTTGTTGGGTTTGTGTCGCCCTCTACATTTTTTTCTCTCCCTAATCTCTGCTTGTTTTTGTTGTCATATGTTGCCGTACCACATGGCTCATGTTGGTCACAGCCATCACGGCAAGTCTGGAGAGTGGAATGGAGACGGGAAAGCAAAAGAGGAACGGGCCTTACCCTGAAGCCCTCAGGGTGAAGGAATATAGGGGTGACGGAGGACACATTCCTCCGAGCACAGATGTGACCTGTCCATCTGGACTCTCACTCTCTGCGAGGTCATAAAGCTGACGGTGTACCAGGGGAAACTGGAGGTGTGATCCAGCCATGTTTTTTTGTCAGATATCACACCACAAATAAACTGTTTTCACAACAAAGAGAGCGGAGAGCCGGAACCACAATCCACTGAGACCTCATTTCCCTCCATAAACAAACTGTAGAGGGCCTCAGAGGGACCTGTCTAGACCACAGTTACTCATTGTTCTTAAATGCGCATGAACACACACCCATCAGTCCAGGGTTAGGCATGGCCTCATGTCAAGGCCCATACCAGGTATACCTGTGACCTGAGCCTGGTCCTAACATGCTGCAGATCACACTGAAGAGGTGGTGGAGCATGCGTCCTGTTAAAGCTCCCCACTTGCTGAGCTAGGTTTGGAATAAGAATGAGTGACTACATTCAGCTTGAAGTATCAAATGTGTCCACTGGTGAAGACGATGGGAGCAGCAGCATGCAGTGTATAAGCTGGAGGCAGAAACCTGATGAACATCTGCAGCTTTTACAGGCCCCTGATGCTCTGTCCACCACCTCCACCCATCCTGTTGCTCCTCCCAGTGTTTCTCTGGAGTAGATTTTGTGATGTATGTAGAACAGATTGTTGTTGTGTCATGATTTACAGACATTTGGGGCAACAAGGGCTGGAACTCTCTCCTGATGTGCCGTCCTGTTTCCCTCCAGCAGTTGCATAACATCCCTACGATGCAGAATGGTTTCAATGTGCAACATGCTGCTTAGGAATGACAAAGAAACACACACATGGTATGTACCTGACCTCAGACAGATCTTTTTAATCTGTTGCCCCTAATCTGCCGGTTAAAGAGGGATCCTGTGTGAGATGACACACTTCTGTCCCTGTGAAGTTTGCTGCCACTGCTGGTGACCCTCACTGGGTCACAGACAAAGCGTGCGAGGGCAACCATCTTTCTTCTCATTAGTATTCGCCCTAAGCTCCGCCCACACAGGCGCTGGTGACATCTGGTGTGTTGTGGGCCAGTGTCTCTGACCCAAGCCGCCTTTTAATCATGTGTGTTTTTATTCAAATATGTGCCGACTCACACTCAGCCCTGTTTCAGTCTGCTGCCATGCCTTTATTTATTGATATTAAAATCCATCACAGTCAGTGGGAGACAATCAGACATCAATGGGTCAGTAATCAGGCTGATTTTCAGAAACACACTTATTCACTTTGTTACAGAGTTAGATCTGTACAGTTCACGTAAAGCTCCAGCAGCTAGCCGTGTCTTCATACTAATATGATATACTGTGTAACATGTATACTGTCTGTTTTAGACTGGGACAGAGCCAGTGTCTCCTGCCTTTGTTCTCAGTTAAGCTAAGACAACTTGACAGTGATGTCATCAGTCCCTATAGAGATGACACTTCCCAAAATGTTACACTATTCCTTAAATATTTAAGGAGATTATTCCTCCAGTCACATGGCTGCTAACCCGACTTACTGTAGGAGTAACTTTAATTCTTAATAACCTGGATAGCATCAGCAGTGATTTTTAATACCTCAGCGTTTTACTTGATATCCCACAATCCTCTTGTTCGTGATCAGAGAGGTTCTGCTGCAGCGGAGGAGCTCTGGCCCCACAGACTCGCTCGCTGCCGTTGGATTTCCACTGAGGCCTGCCAGGGTGGGATCAGCCCGCCGCTCGCTGTGATGTCACTCTGCCTCAGCTACAAAGTTGATGTGATTACCATCTTAGAAATCACTGTCAGGCTGTGGAGACCAAATTACCATGGCTGTTCCTATGGCTCTCTCTCTCTCTCTCTGCCCTCCTCGTCTCTGTGAGTGTTCCTGTTGAGCCAGGTTACCCTGCTGTGATATCATGCCCAGTGGAGCCAGACTAATCACAGTCACTTCCCTGGATCATTCCCACACAGTGTGAGCCATTCATTCTCTAGACATGGGACTGTCTCTGCTGCTTAGTCAGAAAAAGTGAAAAACAGAAATTGTTCTCTTGACTGAATGTCAAAGTTGGCTCAAGTGTCTCTCTCCTCTTTGCAGTCTACCATCTCTGTGTTTCCTGTCACCAGGGCCTGGCCCGACCCTCTGAAGTGACTCTACCAATTAAAATCCTTTATCTAATTTTGCCTCCTCTTCAAAGGGAGCTTGTTCCGCACACACAGAACCACAGGAACTACACAAGTGGCTTGTGTACAAGGTTTTGGTGGCTCTAAAAGCATTGTTGGCTTTCCTCTCCGCTCGCATTCCTGCAGCTCTCTTGACCACACAAGAAGGCGAACTCAGAATAGTCTAGAAGCCGAGCAGAGACAGAGGAGTTTGCCAGATATCAAATATTTACTGTTTGCACAGTTATTCTGGTGTTTGCTCGCTGGCGGAGTGCGAAGATCCGCGGCATCAGGAAGGAGATTAATGAACGGCTGACAAAAATCTCTTTTGCGATCGAAAGCCAAGGAATTTAGAGTTTAATTTATAGTGAGTGATCAGCGAAGCCAGAAATATTGAACACAAACCAGCGAGTCCTCTCACTAGATAAAAGCTCATTTCATGGGAGGGGCCGGTGGTCACGCATAACTGAGTGGCGGCCGCTGAGTCTGGGGTCTTTCACATGTGGAGAAAGCACATCTTTTAAACCCCCCCTCGTCCCCACCCCCGCCCACACACACACTACTTCTGAAAGAAGCCTAATCCTTGAGTTTGGTCGATCCCTCTTTGCCTCACAGTCCTCAGCAGCACTGTTGCAGCCACTTCTCTAAACCGAGGCTGCAGTTATAGATTGAATGGAAAACTTTAAGTCACATGACCCAATTCTCCTGGTTTAGAAAAATGCTTTAGATTTAACCATATCCAGAGATTCCCTCACTTTATATCAATCTTTTTTCATGTTTTATGTTCATTTTGTGTCTTTTCATGTGAAACACTTCATGTGCAGGTCGTTTCTTTGCTCTAAAACACTTTCTACAATATTTCTTGTGCATATAATGTTTATATTTATTAATACTGAAGGCCATAGCTTTCCTGCATCAAACTGCAGCAGTACTTGCAGGTAAGTAGGTAAGTAGTTGTAAGATATGTCGTATTTGCATTAGTCTGTGATCAGTGATTCCTCTCACTTTTTGGACTTTAAAATGACAGCAATGGTTTAAGATGCAGCCAGGGAGACTTTGTCATTTTTTTCTCCTTCCTTTTTTGATCAGCAGCTCAGTTTTATTTGCCAGTTCTTTTTCAGCTAATCGACCAGCCATTTCAGCTCTTGACTCAGTGTCTTCCATTTGAAGCCATCGGGCGGCTGTAGATCTGTTCATATGCTTCTCTTAGTTTGCATCACTGTCAGTCATCCGTGGTCACAGTTTCAGAGCGACGTGTGGAAGCATCGATACGTTTCCCGTGCAGCTACATCAGTATAACTTACATATGATGGGGTTTGTGACAAAGAGGTTTCAGAGAGACTGATGTGAGCTGAAGGGCGTGGAGCAGGCGGCAGAGAAACTAGGACAGAAGCGTAATGTGATACATGTAGATGATTTTCAACCTCAGATTTTACAGAGGATAAACACTCAATAGAATCCGAGCAGACGTTAGCAATCACATCGAGCTGGAAGGTCAGTCAAAATTACAGCTGTCCCTTAAAAACACCCAAGTTTGAAATGAAGGTGGGTGTAATTGTACCCAGATTGCCCGAGCTGCAACTTTACAGAACCTGCCTTTAGTTTAGTCTGTAAGGTTGCTCTCTGTCAGACAAGTTGCAGGAGATTTCATGAGGGAGTTGGGGGGAGGAAGGAAACTCCGGTCAGGATTCAATGTCAGATCTGGACTGGAGGGCAAATCCTCTGAGGTGTGTGTTGCCAAGCTAAATCTGCCTGCTTGTATTTGTACTGGCTCTGTGTGTGTGTGTGTTGAGGGAGGCAGATCATGAGTTTGTAACTGAAACATGGAGCTAATGTTGGTCTGTGCAGAAGCTCTTCAGTTACTAGAAGAAAAACTAATTAAGGGTGGTGGTGGAGCTCAGTGTGTCACGGTCAGTTCAGTGGTGAAAGTGCTCATGTGATGTGCGACTCCAGGGGCTATTTACTTAACAAATTACGCTCCACAGAAGGGAGGGAGAGTGAAAGGAGAGGACAATGAAATCATCTTGCTTGGTTGGCTTCAGTATTGAGGTCGGCCCTGTTTTGAGCGAACCCCCCTCATGCTCACACACACACACACATGCTGTTCCCCCACACACCCCACAAAAGACTGGACACACACAATAACAATGCAGAGCAACGCCATTGGCTGACAGACCACGCACTTCTGGCCAATAGCCGCGCACTGGGATGATACTGTATTTGTACCCTGGAGAGGCTCATTACCTATTCAAAGTGTGTTTTATTTGAACATGAGTGAAGCAGGAGTCATGTGACCATGGCTGAAAAGGAGCACGTGTGGAGCTGTAATCTAATCTTGGTTTAGCTGGTTTCCAAGGTATAATGAATGTGGTCTTTTTAAAATAACAAACCTCACTCACTCTCAGTGAAATGGGCTTTTTTGTGTGCAAGGAGTCTTAGATCATTTCAATCAGCTGATAATGACCTGTCAGCTTGTTGTTGATAACCTGCTGACATTTAAGATCAGAAGAAAAGCCGAAAGCTGTTCAGATGTTTAAACTCTGCTGCACATCCGGGGTGATGTCATGTGAGTTTTACTTGGGCTTTTGGTTACATAACGCGAGCGTGTCAGCAGGGCAGGGCCCGCGATGACTTGCATGCAGCCTCTCAGCAGAGTGAGTCCACTTCTGAAGTATTTTCTGGGAAGTTGTGCATGTTTTTGAAACGTGAGAGACTGCTGCAGAAAATAACCCCTATTTAATGAACATGAGGCTAATCCGTTTCTGTAGTAACCTCACCGAGCTGGAGAATTCAATGTAATCCTCCACAAGATGGACACAGAGCAGAGTTGGACTCTTGCCCCAGGGTTTTAAATTCATAACACAAGTTCACACTAATGTGATCATATGCTGGTCAGGGTTATGAAGGTGATGTCCCCTGCTCTCCTCTGAGGAAGACAGACATGATGTTATCAGGTAAATATGCTACATCAGCTGGGATCAGTGGATAATCTGGTTTTCCAGCCACTGGAGTGTGGAAGAAGGTTTTTTCCATCACGTTTGGTGTCATGTGTGAGACGTTTTTTCCATTATCCTGTTTACCATATTGAGCAATCACCTGCTCTCACTGTCAGCTTGTTGATCGCTGTTCAGTATTGTGTTTTACCTACTTCCTGTGTGTTGGATAAAGCCACTTGTTGAGCTGCCTGCATGGGGTTCTTGTTTACATATTTTGCACTTACACATGAGAAGCACAAAGCCAAACAATATTTCACCACACAGACTGCGAGCTGCTGCCTGAGCATGAAGAGCCATGAGGTGAAAAGTTGATACATAACTTCAGCATCTCAAAGTCTGACAGCTGTAATGGGGTTTAGAAGAGGCCTTTCGTGTGATATTCTTCAGTGTGTGAACACACAGGTACATCAACACACACACATGGTGAAAAGTTTTTTTTCTCCCTGAGACAGAAAAAGTTTTGAGGAAATACTGGGATCTCAGTTCCCAGAATTCAGAGTTGCAAAGCATACCATGTATCCACAACTCCACATGCAAGCATATTAAGTTTCCTTCACTCCTATTATGGAGTCAATCCACAGGGAGCCCCATACCCATAGATCCTCTTCAGTGCTTCCTCCAGCTCTTTTCACCTCGACACCAGCCCTCATACTCTGGCTGACACACACACACACGCATGAGCATGAAGCAGCTCACACTCCAGTGAGGGGGAATATTAGAGGAAGCAAACACTCTGGATGTTTCCAGGCCTTAAACCACCACTTTCCTCTGTGGTTGTCACCAGCCCTTAAACAGTTACTGTGTGTTATTCTTCAGTGTTGGATATGGAAACATCACATGTAACTGTTCCTGTTCAAATGGGTGGAAAGTCACTCTGACCTGTTGAATGCAGCATTGTCTCAGATGGTTTATGGAACAGATAGAGCGCTGGCCGTCAATCACCAGAGAGCAGCCACAGTAAAATGATGGGGAGTTGTTCTGTAGACATGTGGATCTGTTTTAAAGGACCATGATGCAGCAGGACCCTCTGTGTTGGTTCCTGGCTACAGCACTGTCACAGTGTTTTCTCTGTTCCAGTTACAACTGGAAGAGTGTGTGATCAAAGAGAGCAGCAGGGAGAGGTCAGATCTTTGTTTCTCTGGCAGAACAAGGACTAGCACGGATAAAACAGAGACCATCTGGGGAACGACTCGCATCAACATGGTTTGAGTTGAGCCACTGCCCATTCGAATGGTAAACTTTACTCCTCCCTGCCTCGGAGGAAGGCCATTTGCTGCTCTGTAGTCTCTGTTGTTGTTTGTTTAGTCTCTGAAGGCACACTGAGCAGAACATCTTCATGTCAAAAGTGAGGCCAGCTGAATATTGTGACATGCCTTCTAGCAGTTCCGTGGCCTCCTGTCAGTCAAGGTTCTGCCCTCCAGCTGGGCTTGTATTGCAGAAACCTGCGGTCAGGCAGCAGCTGAGTGGTGTCAGCTCTGCCCAGTCCGCACAAAATCCAGAGCCAAGGGATTCATTATAGCAGTGTGTGTTTTATGGGAATTCGGCTGTTTGTCAGCAGGATGCTGTGTGGTTGGGAGATGTTAATTTACAGCAGCATAAGGTGTGGTTTACACATTTGGGTTAATGTGTGAATGGAAAACAGCCCCGCCACAGATTCATCATGGAGGACTCAGAGAGGTCAGCGTGCACAGAGCTAATGTGCAGCAGAGCTTAAGACGTTGGTGAAAATAATGAAGAAATTCCTCTCTCCCCGCTGATCCCTCCACTCCTCTGCCTTTTGCAGATGCCCCCTCCCCCTCTCACTGGCCCCATGTGCCTAGTTTATCCTAATGCCTGTGTTATGGGAAGAGACAGGCAGTATTTCTGGGAGCGTCCTCCAAACCTCAGCTCATGTGAAGGCGGCCCGGAGAATCATCTATATAAGGTAAAACAAAAAAACAAAAAAAACTCCAGAGATCAGAGAGAGGGAGAGAAGCCGATCGGCAGATAAAAGAAAAATGAAACATAAACATGAGGGACTGAGCTGAGGCCTACCTTTGATGTGCACACCCACAGCTGCCCTCTCTGTGCAGGGATCCTGCGGAGACTGACCTGCAGAGAGGAGCCACGTCCGTCTCAATGAGGAACACACACACACACAACTATTAAACATGTATTTGATTAGATGGAGCACAGCTCAGCTTGTCATAAACAGGCTCAGGAATGTCAACCAGCACATGAAAGAGGATCCCTATGGGAATATTCACTGGAGGAAACTCTATACGCTCTCTCTGTAAAGTACAATGCAGCTGCTCAGATTGGTTTCACTGCTGCAGGACGACTTGAGTGTCAAGCTTCCGGGTGACTTCTGATATTTAGGCAGGCAGGCCAGCCAGGATGCCAGGAGCAATGTTACATGGATACCCAGTAGTGCCGCAGGTGGTGGTGGTGGTGTTCTTCTCTGACAGCTCAAACTGACAGTGTCACTCTCAGTCACCGGAGGCCTTAATGAAACCAAAGCTGCTGCCTCAGCAGCTTTGTGGAAATGTCCACAGTTGAAACATGTAATTGTAGTAGAGTGTGAGACGCTCAGTAACATCATTTCCCCCCTGTTTTGATTTGTAGATTCGTCGGCCGACGCCTGTGTAGGATTTATGGCTCCACGCCCTCCTTTGATACATGTGAGAAGAATTGAGGCCTGGTATAGCATTAACACACCAAATATGTATTAATCCATTGCTGAAAATAGTCCCCAGTGAATACAGGAATTTCTCCTGTTTGAGTAATGATCACTGGAGTCAGTTACTGCTGATATTTACTCTACGCCCTCTTTACAAAGTAGAGGAGCAATCATTTTCACACAAATTATTTAAGAAGTGCTTTCAGAGAAACAAAGGCTGATTCTAATATAAAACATTGGTTATGTATTAACCTAGCTCCAATCAGTTATAGTTCTGACTCAGCCACATATTGAATCATATCTAAACACTGGAGCTGAGGCTGTTGTGTCCTAATGGTAGCTATGGCCCTGAGCACATTTAATGTTGTTGATTCTAACTTACATCACAGTCACAGAATGTGTATTTCAATTCACATTTCATCTGTCTGTTTCTGTGTTATATATTTTTCTGTGCCATCAGCAGTGTTGGTATGCTGGGGTGCAGAAGGTCAGGTTGAGGCTCACCCCAGACACACACACACACGCACACACACACACAATCCTGTCTCTGACAGACACACCCTCCTAAACCACTACATGCTGCAGGAGCTGTTTGTTCAGCTGGACTCAGGATCCTCCTCTTCTTTCAGCAGAGGAGTAGAGAAGTTAAATTCCATAGTTTCACCAAAAAAAAAACAAAACTCCGGGTCTGGGGCAGTGATGGCAACAGCATACAGCAAACAGATGTTGTATTTTTCAGCCCTGATCTGCTCCTCTGTGCTGGGACTTTGGGAGCGATGCAGAGCAGATTTAAGGGCTTGTGTGTTTTTATTACTTGGCTGCAGCTCCCACAGGTGCTTTAGAGGAAAGAGCCCAACTTGCTTGTTATGATTATGTCCCTGCTCTTCCTGAAAGTTAGACTGTTTTTCTTTTTCTGTTGTTGTTTTGGTTGTGTTTTTTGGTGAAGCTGAGACTCTTTGCAAAATTACAGGAAATATACGGAGGAGTTTCCACTGTGAGAGCACAATCAGTGATAACAGCTCAGGGACATTTATTATCTTTATACACTACACACACACTGCTTCACTGACTTTCTGTGTGGTTGCTGTAATTGTATAGCTCAGCATTGGTGCTGACTCTGCAGAGCTGTGAATGGGTCTGTAGCTGGTATGAGCTCTCTTGAAAGTGAAGCTGAAACTTACAGTGAGTTTGATCCTGGGATTTGTAAAGGCACCGTTAGGAACAGCTTGACTGGATGAAGATAACTTTTCTCTCCACCACCTCTGACGGTGGTCTCATGTATATAACCACCCAAACTGTGCGGAGAGCACACACCCAAAACTGTGTGCAGGAAAGAAAACACGTCTCCCAGCCACTGACCATTCACTCAGATAAATTTATGGTTATATCAGCTCTTACAGAACGGTCCAAACACAGTGGACTGTGGTAAAACAAATCTGTGTGAAGAGGTTAGCAGTGTGGTAAATTACAGCTTCAGAGTCATTTGCCATTTGGCCTCAGGGCCGGATGATTGATGTGTGAGTGCATGTGCAGTGTGTTTAATTTCCTCTGGTGATGCTGTCAGGTGAGTTACTCGTAGGTTTTATAAAGGGCTTTTAAATGATGTTTGCCTGTTGCTCACTGTTTGCTTTGGTAAGTGGTCTGTTTTCTTATGTCTCTCAACTTGGCTTTTACAGTGATCTGTAGGTATTTCCGTTCACATCCGTCTTTTGTGTTTATTTTTTCATGGTCTAATAAGATGGACTGAGTTGGAACATGTCCGTATAGTTTCCTTGTTTGGTCTCAGCTAAATTATTTTTGTTAAAGTCTCTGGCATCTGTGTTTGGGTCTGAGGTCTGAAGAGGAACACGAGTTTGCCCTGTTAGTGGTCCATAGTTCAACAGCTGTGACTCGGCTCTCAGTCTGTCAAGGTCGAGATTTGTGTGCATGTTGGATGAAGCATTTGGCTGTAGGCCCTGAGTCACTGCCCTGAAGTTACATCATTTGCATTAGCATACAACATCCAGTGGTAACCAGGTTTTAGCCTACCTACAAAGCCAGAGGCACCATACACTGATGGGGTTGCAGTAGCTTGTGTGGATACAAAGCTATGTTCATGACTGACTGATTTGTGGCAGTTGCTCCTGGATGCTATGAGATTTCAGGGTTAATGTTAGCTAACATTAGCTCCATTAGCTAGTTCACTCTGTCAGAAAGCATGGAGCCATTATTTTAGAAATACCAATATTCTCTTTGTGTTAAATCAGCCGTCATTATCACTGTAGGCCCCTATATTGCACAGTTCATTTATTGAACAGGACTTAAGGCTAACTAATAGCCACCTGTGTGATGACCCTCCTTGTGGGTGGAGTCTGGTCGTCAGGGAGATTGAGCTGACCTTGTCTGGCTGCACTGCAGCGCAGACTGCTGGTCTGTCTCCTCATGACCTCCACCCTGGTTAGTCTGTGTGTCTTTGGATTCATTTCTTTGTCAGCTATATGAAATAAAGTTATCTTTAATTTACCTGGTTTGGTTTGTGTTTTGATACCTGGGGATTTATCAGTTAGTATATCAGTGTTTCTTACTTTTAAAAAATTAATGTTTTTTTGTTGTTGTTGTTTTTAGGCCTAGTTGGTGTGAGCCCATTGTACACTGTGAGATCAGGTGTCTGTTTAATTACAGGAGCATTTTTCCCATGCTGCACTTTTACAGTGACATTATCACAACCTGATCTCCTGTGGAAGTGAACATGGATATAGCTGTACACTTGGGATCACATCATAGTAAATGGACTTTCACTTATATAGCACTTCCAATGTTATCCATCCAATGATACATCGGAAGGCAAGTATGGGTTCAGTGTCTTGCCCAAGGACACGCTGACCGGAGCAGCCAGGAATCGAACATCCGGGCATAACAGGGCCTTTACATCAGTGGGGTTACTGCATAACAGGGCCTTTCTGGACCCAGAGGTTTGCAGTGAATATGTCCTGAGGACTACAATTTGTTAGCTGTACAGTGTGTTTGTGAAGGATACTGTACCTCTGATCAGCATTCATATCAGCCATTCGGTTCTCTCCTTGAGTTTGTCTGATTTGTCCAGACTTTACATGCTGCACACTCCTTTCTGTCTATATGTGTCACAGTAGCAAAGTAAGGAAAGAGTGACCTACATTCTCGTGGGCGCTGACTTGCGTAAAACTGCCACCACATACCCAACAGAGTGTGTCATGGATGCCATGTCTTTGGCTGCACCCACTAATTTTACATCATGACATAACAACTGGACCCATCATTACCAAAATGCTGCTATTGCAATTTAGTGGTGGGTAGAGGAGAGTGGAGTAGAGTCAGGACATGAGGGAAAACAGCTAGGCTGTTCTTCAGAAAACTCTGAAAACAAGAGTAAGTGAATGACAACGTCTTCATTCAAGACATGAACTAAATAGATAAATAAACAAAAATGCCAAATCTAGAGGGCATATCTGCTCTTTAGTTAGTGCTTCATTGCCACAGAGAAAATGAGCTCTTTCAGTGTGATGGCTTCTATCGCTTGTAGCAAAATAACCAGCGACCGTCAAGATTTCAATGCTTATTGGAGTCCGGTCCTCAGGCCTGACATTCATGAAGCACTTACAATAGCAGCAGGCTATTCAATAGTCAGGCCTACTTTCTTTACCCTGGACCCTGTCATTATTCCTCTCAAGAGTGGGGGCTGCTGGCACGTGAGCAGTGGCCCGTCACAGTCCCGGGTCTGGTGTCTGACATGTAGTTTCAGAGAGAAACGCTCCTGCATGTGGAGATAAGAGTGGGATGAAGATGTTTGCTTCCTGTTTGGGACACTGTCACAACATCACTGCATGATAAGATTTTGTCTGAGGGGCAGGAAAAGTGAAACTGTTTCGAATGCAGTGAAAACAGCTACACCTCTCTCCAGAGATCATGTAAAGCTGGGAAAAGCACAGTATTAACTTAGAACATGATGTTTTTCTGATTTTCTGGCTGTAACCAACTCATGTTGTGTTTTCTCTCCTTCTTTTCCATGTCTCCACTGGCTTCCTCCTGCTCTCTGCTGATGATCAAATAGGTAAGTGTCCATTTAATTTATATTTACAGTACATCTGGAGCCACTCTGTGACTTTAAACAAATAATCATTGTTCAAACTTAGAGATTTTTCGGTTCATTTGGTTTTTGTCTCCTTCCCACTGCTGTTTAATACCAGAGTTTTCTTTCCACAGCTGAGGTACGATTAGCTGTGAAAGAGCACACCCTGACTGAGCACATGTCTCCGTACATCTGTGCCCATTTCCATGGAGACGCAGTTTAAAATAATACAGACAATAGTGTCCTTTTTGTTATTTGCTGGCGTGAGTCGCCGTGAGCGTCAGTGTGGTGGACTCCAGTCTATTGAGGACTAAACACACACCTCTCTGTTAAAGCCTCACTGACTTCACACACTGGCAGTTGCACAGCAGCTTATCAGTGTAGCAGCATCATCCTCAACAGTGTATGTATGTTTGTCTGTATTCCTGTCCTGTGCTGACACAGAGGCTAACAACAGAAACAATAGTACATGTCATCCACTTCCAGTGAATCCTGGGAGAAAGGAGGCGGGATCATTCTCATTTTTGGAAGCTTTTGTGTTTGAGTCCCCACGGCAACTTAAATGCTCCTTAATAACCTTATTAAGCATCATTTTCTTTGCTGTGAATCCAGTTTTTCCTGTGCTATGAGTGGATTTGACTCTGAAAGGAAACCAAATGTTGCCAGACTGAACAGTTCGTGGACAGTGTGTGTGTAGGGTCTCTCTGGGCGTGGTGTTGGAAGCCTCTAGGAACTGGTATGGCCTGATCCCCTCCATTGTTTCCAGTCAAAGGGGCTGCTGGGTTCGCTCCCTGCACATCCATCCTCCCTGCCAGCAGCTGGTTTGTGTTGAAGCAGCCAGGCCTCCAGTTTATTCTCTGTCCGAGCAGGGATGTTTGAGGGACGGCTCAGCTCAGCTCAGCTCATTCCTGCCAGCTCAGCCCACTGCCACTCCCTCCTAATGACTTTCCCACAAACACACACAGGTCACTCGCCTGCGAAACTGACCTCAGTCTGACCATATGTGTCAGTTAAAGAGAGGTTTCCGTTGCAGTCGTCCGGCACAAACTCAGCCCTCGTTGTCTCTTTCCAAACCACACCTTCCCCTGTGTCTGTGTTTTGGGTTTCCTTTTTTCCTCCCTTACTGTTTCCCTCCCTTCACAGTCTGTCTGTTCAGCTTATTGTGCTCCATGTGAGTGGTGAGTGATGCCAGTAAACTTGTGAAACCGGAGTCGGAGGCTCGCACAGCTCAGTGTTTACACAGGAAACGGTGGAGAAAACCTTCTGTGATTAAGCTGCTCAGACACTTATATAACAGTCTGCATATTTGGATGTACCTAGAGCCAGGTTAACAAAGCCAGTGTGTAAATGGTGAGGTTTCCTCACAGTGATATTCAGCTGCACACCCTAAGTACACCCTATATGTATGTTCACTAGTACTGTTTCCATAACCTCTGCAGCTCTTGTCTGTGACCCGAGACCGGAACGGCATACAGACTTGTGACCTCTGACCTCTCAGCCTGTCACATGCTGAACGGCAACTAAATGAATGAGCAGCTGCACAAAATGCATGACGTGCCTTTGTTGTTGAGCTCTGGTTGTTGTGGAAGAGATGGATGATGACAAACATGGAACAGAGAGTGTGTTGTTGTTCTGTAGAAGTGTGAGAGCCCTTGACTCTGACTTACTGTCAGTGTCTTCACACACACAGCACACATAGCACTGCTTCAGGTAACAACCAGAAATCTGATTTAGATTCACTTTCTATGTCCATCTTTAACATACTGTGTATACGATATGTATTAGTTGCACTAATACATGACAATACAATATATACAATACTTTTTAAAACACTGTAGTTCATATTTTCTCATATTTTAATAGATTTTATGATCATTCATTAATGATGAGAATCATCAGGAGTGTGTTACCTGTGGTAATATTCGGTGTTCAGGCTGCTCACTGTGCTGTGTTAATCTTGATTTAACAACCACTGAGGACGTTTCCTCATTAACCTAGTGTGTGATCACATTTTAGTACATTATTGATGGTTCTTTGTTGGTCTCCTAATTGTTTTCAACCACATTCATTTACTCCAAGTGCATTTCAATGGGATTAAATTAACCCATCTAATGAAGAACAGGAATGAAATGAAAGTAATCCTCATGTCTCCCACGTTGCAGTCAACTGCACATGGTGTTGTTTTGACATTACATAACGTCTACATAGCACAGATGCAGCATCATACACACTTCATGAGTGACATGCAGGAACAAAAGGCTCAGAGTAGTGTGTTGGTTTGGCACAGACACAGCCTGATGAAAGATTCATCTCCTTTATGATTCTTTTCTCGTTTTTCCTGGCCTCGGCCTCGTGGAGAAGTAAATTCAGTCCTGCTCCTCTTGTCCCATCTGGCCACAGGAAAAACACTTTTGTTTCACCTTTTTCAAATACACGCATTTTCCCGTAAACTCTCAGGCTTGTGTTGACAGAGCTGACCGTGCAGAGGCTGCTCACATTACCTCCCCCCTCCTCCTGACTGCAAGGTTTTTCATTATCCTCCACGTCGTGGTTAACACCACCCTTACTTCCAGTAAAGCCAGGAATTCATTCTTCTCTTTACGCTCCTACTAAGAGTTCCCGCCTTTCCTGAGGTGCCTGCGAGACGGGAGCGCAGACTGAACAAAAGCAGGAGGTCAAAGGACATACATTTTCATTTGTGAGACTAATAGGCCAGGTGTACCTGCAGGGTACGGAAAGCCCTGAGAGAGGAATCAGCCCAGACACACCCCTTCCTCCTCTGCTGAGGTTGAGTGTGTGTGTGCAAGCACTTCAAAGGTCCAGCGAAAGCAGGGACCTGGGCCAAGCTCAGCAGGAGAGCCATTACAACCCAATAGGAGTCAGCTGTGACCTCAAAGACCATTAAATGATGTGATATGAGAGGGTGTGCTGCAGCTTCCCAGAGGCCTTCGTAGCCAATCAGAGAGCAGAGCTGTAAAATGAACTCCGTGCTGATTTAAGGAGTAAAAGAATTTTAAGGTGCTTAGGAGAATTTGTTCATTGTTTTTGTATTTTTGTGTTATTCACATATTCACATGCGGTGCAGTTACAACCTTAAAGAACTGCTTATTTCTTATCTCAGCACATTCTCTCAGCAGTGAAGTGATTATTTAAATACTTTAAACTCTAAACTTAAACTTCACTTTAAATATCAGAGGATGTATTATTTAGCTTTTCAAAAGCTCCCCAATATTGTCTGATTCACACTCAATAGTCCTGGAGAGAGGAGCGAGCGGGGGGGGGGTCTGTCTGCTATCTTATTGTTTCTGCCTGTTAATTTCCTTTTCCTTTGTCTGAGTAAATCAAACATTAGACCCTTTGACTTAACGTGTGATTGAGGAGGTTAGGTGGGTTGAATAAGTGGCCAATGAGCTGGTGATTTACTGAAGTGTTTGCTGATGTGAGCTCTCTGCCCAGCCTGTGTGCAGACCTAATAATGAGATGTTAAGAGGTCAAGAGGTAAAGGGTTGCTGAATGCAGGCCGTGACCTCTGCTGACCCTACTGAGTGCACACCGGAAAACAGAAAAGGGGAACATGGCTGCTGTTGGCTGGGAGTATCTCACAGTTACAGCCTTGATTTCTCATTGGTCAACAGGAGTGAGTCACAGATACGGGTGAAAAGGAAGATTTTCTCTTGGTTGATAAGTGATGTCAAGAGTGGGAATCACACTGAAAACTTCCACTTTCCCTATGTGACTTCAAATATGTCACTGAATGTGTCACAGAATTGCAAAACTGCAGTTCGCCTGAACTGCTGATGACTATAATCAGCTTTTATTCACACATGTAATCTTAACCATTTCTGGGAATAAATGTATCATCAGAGTAGAAGTGGTGTGAACTGATTTCAGGATTGTAGATAGCTAGTCAAATAGAGCATAGAGAGACTTTCATTTGATCATCATCTTTCTACAGTAACAATAACTGATTATTTTGGTCACCTGGTGGAAGTGAAACGAGCTCTGAACTCAGTGTTGATATATAATCTCGTTATTAAGTCATTACAGTAAGTAAACCTGTCGGCCAACCTCTCCCCACCGACACATCCAGAAAACTCAGAGCAACATCAGTGTTCACTCTCCTTTTAAGTGACTAACAAGAAAACAAGCTGACAATTACTAACTGGGTCTCAAGGCAGTGTGCAGTCACTTACCAGAAAGCTAAAACTCTTAAAAACGACTGAGCAGCTAGTGAAAGTGAACAAGGTTGTAAAACTAAAAGTGACTCTGAAAGATCAAGAAAGATCATCACACCCACCTGATGACTCAGACACACAAATATACACACATACACAACACCTGGATGGAGACAGGCACACAGATCTGCTCATACCTGTTCATTCCGGTGTGAGAATATACATTTTTATGAGCATAAACCATAATTTGTGAGCTGATGTATTGCTCATTGATTAGTAGCTCTAAATCTACAGTATAACAGTCCTACATGATTAAAGCTGTCACTGTCCTGACCTGTTTATTTTAATGTACAAACTCTTTACTCAGAAACAGACTGGACGTGATTTGATCTGATGCTCTAACACAGCCGCCAGCTCATTACTCGCTATGAAACACACCACACACACACACACACACACACAAGAACATTCATCGCATTGTAAAGTCTTCACAAAGGAAGTGTATCTGGCGACATCAGACATCGTAACACGTCCAGAAAAATGAGAGATTTTCTGGCTGGCATTGTGCCTGATCTCCAGTATGTACCACTCGGGAGGTTTCAAAATGGAAAGTATTTCAAAGTTACCGCAGCTCGCTGTTGGACTTTGTAGTGGTAATTTGAAGCAGCTGAGAAAACAGGACCGCTGCTCCATTACAGCTATGAACGCTGGGTGATCTGCAGGAGGATTTCAGCCTCAGGAGGCTGCGTTCACAAACTGGGGAGTGAGTGTGTTGTTGGTGTTATTGAAATGTGTTTTGCTTCTCTTTGTTATTATAGAGCCCAGTGTGTTGGTACTTTACTGTTTTTAGGGTCAGGTACCACAGTGATTGTCTGTAAGATGAGACGTCGCCCCTCTGTCTGTCAGTCAGTGTTTGTTGTGAATGATGCATCCTTCACAATGGAAACTGTGATATCTGATGGGATTTCCCTGTTCCATCTACACTCCCACCCTCACTGCAGCTCCTGGCTCACAAGCAGACAGACAGTGTGGTGGTCCAGGCACCGATCCAAAGTCGGAGCGAGGAGCAATGTCTCCTGAAGCTCAACTATGATTTAATTTCACCACCAGAGAAGCTTTCATGTGTGGGCTTGTGACACTGCCAGTGCGTGCTGACATCCTGACCTCAAGTCAGGAAACACAAGGAGGCTTTAGTTTGCTGCAATTAAACAGCTTCACACACATGCAGGACTTTTTCTTGAGCGGTGACATCATCATCTCTCATGTAAAAGCTTCACTGAATGAATGAATGAAGCCAAATGAAAATGTCAGTTATTGGACTATAAATAGCAGCAGGCCACTCTTCATCCTCAGACAGGTGTTTAACCTGACTGCTGCTGCTGAGAGGCAGTAAAACACTTCAGGAAGTGAAATGCTGGTTTGATTACAGTGTAGCTGTGGCACCTGCAGGCAGGTGAGGGCAGCAGCAGGCAGCCACAATGGCTCATTTACCCTCCCGTGCCCCCCCCGGTTCTCAACATCACATTCCAAGCAGTGCTCATGGGGCCCACCTACTCTCCCACATCAAAGCTCCAGGTGAGGTGAGGTGAGGAAGAGCTCACTCGTGCAGGCATGGTGGCAGAGAGGAGAACAGTCCTGGTTCCCTCATCACAGTGAGTCACATGAATGATTGGCCTTCACATGCTGGAGGCACAGAAATGAGACAGATCACTCGCAGTCTAAAGATTCTGAAATGATTAATCAGTCTCGTTTGGCAGATAATCATTGATCAAACCTGTAATTCAGAAAAAATCTAAATTGCACTTCCATTTAGTTTTGGAGATTGAATCACACAACCATCTGCTCTCATCTTCTACAAATGAAGGCAGTTTATTCTTGAGGTACCACAAAGTCTGAGGACTGTACAAAAGAACAGCAGAAAGCTGCAGAGGATCACACCGTGGATCATTTACTTCCCATAATGCACCTTCATCCATGAGACAAAACTTATTTTTCAGACTTCAGAAAGCTTCCGAGCCACAGACTAGGCATATGTAAAATCTGTGGACTGCCCCTTTAATCTGGAATGAGCACGATTGTTAGCTGCTGTTAAACGTCCAAGTGGAAGCTGGAGAACCATAATGAAGATGAGCCATTATGGTGTGAGTGTGTGTAAAATTTCAAAACTTCACATGCCAAACCTTACTGTCACAGATACAGTAGCTCTCATGAAGTTGCTGTCCTTCAGTAGCAGCTCTCAGCAGGCGTCAGGCCTCAGCCCACTGTCCTCTCTCAGCATAAACAGTCTTGTGCTCCACCTGCTGCAGCGGCTCAGCAGCAGCAGCAGCAGTGATCAGCTGGAGGACGAGGGCTCAGAGCGGATTACCGGGGAGACGGGTATTATTATGATGTGCCTACTGGCACTGAGACTCTATTCTTTGTGTTTTACTAATCAGACCTCAGAGGGACTTTCTCCAGCAGCCCTCACTGAGGGAGAGCTGCAGCGTCGTTGTTTCAGGGTCAGTGAACGCGTTTCACTTCTGAGTGTAGGATATCTGACCCGAGAACAGAGGAGGAGCTTTATCAGAGATGTTCATGTTGTTTCCTGCTTCAGTCAGGTGAGTCACGGTCGCTGTGCTTGTTGTTGCGCTGCAGCATTTGCTGATGACTGCATCCAGCTCTTCATCTGAAGGTGATGTTGTCGATGTTTGTTTCCACCGTCTGCGCTGAATGATTTGAATGTTGACTACTTTGTCATCTTATTTCATGCACAGCACAGTCCTACATCTGTTTGTTCTTTGTACAGGAGGGTTTGATTTAAAGACTGTATCAAAATGGCACAGATACCTGAATGGAATAATATTTAACAAAAGGAAACATCTCCTCTGTCCTGTGCATCATTCAGCATTCCTCTACACCCTCCATGAACCTCCATTGTGGGTTAAGCGGTCAGTGTTGTTTCAGCGGTTTAGATTAACACTCAGACTCTCCTGTAGCAGACCATAAACAGATTAGTTTAGCCCAAGTCAAGGCCTGGCTGGGCCATCTGTACCCAGCTCTGGGTGGGGAAGGGGACAAGGGGGGAGGAGTGTGAGCAGATGTTTCTGTAGAGCTGTAGGTCACAGTTGCAGTGGAGCTAAGGGATGTCGCTGTGGAGACATGAGGGACATGGAGGCAGCTGAGATGACACTGACTGATTTAATTTAATAGTTTGAAACACTCGACTCTTATCATGGCTCTAGGATGCTGCCTCATGTTCTCCCAAGGTACTGTATCATCCACTGGGGTTGCATGTCTGCTGGCTCTGCATGTCCAACAAACAGGATTGCTGTCACAAGATGTAAGAGGTGTAGAGAAGAAAGCTTTCCTCTTAGAGGCTCCAGCCTGAATACTTCTGCTTGGTTCGCTTAATCTACATGTTAACAGTTTGTGAACAAATCCCACTGTGGAGAAACCTGCATGCTCTGACACTCCATCGTTCAGAAGTAAAGCCTTTGAGAACCTGAAGCTTTGGATTCTTGAATCAGACTTTGTGCAGAAGTTTGCACTTACCTCCTTTAAAAGTGCACAGCTGACTCTGCACAACATAAGCTCACCTGTCTCCTGTTGCATGAAGTACCCAGACAGTTTTCTTATCTTAAGTGTGACCTAATGCCTGACATCTGTGGCTGTGTTTTCCCAGGCTGTGGGCAAATTGTAGGTGTGAGAGTGTGAGTATGAGGGGTAAGGGGTTTGACTTGGCTCCTGTCTGGGCCAATACCGAGTAAATTACAAGGCAAAGGCAGTCTGTGGATGGAGGCTTTCATCCCCGCTTCTCCAGGCCTGCAGGGCTGCTGGCAGGGCTGAGAGAGATGAGGTTACTGGGGGATGCAGCTGCAGATGAAGAAGAAGAGAGATTGATAGGCTGTCAGGGCCAAGATTGTAAAGTGTGTGATTTTGTCTCAGCAGGAAACTTCACAGGATGAGTCAAGGTAAAAATAAGAATAGAAGACGGAGAAAATAGACTCTGCTGTTAATTAGAATTACTTCAGGTTTTTGTACACTGTCTTGTTGTTCTTCTCCCCCCGGGGCCATGTGGCTCATTTGGCTCATCACTGCTGAGGAGAAAGCTGCCAAGAGGTCAATGAGATGACTGAGGGCTGATGTGTTTTCTTTGGCCTCATTTGGGGAAACAGCTGACCACTAAAGGATTCCTCCATATGGACCTCTGTCTCCATGAAGACATCTTTAAAGGCCCCTCATGCACTAATGCTCTGCTGCACAAGCACTGATTTACCTCACCAAAAGCTGGGAACTGTCACTGAGGTGAGGTCAAAGGAAGTCCTGTGATACATGCAAGGTCAAACATGAGCAGGCAGCGCAGCGTGTGGATCTGTTGTTGTAGTTGTCAGATGGTTTTTTGTATTGTTGGAGATGGTGAGTGTCAGAGCAGGGCCAACAGTTCACATCTCAGCAGGGAGGCAGAGAGGGGGAGTGGCTGGCAAACAGTGTCAGAGGATCGAATCTCTAAACACATCAGCACTCACACACAGCAGAGAGGAATCAGATTTTGTCGAGCTGCTTCAGGTTGGAAATGTGGAGTTTGTGTTCATCTGTGTGTCGACACACACATGGATGATATAATCAACACCCCAGCAAATAAAAGGAACAGATGTAGATGCTTCCACACAGGACATGATGTGATTCATACAATCTGACCTTCACTGTCATCAACCAGAGGAGGTTTTACGCTTCCATACAGTCTAAAGGTAGATGTCCATGTGTAGTGTGATTATAAAGCAGCTCCAGGGTCTATATTAAACTGTGAAAGTATCAAAGCCTCAGTCCACAGAGTAATGTACACAGCCTGTGTTCACAAACTGAGCCTTAAAACCAGCCGTCAGGACTTCCTGTTCATCTGTTTTTAAAAACATATTTCTGGGCCATTTGTTGCCTTTATCTTGTTAGGAGAGAGACAGGAAAGCAGGGAGAGCGACTGGGGAAATGACAAGCACAATGGATCGTCACGGTCAGGAATCAAACCAATGATCAGTGTTTCAGGCATAGCCTACGTGCCAACATGGGATGTGCTCTCTAACCACTCGACCACCAAGCACCCCAACTTTTTCATCTTTGATGGAAAACTACACTGACATGGTTTCTGGTTGGTTACACTACAAATTTATCTTCTTATGGATCAGCACCTAAAGTAAGACATGGAAGGAGAGGAACATTGAATCAAATCAAATCAATTTTGGGAGATCAGCTTTTGGTCTCTCTTGCTGAGTAATGGATGAGAACATTAATCCCACTCCTGGGCTGTCTCAGTCTAAGGCTCAGAGGTACAGGTACCAGCTCATCTGTTGCTCACTGAGAAGAAAAGCAGCACTGCACCCAAAGTCCATCACACCCTCAACGTCCACAGCTGAGGAGCAGACACTGTACAGAGCTTGTTTTCAGGTCAGAGAGGTCACAGCCTGCAGATCACTCCAGGGGGTTTTATGGAAAACATCAAGTGGGCTCTGAGCCACAGATAAACTTATTGCCTCTCCTGGGCTCTGCAGCCTTGGTACCATGTTTCTTGTAAAGGATCTGTCAAAGAGACGTAGACCTGGTTGAAAATCCCTCGGCAGCTTCGGTGTGACGCTGCACTCAGTCATCTTACCCTTTAGCAGCTGTGATTGGGAGCTGGACTGTGTCTGTTCTGGGTGAAAGAGACTGAATTAGCTCCTGGCTGGACTGCAGAGAGTAAATGTGGGGTGTGCACAGCCACAGCCAGAGGGTCAGACTGAGTGTGGTGCAGAGAAGCTGCCAGGTCAAGGACCAACCCTGAGATGTTTGGCAGGTAGAAGAAAGACTGACAGATGTGTTGATGTACCAAAGCAAAGGCTCAGCTCTGATAATCCTCAGTAGTCTCTATTTCTGTTTCATTTTAGCTTTTTGTTTTCAACTTCAGTGACATTGTTCTAAGTATTCACAGCAGGATTGCTGCAGGATTACTTTAGTCTTAATTCTTTACAATGCTCAGTTTTAGTTTAGTTTTTTTTTTTAGTGTCAGTGTTTTTCATCGGGTACTTGTCACAGAAGAGGATTCAAAAATATCCATTTGAACCAACTGAAAATGAGCTCATCAACAAAATAGACAAAAAGATACATTTAAGTTATTTATCTTTATATATATATATATTCATTCACACATTTTATTTTAATGAGTGAGAAGTCCCACATCCACATTTGGTTATTTCTTAGATCTAGTGAAAGAGAATAACTTTGATGCACCATTACAGTCAAGGTTTTCTATTCTATATCTTATCTGACCTCGCTGCTGCACTAATAGAGAGATGTAGTTTATTTCAAGGTTTCAGAAGCATCAGCACAGTCACTGGACAGTTGCGTTCAAACAGCCCCTGTATGTGTGATGTGAAATGTGAGAGCTGAGTGTGTCCCTCTTTGTAACCTGAGGAGGTGTGGGGGGAGCGCTGACATCAGACCAGGTACTGGTCAGTGTTTAGAGGATGAAAGTCACAGTCTCAGGTTGCATTAATAGCCATTGTTTAACTGCAGACAACAGCACTGCATGGCAAACAGGCTATTGTTCTTGCAAACACTGGATCTGATAATCCTGCTTTTCACTCTCAGGGTTCAAACTCTTAATATGAATCAGCGTTTTCTATCCGCCTGCTCTCATGGCTCCACACTGTCGCCTCAGTGGAAAGAGGGTCTTTCCATTCACCTTAATAATGTTAACCGGTGTAGTACCACACAAATGCCAGAGTGGAAATAAAAAGATTTTTTTTTGTTTCACCAGTGGAGCTCAGCAGACTGCCCCATGTGACTTTAGAAGTCTATACTCAGTTTTGACAGTGGATTAGACACCTCATTATTACATATGGAGACAAATATGAAAGAGAGCTTGAAGTGGCAGTGCAAGCTGCGTCTGTCACTATCTTACCCAGGTCACTGGTTAATATTTATATTCTAGCATGAGTGTGTGTTGTCTGACCTGCTCTGTCTCTGTCCCGGCAGCCGTGTCCAACCTGGATGTGGAGAGTAAGCTGACAACACATTACCAGGCTCCCTGGCACCAGCAGAGGAACATATTCCACCCCTCCACACGGCCAGCATGTGTAGACGAACTCCACAGGCAAGCCAATCTCAGCCTGTGGACCCTGCACCGAGGTGAGCACCTCTCCATGGTCCATTCCTCGTGCCATTTAAAACATTTAAATGTGTGACTTTGTGACTTGCATCATTTATAAATCCTCCTCTGGGATACCTGCCTAACCCTTGTTGTGAACACTGGTGGTCACTCTGGTGTCACTCTGCCCTCTAGAGGACAAAGTATGTAACTGCCTTCTGGCTGTTGGAGCTATCAGATGATGTGTGTGATGTAGTGGAGATGGGTAGAGTAATGCAAACAGCTGATGCCATTGCAGTCAGATCCAGTAATTACTCTCTAACAGCTTGAGTGCTTGTTGTTGATGGTGTTGTATGAAAGTCATTCCCCTCAGGCTGAACACACTCAACACTTAATGCTGTCCATTATAATGCTGCTAACTACTCACACAATACACATAATACACTATCTGTCTGACTTAATGACTGAACATTAATACAGTATTCATCATAGGCCTATCACATTGATGGCTGTGTATTCTATTGCGTCCATTGACAATTAGTTTGTCAGTGTCTGTGTGAGTATATGGAGGCGAAACAGCCTGTCTGTGTGTCTTTGTTGCAGATCACCAGAGGAGACAGTCAGGTAGCCGGGAACGGAGGGTGACCATCTCCATCTCAGCCATGCCCCCATGCCCATGCACCTTTCCCCTCACATCATCCAGAGGCCAGAAAACAACGGCACCAATCTGACAATGGTGAGATGACCAACACAGGTTCTCAGAGTATCACAATAAATCATATACATATAACATTTCCCAGTTTCTTCTTTGACTCTGCCTATGAACTGTGTCACTGTATTCACATGATAAGAATTTGGAATGCTTTTTTAAATGCTAAGAGTCCACTTCAGTTTCTGGACATTTCCAGTTTATTATTTGATTCGACCTGCTGATGATGAGTTACATGTCAGTTTGACTGTTGGAGATAAAATCACCTTCTCTTCTTTACAAGCAGCCAGAGGCAGCGTTTAAAGCTGCAACAACACAGTTAGCACAAACACAGGTAAAGAGGAAAGTGGACTGTGTGTATGTTTAAATGTGGCATCAAGCAGTTAATTTTATACCCCACCCTCCCCCCCTGGAAATGTTCCAGTAACGGTCCACTTCCTCCTCGTCCTCCTCCTCATCCTCCTCCTCACCACTCAGTTGACCTGTGTGTTGTCTGTATCTGTTCATGTCAAATACCTCCATGTTCATTTCTGTCGTGTTTTGTTTCCCTGTTTTTTTTTTTGTTTGTTTTTGTCCTGTAATTCAGTTTGAATCCACCCGCTCCTCCTCCCCCACCGAATGTTGCCGCTTCTCCCCCTGGAGCAGAAAGGTATTGGTCCCTCCCTCCCTCCCTCCTGACTCCTGTGCTCCTTCTAACGCTATATTTCACAACTCCTCACCTGTTCTTCTGTGGTTGACTTCTTCTAATTTACATAACAAACCTTATTTTTTAAATGCATGCTCTGTGAATGCAGCTCTTCTCCCGGCAGTGGTCGCATCCCACTCCACCCAGTTAGAGACAGTTTGTCATGAAACCACTTTAAAACGTGACGTGTGACACATTTACGTGCTCAGACAGTTGTTGGTGGGGTTCATCTGAGGGGCTGGGTTTTGTGCCTGCAGTATGTGAGGAATGTGTGTGTGAGAGCTGCTGTCTCAGCCGCCCAGCAGCCTGGGTTTTTCTAATGATAGGGTCCACTTCTCTGAGCTCGCGCCTGTGATTACCCATGATTCCTCTGTGCTGCGGTTTCCCGGTGCACCCATCCCCGAATGAGCTAAAAGCCTCATGTTTTCTCTGTATGCTCACTAAATATATCGTATCTGATGCCACTGTGAGAAAGAAAGGAGCCTGTGGACATGGGGCAAACACCAAACCTCTCATCCTGCATGTGTCCATTCTGCTTCTTCTCCTCTGTCTGTCACTGTCTCTCTCTTTCACTCTTTCCTCCTAAAAATCGCCTTTCTGTTCTCAAAACAAATCAGCTGTAAATGGTCTCCCTTTGATTTCCTTTTTTCTCTACTAGTTGGGAGAAGTTTCCAAGGAAACGGGTTTCTTTTGTGGCTGGGGTTTTGTCAGGGTCTCATTGGTCTGCTGGGAACAGAGAGCACAAAGGCTGGAGAGCTGCCTTTAAATGGGGGTGGGAGGTTGTCGGGGTGTGGAGGTGGAAACCAGTTGAGCCTGAGAATCATTCCCAGTTTCACATGTGGCACTCTGTAGGAATCTCAAGGTAAGACTTTAATAGACTTAATTCATTTAGCATGGAGGGAGAAGTTGGTGGCAATCTGTCAAAGTTTGAGAATCTGAGGAGGCCCATGGAAAAAAAGGCAGGAGGAGCTATGGAGCAGTCTGAGTGGAGGACTGTGCAGTGATTGATACTGAAGCTGGGGAGGAATGCTGCTGTGAAGAATTCCTCTCAAATGTTTCCGGAGACTGGTTATTATGCAGGAGGCTCACATAGGTGCCACAGACTGTCAGAGCATGAGCTCAAAGTTTCCAAAGTAGCTCGTTGTGACTGGAAATCACTGTTTACACTGCTCTGTCCTGTGCATTAGTGTTTAACACGTGTGATACAAACTCCACTGGTCCAAGATACATTCAGGCCCTCAGTGCTGCAGATTGGTTTTCAGTGTATAACAACACGTTTTGATTTTAACACGTCTGATTTTAACTCCATTTCTCTCCTTTGTACAATTATGCATGAGGCTACTGAGCAGATTCTTTGATTCTTGTTCTTTCCACTCTCCCTCTCTCTCTCTCCAAAGCATGGTTTTTATTTCCATTACTTAATGTTTTCTCTAAACTCAGACATGAAACTCAGCTGCTGGAGGGGTGTGTTTATTGATTTACCTCAGCCTGTGCTGCAGATTAATAAGAAACTAATCTCTACATCTAGCCCTCAGCTCTTTCCCAGATAAACACTTATTGGCAGCACCAGAGCACCAGACTTTAAATCACAGCACTCTACACGTCTCCCTATTTGGGGCTGAGTTTCATCAGCGCTTTTAACTCTGCTGTACCATTGCTCACTTAATGCCACCTCACCATAACACCCTAACAATGCGAATATCCATCTGTTACAGGCTGCGCCCTCTGACCCCGACAGTGACGGGGTGGCTCTAGGTCACCGGTCTAAGTTTCCCATCCCTAACACCCCCTCCACCCTGGACAAGCAGACTAACTGGTCTAAAGCCCTGCCGCTGCCCACCCCAGAGGAGAGAATGAAAAGCAATTCCCAAGTCATCACCTCATGTGTCATCCCCATTAATGTGACTGGTAAATTTCAAACCATTTGATGTTTTATGTGTGAGTGTGTTTATGGCTCAGACGCCTATGTTAGAGTAGCTTTTCCTGAAGGAAGAGTCTGGCATTTTTGGTTTCTTGCTCAGAGTTAGAAGCTTCAGACCAGTCTAGTGTCTTCAGCCAGAAACCAGTTAGCCCAGTATGAAGACTGGAAACAGCTACGCTTGTCCAACAGAAAGTGATAAATAATTACTGTGTGTGTAAACAGTGAGATGTAGGGTTTGAATCGGTGAGCTTCAGAAGTGGATTTTCATACCTTGGACAGGCTGCTTCCACTTATCTCCAGTCTTAATGCTAAGCTGAGCTAAGCTAATCATTTCCTGGCTCGAGTTAAACAGTTTGACACAATTCATGTGTCTGTCAATCTTCTGAATATTGGCAAGAAGTTTCAAGTTGTGACAGTGATTCCCAGCTGCTCTCTAAAGCCCTCAGACACCATAGAGCTCAGAATCTGTACAGATCTATCAAACACGACCTGATACATTTATTAGTGAGTGTTAGAGGTGCTGGTAGGTGGATTTCTGAACATTTGAGTCAGCAGCAGTCTCCCCTTGATTTCCCATCTTTGTGCTACATCTCACTGTTAACATGTAAATGTTCAGTCACAGCGAATATCAGCATTATGATGTGGAGGGAGCTAAGAGAAGGTAACAGATTCCTGCACACAGCCATCCACTGTGTTATCACTACAATGGCTATATAGAGTTTCCTCTGCACTAAAATTAACAATATATAATTAAATGTCTTACTGTCAAGAAATGTGTGATCATCAGTCAATTACAATTTGACTACAGAGACTTAATGTCATGGTGCAAGTCATGCTTTGGGCCCATTGACCGTCTCTCTCATTCTTTGATGCTCAGTGCCTGTGATTGCACAGAGATGAGCTGCTGTGACCTGAATGCCAATTAGTTGTGTCCAAACTGTTGAAAAGGCCTACCCCATGTTATTTACTCGTGCTCCCATTGACTCAAAGGGACAGTTATACGCCAGTGCTGGCTGAGTCAGAGACAGTTGAGGATAAAAAACACACACACATTGTAAGAAAACTCCAGCAATTGCTATGGTGCTGAAAAGCCTGACCTGGAGTCACATGATAGTCATAACGCACGGTGAAGGAGAGGCAGGACAACAAGGAGCAAACATAAAACACAGACGCAGAGACCCTCGCAGCAGGATCCGTGCTTTGGTCGGTAAACCCAGCTACAAAGTGATCTTATTCTTTAGGAGCTTTTTGGGTGATGATCAAATACATTTTTAATTTCTTTATATATCCTGACATGTTTGATAGTTTGATAGGTCCAGTCAGTTTGTCCTCTGTGGCTCTGAGCTCCATCGGGTAGCTGTCCTCCACTCCTCGCTGCTGTTTCTGTAGAACCAGTGTAACAGATTTTTTTTTCTTGTGCAAAGACAGCATGAGAGTTAAAGAAGGAGAGTCGCTGCAGTTGCCACTGAACAAAGATTCCTCACATGTCCTGTCTCCATCGCAGGGTTGGCTTTGACAGAGATGCCAGTGTGCGCTGCTCACTCGTTCACTCACAGTCGGTGCTTCAGAGGAGGAGGAAGCTGAGGAGACGGAGGACAGTCGCCGGTGTTCCCAGACAGGTGCAGCAGGATCTAGGTATGTTGGTGAATGTTGTCAGTCACACACTTGTTATATCTGAAACTGCAATCTGTCTGTGTTACTCACTGACATGTGACATGGATTCACTTAAAAAAAGAGGCTGCAGGATCTAAATCACTTGGAATGGCTTTTCTTCATTGGCAAGACAAGACCAGTTTTTCAGTTGTAAAAACTGTATGAAACATAAAAACATCAAATAGTGAATATTCTCAGTTTTCTGTATTTAAGGTATTTTATTAGATGGATGACAGCAGACAGATGAAAAGAGATGTCTTGACAAAATCATTGTCACAATCAGTGCCTTAAACCTTTTAATAATATGTATTTAATCAATCAACCAATCAACCTCAGTTTTAATATATAGCCATGTCTCATGGTTAAGTTCATTTTCTAAGGATTTGCCTTTTGTTTCCTGTCGTCTGTCAGACTCTGATGACTCTCCAGGATCCAGAGAGCGCACAGTGATAATTCATGCCAGTCCAGACATCACACCTTCCAACGAAGAGCTGGCCAGCCATCTCAGCACCAGAGACTCAGGCTGTCAGACAGAGGACTTTCTGATCTCAGGAGCTCCATCTCGGAGGAGGATCAGGGCTCAGAGAGTCCAGGGAGTCTCTGTGTCTCTCTCTCATTCTGCAGGCAACATCTCCTCCCTGCCAGACACCGCAGAAACCATGTTCACTGCCTCCGTGGGGCGACTGCGTTCCAGGAGCCTGCCCGGGATGGGAGCCGGATGATGGACAACGGGCACAATGACAGCGATGATGAGGAGGAGCTCTCCCCATTTGACACTGAGGACTTCCTGTCTGGACCCAGGGAGCTGATTCTGAAAGATGAAGAAGAGAGCACAGATGACCAGACCATGTCTGAGCGCCAGCTAGGCTTGAAGTATAAGCAGCTGTCGGAGAGTCCGGAGCGCAGCTGGATGGAGAGGACCAGGTCCCAGCTGCCCAGGAAGGTGGACATGGGCAGCTGTGAGATCTCCTCCAGCTCAGACACCTTCAGCAGCCCTGTACACTCTGTCTCAGCTGCAGGGGTGCTAGGAGGTCAGATGGACCACAAGGACGACCACCAGTCATCTAGTGGCAACTGGAGCGGGAGCAGCTCCACCTGCCCCTCACAGACTTCAGAAACAATCCCCCCTGCAGCCTCTCCCCCTCTGACTGGCTCCTCCCACTGCGACTCTGAGCTCTCCCTAAACGCCACCACTCACAACAATGACGACCAGCCGGGCTTCATGCTGGACCACTACCCAGGCCTCAGGACCCAGCGGGCAGGCTCCTTCTCCTCCACAGCTATGGACATACTGGAGGAAGCAGGGGGCAGCACTCCCACTGAGCAGGAGTGGGGTTACCCCACCCCAGAGCCTCCACACTCACAGGACTTCACCCCCGAGCCGAGCAGAGAAGCAGAGAGCAGCCTGGGCTGCCCGAGCTTCACCAGCATGGCCACCTGTGAGAGCAGCTACTCCGACAAGCCACTGTCGGAGAAGGCGGACACCGTCTCCCACTACTCTGTAGACACTGAAGGCTACTACACCTCCATGCACTTTGACTGCGGTCTTAAAGGTAGCAAAAGCTTCACTTACAACTATGCAGCCTCTAGCTCTGACTGTGGCCTGTCTGACCTAAGTGGTCACATGACTCTGGGAAGACGCTGCCTGTCTTAAAAAAACCAAAGGTGAAGCCGTCTCCGCCCAAGAGGAGCTCTTCCTTAAGAAAAATATGCAGTGAGGGGAACATCCCTGAAGGGAAAGAACCAAAGATTACATGTGGGCAGCAGCCTCCTCTGTCTTCCAAGGACAGGAGACTGCAGCTGGTTTTAACTGGGTCTCCAGTTCACATAGAGAACGCATCACTTGGCAGAGAGCCCGCTGTGGTGTGGGGGGTGGAGGGCTCAGCTGATCTACCTGATTTGGGTGTTTTTAGTTCCACAGATGCCCATTCATTTAAGGATGAGGGGGTTGTACAGTCAGACTATGCAGATCTGTGGCTGCTGAATGATTTAAAGTCCAGTGACCCGTATCGATCTCTGTCCAACTCCAGCACGGCGACTGGCACGACTGTCATTGAATGCATCAAGTCACAGGAAAGCTCAGAGTCTCAGACGTCCAGTCCGGCTCCAGAGCCACTACACCCTCACTCCCATCAGTGGAGGGTGACTTTAAACTCAGCTCTCCAGAGAAGCTGGCCGGCTTGGCCAGCCCCTCCAGCGGCTACTCCAGTCAGTCAGAGACCCCCACCTCTTCATTCCCTTCCACCTTCTTCCCTGGACCTCTGTCACCTTCCAGTGGGAAGAGGAAGCCCAAAGTCCCAGAGAGGAAGTCATCTCTTTCATCATTGTCCCTACAGTCGATGTCCTGCAGGGATGGAAGTTTCTCAAAGAAAGAGCTGGAGCTGCCCGTCATCCCCCCCTCCCACCTTGACTTAAGTGCCCTTCATAGCGTCAACAAGCCCGCCGCTTGCAGGACGCAAATTCAGATGCTTCACCAAAACAAACAGAAACCTGCAGTGTCGGCCAAACCTGCAGCACCCACTAACTCTGAGGTGTTCAATGCCCACCCCCTGTCCATCACACCCACAGTGCTGCACTCAGTCCAGCTCCGACCCATCAGTACCAACACTGAGGGAAGTCAAGAGGACAGAGCAGCCGCCAAACTGAAATGTCCCACAGTGAACTTAAAAAGTAGTAAATCATTGAAGCTCAAAACCCCTCTGTTATACAACTCACATCATCATCACACGTCCTCGAAGGAGCTGTGTGAGTCAGTCATTACCTCAAACCAAGAAGACCTTGCACACAGAGAAGCAGCATGTCAGAGAGACAGTGTGACAGCTCCCAGCCTGCAGTCAGAGCCATCAGCAGACACACAGCAGGCCACCGCTGCCTCGGAAGAAGAGACATGCAACGTGCAAACACAGCCTGAGCCTCTGCACCAGCACAGACCTGAGCCCTGCGAGGAACAGACGTGGTCCACTCCCTCTGCCCTGCACAGTCCACTACAGACGTCGGACAGTGTTGATAAAGTGCCTGCTACTGACGCCCAATCAGAGCTGCTGCAAGTGGGTCCAGTCAGTAATGAAGGCTGCAAAGAAGAGGAACATGAGTCGTCAGGCATCTCAGCAGACAGTGTCTCTCAAGATGGCATGGAGGAGGCCACAGCAGAGACAGAGGGGGACGACACTAAAGGTATTTTTGAATCTGATGTGACTTACACATGAAATGTCTTTGAAGTTAGCTGGTTAAACAACTGAAACTGATATTGACACAGGTTAACAGACCTCCACCTCAGGGTGGGTGACAGGCAGCTTCATCAACAGGCGACAAAATATATATCTCTGCAACACAAAACAATACATTGACTTATCAGTTAAGACATAAAATGATTTCAGGCTACTTATTCAAGTAATTTATTCAACTAAAATGTAAAATATATGTTTGTCTGTGTCACAACTGAACTAGGGCTTGGACCCAAATGCACCACTCCAGAGGGGGTTAGATTTCAAAATAAACAGGAAGCCACGAGACAACATAGACACAAGAAACAACCAATCAACACAACCAGATTTCTTGGTCTGCTTTATATAATTATAAATAAAATATTTTGTCAGTTGGACAGATTTGATTGTCTTAAATAATTAGCACAGTCAGGAGATCCTTCGTTCTCTAGGTTACATACTGTACCTGTGTGTAGTTTATTCAGGTGTTGACTGATTTGTGTTGACAGACTCTACAGCCAGTGACAGTACAGCGTCCCCACAGAGTGATGAATGCAGGCCAGAGGACGACAGTGTGTTTCTGTCGCCCACCAAGACTCGCACCACGGAGGATCTGTTTGCCATGATACACAGGTGAGTGTGTTGAAGTCTGTCCCTGTGAGTGTGTTGTGTAGCTTTACAGAGATCATGAAGTTTCCTCCTCTTCCTCAGGTCCAAACGGAAAGTGTGGGCAGGAAAGACTCCACTGAGTTGGGTGCGAGGAGCCGCCTCGCCTTGCATCAGGGAGCACACCACCCAGCAGCACCACCAGCAGCCCCATGAACTCCCCAGTCGCTGCGGTGTCACCCTCCTCCGCTGTGACCCCACCAGCCTCCAGAGGGTCTCTGGGCCCATATACAGGAATGCAAAGAAGTCCAGCACCTCCAATGAGGAGTTCAAACTGCTGCTGCTTAAAAAGGGGCAGCCGCTCAGACTCCAGCTACCGCATGTCAGCCACAGAGATCCTCAAGAGCCCCATCACTCCCAAATCTCCTGGAGAGTCTCTGACAGAGTCTCCCAGAGCCCCTGAGGAGCTCTCCTCCCCTCTGCAACAACTGCTGCAGAATTCAGGACCAGACCAGTTTCTCAGCCCCAAAGTCAACACTGAGGGTTTCTCCCCGAAGTCCTTCCCCACGTCTGCTGCTTCCAGGCAGGGCCGCTCCAGAATCCCCCCGCCAGCCAACAGCAGCCGCTACGGCATGCGCAGCAGACTGTACTCGGCGCCCATGCAGGCCATCTCTGAAGGCGAGACCGAGAACTCAGATGGAAGTCCTCATGACGACCGCTCATCGCAGGGCTCCACGTAGAAAACATAAGTGTCAGACGTTTGTGAAACTCTTTTATTAGTTTACAGAAGAAAACAAAAAACAAAAGGACCAGAGTGAGTTCTAATATATATATATACATATATGTGTGTGTGTATATACATACACACACACACACACACACACACATATATATATGAGATGTAGTGATGAAGCTCATGTGGAACACTGGGGAAAAAATCATGCTATAAAAACAACAGAAATGAACTCATGTTAGCTGAGTTTTATAGTTGTTTCTGTGGATCAGTTAGATTACCCATGTTCAAAAACATTTTATAAATAAAACATGTTTTAACAACTCACTTCATGAATTGAATAGTTAGAATGAGAATCAGGGACCCAGGTTGTTAAGATTCTGCATCCTGTAAAACAAAGTGATTTATCAAGAGATATTAAAGGCTGAACTCTTCTCCAAATGGCAGCAAGCGCAGGTTGAAACATATCTGGCACATTTCCCAGACAGCCAGCTGACTCCTGCAGCCCTAATAGTATTTTAATGTCTAATCTCAGTTGAGCGAACCTCTCTGAAATTCACTATTTTTTATCAGACTCTTATTTTGTATTAACTCTATGTATTCTATGAATACCTTTGTAATTAAACACACAGTTTGTACATTTCCTCCAGCCAGTTACACCAGAGTTATTTTGATACCACTAACTGAACATCAGGACTAAGCCTGGTGAGAAGCAGCAGGAGAAAACAATGTGACGCCTCAGTGCATCTGTTCAGATCTGATGTGATGTCTGTGTATGATCTTAAGTCCTTTCTAAAAGCATCTAGTAAATTATATCAAAGATGAACCTTTTATTACAGCTTTTTAAAAATTCTCATGCAATAACATGAGTGAAGGAAGTGAGACAGTATAGTCAGAGCCAAGCACTAACTCAACAATCTCTGGAGACAAGAAGGAGGCAGGTGTAAACGTGGAGGAGTGAAAAAGTGATCAAAGAGGAGGAGGCGGGGAAACAGGAGTGCTGTGAGCGAATGAGGAGGTCATATGTTTAAGGAGGAAAATGTAACAGTGGTCATTTCTGGTTTGCTGACTCGGTGTGTTTAGGAATTGTTGAAAGAGGCAAGTGGAAAGTGTTGAGCAAGATCAAACATACAAATCTGTTATTTTACAAGAAGTGACGGAGCAGCTCTGGGCCTCAGCAGGCCCAGCATCTCTGTGAGACTTTCAGTTGTGATGAGGGATGTAGGGTCAAATTGGGAGCCATAGGTCTGCGATGACAAGAGGAGGTTCTGGGTTTGGGGATGTGGCGTTCGCTGCTATTACGTACCAGACAACGCTTGGTCTGATTTATACCCCATCGAAGATCTGTCACATCATCTGTGTCTGAACAATCTAAATATATTTATTTTTATAACTGACACAGGAAATCTCCACACGCTCCTTGATTTGGTTTACAGCCTGAAACTGAAATCTTGTAATGAAAGTATTTTATTCAGAATATTTTGTTTATAAGAGACAGATTTTAAATCTTATTTGAGACACTGGCTGCGGAGACAATAGGGAAGCAACATATAAACTGTCATTGAACGATGGCATGAACATAAGCTAGAGGGGAGGTTACAGTTGTAACCCTGGCGCTCTGAAGCTGGTTTATCCTTCTGCGTATAACATACATGTAAAACAAGTCCAGTGCAGCGGTGGTACCGAACCATTATGCAAAGTTGGCCAAGCTGATGCAACCACACGGACGACTGTTCTCCACTATTGGTACACTGTAAATATGAACTTCATTTTAGCCTTAATGATACTCCATACTGATACTGATGCAACTACATAGGGAACACAGGGTACAGAGTGGGCTGTGTCTGTGAAGCTTCATTCCAGATGATTCTGTTTTGTTTTGTTTTGTTTGTTTTGTTTTTTTTTTGTTTTGCACTGATAAAGTGATGTTTGTGAAGTTTCATTAGTCTCTCGCTGTACTGGAGTTCTACACCTACCTTTACATGTAGCTGTTTGACTTTCCTTGGAGTAATATTCACATTTTAGGAGTGGAGTAGATGTTTCTGCAAAGGCTAGAAAACGTGTACATGTTAGTGGCATTGAACTGTTTTTTCTCTTCTCGTTTACTTGACACAAAACAATACTAAAGAAAATGACAGCTTAGGTAACTTATGGTACTAGATACATTTCAAGATCAGCCTCTCTATACTGTAGCTATCAGCTATGTGTTTTTTTTTGTTGTTGTTTTTGTACAAACTTGTAAATACAATAACTTTGGAATTGCCTCAAAGGTTGTTGAATTGTTTCTTATGTAAAGAAAAAATGTTTTCAAAGTTTACATCTATTTCAAACCTTTGTATATTTTTGAGCTGTGGAACACTTTGTCTTGTATTTATTTTATAGTGAGCATTGTGGAAACCCCATAGTAAATCTTATCAAAGCCAACTGCTAGCACAACAGGCTGCTTAGCAAATGTGTATAAAAAAGACAAATAAATGTGACTGCTTTGAAAATGATGTAGCCTGTGGTGATGGTGTTCTCATCTTAAACCTATATATTTTTCACTCTTCTTCTCTCTTTTATTTCAGATATACACTGCTCACAAAACATTAGGGAGCTCACATCAGCTTCAGGTGAAATTGATGGAAAATGTAAAAAGATGATGCTACAGTGGTATTATATCATGACAGTAGGACATTTAAATGGAAGTATGAATGGTCATTTCTTCATCTCAAACAATGTATTGAAACAAAAGCTAACAACAGTGGTGGGTACACCACAACAAGACATGTCAATGTGTCAATAAGTTGTCATGTGGCCAAAGGACGTCCACTTGTCAGCCTTTCTCTGACCCTTTCCGTCTCTCTGTGTCTCTGTCCAACCTGCTGATGACACTCTGTGACTCTCTGAGCTCAGTGGACACACCTCCACATGTCCAGGTACTGTTGATGGACTGTTAGGTGTGGTCTTGGTCTCATGATGTCAGAATGTGAAACAGCATGATGAAGAGGACTGTTTCAATACAAACTGAAGCAGAACATTAGTGGTGGATTCATGGATCAGACACTTAATTAATCACTTTGTTAGAGAACAGCATGTTATGTTCTAAGTACTGAAACACGTGTGCATTCAAAAGTTTAGAGAAGGTCAAATTAAGTTCACCTGTAAAAGTTATAGTCCAGTTTAGGCACATTCTGAAACTTCATCCGAAAGCCCAACATCCCTAAATTTTTGTGAGTAGTGTATCTGTAGTTAGTGGACTAAAACACCAGTGTTCTCGGATCAGTGAGGCAAGAACGTGAACGAAGAATATGCTTGGTCTCCAAACCTTTAGATGGTGCCATTTCTCAGCAAAATGGAGATTGTAAAAATAAAAAAATAAATAAAAAAAACTTGGCTCAGGATAGTGGAATTAGAGAAAAGACAAGTCATTAAAAATGTTAGAGAAATGGTAAAGAAGACTGACTCAGAGATTCACATCGAAACCACAGTTTCTGTTAAACTACGTCATGTAATAATACATAATTTTTTGACACCTTTCAAAACATCCAAGGTCACCTTACAGATGAAAGAGCAGGCTAAAAATACAACAATAGCTAAAAATACATAAATACAGGGTGCTATAGTATTGTGCCGCACTCACCACCACATGACATGATGACCCTGATCCAGAACCAACACTAGGGGGTGTTCTTCAGCTGTATACACAAGAGGACGTCCACTGGGTAATTTAATGCAAATTGAGTGTAGATTTAAATTAGGCCTCTTTATGTCCAGGCCAGTGAAATAATACAGCTGTGATACCCCCCCCCCCCCCCCCCCCCCCCCCCCCCCCCGGAACATCTGGACACGTTCCTCTCAACATAACAGACTCAGCTCTTAGCTGTAGCTATACACTTGTCATTTCTGCATGTTTTATGTCAGTTTCATGACCATTCTCAAGTCAGTGTGAACTCTCTTTGTTGCTCTGGTTAATGTCAAAGAGCCAGTGACAGACAAAAACGCCTTGTTCTCAGTCTGTACGTGTCAGCTGGGCTCAGATTGTATGTGAAGCGGGGAAAAAAGAGGTAAACAAAGCCCCGGACTGTTTGGCATCCCAAGTGGGTACCTATCAAAGGGCACACTGGCCGTGAACCCTGACCTCAATTAACATTGGCGACAGCATGGCTTGGCATGGTGTGACTGGTATAGAAATCCAACATTTTTGTTCATAAGTGAAATATAGGTCATTCATTACAATATCATGTGAATAATGAAATGGACATGCATCAATTTCAGTCCCAGTCTTTAGCAGATGATCATGACAGGTTTTCCTCCAAGCTTTGATGCTGGTTGACTACAGACTTAGTGTGGGTCTTTGTGTTGCAAAGCAGCCTTTGTGTCCCTGTTTGCTCTAAAGCAGCACAGTGGATATTGTAAAGGCCTTAAAAGCAAAAGTCAGCCAAGCATGACTTTAATTATGTGTTCATAAGTGATTATGAAGCATATTGACTTAATGCAAGTAAAAAGCCTTCAAAAGTACACACAGCTCCTCAGCACTCTCTGGCTGCAGCTGTAAGGGACCGTACAGAAATGACCACACAGGTGGAGAAGAGTGGTCCAGCTGTTTTAGGGCAGTCAAGGAGCTTTTACTCCTTTGTTGTCATGCAGTTCTTATCCATTTATTTTCATTTTCCCCTACTTTTTTCTGTTGTATTCATGTATTGTTTTTTTTTTTTTTTTACTTCTGAACATGTATTAGATCAGATTCCTTGACAACTTGTCCCACAAGGGTTCATACATTAACGATATCTTAGTACAGAAACACAAGATGCTTAAGTTTTTGTGATTTGTTATGACAATATGGAGAATAAGTAAAGTGCAACACCGGCACCGAACATCACATATCAGAGCAGCCGCCTCCATTGTTTTCTACCCAGCACCCCACACCAGCAATGGCTAGACAAGTGCCAGCACTTGTTTCTGTGCCTTGCCATGTCTCTTCACACCAGTGTTGTGTTTCCAGCTGCACTGCCACTGCTTTTTTCCACTCATGCCCCCTGTTCAGCTCCTGTAGCAGCTTGTTCAGCAGTCTTTACCTGTCAGTGATGCGCAGCAGCACACCGCTTCCTATCGGTGCTAGGGGTGGCCATAATGTCTACCAGGAGAGCTGCTGGGGTGCTCCTTAACCATGCAAATGTTAGCTGTGACCTATAGCTGGCAACAAATGCACCAACTGTGTCTGTGTTCAGCTCAGCCTCACACTAAACCAAGAAACCTTTACTCACCTCACTTCATGAAACACACCCATAAATATCTTTCTATTGACTCTATAATATCCCCTCATTTTATCTGAACACAGAAACAGTGCTGATTCAGACTAAATTAAAGGGATGTTCCAAATGAAACATTTATCCCTGGAGATGGTCTTGTGTTTTTATAAGATGGAATGATTCAACCCCTTTCACTCCTCAGTCACTTTTGTACAGTCCCTTAATACAAAAAGCAGTCAAATGACCTGTAGAGGACTCTACATGTAATTATTATACAATTTAGGACCTCTCAGCTGCCATCTTTGGATATGTAGTGGATTCACACACAAACAAAGATAACACTGTCATGTATTAACAATTGTGATGAGAGTAATATTAATATTTATTATAGATCTGTCTTTGACAAACACATATTGATTGATTGGAGTAGTGCAACAAGGGAGCAGCACATTTATGTCTTGATCTGAGCTGCATTTCTACCTATGAGTAATAGTGACTGTAGACAGGGTGGGGAAGGGACACCAAAGACGTAACCACACCAAAGTCACCACCATGCCACCAGGGGCATATTGTGAGGCTCATTATAGTGCATTAAACAGCCTCCCTGTGGAACAATGCGAGGCCCCGGGGCCCCGGAGGCAGAGCCTGAGGCTGTTTGGGACTGATATAGAGACCCAGGGGATCCTGCTCACCCAGGCCTGTCACTTCCAGATTCTCATCCCCAGCTGCCAAACTCCATTTTTCTCTGTGTCTGTCATTGGCCCATCACCTGAATACCATCTACAGTAGTGTTTAAATGAAAGAACGATGAAGTCCTTGGGTCATTGCATACTGGAAAAAACCCTTTATCCAGTTAGTCTTAGAGGTTATAGTCAGGATTGTTGATGGTTTTTTAACAACCTGGTAAAGTACACACCTTTTCTGATTCACAGGTATAATAATAATAATAAAGATAGTCTTTGAAAATAACCCTAATAGAAAAAGTGACAAGAATTGAGTGTAATAGTGATGGTTTAGTAGACCTTTAGACTATAGGTCTCCTGTCAGGTCTACAGTCATAAGTGCATTTAAAATCATATACAGTAATAAACAGGTACACTGTAATATGAACCAGATTCCTTGTTTTTTCTTTTAAAAGTGGATAAAATGACAAAATCAGGTCTGGGAGGACAATCTAATAGGGTGCATCATGCGAAATGAATTCATGTGTGTTTGTGCGTTTGTTTTTGTGTTCGAACTGTTATATTCAGAGGTAGCCTAATTAACCAATATCAGTGTTTACATTATTCACATGATGTACTTCTTTATTTATTTATGCCTTTTCATCCGTCCCTGACTGGAGGGGAGGAGGAGGGAGGAGGGGGAGGGAAGAGCCGCTGTCGGTGCTGCGTGCGCAGCTTCAGCCCTGGAGTCGCTTCGACTGGACCGCAATGAAGAGATAAATAGCAGCCTTATCTATTTATTTTCAACAATTCCGGGTCTCATTCATTCAGAGACGGTGGCCAGCAGCTCACGCGCACGGCCGCTTCAGAGGTGAGTAAATGTCGGCGTTTGTTGTGAAGCTGGAATTTTAATGGGAGAAGAATTACATTAAAGCATATGAAACAGGCTGAGCCGAGGTTTTCCTCCTCTTCTTCGTCGAAAAAGCACTGGTATGTAACTCTTTTTATTATCGCCAGCACGTGGATTAACCGGGAATGATCCTCTCCCCGCACGGCCTCGCTCTTTAGAACGTGTTTATGATTTTTTTCCCCCCGGTCAGAGGCGATGTGCGCAGCTAGCTTCACCGTCAACCCCGCGAGCTGTCTGTCACCGATTTTAAATATTCATCACAGGAACGGAAACTTTGGAAATAACGGGGCATGATTGAGCGCGAGGACCCCCCTCTCCCTGCCGTATATTCAGTTTTAATGGCACGGAGCCGCACGCGCCCACAGCCCCTGAATGTTATTACCGTGTGATGTGTGGAGACGAGCGCGTACACGGCGCGCAGCCCCCCCCGCTTTTCATGGCGAGCAGTCGGGCTTGCTCACGGAGCAGACACATATGTGTCTGGGAGGACTGCACGGTGTCTGCAGGAGGACAGCACACATGTGATGAGAGGGGGAATAAAGAGCATATCCTCAGATGACACGGGCCGGGCCTGCTGCTACAGCCTCACTCTTAATGAGCAGGGAATGCGCTGCTCTTGGTGTCCTGTCACATGTAGCCTCCACTGACACAAGTGGAAGAAGGGAACAGACATATTTTAGCAGTGGTTTAAAGACCCTGAAGCTCCTGCTCCAGACACACCCACACATCTATCTGAATGGTTTCTTCTTATCTCATCGCTAATTTTCAGTGTTCTCTTTGTATGTGGGGGATATGTGGATCTCACGGTTACTTCCTACCATTTATATTCAACCACGTCCCACGTAACCACTTATTTTCTAATGAGTGCAGTTATAGTTGATGACAATGCTCGACCATGTGGAGTGAGCCCTCGATGTATGATGATAAAAATGACTTTCTCAGTGGGATTTAACAGTGTGGTTGTCACAGTGATCACAGTGATGATTATTACAATTGGACGAATTAGAAGTGTTACATTATTCATCACATTTGACTATGACTGTGGCCTGCAGGAGATCAGCTGGAGGCATGGCTGTGTGAATAAAAGATAATCTGCACTGATGTGAGAGCAGCATGTGTAAGTCCAAGGACGTGAGGCTCAGTGTGTCTCTATAATGAGATGTAATTGGCTATTGGAGCGGAGGGGGTGTTGAGAGTGATGACCTTTAGATCATCAGCCATGCCCCATCCATCCCCGGTGCTTTGTTCCTTCTGGTTCTAAACTCTAGATTGAAGCCATAAGAAGGAGAGAACAAAGACAGAGACCAGTCCCTGTAATGTATTTGGACTGCTCCACAGTTTAATGCAATTTAAGTGAAGGCGTTGTTTTCTCTCTCTGCTATTGACTTTGCTCAGCGTACATTCCATCAATGAGGCAAGGAGACAAAAAGAGGAAATGTGGAAATCATTACTGTATCAGGGACAGGGAGGGATTTCATTTGGCTCTCTGTTGGGTCTCCTCTTGCCTATTTACTAAATTAAGCAGTTACTGGTTAGTGAACACAAACACCGAACAGATGATGTGTTGGAGAAATAACGTGCCTTCATTCTATGAGAGGATTGTTTGTGTTGCATGTTTCTTACATTAGCTCATATATAATGAAAAGTGCATTACACTGGTGCTATTTTTATCAGCCTTCTCCACAAACTCTGTTGTCGTGGAGGAAGTGGGGAAACTCTCTCAGCGTTAACAGGCTGGATAAAAGAAGATAAATAGCCTTGACCTAAAGATATTCATGGAAATGAGTAGTATTTAACCCTGTGGTCCTTGGTGGTTGAAGAGTTAGCTGGAAGACCTGATAGCAGAACACAACAACAGTTTATTCTAACTCAAAGCACAACAAGGTGAAAAGGAACCCAAATGCATGGCTGTAGCTGATCTATGTTACATCAGCAAGAATCAGTTATTGTCGATGCTTGTGTGACTTCTGTCTTTGACATCCTGCCTCTGTGATAACACAGATGAAGCAAAGCCACAGTGTCAAACACTGGAACAGGAAAAAAAGATGAACATGGCCTTATGTACTTTGGCCCAGTCTTCATTTGCTGGTTAAACTTCCTCCTCTGTCTGTAGAGTTTGACATTGTACTCACATGACTCCAGTGCAGAGGAGGTGGAGCTGTGCTGTGCTATAGAGAGAGGGGACTACACCAACAGCATGTCACCCTGGAGGTGATCCCTGTCCAGCATCAGGTCTGTAGGTCGGAAGGTGCAGAGTGAACACCCTCTAGCTTCACCTCCACGTTTCACCCTGAGAGTAAATAGATGCGTTATGTGTGTTATTTTCCCTCCCCGCGCTCAATCGGGCCAAACTATTTCCCTGTGTGACAGTAGGGGAGTCTAAACCAAGAAAGGCTTCATTCATATTGGTCAGCAAGGCTTTATCGTGTCACAGACCTCATGACCATGTTATCAAGCAGGAAATGTCTTGCCTCAAACTTCCTGGAATGCAAGTGAAGCCGTAGCATCAAAATCATGGAAAAAAGAGGGGATGTGAATTTCTCTCAGTCTTAATTCAAAGTTATTATTGCAAGCTTTCTATATTTAGAGGAGGAATGAAAAGGAAAAGTGAGGCGTGGTCGATGTGAAAACGACCCTTGGCTCCTGCCTGTGTGTGACACTGATGTGTGCTCGTGTCTCTGCTTTGATTCTCGTGTCAATAATCCGTCCAAGTCCTCTTTGTCTGGCTTCAGTCACATAACTTGCAGACGCAGTGTTCTCTGTCAGGACAAAGGAGGGTGTGTATGACATGTACTGTAGGTAGGCCCATCACACCTTCCTTCTTTTGAACATGCAAAATCCAGTCAACTCTACACTGTCAGGAAAAGACAGTGACAGAGTAACAGAAGCCTCCAGCTACAAATACACACAGTCCTTTATTGTGCTCTTGTTTTTGTATTCCCTGCGTGCACACACTCCCAGACCTTTCCCATGGGTCACACGGCGACAAGGTTATCGGTCGCCCGTCTGGCTGTAGAATCCTCCGTGTAATCCATCAGAGCCCCGTTTATAATCTCTCATCTATGCTACGAAACAATATCAAACCAGCCTGGGGGGATAGAGGACTCCTCCTCTCTGCTCACTGAGGCAACCCAACACCACATGAAGGCTGCTGGGACAAAAAAAAAGTGTCACGCTTTTGCTAGTAAATTGGAACTGCATGTGTGCATTTAATTGAGTTTTTCACTTGAAAGGTAGGGCGTACTTTTATGTTTCAGGTTATTTAAAGTTGACCCCCTTCCCCCCCAGATCTGAACGTTATCCTTAGTGCTCCCATCAGTATGAATAATTGACCTCATGTCATTGGATGCATTGTATCCGTTGGCACCCAGGGGACGTTTTTATCACAATGGATGGATGAGGTGTGTGGACGAGGTAGGCAAACACACAGTGGGCTTGTAGAAGCATGATAGATAGATAGATAGATAGATAGATAGATGGATGGATGGATGGATGGATGGATGGATGGATGGATAGATAGATAGATAGATAGATAGATAGATAGATAGATAGATAGATAGATAGATAGATAGATAGATAGATGGATGGATAGATACATACATACATACATGTAGATTCGTCAAAACAAAGTAGTTGTGATGATGCTCACAGAGTGAAAGATTTCACAGGGTGAAAGATTTCAGTGTGTCAGAGATTAATATAGAGAGAGAGAGAGGCTGCAGCCCAACACCAAAACACCCTGCCTTACATACAGTGTGTGACTAGCAAATGTTTGTTTTTTTTCTAATTCATCACAGTCACCATCACCATCAGTCAGTCTATAGTGTTTATGCACATGTTCATGATGATGAGAGCAGAATATACAGGTGCCTCTCAATAAATAAGAATATCAAAGAAAAGTTCATATTATATGGATTCATTACACACAGACTGAAACATTTTATGTCTTAATTTCTTTTAATTGTGAGTATGTCTTACATTTAATGAAAACCCAAAATTCAGTATCTCGAAACATTAGAATATAGTGAAGTTCATTATTGTGACCTAATGATGTCACACTCTGATCAGCTCATGAACTCCAAACAGCTGCAAAGGTTTCCTGATCCTTTAAATGGTCTTTTGGTCTGGTTAAGTAACTACACTGTCATGGAGAAGACTGCTGACCTGACAGGTGTATTCTCATTTATTGAGATGCATCTGTATCACTACAACGCAGCACTACTTCATAGGAATGGACACAGTTAACCTCTTAGCCATTGTATGATATTTTGTTTATGAAGAAAGTAAAAAATAGGTAAGAGACACTTTGAAGTCTGCTGCAGACGATCTGCGCTATTGGGGTCATTAGTGTCATATCATATTGAAATGACTTCAACATGTACCTGTGTCTGGCAGTGAACAAAGAGTCAGTAGATGATCATGAGTTGTGACTAGTTGTCTATTTTCAGATCAAATTTCTCACCACTATTTTATCTCCAACACACAAACACTTTTCAATATTTGAGTAAAAATATTTAACATATATACTATATAAATTTTTTTATATTAAATGTCCACCTCTACTTTTCAGAGTATGTTATCTTCTCCATAGCACGACAGTTACTCATTACTTCAGCCCACATTCCTCATGGTGTTGACATGTATCTATAAGAATCTGTTAGTTCCTATGTAGTTCTAGGACAGCAGGATATGAGCCAAAGGACAATAGGCAGATTAGCTGAGAAAAGAGTAGCTGTGTATTAGTCAATGGTATTGTAGTGAGTGTATGTTTATGTGCCTCGGTATATATCACACTCATCAGTCATTAGGGAAATAAATAACCTCCATATTCCACTCAGGCCTTTTGTCCCTCACCAGAGTGAGAGACGAACACATCATAAACACTGGCACACAGCCTTCACTCTGACGCTTCTCAGAAATCAATGGTTCCATCTCAGAGAGGGCTGGAAGAGTTAATAATTGATTGAAGCTTTGATCCACTCCTCCTGATTGAATTTCCCAGTGCTGCTGAAAGACCTCCTTCTGCCATAAGACAAAAATGTCAGACATAAACAGTGTCATCTGTTGTTATGAGTCAAATTCAAACATCTTCCTCAGTTTAGTAAAGCTGCATATTGGAAGGTATGTTTTGATAGTTTTGGGAGGGTGTTCATTTTAAATATATGCATTTAAATATACAATTAGTCCAAATAAAGAGGCCGGTTCCGGATTTACAGTGGGTAGAAGTTGACTTTCACTGAGGACGGTTTCAGGGATCTTGAGCAGAAAAAGGCCAGTGACCATCTTTCTATTCATTAACTTAATGACTCAAGAGCAGAATTATAAAAGGCTAGCTGCTTCAACAGCTTCTCCTATGTATATTAGGAACTATGTGTAGACTCACATAAATTTAATCACCTATTGAACTGAAACTTTATCTTTATTCAGTAGCATTAAACAGGATTTTTGCATTCATTACATTAAGACCTGGAAATAACCCAAAGATTTTTTAATTACAGCCATTAAAAGCAGAATTGAATTAGATAACTTTGTGAGGAACACAGTGAGTCATCCTGTGTAATGATCTGTCCTGTCCTAGGCCCAATCTATGAATACTTGTTTGTGTCCTTAAAGGCTCTATTGCTAAATCAATCATTACAGAACCTCCCTATTATTCAGTGGTTGAGTGATGACGTCCTTAATCGTTCTTAATCTGTGACTGTCCATTTACAGATGGCTGCTCTATGAAAAAAAAAAAAAAGCTCAACAAAGACAAAGACCATTAAATTCTATCACACAGTGTTCCAGCAGTGGGTGAAAGCAGAGATTTATCTCCTGACACATCTTCCAATACATCTAATGTTTTAAAACCTTGTGGACATTATTAAAGGGCTTGTTATCTCACTTACACAAATCAATTCTGATACAGCTCTGTGATGGCTGGAGGAGCACTCTTCAGTCTGCATGGGATTATCATGTCTCTGTGTAAGTGTCTGGATACAAAGATGGACTGCTTTACCAGTAAAGTCATTGAAGTTTCTCTCTCATTTCTAATGAATATTGATTGATCAGCCAAGAGGGCCAGCTGCCTTACCACCAGACACTTTGTACAGTTTCACTTAATCTCTCCTGATTGAGGTGTTTGATCTGAAGCTTTCCTAGTCATAAAGTATCTGCTTGAACCTCAGAAAAAATCTTTTACAGCTCTTTCTGCTGATGTTTTCTCATATCCAGGCTGAAGTAGATTCTAGCAGTTCTAGTTTTTAAAGGGTTTGCTTTGATAGCGAAGAAGAAAAACTAACAAAAAAAAAGGATTTAAAAGATCCCACCTGTCGACAAGTCGAGGTCTTTGTCACAGTTTCAAAGAACATTTTTGTTTCCCCATGAAGTTTACCAAAGAGACCTGTAGCCACCTTGTATGCTTTACATCTTTTCATCTTCTCAGCTAGAATCCGTGTTGATAATAAAAGATATATGTATCTATACATTTGGACTCAGTTCCCACCAGATTTCAGATGAGCTTAAATCAGTTTTCTAGCTTTAATTTGCTGTGTCTGAGCCACTCTACTTTGATGGATCCTCATCAGTGATAAAACTTCTTGGACTATATGAGGTTAGGAGTAAATGAAAAGGGCATAACTGTCCTCATTAGGGAACACTGGATCGAGTTACACACACGCACATACACACACACACACCTAGGATCTGGTGATGAGTTTACTACTGTTTAGTTTCACTCTGCTACCTGTATCTGTGTAACTATATACCTCGGCTCCTGCAGTAACATGATGTGGCCTTGACAGAAGTAGACATACCTCAGCTGTAGTTCCTCCTGCACTGTGTCAGACACAACATGGAGCAGGGGTCCTTCTCATGGCATCACTCAGAGACAAATTCCAGTGAATTTTTTCAGTACTGTGCATCATTCCTTCTGTTTCCTGTGTTTCAGGGCTGCGAGGAGAAGAATGGATGAGACCCATCACTAGCGGCTGATTACTGTTTTGATCGACTCCCAAGCAGAACCATGGAGGGTAGTGATGATGTGACACAGCCGCAGACTGATGTGTGCAGCAGTGAGGTGGGAGGAATAGAAGTCCCCGGTAAAGTGGAGGATGGAGAAACTCCACTCATCCCTGCTGCTCCTGTGACAGCGGTGCGACAGGACTGAGCAAAGGAGGAGGGCTGTCCGGCCTGGCGGAGCCCCCTGCTCCGTCGGTGGTGACTCCCACCGCAGAGTCTCCAGGAGGTGTGTCACTTAAAGTCGCCACAACCGTGCTGCACCCGGTGTGTCTGGGAGAGAGTCCGCTGATGCTGCCCATTCACCTCCAGATGGCCGGAGCAGCCGGTCCTCAGCTCGGCCAAATGGGGGCAGCACCGTACTTGATAACAAGCCAAAGCCCTGTTTCCCTCCCCCTGGTCTTGGATCAGCAGGTTATCCAGCACATGAGTCCCTCTGTCATCCCTCAGACCACTAACTGCCCTCAGCTGCCGCTCCAGAACAACGTCCTGTGTCAAAACCCTTTGTCGTTTGGTTTACCTCCACCTGTTGACCAGAAGACAGCGGGACAGACGCAGGAAGCTAACCTGCTCTCCCTCCTCCAGAATCCAGCTTTTGCAGCCATCTTGCAGGACCTCTTCCCATCCCAGGCCAGTTCGTCAACCTGTCAGTCACCAGGCTCCACCTTCTTCCCCCTCCCTCCCCTCACCCCTCCCTACACCTCCCCTCTGGCCCCATTAGTCCCTCCTGCTACACTTCTAGTCCCCTACCCCGTCATCATCCCCCTGCCAGTGCCTCTGCCTGTCCCACTGCCGATCCTCATCCCTGTCCCTCAGACTGAGGACTCCAAGGGGAACATGCCAAACCCAGTTTGCACTGTAAGTAAAAGCACTCAGACTTCTCCAAAAGATACTACCTCTCCTTCACTGACTTCAAGCAGATGCTTGCCACAGTTCCAGCCACAAAACATGTCCCCGTCCTCATTTCCTGCAGATGAAGGGCAGGCCTTAGATCTGTCTGTCAGGGTGCGTCCAGTCGAACCAAAACAGGAATACCCCAGCCTACAGCAGGACAGTGTGCTCGATCTGTCGGTGCCTGGTGTGAGGAAAAAGTGTGTCCAATCATGTAGCTCCAGCAGCTCACCAGGACGAGACAGAGAATTAACCTTCCAGTCTGGTCAGGATACAAGTGGTACTTCATTGTCTCTGGGTGTTGAGTGCACACAGAGTTTAGATTCCAAACTCCTGGGGAGCCTGGCTTCTCTGGAGTTTAGCCGGCAGCACAAGTGGGTGGTTGACAGTAACGCTGGTGGGTCTAGCTCTGCAGGTCAGGAGGCGTCTCTCAGCGGGCCTGGAAACCTCGAAATAGTCAGTACCTCACAGACCGCCAAGGTGATTGTCTCTGTGAAGGACGCCATCCCTGCCATCCTGTGTGGTAAGATTAAAGGCCTTTCGGGGGTCTCCACCAAGAACTTCTCCATCAAACGGGACGGCAGCCAGGGGGCATCTCTGCAGCAGCTCTATGGAGTCCCATCAGCTTCCCAGGGAGAGCATCACGACCCAAATGATGCTCTTAAAAAGGTCCCTAAAAACAGAGCCATCAAACTGAAGAAGGTCAGCTCACAGGAGATCCACTTCCTTCCCATTAAGAAGCAGAGACTGGCAGCGCTGCTCCCCAGGAAGTGAGAGCGCTCGGTGGAGGGGGATTAATTGTTGGACCGCTCTTTGGTAATCCCTCCAGAGCATGTAACTTAAAACACATGTGGAGACATTCTGTAAACAAACTCATACACTTACATGTCCAATCAAAGCTCACAGTTTGGCTCCAAACATTGCAGAAACCAAGGCTCATGAATGTGACACAGAGGTTCCAGAAAGCTGAGCGGCTCTGTTGTTATGTAATGCACTACTCTGCTGTGTTACACTAAACCATAAATGTTTTCTTGTGTATGGCAGCTTAATGGGCTCTCCATGTGGCTTTGGAGTTTCTCTTTATAAACCAGAGATGTGACTTTGTAATTACAGCTGAGACATGGGTTCCATTTTTTCCATTTGGGTTCATGGTTTGTTTCCATGTGTCATTTTTCTCTGAGTGCACTGAAGACCCCGAAAAAATTGAGGTCCTTGCTGTTCTGAGCAGAGCATTGTGCAGGATTTGACTGAGACTGTTAAACACATCCTATCATCATCATCATAATCATCATCATCATCACAAAATCCCATTCCCATAGCCATCATCAGTAGTTCACTGGAGCGATGCGTTCCTCTGTGATTGGCAGAGGGTTAGCATGATGGGCTAACAGGGAGCTGGCAAGGCCATGGCTACAATTTCATTAAAATGAATGCTGGCAGCAGTATACATTCTTGCTTTGTTAAGCATAAGGGGAAAAGGGATGTCTTAATTGTTTTCATATTCAAGGAGCTTTCTAAAGGCCTGTCCCAATGTAAAGAAGATTTCTGAAAGAGCTTTTTTTTTGTTGCTGGATGAATTAGTCTCACAGCAAGTGTATAACCCCCCACCATCCACCAGCCCCCACCCCAGCTGTTTCCACTAACAGACTTATGAAGTGAATCTAGGTGGAAATCGTTTACATCAGCCTCCAATGTGAAGGCTGAGATAGAAGTAGAAGGGATCAGCCTCAGAAAGAAGATGTGAAGAAGAAAAAAAAAGCATCTCCTTGGCGTCAGTGAGAGAAAATATTGTTCATGTATTGGGTAAAGTGCATGTTAGTCTGTTATTAGAACCAGACCCCCCCCCCCCCCTTCTCCCCCTCCTCCTCCTCCTCCTCCCCCTCCCCCTCCCCCTTTATCAAACAAGTAGTTTGGTGTCATCTTCATTGTTTTGTGGAGTGCGTATTTTTTCCCAGTTGTGGATGTGGAGAGTGTTTTGTCGTGTGCGGTTCATTTTTTTCTACTGAGTGCACTTTGTCTTAGTTTAGGTGAAAACTAAATAAACGTTAAACAGTGTCCTACCTACTCTACCAGGACTGCTGCCCCTTTTGTGATTACAGAGAAAATCTGTGAATTACAGGCCAAGAACTAATAGCAGCCATATGCAGACTGTCTGGATGAACAGAGGGAGGAAAATCCGTAAAGCTCCACTTCTTACCATGTCTTTATTTATATTGATGTGTTTTGGTACATCTTTAACTAATGTCTGCTGCGTGTTCAACAGAAGGCTTTCTTTTTCCCACCACGAGCTAGTTAGTAATGTTGTAGAGGATTTCAACCTAATTTATTCTCTGTACAACTTCTATTTATACAGTCTGTGTACATACTGGATGGTGCGTGAGGAGATGAAGTGTGAGTGGATTTCAAAAACAGCGTCCTCAGTCTCCTGAAGCACCTTTTGCTTATGAAAACTGTTGTTATAACTGAGATGTTAGTGAACAAACACAGTTGCAATGCTGGCAGTTCAATGTTTTGCTTACTGTACAGATTGTGTGCTTTTTATATGGAAGTTAACTAAAATGTCCAAGCTCTTCAATTTCTTGGTCTGTCTTTTCTTGATGACATTTTTTATCTGTTTTTTTTTTTTAACTGGTTCATTTTCTCGTGTCTGGAGGAACTTCTGATGAGAACAGGCTTTTAAAGGACAAAAGGTTTTAATCCTGATGGCTTGTAATCTGTCAGGAAGAGGCTTCTTACAGTGACTGAAAACCTCCACAGGCATCTGTAACACCTGGACGCTGTGTTTAAACAAGAGGTGTTTACAGTAAATGAAGCACCTATATACTCTGTGAAGTGTCAGTGATGGAACTGGTCCATGAGAGCTTCCAGCATCACCTGCACCGACTCATCAGTCTCATCTGGTGTCTCACTCATTTCTGTGATCAACACAGTGCATCTCTGCTGGTGGCCTTTATTGTTATACATGTTTCATCGGTATTTTCACCAACTGTCTAAGAAGCAGGATGAAGCCTCTGGTTGTTTGTCAGCGTGTTGATGGAAGTTAATTAAACCTCAAGCATTTTCACTCCACATGGCTGGTGAGAATCAGATCATCTTCACTGCTGTTGTTCAGACCGGGACCACAGTGCATCTGAGAACACAACATGTGTGATCAATCAAAATGATTTTTCATAAAAGCCTCAAGTGTTTTCAAACAGTTTTGACAGTCACTCTTATTTTTCATGGGGTAAACACGAGCAGGCCTGGCTTGTTTCTCACGCTGGAGAAGTTCAGTTTCTAAACAAATGTCACAAAGACTGATGAGAGTTCAATGATAGAAACACTGGACTCAGGTTCAGGTTGTTCTGACGCAGCGTAGTTGTCATTGTGCAGAGCTCCTGCTTTATGTAAAACTGATTTCTGAATGAATTTTTGTAGGTAACACTGGTTTAAAATAAAAGAATTCAGCAACTCTGTTCCCCTCTTTTTAAAAAAAAAAAACATCATGAGCATCAACTGATCTGTGGTATTCAGTGCACGTTCTTTTGTTTCATAGGTTTATTAAAAAAAAAGAAAGGAAAGAAAAGAATACTCATCATCATAAAAACATATTGTTTATCTGGTGTGATGTAATGGACATGTGACGTTTTGCAACACATATTTTTCAAGTACTTTAAAGAAGATGCAAGAGAAGGAAATCAACAGCACTTCGATCCTGTGTGTGAATATCATATGGCACAAGTCTTTTTTTAAACGGAGGAAGGGAATAACAGGAAACTTCTGTTAAGTATATTATAAACAGTGTGCTACAAAACTTGTACTAACAAAGACCACATAAACCTGAGAAATGTCATAGGTAAAGCAAGGCAGTCTAGTACTGGGAGTATCTGAACTAAAAGCACTGCGTTTAAGTATTAAAAAGCAGAATGGAATCAACTGAACCCCTCCCCACCCCCCCCCACCCATCCCTTTATCTTCACATTTCTAACATATGTATATGATTTCCTTAAAATATTAAGTTTCTACAAAATGTACATTCTGTCGCTGATATTCATGGTTAAACCCATAAAACTGTACACATCTGTTTCCATTGATAACAGTGATTGTAACGGTCAAAAGTGACAACGCTGAGGTCGCAGCTGGACCAATGAGCTTACAATGTTTCTGACTGGTTCAAATGTTACAACAAAAACTTAACAGACAGAGCCCTTAGAAATGTCATGTTCGACCTTCCTTTACAATCTGTCCTTTTGAAATTCAGACACTCTAAGCTTCTCAGAGTCTGGGATACAAACTGTTGGGAGACCAGTGGGAGGTGACGGCGGGCCCACTAAGACACAATAATATATCATGTGGCACAGCAGGTGAACCATCCTGCAGGACACTGGTGGAAAATGATGAGGACTGATTCAAAATGTCAGACTACATTATGAGTCTTGCCCCGATACTAACAACATGGTTCAAACAATATGAGAATGTCTCTTGAGCACTGCGTGAACAAGTGGAATGCACTGATGTTAGCATCCTTCGGCGGTGGGTGTACCCATACTTCAGGCATATGTGTGACAAATGAACATGGCTATACAACAGCAGAGACAAGAGAGCATCCAAATTCTCTCAGAGGAGCATGTGGAAGAAATGTCTGATGGATTCTTCTCCAGTATGCCAATGCTTCCATATTGACTGGAAATTCAACAACAATAAAAAACATTATATAAGAAGAAACATTCTCCATCTTTGGGGATCCAAAATCAGGATCAAAAGATTTCATCTCCGTTAAAAAAAAAAACAAAAAAAAACATGTCCTCCTGTGCACATGTGCTATGCAATGTAAACACTACAGGGATTATTTTCCTTTGGGATATCATTAAGTCAGTGGTGTCTGTTAGACTTGAACAGCTTTTTGTTCACTGATGAGGGGATGAGGTAATGTGTCAGCACTGCACGGCACACTTTCTCCACTCTGGAAGTCTGGATGAAGTCGTCACGTGTGATCTGTCTCTGGAGGCAGAGCCTGGAGTAGCATGGAGTCCCTGCGCGCCCCATGAGTCAGTGTCGAGTGCTGGCTCCTTCAGGGCTTATTGGCCACGGGTCATGCAGGGAGAGTTCTGCCCTGGATCGCCTTTACACTTTGCCCTGTTTCAGCCTCTCTATGTGGTGGCATAGCTTCAGTGCAGGTCCCAGCTTCAGACCCATGTATTTCATGATCATGTCACTCCGTAGCAACATCAGGGCTTTTCCATCAATCTCCTGTGGAGACGAAAAATAAGACACACATTGCTATATTATTACTGAACTAACTTATAGATTCTTCTATATGCAGATAATCATCGCCAAATTGAACAGCGCCGAGTCAGTGCATTTCAACAAGAACACACAGTTCAACCAGCATGTGTTTTATTAAAAATCACCAGGGTGCATTTAGGTGAACTCACATGTTTTCTGAATAGCTCAGCATGTGGAGCCAACGCTGTGGGGTCAGCATCCCTTACAAACTGCATCACCTCATCAATGGACCAGGAGGAGGGGTTTTTACTGGGCATCTGCTGACCCTCCCGCTCAGAGCCTAGAGCCTCGGGGCCTGTGGTGGAGCTGGCTGCTGCCAAAGAAGAGCAGACATGTTAAGTATTAAAGCAAGACCTGAGTATGTCTATCCATGTGCTTCAACTGAACGAAAGTGTACCTTCCACCCGTCGGAGAGGCTGGGAGGAGGCGTGCTCTGCAGGGTTGGAGGAGAGGCGGCGCATGGGTGTGCTGTTGCCACTGTGGTAGAGGCTGCTGGCCTGAGAGTGGTACTCTGAGGAACTCCGCACCATCTGTGGACGAGGAGTCATGGAGTTGGAGGCGGAGTCCATGTAGCGCTGCTCCTTTATTAGGCCATTCTCCTCGTGGGGCAGAGTCTCTGCTGGAGAGAGGAACACACAGGTGACATTCAACCATCACTAAAGTGCCATTTGATTCCAAATAAATATCACATGTAGTAAACAGTGAGGCCCCAGGGACACATCTTTAAAGGCGGAGTGATAAGCTGACCTTATTGATTCTGCTGAAATTTGAAAAGATGACTTATTTATTTAAGATTATTTATTAGTGCAACATAAAAGTAATCACATACATTTCATCTCACTAACTCAGCCTGTGTGTGAGGGGAGCAGTCAGCTCTGTGTCACACGGCTGCATATTTATACACAGAATCTGAACAACCTAACATTCCTGCCTTTCATTAATCAACAGTAAAGTCAACTAACCCAGCATCAGACATGACTAATCATAGTATCACCACCATTAGTTTCAGTGCCAATACTTACAACAGTGCTGTGCAAGTAGCTTGGCTAGTTGTTTAGTTACACTGTAGCGTGTTAGGAAAGTACAAGTTGATATATTACACAGTGTTTGGTCAGTAAAAGGTCAATAAAAAGATATAAAATGTGTTTTATGTGTGCTTTTATGTATGTAGGAACAAAAATACAAAGATAGGAAATAAGGATGTGTGTGTGAGACAAAATGCTCAACTGCCAATAAAACACACTATAAACACATGTCTCAGCCAATGAGCAGAGTTAAAAGACTACTCCAAACCTCTTTACACAGGCCAAGTGTACAACTGTTTAGACTTTCCCTGCTTTGTATTATTGCTACTGCAGTTTCAACTCTCAGTATTTTCATGAATAAATGCAACTTTTTGGGTGTATTCTAGAATTGATCACCAAAAATATCTTTGCTTTATAGATTTATGAGTATTTACCTCAAGAAATAGTGTTCCAGTATAAAAAGCATGTCAGGTAAGTAAATGTGTGCAGACAGAGCTGTACCTTCTGAAGGGTGAGCCTCAGTACGTAAATGTTTGGGTGACAGAGGGGCTGCATACGGTGGAGAGACTCCAGAGAGACTCCGTTTACTACCCCGAGCCAGAGACGGAGCATCCAAAGCCTCCTCTTTTACTGGAACACACAAACAAGGAAGAAGCCATTTAGAGCAGAGAGTATATAACCACTGAGCGTGCATGCACAGGATGAACACATCACCACAATACAAAGACAAAGACACCAGGAGAGGAAGATACATTTCTTTTTCTACAGACAATGAAATACATCCAGTTGAGTGCACAGTCATCACCTGACTTGTTCCTGTCATACGCTGTGTAGAGGCTGAAAGGCTGGCTGCTGAACAGGTTGTCACATTGCAGATGATGACACATGGTCTCCAGGAAGCGCAGTACAAAGGAAGCACTGGAGGCTGAAGGTAGTTTGACCACACGAACTCCACCGTCTGTTCTCACTGGGAAGAAGGACGACACTCATCTGTCACAAAGTGCCCTGGCTACTTGGACAGCTATCCTTTTTCATCCAGCAACTTTTAACATCTGGTGTGTGTGTGTGTGTGTGGTGTGTCTACCTCTGACAATCTCTCCTCCCCCTGAATGAGTCTGCAGAGCACCGAGCAGGACTTTAGGCTGGTATGCGCAGTCTATACATGACTGGACCACCTGCTGGAGCACAGTATTCACTGGCCCCGGGCCAAAGTGGTCCGGCAGATGCTGCATCTGCTTCCTGTCCAGGTGTGGACCGCAGTTTCCGTGCTTATTCACATAGACACACACTGAAACACATAACACATTGAACTCATTAGGTCCTATGCTGATATCCTAAGCTTTAATTCAGAGTGGAGCAAATGATAGCAAACAAGCATTAATACTTACCTGTTGAAACCACAGAGCCAAGACTGGGGGGGCTCTCCTGTGGAACCTGAATGCTGGGCAGCTGCGTCCCACCCTGGAGAATCTTGGGTTTTCTCTGAGTGAAATGAAACCAGAAAGAATTAATGCAGGGTTAAAATCGGGGCTGCCAAAGTTAATCAAATAATGAGTTGATGCAAATTACTTTTAAAGGCACAAATTTTTTTGAAGCACGATTAACACTTGCACAATAATACATCCATGGAAGCCATGCAGCAGTGACATGTGGATGGCAAGAAAGAAACAAACCTCAGAAACTGATAAAGAAACTGGTCTTTCTGTCCTGCCAAATGCTTCTCTCCACAAGACCAAAGTTATTAGCATTTACTGTCGATGTGTGTTTTCACACAGGCAGTGTTTAGGTCGGCCTGGTTGAACTTTGGGCCCGAGCGCTGTGCGTCTGGGTCACAGTCACACTCAGGTGCACACTGAGACCGTCCTGAAGGAGTGGTCTCGGTGTGGCTACAGTCGTGGCCCGTTTGTTATGCGAACGCGGCCGAACCTTGATCCGCTTCAACTGCCTGGACCTGCCTTGTAAATACACGCATCTTTTCCAGGTCAGTTGTCATGGAAACATGATGCTCTGCCACTGGTGCAGCTTTTGGATCACTGGTGAAGATAAAGCTGAAGAATGAAACAATACTGGTGCAGACCATGGGTGCGCAGCAGTATGTGTGAAAACAGCCAGTTACCACCGGAGTACATCAGGTCTAATACCACATGCTGGCCAAGCACACAGCCTGTGCAGAGGCCCTCCTCCCCCTCGCCAAAAGCAGACCAACTGTTCAACCAATCCACCTCAGAGGTTATTCTGGAGAATCCTCTGGACAGTGTTTGTCCTTGTTTTGGACTGTTGCAATAATAAACATACATTTGCATAAAGCAAACATATTTGTCCACGCCCATGTTGATAAGAGTGTTGAACACTTGAAAAATATCCCTCTTAAGGAACATTTAGAACAGATTAAATATGGGCCAATTATTTGCAATTCATTGCAAGTTAATGATAGAAGTCGTGCGATTAATCACGATTAAAATTTTAAATGATTGACAGCCCTAGTTAAAATAACTCAGAATATGATTTTATTAGGACATTGGGGGTCGGGGGCAGACGTCCCACCTTGCTTCCAGGTTTGGGTCCTCTCTTCTTGTGGGGCCGCGGTACAAGCTGCGTGGTCTCAGGTACACTTCCGTTCTGTGCAGCTGCTGCCTCTGCCACAGCTTTGAGCAGAGCGATGGTCTCACTTTTGGGCCGCCGGCCCCGGACCCCCTTCCTCACAGGTAAAGGGGGCAGAGGGTTGGGGAGTCTGTAGGGGGAATGCATGGACCGCCTGCTGGGCTTGGAAGGTGATGCTGGGAAAGTCTGCAGGTTCTTTGGGAGGTTGACTGTAAAAAAAACAGCATAAATAAAGTCAATGAAAACATGTAGAGTACTTATACACAGTCATCATACTAAATATGCCATTTCAGTCTTAAAACACAGTCGTGAATATGAAAAGCAGGAAAACCATTTCACTGTGTTTGGATCAATACTACTGGCATGTTATCTCGGTCTGGGGGGGGGGGGTATAAAAATGAAGAATGGTTTGGTTTCCCATCACTGAGCGTCTCCTGGCTCATTAGGGAAGCTGTATGTCATTATCTGTGGAGCCAGTGACCAGCACACTGCACTGTGTGGTTGCTGTTGGGCGAGATGACAGTCAGAGCAGAGAGAGATGCTGTGGTGCCAGTCTGGGGTTGAACAGGGGATCTCATTACAGGAAATGTAAGGGGAAGTGCTCCAGTTTATCTAGTTATTTATTCTGCATCCACGCTGTATTTAAATGACTATTGAGATCAACACTAGCATTATAGCGACTACCTGCCAGAGTGATTTATTGTGCAGATTATACTACAGACTAGTTGCCAAACCCGTTAATAATAATAATGTATCTCAGATATACATACCAAATATGTACAGAATTACAGCAGTACTGTCGACTATTAAGGAACTAAAATACATTTTCTGCTGTCTACTCAACATGCCCTGATGAAAAAAGAATAAGCAATGTTTTTGTGATTAAAAAAAGTAAAGATCCTGCACATCTGCAGAAGATGATATCATACATAAATTATACAGAACAAGACCCTTCTCTGCAGGGGACTAGCTGAACCTTGCACCTGCTTGTTTGCCCCATGGTTAAATCTAATGTAGAAATAATTTCACACTTCTCATAAGGACATAAAAGATCTGTACAGTAGTGGGATATTGCTTCATTGTAGAAATTCACACCCTAGTCCTGGCTCTCTCTCTCTCTGTCTCTGTCTCTCTCTCTGTCTCTGTCTCTCTCCATCAGTCGTGATCAGACTGGCCATTGGGTACACTGGAAATCCTGCTGATGGACCATTAAAAAAATCCATCTGTTTTTACTGGTGTGTCTGTCACTGTTGTGCTGCATGAGTGTGTGCCAGGACTGGACTTACTCAAAACTATACTATGTCAGACCAACCCTAACACACCACAAATAGACTTGAACTCTGAAGATGAAAGACAGCCAGTGATGATGACTAAACAGTATTACAGTAATATGATGGTGATGATGGTAAAGCCCGTGTGGCTGTCACATAACTGTAGTGTTGTGGTCATGATGGTATCATCACAGCCCCAACAACATCACTTATCTTCAAAAAGAGAATGACAGCAGTATTTTTTATTACAAATACATGTGTTGTCAGTGCTGGTTTACACAACAAATGGCTGAATCTCGCAAACACGTAAAAGTGACATTCGCTGTGCTGAAACGAAAAAAACGCCACACTGCCAATTTGCTGCTCTAGTAAAAATGTTTCTGTTTTTGTATGTATTGAGGATTCTCTAACAGAGCGCCAAATAAATCTTCCTTCAAAACACAGCCTAAGCTCAAAACAAAGCCCACACTGATGAAGGGGCTGGAGCACACAGACTGATCGGCACTGCATGGGGGAGGAGAGGAAAGGGTGCCAGGGAAAGGGTATGTGGGTGGTTTTCTTGTTCCTCCTTAGACTCATATATGAGCAGGTAAAAGTACATTTAAAAAAGAGGAGCAGGGCAAAGCAAATGTCAGAGCCGGGGCTGAGCAGCTCTTATGTAAACATGTCTTCTTCATGTAAACAGGTATGATGTGAGGAACATAAATCCTCTCTCCTCCATCCCTCCATTCCTTCTGGTAGCTGTGTCTGTTCCATCCCACCTACCCAAACACATGTGAATGGGATCTGCAGTTTCACACACAGTACCTCTCCTACAGTTGTTGGCCAACTGCTCATGACTGTCTTTGTTGCTGCGTGTCACTGCAGTTTATCATGACGACCATGCTGAGAACACTGTTACACTTGTTTCTAAGCAACCAAACTTTCTTTAGCAGTGCAGCCGCTGTGAGGGCTGGAGAAATAAATCTATACCTATCCAGTGCCGTGTGTAAACTTGTACTGGCAGTTTACAAATCCATGCCCACAGATTTACAAATCCATGCCCACAGATTCCAGAACTGTGGGCATGGATAATGAATCCCAGAGTCAGAGTCAGAGTCAGTTTATAAACAGGAAATCACATCATAATATTAATTCATAAAGTTGACTTTTTTCTTTTAACTATAAAGATTTCCCCAATACCTGCTCCCTTTTTTAAAGACACTGGCACAAGAATAACTCCTGTGTCAAAACCACAAACACCAGCCCAGCTCCAGACATCACAAACCCCTGCACAACCTCTGAAACCACAACCACCACACCATTCACCCACATGTGCTGTAAATCCCCTCAAAATCAGAAGCATTTCCATTCAGAAATGTGCAGTTACATGTTACAGCAGCATTTGCCTTATATCCACTCAGCAGCACTGCCACTGACTGATTATGAGCACTGTTGCTAAAATTTAACACATTCAATAATATCAAAAAGGCTATTAATGATTTCAACTCTCACATTGTGTGACCATGACATCTCCCAACATTATTATGGAACTGTTCTGTCATTGACTAGTGCATCAAATCCTCCTAAATCCTCTACTCATTCCCCAAAGCACATTTGGGAACAGCTCAGTGCAGAACAAGTCAGTATCAGAAAAGTGACAGTGAAGCAGTGGATGCGGGCTGAGGAAAAGACTAGCAGTGAGCTGTCAATATGGCCACTTCCTGTCCTGATGTCCTGTTTATAAACTTCGCTCTTTGATTTGTTACCCATGCCCACAGTTTTCTGTGCCCGTGGTTTTGATTGTAAATCTGTCTATAGGAAGGTCTGCAGTGTGTCAGTTATTAAAAGCTGTAGGTTCTCAAAAATGAGAAAAGTCACAAGTTGTTTCCCCAACTTCTAGAAACATGAAGGAGGTTAGCCCCAGCAAGCATCTCCCCAAGAGAAGCTAATGGCAACAGTACGTTTGGCTGGTTGTCATTACTGCCTATGTGTCCAGTTTTATGATCTCCTGTTAGCAATTACAGCAGAGCTGGTGGCTCCACAGTGTGAGTCAAGCTCCTCCTTGACTGGCCTGCGATAATGTTACTACCTCACTTACTTGTCCAGAAAGTGAGCATCAGGTTTAGATTTTACTTACATTAGTCCTGTACACAAACACCTTGATAGTTAAACAATGTTTCAACTCTCAGATGAGCTTATGATACTGGTTGGTTAGGAGCAGAGGAGACCGTGGTGCCCATGGAGGAGCTGGGGTCAGTGAAGCAAAATAACGAAGCTAACTGGTCACCTTCCAAGTTAATGCTCCTTCTGAAACACATTCGTGGGGAAACATTAGGCTACATGAAGAGGCTGGATTCCTGCTTTTCTTACTCTGCTAAGGACTGCTGCTAATCATCTTTCTAACTTTCTATCTTTCTAAATAAGTGTGAGGGAAGCATTTATTACAAACAATAGCATCTGCTGACTTTATGTGTGGACCTGTGCTGCCATCTACAGGGTGACACTCACCACTGTTGCCTGGTGGCTGGAGGCTGTGCTTAGTCAGGGAGCACCAGCCCACAGGAAAGATGTCCCGGGAGTCAAACTTGCACCAGTAATCGAAGGCACCCCGCCACCCATCGAACATGATAAAGACCTCATCACCCTTCACTTCCCCAATGGTGGCGGGACAGATAAGGTACGGATTCTTTTTGTCCACAGCCTCCAGCTTCATGCCTGGCTTGAAGCTGTTCTGCGGGGGCCTTGGGGGCTCCTGGAAATAAGTGAAATATCTTGAATGTAACAACAATGCACATGCTGACCATAATTTGGTGTTGATCTGTTTAAACAACAATGATTATTCAGGCAGCATGTACCTTTTTAAATGCTGTTGCTGGTGCCATCTCTGCTCCATTCAAGGTTCTCAACAGAAACATGGGCCATGAGGACGCATTCATCCGAAATCCTGGAGGAAAATATCAAAATATACTGTTGATCTTTTAATGATTCTTTTTTTGATTTGAAGTGCATGGAATTTTTTTGCCCAGACCATTATTCTGTTATTTAATAACTTACTGCTTCATGTGTGTATGCCTCTGCCACTCGGACTAGTTCAAACTAACACTAAGTAACTTTTCAACCTTCATATAATATTTTCAGAACTTTTGTGATGGTACATCAACTTACAACAGGTTGAATGACACCTTTGTCATGGTCTGTCAGCTTTGAGGTGGATGGTAGGAACCCCTCCACACAAAAAACTACAAATGTGCCAACTGCTTTACGGCATACGTCACTTCCCCCTTTCCCCATTCGTTAAAAAGACGGAAGTCAATGCGAATGCCTGTGTGGGATTACTGCTATCATGGCAGAAGCAGCGAGAAAACCAAAGAAATTAAAATTTTGTCTGAGGAGACTTAAAAACAAAAGAGGGAGAGTAACAGAATCAAAGCCCAGACAAGGATTAATATTGGCCCGGCTTTCACTCGCTGGCGTGAGCTCGAATATTCAAATAGTCGTTCACTTAACAAAAAATCCAATCATTTATGAGACTATTGTCTTGTCTGTCGAATATTTGAAAAATAATCGAAGAGTTCCCCGCGATTATCAAATAGTGCTTTTGCATGAAATGCCCATCCCTAGTTTGGACCCGTCTTCTGTTAATTTCCAATCAAACTGCACGAGGCTGGGACATCAGGATGTTTACGACACTACGCACTAGTGCTCATGGGAAATGGGGTCTTCCTTCAGGCAAAACACTACCGCTTTGGTCCACAAGCGCCGCCAAACTCAACCAAAAATGAAAACTCTTCTTATTGCTTTAAGGTCCAGATTATTTGAAATATTAATTATGTTTGAGTGTGAAATTTAGTCATAATTGTTGTGTCAAGTCACAGCAAACCTGACATTTGAGAGAAATTTCCTAAGATGTTGCATTCATGAGTCAAATATCCTGTTTTTTTTCCTGTTGTGAGGTCACCGTAAGATAGACCTTTAACCACCAAAATGTAATGAGTGAATGTTTGCACCAAGTTTAACAAAATTTAACAAAGGTTATTACAGAGATTTCATGTTGACAAAAATGAGACGGATGAATGAATGGACCCCAGAAATCCTTGGGCAATGTGGAGGCACAAAAAGTGTGAGAGTTAATTTCAGATGTGTGATATTTATTAAGCACCACTGTGATTAGTTGTATGTTGTTGTAAAAAAATGACTGCTATGATATTGTAATCATTGTAAGTTCACACACACACGTTTCTGATGAGTTTTAATGTTTTTGATTCTATTATTATTCTAGATTTATTAAAAGAATGACAGAAATTCAGATGTTTTTTCTTGATGTTAAGTGGCACCATCATTGTTCTTCCCTCCCAACTGCCTGACATTCTTACCCAGTGGTGGCTGCAGCATGTCTCCATTCTTCTCACAGGTGCCGATAGGCTGGATGTCAGAGGAGTCCACCAGTCTCCAGAAGTCATTGCTGTTGTCACTTCCATCCAGACGGAGACGCAGGCGAACCCCAGTTAAACCCATCACTGTGGCGATGCAAACTGAAGTGGAGTTGCGTGGATCGTGGGCTTCGAGCTTCATTCCCACTTTGAAGTCATTGGATGGTGGGACTCTGGCCTGCAGACAGTGAGATAACACATGTATGCCATTGTAGCACTTCACAAGAAAAGTATTTTCTAATCAGCCCCTCGCTCCAACCGGGCCCAATATAGGTCACCTATCTACAAAATGCGTGCCACTGCATTTGTTATCAGTTGCACAGAACAATTGTGTTAGTGTGGTTGTATAATTTTGGGTAAGTAGCATCCTGACTTTAGAGGGATGTGAGTATGGAAATCTAGTCAGTAGCTCTCCAGCTAGGTCAAAACAAAGTCTCTCTGCAATGACAAAGCATCACAATGTAGTGGACTTTTTGAGTGTAATGCAGATTTGAAAGAAAATGGAGAAAGACAAGCGTTCTTTTACCTTATCTTCTTTTTATGCGTAATTATTAACCAATTGCATAAATTAAATTTATACTGACAAGGAAGAATGGGCCTAACTTCCTGCAAAAGGTGTCTTTTAATTATTGAATGAACTGGGGACGTACCTGACGAAAACAGCTTGGTGGTGCTGGTATAGATGATGTTTCTTTGAGATATTCTTCCCAGCTGAAAGCATCTGAAGAGAAAAGGTTAAATGCTTTGTCCATAAAAACTGTTGTGACACACTTTTACTTTTAACAAAAAAAAAAAAAAAAACTTCTTGTTTTTTGCATTTGGCCATGTTGTGATTTCAAAAATTAAATGTTCTGCCCTAACTATGAGGACAATAGGAAAAGCATGACAAAACCTCAAAAAAGGCAGTAAATTCAGCTCTCTAGAACAATGCAATGCGATTTAAATAGTTAATAATAAACAAACCACAGCTCTTCTTAAAATAGAGGAATGTGTGAGAACAGTGCTCAGAAATTACATACACTTACAAACAAAGTGAAACACTACATTAAATAAATAATAATAAAAAGTTCACCTTTATTTGATGTGGGCGTTGTACCTGTTGGTGGGACTGTTCTTCCTGGTTTCTCTTTCTTGCCATCTTTTGGATCTGAAATGACAAAGATAATAAAATTCAATAAATGCACAAAAAAGGACTGTTCTCCAATCTTGTCACTTCACACAGGAGAAAACTGTGTCCAACATGTTTCACACGTAAAACATAAGAATTACATTGCCATTACATTAACTAATATATTGCACTGATACACTTCATAAATAAGGGTCTGGACACTGGTATTAATATGGATTTCAGAGGATCTTAACAACAACATTGTGGAGACAGGGCTGGTGACATACATAAATGAAATGAATAAAATGCATTCATAAAGTTTTGAATGCAATAACAATAACTAAAACAAAACCGTTTGTTGTGTCAAATCAAATCAATACACACCCACTATACTGTCTCCAAGGTATTTTCTCTTAATGTGCTTGATCAATTTTTGAGGAGTAGTGTCCTAATGCATATGCCTTTCATTTATTTATTTATGTTACACAATCTGTCCTCACCAACTCTGTCAAACTTAACCTGAGCAGAGGTCTGTGAAATCACCTGTGTGGGTGCACTGAGTCTTTAATAAAGAATACATTATTTAATAAATTATTTAATTTTGTATAATAATTTTGTTAACTGACCCAAAGTCTAACCCAAGACAAATGTAATGTAAAATCATGAACTTTGTCACACATAGTCACATACCTTTTAGTGGAGTCTTCCCCATGGTGACAACCAGTGGTGACACTCTTATGATGACTATCAAGGTGCAGGGTGTTGACCCAGTGTGCCTCTGTGCCTGTGAAGTTTTACCCTAGAAAACATCAAAGGTGAGAAATGCTTAATATTGAATGCTGCAAACAAACAACAAAACAATCTTCAAATATTGAATATACTGATATAAAGTAAATGGGCTGTAAGGATCAAAACAGAGGGCATGTCTTGTCAAGGAATCAGCATGAATCTTCAACATTCAATGCATCATTTCATACTTTATGTTGCGATTGAGAACTAATACAAATATACATTCAAAGCACAAAGTTCTTTCCAAAAAAACGTATTATTCCTTAGTAAATTAGATGTCAGAGAACATTGAAAATGCTCATCACAATTCTGTCTTCAACTTGCTCTCTCAGGTGGATAAACAGTCCCCAAACTCAACTAGGTTACATATACAATCATGTAATACACAGAACATGTATGTATTCAGAAGGTGTAAACTGTCTGGCAAGCTGAAGTAAGTCAAGGTAAAAGTGGACAACAAACCTGAATTAAATGTTTGAATACATTTACGTGATCCGATGGTAGGTTAAATAGTGCTGCTGTAAGCAGAGGGGAAATAGACTGTTTTGACAGGTGAAACACACTAGAATTTTTCTCGTGTTCAGAAGTTTGGTGTTCCTGTAATGGACACTCCCACGGAGACGGGATGCCTCTAACGGTGTTTTTTCCGTGGGGGTCATCACTGTAACGACAGGCCTGTGTACTGTACTGGGACAGCCCAAATGACACTATAGTGAAATTAGCGTGCATCCCCTCCTCCGCATTTCCAGATGTTAAGTGAAAAGCTAATGGGTCACAACGGGCCACAATAGGTCACGGAGCCATTTATTAAGTAGTGAACTGGATCACAAGAAAACAAAATAGCTGCCTCTTCACCTGTCTCTGAAGGTAAAACACAGAGGAAACGGGAGTCCGCATTATTAACTCAAATGGCCTTTTAAAGTTAAAACACAGGCTGACTCATTAACGTTGTCGGTGAAATTAGCCATGTTGGATAACTGACGTTACTATACTGGGGCTAACGCTGCCGCTGTGAGAGCTAAACTATCGTTAGCGTTGCTCTGCACTGAGGTACTTGGTTTTACCTAGAACATATAGCGTTGTAACTTGGTAATTTTTTTCCCTGGTACGTACGAATATTTGCACACTTTCCAATGTTTTTCTATCCAATTCAAACGTTACCTATCATCGTTAAATGTTAGCGGGTTGTTATGTCACCTCACAACAGCATTTTTATGTTACATTTTTATGGTTCTATCGAGCTAGCTAAATATCACAGAAACGTAAATGATACATCACTTTATATGTAAGGTTATACTAAAAATAAGTATATTTCTTTACTAAATATGGCGAGATTATCATCGGACCCGATGTGTAAATTTAACACTATGGGGTTCCAGGTAATAGCCAGGGCCCAATGTTGACAACTGAGAACGCTTGATTTGCTAGCTACAGCTGCTGGCTAATAACTAGGTTGGCTAACCTTAGCGTTAACGTTAACCCTGTGAGAGCAGTTTCTTCCACATTATGAAGGAGAATTACACATAACCAGAGTCGAGTAGCTTCACCCGACATTCTTCTGAAACTCTGTATTATTCATTCTAAGGAACAAACTTACAAGTGCCGTCTGTTTTTCGAGTGAAGATCCACTTTTCTCTATTCGTCAGCTGCCATTTTTTCACGAATGTAGTGTATGCTTACACGCATGTAATTTATGCCAAAGATAGCATTGTACAGAAGCAAAGAAGAGGCAGTGACACGGGCTTGAGTCAGAAGGCGTAGTTCAGTAAGCCAATAAACGGTTGTGTTGCTTACGCTTACAGCCAATAATGCACGACTTTACTCATTTTATCCAATCAGCGTCCGAATGCCTTGGTCTGTAATGTGGGGTTCTAGAAAGCAACACTAGTGATCCATCTTCACTATCTGTTTTCTTTACAAGGGCTTTTTCATACTCTGGTTCAAAACTGAACAAAATTATGTGGGAAAAACATGAAAACTGAACTGAAGCATAGACGCTGAAATTCTCAGAAGTAAGGCTGTTATCTAAATAAGGAATGTGAAGGGGAAACCAGTGAATTAACCCACACAACCCAATGCATTAACGTATAATAATAGAGAACCTTTAAAGTGAATTAAAAGGAAATAACATTGTAATATAGGTTGATAAATTAAATGAAACAATTAAACACATTATTTGTACATAATAATTCTTTTAAATAAATAGACAAGAATACATGGTATAATTACATATAATGTTAAGACAGCATAATACAGAGGCATTGATTTTAAAGGATTCTAAAACTTATTTCAGCATTTGGAATAAAAATGTAGACAACTCAGCATAAAACACAACAACAGCAACAACATAAAAATCAAAATACAGTCTGGCTAAATAGTCTGCGAAAATCTAAAATTTGAGGATCAGTGAAATTTATATGAAAGCTATGTGTAAGATGGTTACAGCTTGTTCTTGGGACTGGTGCGTCACCACATTTGCCAAATATCAAAACCTGACTCAGAATCATTGTCATGTTGGTTTTTCCCCACCCACAATTTTCCTATATGATGTTGGTCCCTGTATTAAGCTGTCATGCCTAGCACTCAAACAGGTTTCAGCACATGTGAAAACACTCACTGTTGCCTACAGCACTAAGCTTAGTTGTCACGAGAACAGACGATAATGTCTGTGTGTTGTCTTTAAATTATTGAAATTTGCACTTATAGCAGCTCCATCTCCAACAGTAACCTGCTTACACAAAGTATATGTCTAATAACTGGTTATAATAATTAGGTAGATAAATATGTACATATCTATGCATTTTTTTAATCACATTTATTTTTTTCTCTTCCTATTTTAAGTACACACAAGTAACATTAGAAGCTATGATACTTCTGCATAATGGCAATGTGAATATCTCCTCCAGTTTTGTGATCTTCTATGGTGCATTTTCCTTCATTCCTTCCCCAGTGTGGGCTACAGGAAATCTGCAAATAGCAGTGCATGCTTTCACAGCTGAAGTCACTTAATACGTGTATTTCAGCTTTATATATCAAACTATATGTGTGGTGAAGTAGAAATTCATAACATGAGAAGGTTAGAACACATTCTTTAGCTGGGTTTTTATCCAAAATTTGTTTTTCAATCAATTTGTTGATCTCTATAATGAATTTATGGTTGACTAAGCAACCTATTTGACAAAAAGAAAAAAAAAGTCTGCATGTGCCAAGTAACATTTAGCTCCTTTGTTAAGATGATCCAGATGTTTGTGGGGAAGTATTTGGTTCTTTGAACTCTAATGTCAGGTTTCCATTTTTTTTTATCACTATTTTAATCCTGACAGTACAACTTCAACCCAGTCTCACAGTAGAAGTTTGGTAGACAGACATAGAGGGGATTTACAGCAGTGACTCTAAAAAAGATGTATACAGCATTTGCACTGTGCGTAAGTAGTTCTTATTCACTCTCTGAAAAAAAAAACAGAAAACAACCAATAAGTAATTACTAATTGTGCAAAAGAGCAATGGCACATTCCCACAACCAGTGAAAATAGAGCATACTTTAGTCATGGGAGTTTCTAAATCAGATTTTGTCATTTAACTGCAGAACTTGCAAACACCTCCATGTCCACCATGCAGGGTGAAGCATCATATGAGTATCACCTTGTCCAGTGCTGTCAGGTGAGGAAATCAAAGTCTTCCTCATCAGTTTCTAATGAGGCTCTGATGTTTCTTCAGGGAGTATTGACTTCACCCCAGGCAGACAGACTGATGGGCTGCAACAACTACTCCTCTAGGTCATGTCTTGATAGCCAGAGAAATCTTAGGTTACTAAATGCCATCATATATCAGCAAACAGTATTGTAGATAGAAAATGAAACTGTTCATAACATCTAATTGATGAAGATTGATTGTTTGTTCCAGTTTTACACTCGCCCTGTGGGGGGCAGCATTGTTTTATATACATAGTAACACACATGGAAAAAGTTATGCATACCACACTGTTTTGATGTCAAGTGCTTTGATGTGGTCTGAATGGAGTGAGGGTTATCAGTTTTCTTTGTGTCTTCTTTGTGGTCCTGAGAATTTATCCAAGAGGCAGGTGCTTTGCTTTTCATTCTCCATGGGACATATGTGATTAGCATCACACATGATATACAGTTAATTCAGAAGTTATGTTCTGTATAGCCTAAGCCCAAAGACCCACTGAATAAAGGGAACATTTTCAGTCATAATCCTTTTTCTGAGCTGTGCAGTCACTTAAAAATACATCTTTAATATAGTGACTTTGTGCATGACTGCCTGCTTCTACCTATTCTGTAACCTTTTGTTGTCGAGGGCCAGTTTAAGCTCCAAATATCGCGCTTTTTTCACAAAATGCAAATTTGCGATATTTACAGTAAGAAGAGTATGAAAATGTACTACCATGTGATGCCAAAATGCCTTTACACAGCAACCTTGAGACACTGGTGAAGTAATGGCAAGGCGCTTCAGCCTGTTTTGAATATTTTTTCATTGTTTATTAATTAATTTTGTTGGTATTTAACGTAATTAAGATGTGAGTTCTGCTGCTACATGTACTTTGATATAGCCTCTCGACAGATTATCTTATCATAATGAGAGCAGGGTGTGATCTTGCAAATTATGTAATTGAGAAATTAGAACAATAATATCCTACCTCATACCAAACACCCTCAGACCGCAACACAGTTTTCTCGCCCTCGTAGCTGCTCTTCCCTGTGATTGGTGGAAAACAAGGGGGCGTTGAAATAAACAAGTTTTTCACCGGCTCTCATTGGCCGCGGTGGCGCCACTCAAACTGTTGCCTGGTGATGTGCTTGCAGCTTGTCAACCGCACGATCCAGTTACTGTAGCTGCCTGCTGCAATGAAAATATCTCCGTTGGTGGGTGGATATATGGGCTCATTTCCATCATTTTTCACCAAACATTAACTGAGTGAGTAGTTTATTTTATCTCGTTGTCGATAAGAGTTGTAATTTTCAAGGTGTAATGTGAGTATCTTCAGCACGAGCTCATGAGAAAAGCCAATGTTACCAAGCTTAACGGTTGTTTTTGGCTAATTTGCGATTTTGTATGTTTGGTGAATTAGGCAGAGCACTACGACAACACAGCTAACCTACCTTATTTACTCCGCGACTAACCCGAGTCCAGGCTAATGAGGGCAAATTTGTACTAAGTTGCTTGAGTGTAGTCATATGTATGACTTGTTGGATTTATTGTTGCTCTGCATTGAAAATGTGGGAGCTACATTCAATCCTGTGGGCAGTCGTTAACTAACACACACACACACACACACACACACACACTTGAACATACTGTACAGGCGAGCTACACTCTGTGTTAAAAACAGTGATTTCACAGCTACATTTCACCCTGGTATGTGTTTTGTTCTGTTTATGATATGAGGGAATTTTAACCAGAAGCAACAGGATCAGTGTGTGGTAGATATGAATATACAGCATCTATTTTTTTTTTTTTTTTTTTTTTTACTTTTTAAATTATTATAAGTAGTGTTATTATTATGCAACGTTTTACCATGCATATAAATCCTTTGTGGTTTTGCTGATTTCCTTCCTAAAATGATGTGTTCCTAAAAATGAGTAGTCAGTGTATCTCAAATAGCAATGACGTTGTCATCTGCAGCTCTTGTTTTGGAAAATTCTTACCATCTTGTCTTATCATGATGGTTATGAATCCAGTTCAGGCATAGATAATACAGCGCATTGATTTTATGAAGAGGTTTAAAGGTTTTGTATTTTGAATTCCACACTCTCAGTCCATTACCACGCATGACTCATTCAGCTGATAGAGACAAAATCTATGATCCACAGCAATGCCCAGTGCATTCCTGCTCGTATTAGCCCTCTAGGTCTCGCCTGGCAGAGTAGTAACTGCTGAAATCTGCAGTTGAAAACAATGGGATGCATGTACGTTGGGATGAGATGAGGAGAGGGGAGCATGTTAACAGGATTAAAAAGGAAAAACATTTCCCTGTGAATCCATCAGTGTTTGAAAGCTGGTGTCATCCTTCTCAAGTTTGCCACGGTGCAGCTCTTAGTTTACCTGTGTTTATAAGTGCGCAGCTGGGTGAGATAAGGGAGTAATAGACCACAGTGACGGTAAGTGTTCTGGGAGACAGAGTTTATTTTGGTGCCGAGGTTTTGCATACTGATGAGCAGCTCCTGTGCCCACAGCACCGTAGGAGACTGGGAGTGTGAGTATAGGCAACACAAGTCCTTGAGCTTCCTGTCTAGGAGAAGATGAAATGGAGAAAGTGGTATCTGGAGTCTTATCTGATTCAGTAAGAGTAAGTGTGTGGATACCACAGGAGGTGCTTTGATCACATTAAGAACTTCTCTGATGCTGTTTCACTCTTTGAAAGGAGATTTTTGTGTTGTTGTTGCTGTTTTATTCTTTTATATAGTGTGCTAGCTAGACTATGTTTTATATAACTGTTTACCTAAATTTTGTGATAGGTGCATTTTTCACACAGTTTACTCAGTAGATGGATTACTCCTCTGCCTGAGAAAACAGCTGGATAATATTGTCTGTGGCTCAGGAGGGGCTTTTTAAAGAAATAACCCAGAATGTGTCACCATGGTTATCATAAATAATGCCAAAGACTTACTTATATTCACCCTGTTTACTTCAAGACATGAAGCTCGAAAGAAGGGGGATTTAACAGGCAGGCCGGTATAATGCTGTTGTATTGAATCCTGGGAATAGGAGGATCCTGCAGTTTTGAAGGTTGACACATACAGAACTAACAGAATATCTTGACTTCTGCTACCACTGCTTTTTTATTTAGTCTCCTAACCTAATCGCAGATTCTTTGGAAAAGAGAAAACAAATAAGTTGACATTGTTTTTATTTATTTAACAATAAACTGGTTAAAGATGCAAAAGGTATTTCCTCTCTGGCTTGTCGTTAACTGAAGCACTTTAAATGGTAAGTGAGGATAACACTTTTTAATTTGGTGCAATGTGTTTGTGCAGGTAAAAGAGAGCCAGTACTTGAGGCATGTGGCGGATATTATGGCTCACAGCTGGCGTACACATCGTGGGAGCCAACATCTGGCTGGCTCACGGCCTTCTGTAGCTGGGTCCTCTTCACCTGAGCTCCATGAACCTCACACGATACACCTTTTGACTTCATGAAGATCCCTGATATCTGTGATGTAATGAATAAATTTGAAGTCCTTGGGATTGTGGGTGAAGGTGAGATCACTCATTTATTTCAAATGTAACAATGAAATGAGAGTATGTTTTGTCCATTTGTATTCTGTAGCTCTGTAACACTGACCACTACTCCAGGCTAGTCTTCAGCCACAGCTTTTTGTGTAAGGTTGTCCACTCAGTAGTTTGGTTTAGGGCTTTTTAGTGGGCAATCATTTGATTGTTTTTATTCAATTTGCCAGTGCGACAAAGCTGTTAAAAGCCTGAGCTGCTGTTCATGACTGAGCAAACCAATAAGGTCAAGGAGAGTTTTCTTTTTTCTATTTACTCATTAGGCGGAATTTTAATGTGCGACCTGGATTCATACTCTTTAAGCATTGTAGTAGGAATGAAGTGGAGGTTTTTGTGATTCAGTTTTGTTGTTGCAAATGTCAGTGGGACAGGATGATTTCATTGTTTAATTCGGCCAAAATACTTCTCATGTTTGTTCTTCCTTGAGCCACTCTTTTGATGTAAAGTGGCAGAGGCCCTGAGGTGAGGCCACTCACTCATCCCAGTTTTCACACCCTTTTCCCACATCCTAGAAATGTTATACTGTGTGTTTAATGCACTGCTAGGAGACAGGGACACTTTTTGAAAGCCTGTCCAACGATGAGAATTCAGCACTTTTAGTGCCACATTAAACTGTAAAGTTGTGGAAGTAGTGAAAGTGGAGCAGTCCAGCTCTGCCTGCACTCATGGCACTGTGTGTTCCACTTGATCCAGCATCATAGATTTTTCCTCAGTGATCTTGAGGTCAGTCAATTTGTTAATGATTTAGGACTGAGTGCTGCATGTAGGCTCACCGCAGCAATTCACAGATACACTGAATTTTATGCAATTATCTCCGCTCCAGGAGAATAACATGGGAGCCATAACTGTAAGGGTAGTGCATTTACAAATTATTATTATCAGTTATTTTTGGGGGGTGGGGGTGATTACAGGTTTGTTTGTTTTTTGGTCTTGTTGTGATGAATGCAAAAGGTTGTACTGAATTCTCATTGCTGTATTAATGGTATTAGTTTGTTCTTATCATATATGTTAGTTAGTAGTTAGTATGTAAATTTGCTGAATTTTAGTAGAAACTAGTCTGAACAAGGAAGCAGCCTCAAAACATGCATAACTGCATCTGGAGGAAATGGTAGTATAAAAACAGATTTTTATATCTAAGTGTAGTGGTAATATAAGGTACACTCAATTTCTTATTCATGTGTTTATCCATGCACAACTGATTTGGGTTTTCGAGCTATTTAAACTGTGTCAGAAAAAATGGAAACAGATAACTTTTTTCAATCCTGCTGTTCTCGTGAGGCGGTACAGAGGACTTTGTCATATGCCGGCTCAGTTCAAGAATTCCTCTTGAACCCTCAGAGGATGTGTGTGTGACTGCCTGGGTCAATAACATCAGAACTATAGTAGCTTGCCAACACTTGTGTCCTACTTTCTGAACCACCTGTCCCTGTAGAGGAGGATGTTTTTTTCTTAATTCATATGAACATAGGAGAAGTATTAAAAAGAAGATTTAAAACCCTTCTCACAGCGTGGACATGAAATGACCTCAGTAGGTTCTGGACTCATTGGCAGTGGTTAGCCTTATTAGTCAGGTCACTTAATCTTAATCTTCCTTTATTTATGATTATAGACCATGCTGGTATGTTAACCACACATTGACATTTTAACTGAATTTGAGCTGTCACTTTTTATTATTTCATGAGCATCTGCTTTTAAGTGAACTAGCTCCACTAACAGTATTGCCTGCCTGTAATACATGAATCCTCTGAATATTCATGAGAAGATAAGCTGCTTTGGATCCCAATTAATCGTGTGGTTTGCTTCTTTTTTTAGGAGCCTATGGTGTTGTTTTGAAGTGCAGACACAAGGTAAGATGAAAGTAAACTTGAATGTAATATCTGAGTCTCCACCCTGTTTTATCACATGTTTCAAACCTCATGAAAACTAAATGTGATAAAGTATAAGCTTGGTATCATCTATAATTGTCTTATTGTCAACGAATCCCTAGAAAGGACCCTTGAAAGGACTTGAAAGGACTAAAAGTGAATTGGCCTCATTAACCAACCAAAGTCTCCCATAGACCTGGGACTGCATTTATAGACTGCATATATACAAAAACTATCAAAAATATATCAGAGTCACTTATCTGGCACTTATGTTTTTTTCCTTATGACAATAAACACAAGCACTATGGTTTATTTTGAGTGAATCCCATAGACCAGGGGTGTCAATCATATGGCCCACAGTCCAAAACTGGTCCACCAGAGGGTCCAATCTGCAGGATGAATTTTCAAGTGTGAAAATAACATTGAAGACAGGAGAGGCATAACATTGTTGAAATTGCATGTAATTTTGTAAAAGTATAGTTCATTAAATGAACATCTTAATAATGCACTTGTACTTTTTTGTACTAAAATGAAGGGGAACATTTAGAGTTCTCATAATCTATAGGTTATAATGCTATTATTTTACTGGTCCATCCCACTTGAGATCAGATTGCACTGTATGTGGCCCCTGAACTAAAATAAGTTTGACACCCCTGCCATAGACTATGTTCTGTAGCTGTGAATACGCAGTATTAGCACTAAGTGTGTCTTGTTCCATGGCTGAAAATAGTCCCCAACCAAATGCATTTTCCTCCCATTTGTGTAACATTTGTTAAAACCTAGTCCCAGCTGTTTTGGATAGATCAAAGAGATGTTGGACTCAGACAATCACATTGCTTTTGTCTTGTTTGGTATTTGCTAAAGCTATGGAATATATTGGCTATCACCAGAGAGAGCAGAGTGTCCTATGTGTTTCTCTTTCAAAAGATAAGTCTACATTAAACATCAGGTTTATGCTTATTGGAGGCTGAGAGGGATGCCCTAAAGATTTGTGGTTTGTCTGAAGAAAATGGCCTCTGTGCACCTGGTCACTGCACCACAGAGGACCAGTGAGGATTAATGTGATGCCTTCAGTGACTTCTGGGGGCTGCTGGATAATTGGTCACAGTCCCTTTGTCTTTACTCAGGTTCATCAGTGAGAAAGATCTGTTTGAACAGTAGCAAACCCACATTCTTTCAACCGCTTCTTATTTTTTTCATTCATGTAAGCTGGATTTATTAAGTTGTCTTGAAGCAGTTTGTGTTTTTAGCATAAGAACAAGGAAACACAACTAGAAACCGCAGGACTATGAAAAGCAGGTGACCCACAGTGCAGTAATAGCCTTGTCATCTCAGTCCATTTAAGGAGGAGGCTGTGCCAGGAATTGACAGCGGTCCAGCATGAATAAGAGAGCCTATACCTCCTACTTACAGAGATCTGCAGGAAACACACTTTCTAAACCTTCAACATTGAAATTCTTGAGGTGTTTTTTTTTTTTTTTTTTTGCTCTGCAATTGCCATGCACCTGCGCTCATTATAGTCTTTATTACAGCAATGACCTTGGTGTATCCATTAGCCAGGTTACTAATGCGAGAGTTAGCTTAAATGTGAGATTTGTAAAAGACAACAGCACAGAGACTCGATGTCAAGGCAACAATCACAAGTGAGGAAAACGAGTAAAGCCTGGCTGTAAGCCGGAATCACAGCCTATAATTACTGGGCTTTATTATTCAGACTGATTGATCCCGATCCTACGCAGCTGCAAATGCCAATGTCTACATTTTACACAAAAGAACCCACATCAATAGACCTCGGTTAGGTCCACACAACAGATGGAGGCTGGTGCTTTGTCTGTAACACTCTCGCTGCTGTTTATTTGTGCACAAATCCACAAAAAATCAACACTGTAATTGCAGTGTTCAAAATCCTTGAGGAAATTTTATTATGTTTTTCACTGACATTTATTTTCTGCTTGGAATGTGTATCACAATAGTTAAAATGAAAGGCTGTCTGATGCGTCAGCAGGGGTGATATTATTGGACAGTGTTATTTTATCGCAGATATATCTCTATTGGCATGGGGGGACATTTGGTTGTTTAATAGCCAAATCTGTCCAAATATGTAGTGTAGACCAAAGTGAAACAGCATCCCACTATTCCCATCCAAACCAGTCATTGCAGCTTTTTTACATTTGAAACAACACTTCATGCAACTGAAGAGTATGAGCGTTATTTTGTGAGAGGGGCAGTCAAGTTTTAATATCATCCTTTATTTAGATGAACAGTTTTAAGGAACAGAGAGGATTTGAGTAACAGGCATGTGTGTCATCAGTGTTCGCAGTGGTTCACTGTCTGCAATGTGGTAACAGTGTTGTAGCACAAAAACAAACACTTGGAAGAGATTATTCCCTGGCTGTGTTTCCATTACCTAGTTCAGTGACTGTTTTGTATGAAGCTCATTTGGAACGTCTTTCCATGGCATGTAATGAAAGAGTCCGTTTGAAGTCTGGGAAAATCTGGGCCTTGAGTGTGTTTGAAATTCACTAATTTGTACAGTTTTTGACAGAACATCCGTCGGTAACCTTGTTGCTTGACGTGTGAAAGCACAGGAGGATGAATCCTCTGGCTGCAGAACAATGTGGACCAATGCCATGTAGAAAATATTGTATTGTTAGTGTGAATGAACCGACATGTTTTTGCAGGGGTTAACTCACAGATCTATGCTGCATAATTATGTGCGCATACACACTGACAGAGGCACGCAGTCAAACACGGATTCCCACACACACACACACATGTGCCGACATTTTCAAAGCAGAATCACATATAAGCTTACTGTTAGATGATACTGTGACCGTGGGCAGGAGCTGCACTGGACAGAGAAAATGGCTGTCTTTGTATGTAACAACTCCTGCTGAGTCACAGCTGCCCATGCTCAGAGAACATACTTATTTCACCAGAGACACGTCCCTCAAATTTGTTTTATACAATACATGTATTTAACAGGAATAATTAGCTCCAAGAAAGATCTGAGGCCAGATATAGCGAGGAAGCAGTGCAAGTATGCATTCACCAATTTCCATGCAATAATCTGAATCTATTTTAGAGCTGCAGGATTACAGTGTGCACACCCACATTTTACATTTGCAACACCCAAATGCATTCTTAAGAGTCAGCTGGGCTGATGATGGCATAGAGGGGTGATGGAGAGAGGAAGACCGTCACTTACATCACGACTTGAAGGTCTCAGTGTAAGTCAAGTATCAGGTACATGTTTGTGAATCATCTTTAAGTCCAGTATGGACACACAACACAAGTGGGTCAGTGGATTAGACACACACAATAAGCTATCAATGCTGAATGAGAATATGGATCACTGTGTGTAATGGCTGTGTAATCACAATTAGGGAATGACCAATATGTTTTTTTCAGGGCCAATACCGATTAATAGCGTTCAAGGAAACTGATAACCGATATTTAGAACTGATATTCATTTGCAGTAAAAATGAAAATGTTGGTGTTTAGGAGACCTGGGATCAGACTGAATACAGTATATTGTCTGTTTGTTTATTGTCCACTCTTAAACCTGTGATAAACAGACCTTACATTTTTGTAGAATAACACAAACTCCAACACGGATCTTGGTTCAGTGGGTGCTGTGGGCGGAACAGTGTTACACAGCCAAGAGTGGTGACTTCAGGCAGAGAGACGCTGCATCAGAGCCAAAGGAGCACTTTTTAAAATACATTTATTTTAAAGGTGAAAAAAATGGCCAATGCCGATTATCGTAAGAAGGTAGAATATCAGCTGATATTATCGGCCATGCCGATAATAAGTTGATCCCTAGTCACAATGGTGAAAACGTAATGTTGTCTATTGAATTCAGTTGTTCAGTTATATGCATTGACTTAATGCAGACTGATTGTAAACACCAGGCTCAGGATGAGATATTAGTCCTGATGTAGCAGCCCCTCATTTATTACCAGGTAGCTTGGAGGAAGACAGCTTCTGTGTTTGTTTTTTGTGATGCTCGTGCTTCAGTCTTCAGTCAGGCTTTCTTGCTGAATTTGCCACAGGGTTTTGATAAACAGGATACCCAGACTGAAACTGCAACATGCTGTTATGTCGAAGGGTTAGAGCAGGCTGGGACACAGAGAAGCTTTTGTCTTGTTCTGGCTCATCCTTTATTAATTTCTCGTCCATGTAAATGAATCACCAACAGAACATGTTTGGCTTCATGGATTGTTTCTAATGGGAATACAGTGTTATATTGTGGTGTGTTGAAAGGAAATGAGGGGAAATACCTGATTCAAGTAGTTCCAAGGAGGCTGAATCCACATCTCCACATTTTACCAAGTGAGCCTCAAAGATGCTCCAGGTCTCTTGCCTCGTCTGTTGATGCTTGATAAAGAACCATGTGAAATATGCAAATTTATTGTAATCTAATTAAGAGCTTAATAAATGGGTTAATCATACACGTGGAGCTGTGATAAGGACCATGTGTCGGTGTTTTTGAACATAACATCAAACTAACAGACTTCTTAAATAAAATACCGTATGTTTGTAGATGTAGAATTTGTGAATAGTTGTTCTTTGTGAAGAAATGGTTCATTTGTAGACTGAGGTATGTTGAAGAACAAAGTGCTTTGAATGAAGTCAATAGCTCTGTGGAAATGGAGAGGAGGGAGACAGTAACTGCTGGAGTGAGAGTAATGGTGCGTCCAGTCAGACTGCCTGTCCTGCATGACCGTGATAGTTACACTGGGATATAAACACAGTGTGACACAGCAAGAGATAGTAGAATAGTTGTGTAATGAGTAAAAGGAGAGAGCTAGAAGTTGAGAAGTTGAGCTCTGACTCCTCTCTCACACACACCTGCTGGATTGCTGCATGAAGTGTGTGTGAATAGCAGACTGTCTCTTTCAGAGAGGAAGTGAATCCATCATGTTTTCCTCCACACAATGAAACAGCACAATTAACTGAATTGCTTCATCTCATTGTGCTGTTTTCTTCCACAGTGGTTCAAAGGAACCTGACTGACTGGAGAGTTAGCTCCAGTGTGCCCATCTTCTTATCATTGCTTGGTAGCAGATGGAAACACGTATTCATTTACATTTTCTGTTGTCGCTATTGGAAATTTACGCTGGACATGACAAGTGGGACCAAAATAGCAATTTCAGGTATTCCATTAGTCTTGCTTTTTAGTTAATCATTTAAAATAGATTGTCACTGAAAGTGCCACAACAAATTCCAACATGTTTTGACAGAAACATACAGAACTGTCTCTCTGTGGTTGTTTATTCTGCTTATGCTCTTGTCTTCTAAAACTGTACCTGGTAATCGTTGGCACCGTAGTTGTGTGGATGTGTTCTTTCACTGTGTTGACGAAACTGGGGATATCATGACTGAGAGTGGAATCCACCTTTGTGCCTGCTGCGGTTTGACCCTGAGTTCACTGACACATTATAAGTCATGTTTGTGCAAAGTGGATTACAAACAAATCCCCTTTGTGTGCTGTTGTAATTACAGTATGTGATTTTTTTTATCATGTAACACAGTATTATATGGAAGATTAGTCATAGCTTATGTTCTCTTGTGTTCATATGTCGCGCTTGTTTGCTTTAATGAAGTTATTGAAGAAGCTTTTAAAATTCTTAAGTGTAAGTGTCCTTGAAAGTGTGACACACTTTCTGTTTATCACTAGTTTCACTGCTAGACTGCCCGCCCAACTCTGTTGATTTACAAGTGAAGCACTTTGTATTTGACTTGCCTCAGTAAGTTTCACCTTAAACACAAAGGCCTCTCTGACAGCTAATCTAAATCCAGGATAAGGATTGAGCGTGGCCATTGGTTGTTAATCAGGCAGCAGTATGTAAAATGTAGAGAGGGGAGGGTAAACATAGCTGTGGGCAGTATTTATTTAAGCATGGAACACCTCTAAGGAATGCACACTTAGAGAGCGAGACCCTGAATGTGCTTATCATCCCATGAACTGGTTTCCACCGCCACTCTGTCTATGGAGAGGTAAAACATTGACAGCACTGAGGGCTCTGACCCCTCACATACATCTGCTTGTGAAGTATTCACTTTAGATGATTCATAGCATTGAAATAACTGTTGAATATTTTCATTAACCGAGGGAGATTTACAGAATTAAGCTGCTTTATGAAAAGCCCTGGCCTTCGCTGCGGAGGTGTTCCCGCTACTTTATGATTGGACCTTGGCCAGAATCTGACGAGTTCATGTGTTTGCGTCACTGAGAAAGTGTCTGCGCATAGAGAAGCAGTCATCACTGCAGACTGTCATACCACATCACCAATAACATGCATGTTTCACAGTAGCGTGTGATGACTGCTTCTTGAAGTAGATTGCAATGATGTGTTTTAGGAGTCGGAAAAGACAGCTTTTTTCCATATCAAAAAGAAAAATGATGTGCAGCCTGTACACTAACATGGTTTTTTGGTAAATGCACGCCTGCCAGGTTTGTTTGAGTTCTCTGTCTATAGTCTTGAGCTAACTGCATAGTATATGAAAATAAGACCTCATTACAGTGTTGACAGAATGCTGATGAGATAGCATGGAGGCAGCAGGTGTAAAAGTAAGAGTGTGAGCATGTTTAGTATCCAGATAACATACCCACATTCATTGAGCTCACATTTACAGTCACTTTTCCTTAATATTCACAACAGAATGTGAATACAAAAGATACTATAGAGATCACATGAACAAATTTATCATGTGTTTTGTTACATTTCCTTATATTTTATTTACTGTATATAGATTCCAACAGACTTGCTGCTTAAATTTAAATTTGGTATTTTGCAGACAAAAATGCATGCATACGCACTGTATATATGTTCACATATGTATCATGTCGACTATAGCAACTGATATTGCATCAGTAAGATGTATGTAATGTTAAAGCTTGTTTGCTGTAATGTTGGATACAGGTTGAGCTGATTGAAGCAGGAACAACAACAACAAGGCTGCTGAACCTAATGTTCCTTGAGAACCTGACACTAATGTGATGTTGGCATGAATATCTAAGAGAACAACATCAGCCTCAGTTGATCGTAGATAAAAATGCCTCTTGACAGGGATGTCCATGCATTACTTGACATGCGTGAAGAAACCGACAGCTAAGTAAACAAAGTGAAGTTTCCCTTATACATGCCTGTACATGTAAAGACTTTGATTACAGACAGTGGGTTTCTACTGTAAAGACTTTGATTACAGACAGTGGGTTTCTACTGTAAAGACTTTGATTACAGACAGTGGGTTTCTACTGTAAAGACTTTGATTACAGACAGTGGGTTTCTACTGTAAAGACTTCGATTACAGACAGTGGGTTTCTACTGTACATGTAAAGACTTTGATTGCAGACAGTGGGTTTCTACTGTAAAGATTTGATTGCAGACAGTGGGTTTCTACTGTAAAGATTTGATTGCAGACAGTGGGTTTCTACTGTGAAGACTTTGATTACAGACAGTGGGTTTCTGCTCTACATGTAAAGACTTTGATTGCAGACAGTGGGTTTCTACTGTACATGTAAAGACTTTGATTGCAGACAGTGGGTTTCTACTGTACATGTAAAGACTTTGATTGCAGACAGTGAGTTTCTACTGTAAAGATTTGATTACAGACAGTGGGTTTCTACTGTACATGTAAAGACTTTGATTACAGACAGTGGGTTTTCTACTGTACATATAAAGACTTTGATTACAGACAGTGGTTTTCTACTGTACATGTAAAGACTTTGATTGCAGACAGTGGGTTTCTACTGTAAAGATTTGATTGCAGACAGTGGGTTTCTACTGTACAAGTAAAGACTTTGATTACAGACAGTAGGTTTTCTACTGTACATGTAAAGACTTTGATTACAGACAGTGAGTTTTCTACTGTACATGTAAAGACTTTGATTACAGACAGTGAGTTTTCTACTGTACAAGTAAAGACTTTAATTGCAAACAGTGAGTTTCTACTGTACAAGTAAAGACTTTGATTGCAGACAGTGGGTTTCTACTGTACAAGTAAAGACTTTGATTACAGACAGTGGGTTTTCTACTGTACATGTGAAGACTTTGCAGACAGTGGGTTGCTACTGTACAAGTAAAGACTTTGATTACAGACAGTGGGTTTCTACTGTACATGTGAAGACTTTGCAGACAGTGGGTTGCTACTGTACAAGTAAAGATTTGATTACAGACAGTGGGTTTCTACTGTACATGTAAAGACTTGATTACAGACAGTAGGTTTTCTACAGTACATATAAAGACTTTGGTTGCAGACAGTGGGTTGAATACTGTACAGGTAAAGACTTTCATTGCAGACAGTAGGTTTGCACTGCACAATCAGCCCCATTATTAAGTATAAACAAGCAATTCTGTGATTTGAGAGCCAAGAACACAGTAAGTGCTATACTGAGCAATGAAAGGCATCACATGATCACGAGTCATCCTATTATTAGCAAGTGAGCAAGAACATGTATGGCACGTGCCAAGAGCAGTCCACAGGGACAATGCTTGTTTCTTATGGAGAGGGCTTCTGGCAGCTCCAGTATGGTGTGGGGTTGTATTTTCCTGGCATGGCTCAGGTTCACAGAGCCCCTGAGGGCCACAGACAGATGCCAACATGAAGCTGTTGCTGAAACAGAATGCATAATCCAACCATTTTTCTTTTTGAAGGTTTTTAAAGTATTACAGCTAACATGAAGCTAAATATCATGACCTGGGGACACAGGGAACACCACCCATTGGTGTTTTAAAGCGTTTTATCATCATGATCAAATGGCAGAAACACAGTTTCCTCTCAGGCTGTATTGATTTCTGCCTTATTATGCACATGACTTATCTGACAGATAGCATGGAACCGTGGGTGCCTCTGCTCCAGTTGATGAATAGAGCACTCATATAAAATTTTAATCAAATTTTTACAACAGAGGGATTGTATCTATATCTATCTGCTATGTCTTGTTTAAAGGGAAAATTCGTCACATAGATTTTTTCCCCCTTGTTCTTATTTAAGGTTGATTCAAGGTTATAATGTTCCTGAAAATAATCTTTAGTAATAGTTTATCCACAAACTAAAGCATCTCTCACATTTCCATTCCATTTAGCCCTTGTCTTCCACCTATACTGTTTTGTATCATTAGCTATAGTAAATACACTGTCCATTTTGAAACTAGAAGAGCTACTACATTTCTATATCAAAAACAGTATGAGCACTCATATACACTAGGGTATTTGTAAGCAGGTGTGAGCAGGAAGAAGCTCTGTTAGTTGCATATTTGCATCAAATACTATGAACACAGTGTGGCAATGGCAGGAAGTAATTATAATTACCATCATTATTTATAAAATGCAGAATATAACTGTACATCAGATTGGCCACACATGTAATTCATTATCCATGTTACTTTCAGCACTGGATGTTGAGGCTAAAGCCGTTTGTTTTTGTCCAGAAAACGGTCACATGATAGTAGTGTGACCAATCAAGACTGAAAAGATCTAATCAGAAAGCAAACCCAGGTCTCTGGAGACTGGTACTATATGAATTCCTGAGAACCGGGAACACCTGTCCACATTTGAATGTGTTCCCTGGTATCACCACATCCACTTCAGATACTAACTGGTGTCTAGTTAGCTCACCCAGCTTGCTTTATCTTGTAGTAGTAGCTTTATGGACCTGAAGTAGTATTCACACTTCTGAAAATACACAAAAAGCAGACAGTTTGTGTGGCCTAGCAGAAAGGCTGGAAACAGCAGGGCTGACCATTTCCAAAGAGCAAAATGAGTCCCTGTGCACCTCTAAACCCCACACATTAACATTTTTATGTTTTTTGAATAGTGAGCAAAACCTGAAAACAACAGCATGCTGCTTTTTGGAGGGCAGCATTCATTTTTTGGAATCTTCCCTGTTTGAAGTGGTCCCATCAGAGCCAGGCCAACTATTTCCAGTGTTCCTGCTAAGGAACTGTCTGGCAGTTACTTATTCAGCGGCATCAGTCCTCTCACCTCACTCCAAGCAAGGGAGTGAATACGCACATTTCTCAATATAGTTCTCATAGTGTCACAGTAACACAAGTCAGTAGTGTCAGTTGCATCACCAGATCAGGTAAAGATGGCACTGAGCGTGCACTGAACCAAGCAAGGGTGTGTTGTATTGTTTGTCACTTTCACTTTCCACCTCTCTGAGGAAGATTGTGTCTGGGTGTTTTTCGTCAAACTTAGACAGCCTCATTTTATTTAACACTGCTGTTGAAGGAAGTTGCTAATGGGTCACGTATTTGCTAAAATGCAGGCATGAAGCAGTGGATTACTTAGTGGCAGACAGGAAGTTAAAAGTTAAAATAATTAAAATCTGAGTAATCAGATGATCAAGCATCAGCAATCAGAGGAAAAACACATGCTGTGACACAAGTATAGTGTTCCAGCTCACAGGGTGATTTAACACTCCACTTTGCTGTGTAGATGTTAATGCTGTGTCACTGAGAAGAAATCTATTATCTTCTGGGAATGTATTCTCTGTCTGCACTGCTTTCGCCTTTGACTTTGAGTTAAATAGAGAAACAACACAATGATCCAAAAATGAGTAATTAGTGTATTGACTTTGTCTATTAAGCGTATTGCTGTTTTAGGAGCTGCCATGCAGCATAAAATGAGTCACTACCACTCTGCAGTCATCTTTTTGTCCTATCTTGATTATAAACATCCCTTTTTGGATTATCTTTTATTTTAGCATGGCTTCCTTTTAGATTGCGTAACCAATGGCGCTTTTTTTTCCACAGATAATAGAATTGATGTGGTTGGCTTAAATTTTTTTTCCTCCTAAATAAAGCGAGCCGCTGTCAGTAACATCTAGATTTATTGAGTGGAGAAATAAAGGTCTATCCGCCCCTTTGAAGAGAACAGTTATTTTTTGCAGGCAGAGAACAGAAACTGGGACATGAGAGGAAAAAAGGACTTTCACATCTAGCATTAAATGGGTCACCTTCAGTGGCGCACTTGTCTGTGTGGTCCTATTAGGAGCCGGAGAGCCGGAGACAGAACGATGTAAGAGGGGACACACGTTTCCTGTCTGAATGTTAAAGTCGTCACTGTCCCCCGACACGTGGAGGCTATTTCAAGACTGAAGCATTGTCAGAGGCAGACTGACTGTCAGCCCGGCCCACCTGTTGATGTACCTTGTGACTGGAGTCCCACCCTGGACGTGGTCTTTTCTCCTTTATGTTCTTTCCACTTACTAAGAATATATAAAGCACTACATTAAAATGAGGTATCCATAGAGATAGCTTCTCACATCTGCTCTGAATTAACAAAATCATTTCTTTGCATAAAAGAAATGCACCAGGAACCAGGAAGTGTGTGGTAATGGGGATTTTGCTTTTACCTACACTTGTCAAGTCTTGTTAATGGATGATTTTCATCTCTGTGAAGTGAAGTGAACCATTCCTATAGGACTAATGTTGCGGCGATAATGCGTTGTGAAAGACAACATGAATGAATGAAGGAATTAGGGGTGTAAGAAAATATCGACACACTGAGTACTTCATTTCACAAAACTGTATCGATATTAGAAAGCACTGCATCGCTTTTTTATTAACAGTTTACATGATTTCATTTCATTCATTTTTGTGTTGCGTTTAGAACTTTGACTGCTAGTTGACAGCAGTCATTCAGCCACTGACTCCACAGAACAATGAGATCTCATGAGAGTCCAGGTCTGCAGGTCATCACATGCTCAAGTGCTATCTAAATTAGCACAGTCAAAAAAGGACAACAATGGCAATATATCATCTTGCTTATAGTATTGCAATATATCACAATGTATCCTATTGTTGCCACTGTATTGTGATACATATTGTATTGCCAGATTCTTGCCAATACACACCCCTAGAAGGAATGCATTGATGCTGGTCTTGTAGGCAACACATGACGTGCTGCAGAAGGGCGGACTCATTACTACTCTGTGTCTTATTATTCTCCTGCATTGATCTAAGAATGATCAACACAATTTAAAGATAAATGAAATCATCAGTGCTGTACACTGTACGTCTATAGATATTTTTAAACTCCCTTTTTCAGTTCCTTTTCTGAATTTTCTAAGTATTTTGTCGGCTTTGCACTTGAGATCCACCAAGCTGTTATGAACAAACCCAATAGCTAAGCATTTCATGTACAATGTAAAAAGAGGCATAAAATAAGAGATCTAGCCTATTAATCTGATGATGTTGAGCTCTGACACTGAACCAACCTCCTTAATGCTGGGTTCACTGTTGGAGCCTGCTTCACACTTCATAAAATAAACATGACAGCATGATGCATGGAGAGCGTTACACAGCGCAGTTAGAACTGCATTGTCCCATCACTAATTGAGCCTTGGAAGACACAGGAGATGACATGACTGGTTTAACCAAGAGCATGAACAGTGAAGAACTTTGTAATTATCACTCCCAGTGGGTGATATTTACAGTGTTGGGAACAGATGTATCAGTGTCTCCACTGTGTAGCATTATCCTTCAGTATAAGATTCAATCACAACTTAATTAATGCCACAGCAGATGGTGTCAAAGGTAAAACACCTGCACTGATATCACTTGCTGTTTTTGGTGACTGAACATTTTCAGCAGAGAAAGAGCAGTGCTGAATAACTGAGTCAATGGAGTCTTGTAATCAGAGTAATGACACACTGCACTGGGTGAAGTCATGAACTGGTGTAGGATCATGGGAGTTGTTGTCTCCAATACTGTTGCCATCAGCTTTTCACACTTTTGAATATCTTCAGTGTCAGTCGTTTAGGAGCATTCATGTGAAATATAGTTTTTCATTACAAGCAACATTGTCAGAGCCATGGATAGAGTATTAATATGATATGAGAGAAAATGTCGCATCACATGACTGTAATAAAAAAGAAACACCAGAGATGATTTCTAATTATAAATGCTAATCTAAGGATGCATTGTAAAAAAAGAGCATGAATTGCCTTTACATTTGATTATCCTCAGTCTTTTGTCTGATTATCACCAAGCTATAATGAATGTGTGATGCAAATGAAAAGCTCAGACTGTTTCTGCTGCAGAGATGAGAGCAGCTCACATCTGAATGAAATGTTCATCAGTAATCATAGAGATCTTTCCCACAGTGTTTGTGGTGGTGATGGTAAATCACTGAACCTCCAGTACAGACCTCTGGTGGTTATAACCACTGAAATTACTGAATGAAGTCAGTATTTTGCTGAGTGAATTTGAGACATCAACAGTAGTTTTGATTGATAACATTTGATTGCTATTGTTGATTTTCACCATAATCTGAACTATCCACAGAAGTGTCCTCTTACATAACAAAGGAAACAGTAACTTCATTTAAAAAAAAGAGAAAAGAACAGTTTAAAGTAAAAACAAAACAAAACATGATGTCTTCACAGCTCAGCCTGTTCATTTTTATCATTTTTACATAGACCTTCTTTAGTCTGATGAAGGCTGACCTTTAATCTATTATATATATTGTACCTCTACCTTAACATGCTGGACTAAAAGCTATTGCATAGGCGCTCTTGTTTGTGCTTAATCTATGCAGGTCATGAGAGAGGGACATGCTCATAGTAAATTATTTACCCAGCTTGGTTCCTCTCCCACATAAATGAGCCTCGCAGTCTGTCGCCACATGGGAATTCCTAAAGAGCTTAAAATGAAATGTTACACAGACAGGTTAAGAGGAGCTGCTTGTACTGCACTGTTCCCTCTGACAACACACACACTTAAACCGTAAACTTATCAGATGGTTGTTGTGAACAAATGGCAGGTTAATGTGAAGCGCTGGAGATTCTGTTACAGTCCTGACTGCAATACTTTCTACTTTTTGTGCTTGAAGCAGAAATAAGCTGAAGTGACTTTAATGACTGATGTAATGTGCTGTGAACTGGAGCACAGAAACAGGTTACCCTGGGTCGCTGAAGTTTCAAAGTCTCTCGTTGGGTAGTTTTGGTGGTTTTCAGTAGAGGTGGTGGTGATAGGAGTGCTCTGTGAGGACTTACTTTTCCAGCCTCTCTTAAGAGCAAATCACTACTGTTGGAGGCAGTGAAGTGAACCTTGTTCTTTTTCTCCACCTTCTTCACCTTCTCCAAGTGTGTGTTTACCAGCAGGCTGCTGCATCCAGTTCACTAAACAGAAAATCATTTTGTTATCTGTGATATCAACAGGTGGTTTCAAAAGGGGATGTTTTGAAGACTGGATTTAGGTCTACTCCCTTTTGGAAAATGGGTCATAGCAGCTGGGGGGGGGGGGGGGCTGAGGTGAGACAAGCCAAGGGCAATAAAGAAGGGATAGAATCAAATACAGCTCTCTGTCATCTAAAATAGCCCCAAACATAAACTTAAGCACAAAGTCAAACTATCATTTCAATCATCACCAGCTCACATATTGGAAAGAAACTACTGAAACATCGTCACAAATATATGTTTCTTTTAAATGTAAAATTACCATTGCATTGTGTTTTAAAGAAGCAGTTCAAGCAGAGTTGAACAAACAGTAAATACCTCTCTCATGTTGGTATGCCAAATATGCACCTGCAGCCAGGCAGTTCACATAGCTGAACATAAAGTGTGGAAACAGCTTGGTCAGAGCCCCTAAAGCTCACTGTTTAACACATTATATCTTGAAAAAAGTTTGATTTGTACAAACAGAGATGTCAAAACATCAAGATGTGATTTTATGGGAAAAGAAAAGCATATATATGGACACAGACATTAGAAAGTGAACTGTTCCCTTAAGGCATTTAGGATGCTTATAAGGGCTACAAAAGTTACCCTGAAAAACAACTAAAAGCTATTTATCTACATGTCATTAAGATGCAGGTAGTAATCAATAATGTAAATATTTTTTCTGAAAGCTTCAGTACAGTCACGTGGATTTATTTTAGATTCTAACTAACACTGACACTGACTAACTTCTAACACTGTTAACAACTCTTCATCTAATAGAACCTGGATTAATAAATGCAGTGATGTTCCACCATGAATGCTTGTGTGTCACAAACATTGTCCTAACTACACCTGATGTTTGTTGTTGTTGTTCAAATACACATCTACAGTACATACAATTAAAGCCAATGATTTTCAAGACTTCTGGATCCTTGATTATTTGAATTAGACACAGAACTGGCTATTTGATTAACACCCTGCAGTGCATCATGTCCCATCACTCTTGCATATGCACAGCTCAATGATGCTTGTGAGTCATCTTATATCTGTCCGTTCAGAGGGCTCACTGTTCACTGAGATCCATGTTGGAGTGGTGTGATGCCGCCTCGGGCTTCCTGACGGGGGGGAAACTGGAGCACAGCTCTGAGCCATAGGCAGAAATACCAGGCCTAACTAGGACATGTCAAGAAATGGGGCTAGTGGTGGGGCGTCTCTTATAGAGGAGATCATGGAGGAATGATGAGAAGTGGCTCAGGGAAACAGTAAATCACTGGGCACTAGCTCTGGGTGTTATATACTGTGCATTGTTTCATGCTCCTCCTGCCTGTAAACAAGTGACAAATATTATTTTTGCAGGACTTTTCTCACACTGTGCCCACTTAACAGCTGGACTCTTCCATTATCCACTAGCCTACTTGTTTCTCTTTCGAGTGGCTTGTGCTACTCAATCTTTCAGGCCTGTGAACATCTTACCGTGAAGTTATGCCTGCCACAGAAGAAGCCTGCTGTTTATTTCTAGTATCAGTGAATCTGCAGGATAGTAAAATGACAGTTTTCCTGGCTGAAGGTGATAGGCCATACTGCTGAGTATGAAAATGTTATATTTATTATATGGCAGAGAAAACCTGTAAACCAATTAAAATGACTGTTCTACTTACTAACAACTGATTACAACTTTACACTAAGCTGGTTTATTTGGAAAAAAAAAAACTGTCTACTACACCAATATTTAAAAGAAAGGGCATTTTTTCTTCTAGCCCAGTAATTACTGTACACACCATTAGGTTCATCCTGTTTGGGACCATTAATCAAGTTAATACTATTATCACTACTACAGAAGGAAAGGCTATCTTGTAGATAAACAGGTATTAAAGCAGGTGATACTCTCCATCAATTTGGACTTCAAAATAAATGTTTATGGATAAACGAAGCTTATGTGTGCTCAGTCATCTGCCCTGCTGCGTGTTCCCCCACTGTCTTGGTGTATTGAAAGGAGTGGAGAAAAACTGATTTCTCATTAGCTGCTGTGTTTCATTGCAGGAGACCAATGAAATTGTGGCCATTAAAAAATTCAAAGACAGTGAAGGTAAGAGGGGTCACCTTGTTGATGAGAACACAATCATCACAAAAGACTCATGTTCTGTTTTTGTTTGTCTCCTCTGAGCCCACTGTAATCCCCATCTCCCACTCTGTCTGACCTTGGTGCAGAAAATGAGGAGGTCAAAGAAACAACTCTACGGGAGCTTAAGATGCTCCGCACCCTCAAGCAAGAGAACATTGTTGAGCTGAAAGAGGCCTTCCGCAGAAGGGGGAAGCTGTATCTGGTCTTTGAGTATGTCGAGAAGGTAAGCTCTTTTTATAAGGCCAATCCCTGGGTAGATCTACACTGATTTTTACCTTTATCTTACTGTGGGGTTGTCATATTGATTTTCATGTTCATACTGGTTGTGTTTTGCTTCTGTGTAGAACATGCTTGAGCTGCTTGAGGAGTTACCAAACGGCGTGCCAACCGAGAAAGCACGCAGCTATATCTACCAGTTAATCAGAGCCATCCACTGGTGCCACAAACACGACATTGTTCACCGAGGTAAAATCATTTTTTATTAGGACACACGATAAAAACAGCTCACAGGAGACAGAGAGGAGACAGGAATAGACTTGTGCAGCCTTTACCACTGCTCCGTCACCGGGCACCATCTGTGCTCTTATTTTTAGAAACAACGAGAACCACTTTTGTACATTTGTCACATCTTTTGCAAAATGATGTAAAATAGGAATAGATGAGTTTTTCTCTCTTGAAACGCTGGCTTCAGTGGTTTTACGATATGTCGTAACCAACCACTCTCTTGTTCGCAAGACGTGAGTATTTGGCAAATTGGTGGCAGCAGAGCAGGAGGACCAGATGGCACATGTGAGCTTTTGTCACACAAAGAAGAGCGGCCATCCAAATGGCCTGTGGTATACCCAGGCACACATATGACAACGTTATCGAGGGATTTGATGTTGAAGTTACGGTTTTGACTTTACAATCTGTGATAGAAATCACTGGTAGAATTTAGATTTTCTCTGCCTTTCTTCTTTTTATTGAACACTTTCACTTATCTAATCTTTGCAGTGTGACAGATGAGCATGTGGTGGCAGGAAATATGGTAGTAATGATGTAATCATGATGCCCCTCAGCAGCTTATGTGTGGCCTTACTCCCCATCTGTGTTCTCCCTCCCCAGACATAAAGCCAGAAAACCTTCTCATCAGCTCTGATGACATCCTCAAGTTGTGTGACTTCGGTGAGTGCCTCTAACAAAACACTCACACTTTAAGAGCTGTAAAAAAAAAAAAAACAGGCAGCCACTTAGTCCAAGCTGTGATGTAAAAGGAATATTTGCAATACAAACTATATTTACTGAAACCGGTGCTTCAAGAGTGCACGGAGCAGACTTGAGCCAGTTATCTGAGGCTCTGTGTGCGGCCCTCTCTACTGCTTCTCAGGCTGCTGCTTCGCATTCTTCTCTCATCTCAATTAATGAAACATGTTGGAAAACAAGGCACTAATCATGCTCTGATTCAATCTGGTAGTGCCACAACAAAACAGGGGGGAATGGAAAACAAGGCATAGCCAGTATCGTGTAGGCAATCTGGAGTGAGAGACTGAAGACCTGCTGTTTGCTCTGTGTCAGCCAAAGGCATTGAGTGAACAGACATAGGCCAAACACACTCTGCTGTCAAGGTTTACGTTTAATTTTCATTGTGTGTTGATCTGATTTTTATTGTTGGTGAAAGCAACTTTGAGAAATGCTCAAAGTAGAAATTAAAAAGCTCAAACACTGTCCCCATCAGCAAGATTCAGATAAACATTCCCTTTCATTCTACAGTCATTAATGCAGAATGGAAAAGTGACAGAAGATGTTCCTGGTTTGCAGGGTTAGCTTGTCATTTCACTAAGGGAACACTGACGACTTTAGATTTGATAGTGATTTCATTTTTGGGGTCTTTAAAGAAATAATATGATATTTTGGGAAGTACACTTTATAATTTGCTTTGATGTTGAGAGATAAGATCGTCACCACTGTTTTGTCTGTACGCTAATTATGAAGCTGCACCAGGGGCTGGTTAACTTATTGTAGCTTTCAGACTGGAAAATGGGAAAATATCAAGCCTGACTCTGTGTTCAAAATTCTCATGCTACAGCCTCTAAAGCTCAGACACAGAAAGGTGAGTGATTTTTTTCCAAGTTTGTTGTCACTCTTCAGGATTATAAAAATTGATTCAAACATGCTTTAAACATAGTTAAAATCTATATCAGGAGGTAGAGTTAAACTATATCTATGAATGAAAGAATAGTTTGATATTGTGGATCCACTTATTCACTACAAAATACAGCTGTAGCTGGTGGTCAGTTAGCTTAGCTTAGCTTTGCAGCAGTAATAGGAAACAGGGTAAAACTGCTAGATAGCATCCTTTAGAGTTGTTGGAAGACGTGTTTTGAATTTGGATCAAGCCAGGCTAAGGGAGGCTGTCTGTTTTCTACCAAACTGTCTCCTGACTCTAGCTCCATATTCAAATATAATGTGTCATTAGGCGTCAAAAGTTAAAAAATAACTTAAAGTTATGGTTGGTCATCATGTTCAGAAACACTTTTTGTTATACTGGGTGAAATGGTCCTTCTATCCTGAGAGTAGTCAATACATGATGTATTCAGAAAAGGAATGAAAATAATCAGTCCTCTGTGGAAGCTGCAGGACTGACACAACTCTGACCAATCCATGCTTTATGCTCCGTAAAGCAAAAACCAATCAGATGCCTTCATGTCTAGTTCTGCCTACGCCCAATCAAGCTGCCGTCTCTCTCCCTCTCTCCCTCCTCTGGCGTGCACGATCTGTGTCTTCACCTACGTCCGTGGGAAGGTGGAGGTGTGGCTTCAGAGAGAAGTCTGACGAAAGGGGCGGGGACTTTTGACTTGTGTATTTTCAAAATGTGGCCTGCTAGAACCGTTTTTCCAGGATCTCCAGCCCTACCTTTAATAGGTGTTAATAGGTGAGTTGCTGTCTTCACCACCATTGCAGTCAGCTTCTCCCAACTGGATTTCTTCAGTGTCAGTAGTTTAGGAGCTGAACCATCTACAGAGATGTCCTCCTCTCCAAAACAGACTATGTCAGATTATAACCAGACAATCTATAACTATAACAGATTATAACCAATGTACATTTAAAGAACTAACTAAACTATGCAGGATTTTTCCAGTGGCTATGCTACATTTTTACCTTGATTAAACAGCTTCAGTAATTATGACAGTCACATACATGACTTGTAACGTGTTACAGGGAGAATGGAGGCTCTCTGCCCTCCACCTGGCGTCTCTGGGCTGAAAACCAACCTTGCAACTGCAATCAGTGCAGCACTTGGACTCCACTCTGGTGTCCCAGCTCTCGTCTCTGTGCATCGCGACACAAACATGCTTTGTAATCGTAATCTTTCGTTTGTGACAATTAAGACTACACGGATATACATGTTGTAACGTCATACATGTTATACAACATTATCCACCACTCCATTGCTTTTTCACTGGCTTCATCAAAAACAAATGCACATGGCCCGGAGGAGGGTTAGCAAAACAATGGAAAAGCAACCGGACTTGATGCTTCTCACAACAATGACACACATGGATATGGACATGGATATGACAGCAACCAAATCAAGTAGACCATTACCATGATTAAAATCACAGATTAAATATAACTTTAAATGTGTGTGTGTGTGTGTGTGTGTGTGTGTGTGTGTGTGAGAAACAATATCCAGGGTTAATGTGACTTAATATTCCCAGAGGGCTCATCGTCTCTCCTCCTCTGCAGTTCATGTCTAACTCAGCAACTTTGTAACTTACACCTTTGAATCATAATGAGCACCCAGAGAGTTACAGAGCTGAAATCATTTTAGGTGTCTCAGCGTGTAGAGCATATCAAAAGACTCCTCATCACACCATATTGCTTCCTCTGCCATCTCTTGCCAGGATTTGCTCGTAATCTCTCAGAGGGGACCGATGCCAATTACACAGAGTATGTGGCCACTAGATGGTACCGCTCTCCAGAGCTCCTGCTTGGGTACGTCCACTAATTTTTTCATCCAACAACCCACTGTGAATGAGAAAACTCTTTACTATTCTGTCTTTTCCTTTAAGTAGCTGCTCTTATGTCTGGCCTCTCATCACCGACCCTCTAAATCTCTGGTCCCAGGGCTCCTTACGGGAAGGCAGTGGACATGTGGTCAGTAGGCTGCATCCTGGGAGAGCTGAGTGACGGACAGCCTCTGTTCCCAGGAGAGAGTGAGATCGACCAGCTCTTTACCATCCAGAAAGTGCTGGGACCCCTGCCACCAGAGCAGATGAAGCTCTTCTATAACAACCCTCGCTTCCACGGGCTGCGGGTAACGTCAGGCCACACTTCACCCCCAACCCCTCGCTCTGGGTCACTCTGCTGAACTGTCCTGTCTCTCTTTTCCTCTCTTCCTCTTCTCCTTTTCTTTCTCCTTTATTTATTTTCTCCCCCTGCTATCTCTCTGCTTGTTTTTTTCTGGCTGAGTTTGCTGTGCCGTGACTGATTGGATCACAATGACTCATCGTGGATCATGTATCCTGTGTGCTCTGTGAGGGAAGGCTGTGATAAGTCTTCTGTGGAAGGCTGGTGGTACAGACCAGGGCTGTCCTTCAGCTTCCCTCTCTGCCCACGCCTCAGGATATAATTATCAGTTTGCAAACTGCCCTTCTGTGAATCCCTGACACTTAATCCTCACTGATAAGGACTCGGGGAGGGATCAATGGTGGAGACACGGACACTGAATTCTTGTCTGAATGCCTGCTCATAAATATACATGCAGACAGTTTTCTACCTTAAAGTGCTCTCTCCATTAACACAAGCATCCAGCACCTGCTCACACACTCAAGGAAAAGAAAGGAAGGGTCTCCTCCCCACAGCATTTCTTTGTCTGTTGTCATTTAAATGATTGGGGGCATCAAACAGTTTTTCTTTATAGTTTTTGATGAACCATAAAAAACGGTTTTCATTCAAATCTCCATGCTGCAGCATGGAGCTGGAGCACATATCACTTGTGAGTGAATGCAGGATGGTGAATGGTTGTTTTATCACACCTGCCACCTACAGTGTGCTTTCTGTAACACTTGGAAATGTGTGATGTATGAAGAACACCTTCTGGACTTTTGATAAACAGCAGATTCACAGCAGTCTGCAGAAACATCAAATCAAAATGACATGACATACAGTAGGAAGACTGGATTTTGGATTGCTTAGTAGTATTGTTTTAGAACCAGTAGCATCTGCAAGGTAACATCAGACAAAACAAAAGTTACACATTTTATGTCATTATATATTTTATCAAATGTTTTCACAGAAGCATTTTGAAATTTACATGATATTTCATGCAAACTTAGATGTATTCATTCCCAGAGGAAATATTTTAATGGTAATTGGGTTGCATTTATTCAACACTAGTCTTATCAACCATCTAAAGCACTTAACAATGGAAGCCACATTCACCTCTGACATTCAGCACTTTTCTACTGTACACCCTCATACACAGGTGATACATGGGCTCAGTATCTTGCCTCGACTATGTTGACCAGAGGAGTTGAGAATTAACCACCCAGCTTCAAATCATTTAATATATCCAAACTGGGATCTGTGACCAATAAGAGAGGCAGCAAATATAAATGAAACTGTCAGGTATAACATGTTATTTACAGCCAGTGTTCGCAAATGCAGCACGAACCTCTTTCAAATCAGTTTAATTTCGTGTTGATAGGGCGTCGTATAGCTCTCAGTAGAGCAGGTGCCCTATAAACAGAGGCTGAAGTCCTCGCTGCAGCAGCCCCAGGTTTAATTCCACCTGGCAGCCCTATGCTGTGTGTCATTCCCCCCACTCTCTCCCCATTTCCTGTCTCTCTCCAGCTGTCCTGTCAAAGTAAAGGCATAAATGCTCCTCCCAGACTGGTTTCAGCCTGTTGATTGTTAGTAGGAACTTGTGATTCTGTTTATCTGCTACAGGTTCTAAAGTAGTTTTCTTTGATTACTTGTATTGGAGTTCAGGTAATTAACTTCATTTGGAATAAATCAACTTGATTACACATACTCCTACAGAGGGCCCACTTTGCTAGTCCTTCTAGTAATCACATGATTGTATTGCATCACTGAGTGCATTGCTTTCCTTTCTCTCTTATATTAGTTCCCTGCTGTGAATCACCCTCAAACCTTGGAGCGAAGATACCTGGGAATTATTGGCGGGGGCCTGCTGGACCTGCTGAAGGTGAGGATATGTCTGCAGACACTGCTCTGCTGCTTTGATCAGTTTTTATTTTACTCCATGTGCGCAAACTCAACATTTTGTAAACGACACACCTGATAACTGCATCATTATCGTCATGTTTACGTCGTGACTGCATGATGCCTCTTCACTGTTTCAGCATCTCTCAGCTCATATCCTCGCTCCAGCACTGCTGTTATTGCTGCGTCTGCACTGTAAACAGGAGCTTCATGTCAAGAATGTGGGCTGTGTGCTTGTGCTTTTCCCAGCAGATAATGACTCACTGCTAACATGTCATCTCAGGACTGACTACTGCAAGGACAGGCATATATCTCATTACTAATCAGACTTTCTTGAGTTGAGGGAAGATGTATATTGACAGAACAAATTATATAAGCTGACTGTATGATGTTGTCTGTCTTTTTACTTCTGTTTTTGTACTGAGAATGTTTCCTGCCACAGTAAATTACTGTTATATGAAAATGTATCTGCAGTTCAGTTCAAAGGTTTTATTTTTGAGTGTGTTCACAGAGAATTCACCTCTCATTAAAATCCATGGAGACAGGTTGTTACAAATATTTATTCAAGCAAGAGAATAAAAAAGCAAATGTCACCAATCACATAATAGTTTGATGTTTGGTGACTGTAAGACAATTAAATGCAGCAACAGCAGCATGACTTTTATGATAATGGTGGTGACTCATATCATGACTGCTTCAGTGTGCTCGGGAGCTCTGGATGTTCGAGGTGTCTCACAGTCTCCCCCCTCCCTCTGTGTTTATGTATTAGAACCTGCTACTGCTGAACCCGACAGAGCGCTTTCTCACGGAGCAGAGCCTGAACCACCACGCCTTCCAGACCCTGCGGCTGGTGGAGCGGCCCGGCCCACCCACACCTACACCTGTACGCTCCTCCAAGAGAAAACCTCACCATGGAGACAACACCACCCCCAGCAGGTCTGCACCGAGCACTTTACAACACCTGGCAGTGTCTCCCTGTCGTTCACATACATGGGTTCATGTGTTTGTCTTCACCCACCTCCCTGAGAACCATTAAATCTGCAGCAGTTACTGTGTAGTGAACAAGACAAAGATTAAGCGTAAAACATATATCTATACACACAATATATTTACACATGTATTTAGATTAGCTATAATTCTTATCTGTGCAGGGCTGTGGTAGGAGCCGGAACCAATCCCAGCTCAAGACAGGTCACCAGTCTATCACCAGGTTGACATATACAGACAAACAACCTCACATGCTCACATTCATACCTACATTACATAATGACATACATACATAATGTCTACAGCACTTACTCAGCTTTGTAATAGATACACATGTTTAAGGGGAATGCAAGGATAGTGTACTGGTGGGTGGTGGGTGGTGTCCAACCAATTGTAGTGAGCCAGTCTGGGGCCAAAAATGCCAGGGCTGATGTTTTTTTTGTCCCACTCCATCCCTGCACATATGGTATATGATATCTCATGTTTTATCACTACCATGTTCAGCTTAACCCGTCTTCTCTTCTTCAGGAGCCATGGGGGAAAGAGCTCAGGAAGCCACCGCTCCAGCAGCAGAGAGTGCTCCAGCCTGCCCCGGCACGAAGACCTCCACCCCAGCAACGACAGCTTTCTCAACGGCAACATGTCTGCAGCAATCAACCTCAGCCCCACCCTTCATCCCAAGAACTACCAGCCACAGATCTTTAACCACTCCACCTCCTGCAACATGGACCTCGCCAGCAGCAACCTGCCTCACCTGCTCAGCCCAGGCGAGGCCAAGAGCAAGTGCGACTTTGAGATGAACCTGGGGCCCAAGGCATCCGACGGTCCCGGAGCCAAGTACCTTAAATCCAACTTCCGCTCACAGCAGAACCGCCATTCTTTTGTGGAGGGAAAACCAACACGCTTCAATCAGGGGAGAAACACAGTCGACACAGCTACATGGAGTCTCACAGCTCCACCCCCGCCTCCTCCAAGTTCGCCTACCTGAACTTGTCTAAAAGCTATGGCACACTTAGTGATGCCAAGTCGGTGGGGAACTTAAATGATGTGCATCTTTATGCTGATGAGCCCACGTCTCGCTATTTTCCTTCCAGCTGCCTTGACCTCACAGCCCCGGGCAGCCCAGCAGCCCGCCGCATCGAGAGGCTGGGTGCTGGCACAGCTGGCAGAGGAAGCATGAGGTCAGACAGGGAAAGTAACACTCTGGACTCCTCTTATAGGCGATCTTCCACCCGTCACAAGGCCTCAGAGGAGGCCAAGACATCAGACGCCCTGGACCCTGCAGACAGTGGCATGGACAGAAGCCACGCTCACTCTCTGTCTGCCCCACACGATCCTTTGTCTTACAGTCAGGGATACACCAGCCCCTTCTCTTCCCAGCAGAGGCCGCACCGCCACTCCATGTACGTACGGAGGGACCACCAGAGGACACACGGGGCGGATGAGGGGCTGCTGGTGGGGCAGGGCATGCCCACCAGAGCCAGCAGCCTCCAGCTGCTGTCTCCGCAGCTGCAGCACCGCACGCTGCCTCGCCACTCTGGAGGCTCCTCCAGAGAAGAAGACATGAGCAGGGTCAGTCATCAGCCCACAGCAAACCTCTCCATGCAATAGGAAAGCCTGAGCCTACAGAATCTAATCATATCATGCCTACACCAGGTTGTGTTGGATAACTCTTCCTCAGTCACTGTACAACAGTGCAGCCAAGATTTATTCTGGTGGCCCTGAAAATATCAGGATCTGTGTTTAGATCTTCTTAGTCAGTTCCTCGGTTTGTAAAGACACAGCAGGATTAATATGGCTGCAGCTTCAGCCATGGATGTTAGGAGTGTGACTCTCCTGTATATACAGACAATCATGTTACCTGTATATTTATATATACTGTATATACATATAGTATATATAGTGTGTGCGCCTGTGTAATTGTATGTGTGCTGCAATGCTGAGCTCACCTCACGCTTCACCATGTCTCCATTAACAGAGCGAACAGGCACCCACTGAGGTCACCCACAGCAGACCCCCAATAAGGGACTCCACAAGGGACAACACTGCATCTTTTCACACACAGCGGCAAAAAAGCGAGGTCCGACATTCTGCCTGCACCCACCATTTCCCACCCACATCCAGTCTTCTCAGAGTGCGGATGTGGGTGGATACTGCTGTCATGAACTGCTCTCTCTCTCTCTTTCTCTCCCTCTCTCTCTTTCTATCTCTCTCTGTCTCTTTGCATCAGATGCCTCCTCATTTTCTCTATGTGCTTTGCTTCCCTCTAAAGTGACTACTTATGATAGCACAGCTTGTCATCGCAGAGCATTTCAGTTTGACTCTGGAATACATTTATAGCCTAACAACTAACAAATGTTGTTTTATCATAATGAGCACTTTGAATCAATACGCCTCCCCGCCTTTGTGTATCTCAGGTAAATAAAACTATGAGCTCTGATAGAGAGGCATGCAAAGCAGCTGGCTCAGAAGTTTTAATGTGACTAGTTCTTCTGTTGTGACTCAGGTTGGCTTATATCATGACCAGCAAACAGAAGATGGGGGCTCTTCCAAAGAGAATCGCAACATTTACAGTGAATCCATGCCCAGGAGGGTGGGCAGCTTCTACAGAGGTTGGTTTAGTCATATATCACTGCCTGATTCTGTCTTTGTTTCACTGCGTTGTGGACGTCAAGTTGTCAGTTCATATTCACTTCTGTGGATACTGTTCAGAGCTGACTTAAACCAGTAAGCAGAATTTAACTGTAGAATCTTAAAGATACTGTAGATTCCAGCTTTGTGTCAGCTTTTGAGATTTGAGGGTAAAAATGTCTTGATAAAACAATAAAAAAACATTAACAAACAAAGAAAAGTCAAACATTTTGAGGAGGATCTCCTGTTAGTTTTGTTACTATATAAGTGTTTATAGCTAACCACAGACATTAAGCAGGTTTTTTTTCACCGTTTATTTTACCATGTTAGTGCTATAACATTTTCTAATAAGAATGATCTCAATGACAAATTAGTCAGAGTGTGCTGAGACTTCAGCAGCAGAAAAATGAGACAAATTCAGTGAAATTTTGAGCCGTCTGTCATCTCAGTGTCCAGGATCTGCAGGCTATTGGTGTCTGTCAAAGTGATTTTTTTTTTTTTACTTTACCACAAAGGGGCACCAGAGACCAACAATGTTGATATGCAAAAGTTAGGTCCTTAATTTGCTCCTTTTAGCTCTTAGCAGAAAATTGCATTGACCCTTTACTAACTTTTATTCTTTGTTAATGTTGATCTGTAAAATATTAGATGTTACCGTGAATATAATACCATCAGACTTTTTGATATGTGGGTAACACTCCACATAGACAAGGAGTGCATAATGAAACACATAATAATATAGCACATCTTGAAGCTGTTGAAACTACCTTTGTATAGTTTTCTAAATGTGGTGGAGCACGAGAGTTTTTTTACTTTCCTGTGAGTATCAAAAGGTGATTAAACCTGTGTTCTTTGAGCAGTCCCCTCCCCCCGGCCGGACAACTCCTTTCATGATGGCAGGGGTCAGAGCCGGGGCTCTGGTCACTCTGGGGAAGGCAGCAGTTTGTCCAACCACTCAAAACGCCAGCCAGCCTTCGACCCCTGGTAATTATCTCCTCTACCCACGACATGTTCTTTAACTTTGTTTTTTCTCTGACAACATCAACTCCTGCACTAAATGTGACACTGGCCTCACTGAAATCATCAGGTCATATTAGAAGATGCTGTACATTTTTAGCTGGGACATGGCGTTCACTACGCTTGGTCTTATTTCCAGGACTGGCCCAGATACTGTAGTGTTGAACCCCTCTGAGCCGTCCAAAGAGAAGGAGAAGCAGGGTTTCTTCAGAGCAATAAAGAAGAAAAAGAAAAAATCTCAGATGGTGAGTTGTGTTAAATCACTCTGAAGATGGACGTTCCTGTCTGAGAGCTGTTTCATACACATGTCAACACCGCTGTCTGTCCACACACTCTTCCTCTGCAGCTCTCCAAATGTACTACTTTGCCTCGTTAGCAGCTTTACAGAGATATTTTGTGTGATGCTTTCATATGTCCACCAGTCATGTGCCTCTATATTGCAGATGGGGGTCCCCGATGGAAGACCGCCTGTCATCAAGAAATGTCTTTTCCCTCTGTTTAGTCCAAAGAATAACATAAAGCATAGCTCTTCTGTGAGAGTCCTCCCTGTAGTGTCCTCTCCCATGGTACATGTTGTTTTACACTATCCTACTCATCTCCTAACTCAGCATGCATCACTAACACTCATCAACATTATATTACTGTATATCTTTTTAGTGGTTTTATTTGGTGATTTTAAAAATATGACGCATCTTGGTTGAATCACATAACAGTGAACTGATAACATGAACCAGCCAGATCCATGGAGCAGGTGAAATATTCAAAGAATTCTAAATAACTTGACTCTTATTGAAGTCACTCTGCATGAATCTAATCTATGGATCTGGTTGTGTGTCATCATCAGACTCTGATCAATCACCACTGGCTTCAGCCACAGCCCTAACAGCATCTTTGAGTTCTGAGCTGAGGACAAATGAGAATACTCTTACTTTGCTTAAGCACATGAGACTGTAGGAGTCTGTGCGCCTATTTACACTCATGACATTTTACCACAAACCAGCATCAACACAGAGGCTTTTGATCCAGTTTGTCTTCCTCTCAAAGTGCATCCAAACCCATGACCTGATTATAGAGCATAGATCAAGGAGGAGGATGAACCAGAAGAGGTGCTAAATATAAAAGAAAGCACATTTTGACATATGAAACTGCCCGCTGCTGCAGTCGCACTAATGGTTCATGATGAAACAGGTGTTTGAAAGTCTTTCTTCCCCTCACATTTCTATTTATACGTGACAGTTTGTTCAGATGCAGGGAGGGGGGTTACTGCTGATGACAGAGCACAAATAAACACAATCTGGCCAGGAGGAATCAGACAGTCAGATTCAGTGAAACAGTGTGCACTGCAAGGAGAGGAGAGGAGATAGATTGAAAATACTGAGGCTTTAGAAATCTTATGGAAAGCTTCATTTATCAATAATAAACAAGATGAGTCGTCTCTTCTTTTCCTCAGACCAGCAACTGCTTCGGGGTTTTGGCTCCAGCTGCATGTTCTGATTTTTAATTTTACAGTTTTGCTGCACACAAGATCAAATGATGCTATGGCCTTTTATCAAAAATAACTTCACATTTATGTTCATGGTATATCGACACATGTAAATGACAAAATGAAACACACATGTACATCTTCTAGAGCTCATCGTGGGATTTTAGACTTAATGGCACTGGCATGAAGGCAGGTCAGTGCAGATAAGAGGATGTGTAATATGTGAATAGACTGGCTCAAAGGCAGATGGATGATAAACAGCAAAATGGTTCAGGCCATCAGGAATCCAAAAACAGGTTATCCAAAAAAAGATAGGAAGCAAGAACAAAGGTAAACCCACAAGAACACCAGGAAACAAAAAACAGCAGCACAATGGACCAAGGGAGAAGTGAGCAGACAAACTGACTCAGACTTAAATACATAAGTGAAAGGAAAGACAATATGACACGGGTGAGGCAGGGGCAGTCAGTTTCATAAGTGGGCTTGGGGGACGAGGACAGGAAAGATCCTCATAACCAGGAAGACTTTTTAAAATAAAACAGAAGATAAAAACAGAGTCACTGAGAGAGACAGATCATGAATATCAGTCAAAGTCTATGGTGGAAACATCTGGTTTTCATTCATTCACCTGAGAAAAAGAGTGAACTCAGTCTGTGTGTTTCCTCTTGTCCTTGACATTGTGTGGACCTGCCGTGGTCAGGAGTGTGTAGCTGTACATGTAGACAGGTTTAATGAAGCGTTCACTCTGTGGCAGGTTCCCACTGACGGGGTAGAGACAGTCCTCCAGAAGTCCTCCAGGTCATCAAGTCACCAGAGCAGCCGCCACAGAAGCCGGGACAAGAGCAGAGACCGGGACCAAGAGCGAGACCGGGACCGGGACAAAGACTGGCCTCCTGAGAAACTGTCTGATTCACACTCTCCGGTGAGTCTCCGGAACAAGACAGAAGTTTTTATTCAGGATGCATGTTGTTTTAAAATGTTTGATTTACAGATGGTCATGTGATGTGTGACGTGGATGTCATTTCAGAGTCAGCCACTGAAGTCACTGCGCAAGCTCCTGCACCTTTCATCCTCATCCTCCAACCAGACCACACCCTCCGACATGCGCTACCAGCCGCTGCCTAATCCAGCCTCCGCTCAGGGTGGTTTCACAGAAAACCGGGGTCACTCAGGGGTCAGCACGCCCCAGCTGAAGAGCCGACAGACAGCCTACCCGCTGCCCGGGCAGCTAGAGTCCAGCTGGCACACGTCCGCCATGGGCCGCCCAGAGGGGAACCCCTACCCGGAGCAAATGAGCATCAAGGGAGGGCAGAACGGGCACGGCTTCGGCAGGCCCTCCAGGTCTCGTATGCCAAACCTCAATGACCTGAAAGAGACGGCTCTGTGATCTCCGTCACCCTTCAGCTTTCACATCCACTGCAGACCACACTTTCCCCTCTGTTGCTCCCACACCTTCCTTGCGTAACAGTACACCTGCTGTACACACACACGCACACAGATACCAAACCTTCTGTTTTAAACACTGCTTGCAAACAGGCCAAAAGCCTTTTTATGTCTCAATTTTTTTTAAAGCTTTCATGTTTGATAGACTTTATATTATTACTTATGTAATTCTGATTATAATTTGTATCATAAAGTAAATATATATAAATGGATAGATAAAGTGTAGATTTTAAGTGTAAGTATTTTTGTTTCTATTCAATATAGAAAATATAGTACATTTTACTGCGTAGTATTTCCTTAAGACTATCTAAGGCATTCTAAACAGATGAAGTTTTACCAGTTGTTACAATAGAGGTCAGTAATGTCAGTAACTTGTGTTCATCTCACCCAGGACTCTAACTCTTCCTCTGAGCTGTCTTTGCCTTTGGATGTGCTCTGTCTTACTGGTTATAGATGCTCAAATGTGCAGCTACGAGTCAAAGCAGTTCATGTTCTTAAAAATATAGTTGGAGTGCAATTTTTCTGAGTTGGCACTGACAATCTTAAAAGCTTCGATCTACTTACTTCTTTTTTGAGGATATTTAGGTTTTTATGTCTTTGAAATGCAGCCATCTTAGACCATATGGTACGCTAAAGTCAGAGAAATCCTACCCTGCATCGCCCTCTGTAGGACGTAATCAAGCACTGCATCGACTGGTTTTTGACAGAGGTTACCTTGCACTAACATTTTAGGCACTGACATTTCATGACTTCACTCCATCAGTCAGAGGCCACAAGGAGAAAAACGGTCTGAGGCTCTTGGACCCCTCCTGTGTATTATAAACAAATATTATTCAATGACAACTATGGCTCAGTCACTTCAAACAGAGCAAACATAATAACTGTTCCTTATGCAGACTACACCCAAGGTCCCTCTGTAGTAATGTAATCTAACACTATTTACTGAAAGCTGTATTTATGTGTGTCTCATGAAGCACCTTATGGATGAATCATACAGCAGTCAAACCTTGATGCTCTGCACGATCCAAGTTAATGAAGTCAACGGTGAGGGATGGGATTACCTCCCACACCACCAGGATTCAAGGGGGTGATTTCACAAAAGCTTCTTCCAAGTGCTTTCATTTGTATGGCCAGTTAAAACATGTGGAGATACATGCAAAATATTCTATAAAGCTGAACTGCTGAATGTTTTTGGTTTCTAAAGAATTGTACTTGTCAGCTTTTTTTTTCTATTTATTGATGCAAAGCAATTTTCACAGCAGTTAGAGGAATACAAAAGCCATTCTCATTGTACTAGTGCAGTGGTTCCCAGCTGGTCTCATGGTCCCACATGTTCCCCATGTGTTCATTTGAACTCAGTGTTATTTAATACCACTGATTACATAGGTCAGTGTTTGGGTCAGTGTTCAGGTTTGGTCCAGTTTGTGAGTTTGTACCGTCTCCACCTGGACTGACAGCTGGACAGTTCAACCATTCACCCCTGAACTGTTCTATCATTCATCTCTTGTTTTAGTTCGTCCTTTGCATGTTTTTAATGTTTCATCAGTTTCCTCTGCAGCAGTGTGTCTCAGCTGCTGTCAGCTCTCTCTTTACATTAATATCCTCACCTGCCAGCCCCTCACACAGAAAGCCACTGCTCCTGTGTTACTGCATGGCTGACATTTCCATGCACCTTCTTGTAACTGTAGAAACTCACCTGAACTAGAACATGTCCTCTGGTTCGGAATCACAGTATTAGTGTATATTTAACTGACGACACACTGAGACACTTGGGATGAGCTTTTCGATGAAAGTGGGACCACGGTGGGTTCTTGTGTTTGAGACAAAGTGCCATGAGCAAAGCTTGGCAGGAACGAGTCTTCAACTTTTAATTGTTGCACTTTGAAGAGACTGTGTGACTCAGCAATATTGCTCCGACGCTGTAAATTCCTCCTCACTTCATGTTCATCATGCACACAGTGTGTGAGGGAGACAAACACGGAGTCCAAACATGACTGTATTGTATTGTGTGTTGTGCATCTGTAAGGACCGTGCACATTCATGACATACTCCACACAGTACATTTCTCTCTATGGATAATTGTTTTGCTGAAGGAGCACCGTGTATTATATTAATACTGATGTGTGACTACTTGTTTGGTAATATTTATAAGAGAGGATGTTTATCAACTGTTAAAATGAAATCAAGTATTAAGTTTGTGCTTTTATTACAGACACAAATTAGTAGCATAGTCAGTGTTTATCAGCTTTTTTTTTCCAACAGAGCATTTACATGAGACCGTAAACCCACAAACGAATGCTTACCAATTTTAGAATATACATGTTTACATATGTAACAGTGACTCAAATAAAACAAGCTCATTTGATTTGATTCTCACCCTGTAAAATCTTTTTTCTGTGATTCTTCATTGTTTATTACTAAGTGATGACATCTTTGTATTCACAGAGGTTTTCCTTTCCCCTGGAATCCCCTGTGTGCACTGAAAAGATTTCCAATCTAGTGTTAATATATTAGAACCATGACATTATTTTTACTTTAAGACAAATAGAATAGTGCATCAAAGGACACCAAACATGTCCACCTGGCCAGACGTAGTTTGCTTTGAGCCTCACCGGAGAAAGACACACATGTTAAAGACATGACGGTCAATTCAAAAAGCTGGACCAGTGTCCCCTTTTTGGCAAGTGTCAGGTTGGCAGGGGAAGGACGGACGGTGAGGCGAGAGTGGGCTGAGCACCCTTCAGGTGCACCTGTTCATGCACATCAACAGCTCCATCCTCATGGCGATGCGGGTGTGCCAGCCCAGCGGCAGCAGGCGGATGTAACGGGCCACGATGGGAGGGCGCAGCAGGTTCTGCACAGTGGAGGAGCGGTCAGAGTTCCCGTAGAACACCTGGAGAGCAGCAGGTGAACAATATGGACAATCACTATTAGACTGGTTGTGTGTGTGTGTGTGTGTGTGTGTGCACATTCATTCTGCAGAGTCTGAATCATCATGAAAACACTATTTCTCTGACACTTCTCATTACCCAAAATAAATAGGATCACATTTTTTTGATGATGTTCTTGCATTGATTTAGAAACTGCAGTGTTAGTATTTTAAAACTACTGAAGTGAGGATTAAAAAAGCCACTGCAGTCCTCTGTCAGTAAAAGACACTCAACTAAACACATACTCAGTCCTACAGTATTTCAGATTGAGCCCAGGGTATTCATTATTAAACACATAAATCAAGCAATATAAGTGTTTGCAAAAATGAATAGTGCAAAATACATAATGGTTTACAAAAGTGAACATAATATTACTCATGTGAGTGATAAAAACAAAACTCTCTTCATTTAAAAGTTGTGTAATTAAACACTGATGAGGTTTGTTATCAACACAGACTAATGCACTTTTCATGGTTGTAAGTCAACAGCAGCTGTCAGCAGTTTCTTGCAAGTTTGTAAGACTCATTTTACATGTTAATTGTATATTTAGCAATCAGCACTTTAGTCAAATTCATGACTTTACATTGTACTGAGTCTAACCTGCAGCAAAAGGTGAGTGTTTCTGTGGTGAGCAAACGTGACGTCACTGACTGATACTGATATCCTGGACATGTCCTCTGTCCACCAACCATTACTCTACTTATGATCCATCTGCACATGCAGAACACACCTGCTTATTTCTTTAGTCAAATTAGTGTCTGCAAGAGCATTTTTCATTTCCTGTTATTTATCTAGTGACAGAGATATAGAGCTCAGAGAGGAGCATGAGGGCACTGGTTCAGTGCATTCATTGTTTCCCAACATAAACTAGCTGAAACTGGCTGTGATCTCTCTGCGTGAGATGTGATGTACATCACATTGTCAGTGAAGTGTTGGGAGTTACTGTACTTACTGTACAGTGAACAACACTGTCATGGCTGCTTCACCACAGCAGCATCAATGAAACACGGCAACAAGATGTAACACTGACTGAAAACATGAAGATGAAAGCTGCATCAGAAATTCTGGCTCTGCTGCAAAACTCTTCCCTTTGACATTTGAGGTCATTTGCTCCTAACACTGCTGCTTACACAGCTCTCAGTCATGTTAATAAAGCCTGCAGGAGGAAATAAGCTGTTGACTGTTTTGTTTTACCCTGTTGTTTCCTGTCTGGTCTTTGTAGTAGATCCAGTTAAGAGTCTCCACGGTGCGATACTGGATACTGTATTTAGTGATCCACTCGTCGGCATCACAGCGGCCCTGGGTGAGGATACCTGACACCACCCCCACCTCCTGCAGATCAATCTGGATCCACTGGTACTGATCATTGAACTTGGACAGCCACGCACACCTGATCGGCACCAAGAAAGTGTTTGTTGTATCACGTTAACAGTAAGAGCTGGTATTTATTGTAATGTGTGAGGTGGAGAAGAGGGCAGACCCACCCAAAGCCTTGGTTGTTGAGGCGAGCCTTATTAGGGATCCAGGAGGAGTACCAGCCGCTGTACTGGTCCTGATTAGAGCAGCTGATCTGGTCTGATGACACTGATCCAGATTCAAAGCCCAGGGCTCTGTGGTAGGGGCATTCTGAGGAGATTTCAAGTGCACAGACAGACAAAACTCAACCTCGCAGAACTCACACAGAAGCACCAAATGTCTACTGAACCAGCGACATATGTGTTCTCAGATGTTCTGAGTCTTTCTGTTCCTCTGATCTAGCTTATAGTAAGAACTGGTACTTGCGTGATAAGATCAGGACATCTGATGTGTGCTGCCTTGCCCAGTATCATGCTATTAGGTGAAGGACATGCCCTATTTTGGGCTTTCTAATCTGCTCATCACATTCCTGCTCAGGTAATGAGATTACCTCACTGCATTTGATGTTCCAGACCTCTTCTTTACGCTTCCACATTTCCAACCACAAGCTGTTACAACATACACAATAGATTCAGGCCTTGTCCTCTGTTCAAAACTGTCAAGATCATGGCAGGAAGGTGACTGTGCATCTGTGCAGGGAGGCAGAGTCAAGACTTTTGGCCGAGTGCATGAAAGGACACAGTCAGAGCCAACTACCATGAGTGATCCATCACATGGTCTGGAGCTGTGCATGTGCCCACAGACGGCTGAGAACACCACTGGACTCACAGCTGCCTGCTGTCAGCCTTGACATGTGAGGTTCTCCACCATGTCTCTGCCCTTCACATAATGTGACTCTCATTTATCATCACACTCTAAAAACTTAAACTGAGGAAATGAAGGACATCCAACATCGTCGTGAGTGTGACTGAGGACTGCGAGTGAGTCCAGGTCAGGTGACAGCGGTGCAGTCTGACTCCTCACCTGGCATGCAGTTCATTGGGTGACCCTGAAGAGACGAGGGCAGTGAGGTGGGCGGGACAGGTGGCATGACAGCAGGGGTGAGTGTCGGTGAATCAGCAGATTCACAGTCACAGGTGCAGGCTTTGATGTTCCGTGTCCATGTCTCGATCACCTCCTGGTCCTCCTCCTGCAGCTCCTCCTCCTGGACAACCTCCTCCTCCTCCTGCAGGACACACAGGAAGGAGTTCATCCACACATTGTCCTCATGGTTAAAATGACATTTATGGCTCAGTGCAGGTGCTTTAATGACATGCTCTCACCTCCTGTGAGTGAACAGTGATCAGGGCTGCGACACATCAAAAGATGCATGGAATTTGGAAGCAGACAGGAAAAAATGAGCTGTGAGAACTGAAGCCAAATTTCAAATAAAGAAATAAAATAGAAAAAATGGCAAAATAAATATGGAATCATAAATCACAGCACGATGTTTTATGGTAATTATGCAATGTGACATTAATTATTCAGCTAAATTTGTGATTAAGTCCATATTAAAAGAGAAAATAACAACTTTTTTGACGGAATAGAAAAGCACTGAATAGTCCCCTAATTACATACAGCCTCTTCACTAAAAAAAACATCATAGATTCCAGATTTAATTTCAGCATAATGTCTGTTTGGTCCTTTGATTAGTATGGTTACAAGAATACACAACAACCACAGCAGAGGAGAGAGTAAGCTAAGCTTTTAAAGCAAGTTCAGTGTTTTATGATTGAACAATATCCCCCATTCAAATGCACAGTAACTTACCCTGACACACAAGCAGGAGGAGCAGCAGCACAGCAGCACCACGAGCAGCCACCTCCATCTTCCTCTTCAGCTGTGCAGGAATGCAGCGTGTGTGTGTGATGAGCACAGCTAGTGGACAGGATTACTGTAATCCACAGGCCTGCGATGGCTTCGTCTAATTCTCTCTATTGGCCCCTAGACACCTCCTGTATACGCTGCACCTGCACCACACCCATCAGCTCACACATCAAGGGTGAGTGAGTGGATCGTCATGTATACCTGATGTCACCTGTGATCAGTGTGTCAAGGTTGAGCTGTGTGAGCACGAGGTCAACATTTGCAAAAGGAGGATCTTTTGAGCACACAGTAATATTGTTTTTACATGAGGTAAAAACATCCTTATGTTTGCCCCCTTCTTTAATATTAGTGATTACTATATTTGAATATGATAGTGGAAACACATAATGAATCCACAGCTGGATTTACCTGAGACTGTTGCTGTTGGTCCTCAGGCCCACAAGATTACAAGGTTACACTCCACGTGTCAGTTTCAGGCCCTGAGACCTAGAATCTAACCAAGTCTCCTGCCTCCGAGTTTCAGTTATCTTGGTTGTAATTTGACAAAACACCATTTCATCTTCATTAGGCCTGTTCTAGATCATTAACCAGGACTATGGTACACAACAAAACAAGGCATTAGTGGATGCTGTACTTTAATAATAGAGCCTTTAGTGACAGACGTCCACACCCTCACTGTCCCTGCCTCACAAGAGGACTTCAAGAAAAAGCCACTAGATTATAACTTGTACCCGCAAGAACTGGAGGAAGTGTAGACTGAGCAAATTCTGAACAGATAAAGAATATCCAGACAACCTGATATTACCGTTCATGAATAAAATATTTAAAAAGGAGGTATAAGTAAGATAAGAATAATTCAAATAAAAACATACAGATTCAATTAAAACTGAATAGATTTTGATAACAGATAATTTTTTATTTTTCATACAGCCTATATCAGAGACTCAAAATGATATTTTATTTCAGTTAATAAATTCAATGATGGAGTTGTTTTTGATATTTTTGGCTTTGTGGATATGAAATTTTCCTAAGAAAGTATAAAGGATTACAAAGTTAGAAATATTGTACTGGAAATCATGTTTTTTCCCCTTTATTTAGGACAAATCTTATAGTAAAAATGAGGAATTTCAATATAAATTGCATGACATCCTCTTTTTCAGTTTCAGAGAAAGAGTATTTGTCATCTGTTTCAAAATTTGTGTTGAAAATTGTGTTAAATTTTCAGATTCAGCTGCTGCCTGGTTGATGACGTTAGAGGAGGCGGGACCAGTTGTCTGTTGATGTCTACACCAGCCAATCACATCTGCACCATTGAGTTAAAGCGTTGAAAGGGCCGTGTCTCTCGAAAACATGTCAGCCAATGAAGAACGGCCTGAGAGCCACGCCGACCAATCAGCATGTTTGATGCCAACCGGCCCTGTGTCAGGGTGGTGCTGGGCGGCTCGAGCTCTCACAGGGAGACACGGCTTAATTGTACAAGGTAACTAGTTTTCACTCCATTTTATTGTACTGTTTACACTAAAATATGTGTACGTGTCTGGTCGCATGTGAGGTTGTGAACAGGCTCGGCGGTGGTTGAACAGGCTGATGCTGAGCGCTGAATAACGGTGTTAACGTACTTCCGTTGTGCTGTGTTGATAACGGTAAAACGAGATGGACATTTAGTCATGTTTCTGGTTTAACAGTAGAGAAAACGTTGTTTAAATGACCGTGTCGCGTCAGTTGTTTCTCTTGTGAGCATTATTTTAAACGTGCTGTGTTGCCAACTGTTCTGGCGGCGCGTGAGCCTGAGGTGAAACGCTGCCCTGTTTATCTTTGACACATGGCAGCAGACTACGCGTAAATAGCTTAACGACCAACTGTTAGGTTAGCTATCCGACTGGCACGCAGCCTCAGCCGGTAGTTTATTAGCCGCACCTGGCTCACACTAACACACTCTAACACCACAGTCCTGCACTGAACCCTGCTGCACTCGAGGAGATGGAGATTCAACTTTATGGAGCCAGCAGTTTGTTTTGTTTCTGAATTGTGTTACCTCACGAGGACATATTTCTATTGTTTTGTCATGCATGTTAAGGAACAGAAAAAAAACTGTATTATGCTCTACAGTTGAAAAGCATCACAGACAGTAGTAGAGTGCGGTGCAATTATAACTTTTATGAAGGAGGGTTTCTGCAGGGCTAATGAACTGAACTGTTAGTTCTGGGCAGATGTACCTAATAAACTGCCAGCTGAGTCTACAGTAAGTTAAAGCACATTCCACAGTCACCATCTCCTCAGTTTGTCAGGGCTTGTCAGAATCAGCCTGATTCCCAACTCCTACACTTGGTATCTCACATAAAAGTGGGTGGTGGTGTTCTTTTCAGTGCTTTTTGGGTCTTTCCTCTGCTGTCTTAAACCATGCACTCGTTCCCTTCATTTCTCCATATGTTTCACAGCTCTTGTTTTTCTATGATCTCTTCATTTCAGATGCAGTTCATGCTTCTATTCAGTCGACAAGGCAAGCTCAGGCTTCAAAAATGGTACGTGCCTTTGTCTGATAAGGAGAAAAAGAAGATCACCAGAGAGCTGGTACAGACAGTCCTGGCTCGGAAGCCAAAAATGTGCAGTTTTCTGGAGTGGAGAGACCTCAAGATTGTATATAAGAGGTATGTGGAAATGGGACTTGTATGTGAGGGGGAAAATTTTCTGGCTGAACGCTCTCAAAACAGAGTTTATCACACTTCCCAGGGCAATTCATAGAGCTATCATTCATACACCCAGCTCCAGAAGCCAGGAGAGAGTGTTATCAAAGAGATGAAAGCATTATGGCCACAACAAGGAAGAGCATTAATTTTGCCTCATTATGTTCCGTTGTCGTGCCAACAGACAGGCAGTGAGAGAGTTGGTGAACCTGAGTGACCCAGCATGGACAGACAAGCACGGCAGTCGAGCTTTGCACCACTGCTCAACCAGAGAGATGTTGTCTGTTTACCTCTAAGTTTTTAATAGCTTCAAAAAATGACCTTTTTTCTTAATTTTTAATTTTTTCATGTTTGGGTCTTTTCCCACTACAATTAAATGGACAGATTTGTGTATACAGTTAATGTATAAAGGTGTTCTTTCACAAGTGATGTGGGCTGCTGCCTCTGTATCTAGTACCACTGCAGTGGCTAGCATAGCTGTCAGACAAACAGTTAATGAAGAGAGAGGGTCCTATCTACTCACATGTCAGGGGAGATTTGTGAAAACTGCCTGAGTGCTGATGTAATAGTCGTGAGCCAAAAATGAAGAGCAGTTTTTGCTGAAGGTGGAAAGAAAGAGGTTGGAGGGTAGAAGTGACTTTGTGAATGTGATTCAGTGTTGGTGGAGCCGTTAAGATTTTAAGGAGACATGAAAGGACACAGACAGCTGGAGATCCAATGTCTGTGTGAAATTTGTATTTACTGACACGTTAGCTTTAGTGAGAAGAAATGAAAATAATAAGATGTCAGGTCAGATCTGTGCACACATGATGTGCTCCACAGCCAAATGAGACTCAGAGCACTCGATGGAAATTTGTTTTGATACAGCAAGGAGAGTCACTGTTGCTGCTCTTTGATATTTATATTTATATACTGTTTTTGACACAGTAAGAAATTGTGAAAAAGAATGTGGAGAGATGAGATCTGCAGCACACAGCTCTAATGAGGTGTAGCTACTAAAGGTTCCTGTTTTCATGTTGGATCACAGCTGTGGGAAGATATATCACTGAAGTGCAGCAACTAATGTTTTAACTCCCAGTCTCTATGAAAACACCATGTCAGTGGTAGAAACCAGTGATTATTTTATTAATGATTTTTCTTTGATTTTCTCCATGAAAACAATATTCAACCTTCAATTCAAAACATAGATACATTCTACAAAACACATATTCAACCTATGAAAAACATGGGAAGTTTGTCTGTGTCAGTCAGCAGGCTGCTACATGCAACACCCAGTCAAGAGAAACATTCTTTACTTCCTCTACATTGATTGACAAATGGATATCCTGTTTCCCTCTGCTGGTGTGCTCTGTGAGTCAGCTACAGTGAAAGTGCTGTTTCACTTACGACAAAGACAACCAAGCAACAGAACTGAAGTCATTGTTTCCTGAGCCAGGCTGTACCATGTATTAACTTACACAAACAGCAGACAGCTGCAGCTTTGACCACAAAACAATAAATAATTGACAAAAGCTGATTGAATAAAGAGAATCAATAACGAACTCCAGTCCTGTCTTGTTTGAGACTTGCTCCTTCGTGCTTGTCTTTCTCAAAATCCACAGCCTGGCCCAGTGTGGCCTCCTGACCTGCTGGTTGTGAGCGATCAACTGACCGGCTCCTTTATTAGCCAGTCATCACATGCTTAAACCCTGCCTTAGGGATTATCTGGGATAAGGAAGCACAGCAGAATGAGGCTTAACTGAAACAGGCAACTGCATCCGGCCACTGGCTTTTTAAATGAATACTCTGGACCCAGTAAACAGCAGTCACTGATCATAACTGAGAACTGCTGTGTCAGCACTATTGCAGTGAGCTGGGAGACAGCGTATATCACTTTGAGAGTCAACTCCTCCTTCATTTACTTTGTCAGGTTGATGTTGCAGTTTTCACAGTGAGAAGTGTTGTTCTTTTTTATTTAGGTTGTCAGGTTGAAGTTGGCTGCTTGTTGTCTTTTTGCAGATATGCCAGTTTGTACTTCTGCTGTGCCATAGAGGACCAGGACAATGAGCTCATCACACTGGAGATCATCCACAGATATGTGGAGCTGCTGGATAAATACTTTGGCAGTGTGCGTCTGCTGTCTCCTTCAGTTCTCTCATTATTGTATATATGTTAAAATACAGTTCATTTGTAGTTAGTTCTGTTTATTTCTGATCAATAGGTCTGTGAGCTGGACATAATTTTCAACTTTGAGAAGGCCTACTTCATTCTGGATGAGTTCCTGTTGGGTGGGGAGGCTCAGGAGACATCCAAAAAGAATGTTTTGAAGGCAATTGAGCAGGCAGACCTGCTGCAGGAGGTAAGGCACCACATTAAAGCAAAATGAGAGTAAAAATGTTCATTTTCTCCCACTTGATCGGTAATCTGCCCTCTGTCCTTTCTGATTCACCAGATCAGAAGAGTCTGATATTACACACCAGTAGAGACCTGCTTCATTAGAGATGTCTTGGTCTCAGTCCTAATGTTACAGGTGTCATAGCAGAGATGGTTTTCGGTTTTCCATCACTGTTTGTCACATATTGTTTTTATTAATTAATCGACTTTTTAAAGGGATAGTGCAGTTTTTTGAAGTGGGGTTGTATGAGGTACAAATGACCTCTAAAAGGTAGAGAGACCTCTCTACTGCAGATTTTATACTTAGTGGCCATTTGTACCTCATACAACCCCACTTCAAAAAAACTGAACTATCCCTTTAAGAATCATTTCTACCATTTCCACTGGGCTCAAACCCATGAGCCACTGTCCAAAAGTTGTAGATAATCACCATTGTCTGTGATGTATATATTTTCACAGTAAAAGACAGCCCAACAGTTTATGTAAAGCAGCCACAGTAGAGAGTGTTTAGGAGTGACTGACCCCAGTTCTGATATGATGGAGAGGAGTGAATAGTAAATAGTGACGCTGTTGTCCATAAGATATCATTACAAACAGTTAAACAGGATTAGATGTTGTGTATGAAGATGATTTAAATCCAGAGCAGGAAAGTCAAACAATTAATAGTGCTAACACACTAAACTGGTGAAAAAATGCTTCCCTGTAAATTTTTTATAAAAATGCTATTTGACTTGATCTAAAGTTTTTAGCTTTATAATTTGAGTTTTATCAGTATTCATTAGCCAGAATGGGAGTGCTTGTACGTCACAGTAAAATCTGGCTGGCTGAACACACACCTGTAACTACACGACTGCACCCTCTGTGTATTAGAGTCTTGAATGGTGCATTCATCTGTTTACTCGCTTCATTTCTCTGCTAAGTGAACAGGGTCACTTTGAGCTGCTGGTGCAGCACTGTGTTTCTTTTGTTTATGTTTTCTCACATAGATTTAATCGTTAATCTTTGATTTCTTCTTCTGAGCTGGATGAGTGTGGTACTCCATTTGAAAATGTTTTACATTTTATTTCTTCTGACTTCATCGACTTCCCAGTGCTGTGTTGTCTTTCCATTTACATTGATCTCACTCCTTATTACAGCTCATGTTTCTCTCTCGCTATTGTGATTTGCAGAATATAGACTTTCAGATGCGTCTGTTTTCAGGTACTGTTTGTTAAAACCCAAATATCTGTTACAGTAGCGTTCATTACAGTAGTGATCATTAACTTTAGACACATTGTAGATTCACCACCACAATACTAGAGCCACAGGAAACAACCAGCAACAGCAAGATTTAAAATGTCACAGTATACTGTGTTGCTGGTGTGTTTCTCTGCTCTGTAATGACTCCACCCCTGAAATCTCAGTGTAGCTGTAGTCTGAGGAACTAACCTATAGCTTCTCTGCAGCAGCAGGTAAATAGTGATTTTCTTCTGAAGGAACTTTTCATGTGGGCGTTGTATACGTTACATTGAAATTAATGACAGTGAAAAGTAAAGCTGCGCTCAAGAGAGGGGAAGTAGTGAAGGAGCTGCCCGGGCTTCAGTCTCTGTATCCCAGTGGTAGACTCCTGATGACTGAGCGCAGTGCCACAGGATTCTACTCTGTTATTAATGCTTGAAAAAATACATTATCACTTTTTATTGGCTTCTTCTCAAGCCATACATGTATACATGAACAGGGATGTTGCTGCTAGTGTGCACAGCATTAGGCTGAATGATAGCACAGTTAAACATTTTAATCAATCACATAAACATCTTAAGCAGTATGATTCTCCATAGGAAACTTGACATATTCTTCACAGTGTTTTCAGTCTTGTTTGACCGTAGTGAAGTGAGCAGAGAATTGTTGCACAGCCCAGAAACAGGTTCTCATCGTCTGCACTGCTGAGCCCAAATAAGCACTCCTGTCCCACATTAGCAGTTTACATAGAGGGAGCACAATTATAGTAGCTGACCCACAGTGTCACTGCAATTATGATTCTGACCATCAGCATAATCAGCAGTACACTAACAAACACTGGTCACAGCCATGGCTGCACTTCAGTGTCAGGACAAAATGGCTTCTCCTTCACCTCAGTCTGTTCATGACGTATATCAGAACCAGGAGCTTAAACATCTTCATTCTGTTGTGAAAGAATGAAGGAGGCACTGCAGAGCTATGAAGCAGCATGAATACGTTTCACATCAGTTCTGTCATGATACTGTCAAAATGATTACAGGACTAGCCTGTGAAAACTTTGACATTGAAATAGGGCAAAACACATAGTGTGAAGGCCACTGGTGACAGCACACTGACATCAGACAGTGATATGAACTGTAGATAAGAACCTACACCAGATGTTATTTACATATCGCCTCAAACTATTCAAGTAAAATCACAATGTTTTTGTGATGAGTGAAAAAAACACATGGAACAGGAGATTTTGTAGAAAGTTATAATAATAATGATAAAATACACTGATGCAGAAATCCTGGAAAAACTGACCTGAGCTATTAGTCTGACAAACCTTAGTCAGAGCTCACTGCAGGTTATTATGTGACTTTCACTCTACAGCAGTGATCTTTGTATCTGAAGATCTGCATGTTTGAATATTTCTATGACTAAGCATAAAGAATATTCTGCAGCCCTGTCATTGATACTGGATACATTTATATTTCATTCCTGTGCGCTGTGGTTTTAATTTGTGGTCATTCATCAAACTTGTAGTAATACAGCACAAAGTAATGAAGACCTATGCATTCATCCATTAAGGCCAAACTTAGAGTATATTCATATTAGCAAGCAGTAGACTAAAGTAATGAGCAATGAAGCAGAACCACAGAAAGGCTGTCTGGGGCCACAGCCATTCAGTGTGCCAGCCAAGTCCATATTCCCTAAGGACAAACTTCATTGATTTACCGTCAGCAGCACCATCAGGGAACATACTGTACTGTGATCCTAAAAGGCTTCTGGGAGCTTCTTGAAGCAGCCTTTTCCTTTTAAGTGCATGCAGTGAGGAGTTTAAACAAATCATTTAGTTTTTATTCTCATTTAGGAAAAAGAGCAGTCAGAACCTTCACAGTGTCAGTCCAAGTTAACCCGGAGAGGCAGAGAGAAACCATCTCTGATTGGCTCAATTCTCTATTTATAGAGCCAGAGTGAAGACTGGGGGAGTTTGCCCAATGAGGAGCTCTTGTAATGGGCCTAGGGTCCACCCGTGCCTCCACCCAGGCAACTGGTAACTACCAGACTGTCAGTCGGTCAGCATGGGTTTCCAGTTCTGTGTGCTGTGAACTTTTACCTGCATGTACCTCTGAGTGAAAAATACATGACAACGTGAAGGTCATAACAGGCATGAACTCAGACATGCCTGAATACCCTCAGTTTCACTAACAGGCAGCATATTGCAGGATTCCTGCTTTATTGTCAATTTCATTCAGCTTTTACACACAGTAGTGTAACACAGTGTTTTTTCCTCTAAACTGTGACATGAACATGAGAGAGCTATGCTGCCTGTGTGAAGACTGGCCGCTTGTTTTACTAACAGCACTGAATGAACTTGCTCAGTTTACTGATGTATGTTGTTTTCTGTACAAAAACACTATATCACTGCAGATTTTTACATTAACTTTGATTTTCTTATTCTCAACAAAGTAATCAGATTGAATTTAAAAAAGTGATACAACAGACACATGGAAAAAGTAAACAAACCCATCAGTGTAATGTAGCCATCAAAGGAAGCGTGAATTGTCATGGTGATCGCTTTCTGACAAATCGGTGGTTTATAAGATAAATAATTTCACTGATTATTTTTCAGTAAATGAGGACAAAACTGTTGCCTGTCACAGAAACTAAGTCAAACAAAGCTTTAAGTTAGTGGATATGAAGTCACCTTAGTTAAAGTCATGCAGAGGTTGAGCTGGGGCAAATTTGGAGTGAGGGCCTTACGGCATTAGTAAGTGCATAGTTCAGTAATTACATGGAAAACATACCACAGGGGATTTCAGTTAAAGCTATTTTAATAAGCCTTTAATGAAACATTTCTCAGGAGCTGGCCAGTAGTTCTGATCTTCTTTTGGAATAATGATGCCTCTGAAGATTTCCACCTCTGCATGTGAGACATCAGAGGTAAATTGAGCAGAGACGTCCCAGTGAAGAGGTCACTGATATTGTGGTGGTGCACGGTTAATCTCCCAGTCCCTTAACACACACTGTAGTCGTGTAGGTGCTGTAGGTTACTGTGAGATGATCAGCATCACTCTGTTTATTTTTGTCTCTATGAAAATGTTTGCCTCACAGGTGTGATGGTCCCAAATATGGCCTCTGAGGCCTCTGGTCTTTTCCAGAGCTAGGCCACTGAGGTGAATACTCTGTGTCTGTGGATTTAGGAACTTTGCACCACTAGAGCCCTGTAGTCAGATCTCGTGTGGGTCTTCCTCCTGTGTTTATCATTCATGTAGCTGGATTTGTGCTGGTTCATAAGTGTTGGTCCTGGTCTCCTGTCAGTAGTGCCAGTCTCTCCACAGCTGACAGTACGTGTTTATATAGAAAACCCAGTCTGTTTTAGTCTGTTTGTCTTTGCTTTTCATTTCTGTGTAACAACTCTTTAACCCTGTCCACAGCACAACATGTTGTCTATGATAATATTTCTTCACTCTGGAGAGGTGGCGCCCTGACCGTGTGGTCAAAGTTACACACATCAGCAGCAGATTCAGCAGTTCAAGGGACTGTTTGACTATCAGACAGATTTGAACCTAGCCATCCAGAACTCCAGAGTATGATCATAAGCTATAACCTATGAGCTCAATGTTGCTATGAAGCCTAACAGTTACATTAAAACCACTGTGAGACCTCTGGGTAAGTACTGTAGGACTCTTAATATTTAATAGACAAACATGAAGGTGGTAACTCTCAGAAAGAAGTGAATAAGAATTTCCCAAGATGTCAACACATGTCTGAATTGATAATAGGGGAAAGAGTGATGAGAGATTGTTCTTTTCCTCCTGCCTGCTTCTGTGTCTTCCTGCATGTCCTGTTAATGAAGTGTCTGAATGAGGAGTTCTGTCTCAGCTCAAATGTTCACATGTTTTCTAAGTTGTCTGCATTTCTCTCCCCCAGCCCCGTCATGAGTACTTTAATGTGCCTGTGTACTGATTGGCTGCCATCGCTGCTGCTGCTGCTGCTGCTGATGCTGCTGCTGCTGCTGCTGCTATCCACCCTGCATGCTGAGCTCCTCAGTGTCTGGCACCTTTCTTTCTTCCCTCTGAGCACTTGTCATTGTCATTGGTTTGGGTTCATCATCAGATTCTCAGCCCAGCTGGATACATGACAGTCATGATACAAAAATGTCCCAACATCAAAATGAAAACTTCAGTCAGTGATGGCACATTCAGGTTGGACTGGTAGACTGGACAAGGAGGTCATTGTCTGAAAATATTGTGTTTTAATAACACCCTTCATACTGACGTTAGTCATCAGTAGTTCCACTGAATCATATTTGTTGTGGTGCTGTGTTGTTACATGCCTGTCATTGTTCCACACTGCAATGACAATGCAGCAAGTTTGCATCATGTCCATTGCAACCCAGATACAATGTCTGACCAATGGTCTTAATTGAAGATCCACCTACTGGACTTCTTCCAGAGCTTCAGCTGCATTTCCTGGCCTTCACTGACCTTATGTCTTAAGAAGTTGCCAGGGTGAAGAACCAAACCTCTAGATCAACAAAACAACTTAGTTTTTTAGTTCAACAAGCAACTTAAGCATCTCATTCATTAACTGGTGAAAATCAGTTAAAATCAGCTGCTGTTGAAAACCACTGGTTTTAACCTCAGACTAAGACCAGTCACATCCAGTATTTTATTATGATAAATGATCATGACATGATCCCAACTTTTGCTGTTCATCTGTTTTATTGCCATTCAGAATATATAGAGAAAGTCTGCCCTGTGTTGCACAGGTTGTTGTAAAGGTGCATAAACATGTCTGAGTGTGTTTAAGTGAATAGCATGCCCTCAAAGTGTTGTAGTGTGTATTCACTGTTCCTAAAAGAAAAGTCAGCAGGCCAGATTACAGTATGAGCATCTGAATTCTGATGTTACTGAAATACAGGTTCATCACTGACGTCACTGTCAGGTGGAAGTGTGTCCATCTCATTGGTAGTGTCTTTTTCCATGTTTTTATTGGTTTCCTTGTTGGTCATGTTTTTATGTCTGAATTCACATGACATCAACTGTGGGTGGAAGGTGAATGCAAGAGGAGTTGCGTGTTACTTTTTCATTTTTTCTGTCATAATCTTAATTCAAATCATGTATTTGAATTTTAGTTTTCATGCTGTGATTTCTAGGAGTTTTTGTCATAAGTTTGAAACAAACCTGCAGTCTGGCCATGGGACAGACAGGAAACCTAGCTTGTCTATCCAGTTATTGGCTGAGAGTCATTCTTTACCACTAACTTAGAAATGATTGATAGACCCTGATTAGTGGCAAAACACTCAAGGTAAGTAATATGAATGAGATTCGTACTAAAGAAATATTTGCACTCGTTAAGCAAGGGCTCTGTACTTTCTACATCATCAGTAGGAATCAACCACAATTGAAATAATTAGCCTTACACTTAGATTAATCTGTTTTAACTGCACACTGACAAAGCACTTAAAATGTTTTCTATGATCAGTCATTGTCCATCTGTCTCCTCATACTGAAGACAGACTGCATTAATAGACTGCTGTGATTAACTGAGGATATTTTATCAATGTATGATATAGATAATGAATAAATTGTCCATGATTCTTTGTCACTTCAGCACACGGGTGTCTTTCTTTGTTGTAACTGTGTGGTTGCTGTGTCTATGGTAAAATTTGAGCTGATGTAGTTTTATTTAGTGTTGGAAACCTCACCATTGAACGGTGCTCAGCAGCATTAGCTCTTCAGATGAAGAGGTTCAGCCAACACAACAGGCAACAAGGGAAACATAACTCCAGCAGAGTTTACCTCAACAGTCTGTCATTGGTGAAAACGCAGTGTTTCAAAGTCCGCATTGAACATTTTAAAATGACACTTCGAGGTAACTGTGGTGAGGTGGGTTATTTTTCTCCTCATGCCATAAAGCCAGGTTTCTGTCTCACTGCTCTGATGCAACTCCTCTCTTTACTTTGTGCTGAACCTTGTTGTAGGATGCCAAAGTAAGTGCTTCTCTTTCTTTCTGCCATAAGTCAGCAGCTCTCATCTTTTCCATGTCTGTTTTATGCTCATTACCACGGGCACATCATGGGTTAAAAAGCAAATGAACATCAAATAATTGGTTCAGGCATTTAGGCCTATTTACTTATTGATTGTGTGTACATATAGATATATAGATAATGATTAATGGAGGCTTATCTACTTGGATGCCTACTCCTTCTGTCACAGTATGAAAAATATGTATTTTTGACCATTAGCTATACTACTGGAACAATGATTTTATGAGTGGGCCTCCATTTGTATTGGGCACACAGATGAGCAAGGTCACACTCCTGGAGTGAGTGTCCCTCTATTGCAGTGACAAACACTTGGTGCTGGCAGCAAAGTGGTGAGGCAGTGCATTGACACAGACAAGGAAGAGTGACAGCTAGCAGAGGTGGACATAAATACATATAAAATATTCAACACTTAGATTAAACCTTACGTTTTACCCTCAATATTGATTATTGCATCAGATTCTCAGGTATGCATGTGGCATTTGTTGAGGAAAACTGAGCTACAGGCTGTGAGCCTCCTCTGTATTTTATATTTATTCATTTAATTCAGTGTGGCTTTAAGTTCACCAACCAACTGCAGTATCACACCCCAGGCTTAGGGTGAACTGACCTACAGAGTTGACAGCACTGAACATCCAGTATTCACAAAGTCAGGGATGTTGGGCTTTCAGATGAAATGTCAGAATGCACCTAAAATGCACTCCAACCTTTACAGGTGAACTTAATTTGACCTTCTCTAAACTTTTGAATGCACACGTGTTTCAGTACTTAGAACATAACATGCTGTTCTCTAACAAAGTGATTAATTAAGTGTCTGATCCATGAATCCACCACTAAATGTTCTGCTTCAGTGACAGTTTGTATTGAAACAGTCCTCTTCATCATGCTGTTCACATTCTGACATCATGAGACCAAGACCACACCTAACAGTCCATCAACAGTACCTGGACATGTGGAGGTGTGTCCACTGAGCTCAGAGAGTCACAGAGTGTCATCAGCAGGTTGGACAGAGACACAGAGAGACTGAAAGGGTCAGAGAAAGGCTGACAAGTGGACGTCCTTTGGCCACATGACAACTTATTGACACATTGACATGTCTTGTTGTGGTGTACCCACCACTGTTGTTAGCTTTTGTTTCAATACATTGTTTGAGATGAAGAAATGACCATTCATACTTCCATTTAAATGTCCTACTGTCATGATATAATACCACTGTAGCATCAACTTTTTACATTTTCCATAACTTTCACTCAAGTCAAATATGAACTTTGTGTGAGTAGTATCATAGTGAGATGAAGTATTTCATTTATACATGTTGACTTAGGAAGCTAAAACTAAACTCTTTAGCTAAGTCAACACATTAAAACATTACAGCTGTTGATGGCATTACACCAGATAAAATGTGGCATCACTGTGTGTGCCTGCGTCTGCACAGCGCAGTGACAGTGTTGTGTGGAAAGCTTGCATCATCAGTGTGTGGCGAGTCACTGAGCTCTAACCTGGAGCTCTGGTTCCTTTCTCCCTCCACAGGAAGCCGAGACCCCACGCAGCGTGCTGGAGGAAATTGGACTGACATAAACATGGTCATCATCATCATCATCGGTTGCTACACACACCTCCACCTGCCAACTCAACTGCTGTATGTAGCCGACACCAATTCCAATTCACCTCTGAGCACACACAACCTCACAATCTCTCTCTCTCTCTCTCTCTCTCTCTCACACACACACACACACACACACACACACTGTTTGTGTATGTCCTCCTCAGTTATTTATTTGCTCAGTGTGATGACGTGAACTGTTACTATGGGAAAATCCAGCATATTTAAGTCTTTGTCTGCTCTGCTGTCCTCAACCAAGAAACTGTACTGAGTGAACTACTCGATCTTAATTTGACCAAAGCTGAAGAGATCACTTTAATCTGTGAGGGAGAGTCATGATTTCAGAAACCTAACAGTATACACTGCAAAGGGAAGTCAAACGTATTACAAAACCAAAGAGTTACATTTCATCTTGCCTCACAGTGCATTGTTATTACCAAGCATTTCAGGCTCAGCACCTTGCACCTGGCATATGAACACTGTGCTTACACTGTAATGCACCTCTGCAGTCAGGAATGAAATGACTGGTGAGGAACTTTAAAACAGAACATGTCATATTATACTGTAAGTATTCTCTCAGTTACACACTGATGTTTTCTTATAGCAGGATCCCACTTGATGTTGAATGCCTTAATCTCTGATAGATGTCTATTTAAAATGAAATTATTTATTACTGTCCCATCACTGCACATGCATGCAACTGGACTGTAGCTGGTAAATACACAGAGTTTATTTAATGTGTAATGTGCAAGAACTGAAGAAAGTGATTGTTCGTTTTCTTCGTCTTTACTACTGTGCTGTTTTCTTCTGGAATAAAAAGGGGTTACTGTGGAAAAATCCGATCAGTATTATAGATGTTCAAACTAAGACACCAGATTCTCTGACCCAAAGGAAAATTAATCAATTTGGCCACTAGGTGGCAGAACTCTAAAGTAAGTTGACATGAACAGGGCCCTGAAGTATTACTGCTCTTTCAAGTTGTGCAGCAGACATGGAGCACCAGAGCTGTTCCATCCAGGAGTTTCCTGGCCGCCAGCTGAAGGCCAGTTTTCATTTGGCTCTGCTTTGATTTGCAGCAACTGAGGGAAATGTCTGAATATTCAGCAGTTAGATGTCTGACACTGTGTACTCTGAAGCTGTTGAGTAGCAGCAGTGTCTGTGTCTGTCGTCTCAGGATAAAGGGTCCAGTACAGAGTCGTAGGTCATCAGCAGTATGGCAGGGATCAGAGTCTAATATACAATCAGCGTCATTATTTGTGTAAAATGCAGGAAAAACTACTTGACATCCATGGCTTGTGTAGAGGTTCAGTTTTCTCATTATCTCATGAGACAGGCAACTGAACACAGGGCATGTGTAAACACGCTGTGTCTTTCTTCACTAGCTAGTGGAATAGCTAACTGCTGATAGGTGCAGTGGATTAAGCTGTAGTGACAAGACAAAGAAAAAAGCTTCACACTCTTGACCAGCAGGATAATTCAAAGCTCCTACCCACCTTAAATCTGCCTTCTCAGTTGTTTTCACTTGCTTCGGTCGAGCCTCTGCCAGGTTTCTATAGGCCTGCACAGATCGCCTTCTCCCTCACTCCTGTGGTTGCTTTGATTTGGATTCAACCTTGATTCTGCTGATAATGTGCCACCATTTTAGGGGCTTCTGATTGGCCCATGGAGCTTGGTGACCTCATGTGACTCTGAGCACAGCTCCACCTGAGGCCAGCCTGAGCAGAGGTCTTACAAGAAGAACAAGTGAAAACAGCTGTGAGGGTCTTCTGAAGCCGTTTCACTGTCTTCTCCAAAACTGGAAGTGATCAAACAAAAAAGAAACTCTGGCCACATGTGTCATATTGTACAGCATGTTAACTACCTATTACTACTGTGACTCTGAAAAAAGTGACCGTACATTAAATAGCAATAGTGTCATAAACAGAATTATTACATTTGTTTTGTGAATCAAAAGTAGTTTCCAACCACGTATGAGTATTCATACACTTACACAGATGTATATTAGATGCCTTCAACATAGACTGTGCAAACATCATAAAGTGGCATTCTATACATATTCTTTTTTCATCTTGCAGTATGTTCATCTTTAAAAAAGCTGGTATTGTGTAAAATATACTTTTTCTTAACTGCTCATGTTTTAACCATTTTGCAACTTCTTCTATATCATAGTTGTATTATGTAATGAAACACTGGAATCTCTTATGATCTTTTATATAACAACAGACTAGTATTTTCATGCATACTCGATCGTGTGCTGTTCTGTATTCAGATGTGTGACCGACAGAATGTATTTCATTCTATGCTGTGTAAAGTCAAATATATAGTATCTACAGCTACAGAGTACAGTGCAACCCGTGTATTACATTACAGAGCATGTGTTGACTTGCTGAGGATAAATTTTGTGTTTACTGTTACAGTGTCTGAAATGATAAAGGAGGAAGGTTATGTTTTCCTGTCAAGTTCAGCAATAAAGAGTTCTGAGGGCGGAAAGACTGTGTTGTTTCCTTTAATTCTTCACAGGCCACTCACACACATGAAAACTGCCTGGTTTTGGTGATAAAAGGAGCAAATGTGTTTCCAAGTGTTGTTTTGCACTGACAAAGACATGTTTCAATTCACAGAGCCAGCATGAGAGACAAAGGTAGGATTTGGTTTAGATCCAACAACAAAATAATAAAATGTAAACTCCAGAGATCAACATATATTAACATAGAAAAGAAGATAATTCATTGACATCAGCATGTTAAGTTGATGATAAAGTTTTATCAAATCACAACAGCTTGTATACGTATAAACGAAAAGACAAAGGCCTCTAGATCCACAAGCACACAAAGCTTGTTTGGAGTTGCATGTTTCCAGACTACATCGAGTCAGCATCTACAGTATGCATTAAATCACAGCCAATACATACAGTATGTTCAGTCATTCATTTTGTATCACTTTGGTAACATACATACAGTTTATTCAGTAATATACTAACAACAGCTCTAAAAAGTGATGTAAATGTAAAACATAGTTTCCATTCAAAAAAAGGTTTTGGCTCAGCCTCAGTCATAGGATAAACATGTTTTATGGATCATATGTAAGTCATCTAAGATTGAAAGAAGATTTGATTTGGTTTATTTTTGGTCATTAATTTCAGTCACACTGGACCCTTGGTTTCAATCATTAGATCACTCTAATTCCTTTGTTTCCAAAACATTTGCGCCTAAAATGTATTGTTATAGTGAGACTATAACATTTTTCATTGATACTGGTGATAAACAGAAACTGATGAGTCAAGATGAAGATGAAAGACAATAATCATCTTCTTATTTTTAACTCCAGGAGACAAAATTAAATGTGTACTGACAGAACTTTGACCTATAACCAGCACAGTGAAATGTGTTGTCAGGGGCTGTTTCTGACCTGTAAAGTGTCACAGATATGTTTGCAGGAACTTGCTTAACTGCTCTAGTTTTCCTCCTTTAACATATCTTCAATCTCTTTGTCCCAGTTGTCATCGTGGTGCTCATTATCAGCCAACACATCATACTCCTGAAGCTCCTCCTGCAGCTCTCTCTCCCAGTCCGCTGTCTCCTCTGAAAACAATGAAACAAAAACAAATGTCGTGTCACTCTGTTAAAAAAAAACCCAGTTCAATGATAACCCAGTTCAACAAAAACTCACCCTCTTGTGTATTTGGCTCTTCCTGCTTGTCCAGAACCAGCTGTTCCATTTCTTTGCGCAAGTCGTCCTCATTTATCTTGCATGAGTCAAAAGCATCGCTCACAAATTCAGACACAAGGGGGCTGGTGGAAATCTCCTCTTCATCCTTTCATTACAGAACCAGAGCATATAATGACACTCATTTCAGTCATTTTACAACTTTATAGACTAGAGAATGCTTTTTTTCATTTTTATTATTCTTTCTTACCTCACTTGACTTTGGTTTGGTACGGCAGACGGCAGAGGGAGTTTTCCCCTTAACTCCATCTGCAAAAATCATCTTGACATTATGTCTCAAGGAGAAGATCAGTAACATGAACATAACATTTTAACATTGGTATTCAGAAGGTTGTGGCATAAAACCAAAGGTCAAATTACATGTTCAAAAAGGTCAGCTCACCTTCACCACACAATGTCTGGCTGTACTTCAGTTTTCTGCTATATTCATTTGATTTGGTTTTGTGTGGTGGTGTGTGGTATTTTTTCATAATATAATAATTATTAAAAATGCAATGTTCTTATCTTCTTACTGACAAGAACATTAAGATTAAGATAGGCCTTATAGTTTGACACTACACAGTGGAGAGTACCCTTTTGATGAGGATCCTGAGGACTACAGCTGGGTTTCTCTGCGTGCCTCCATTCTGCTGCCTGATGAGCTGCTAGAGCTGTGAGCTGAGCTGACTGTTTAATCAAGGACACACGGTAGAAGTAATTCTTCCAGAATAGTTCCTCTTTGACCCTGAAGAAAGTGACGGGAAAAAAAAAATGACAGTCACATCTGTGGTGCAATGAATTGTTTTAGTTTGTAATAAACCCACTCTTAGTCAGGAATGCACATGATAAAAACACAAGTTTATGTGTAAAGTAAGTGAGATCTACTCACTGTTTGGGACCAGGTGGAAACGCATCTTTCTGAGGAGCTCATCTTCTTCCAGCATCACCATGGCAACTGGATACATTTGCTCAAAGTCAAAGTGAAAATGAACCCCGGCAGGAGGGTCACGCAAAAAATTTCTTTTGTCCTGTCACAAAAATAAACAGTACATTTTTCATCATACATTATAGATGCACAATTTAAATATTTTTCTTTGTAAAAAAATGTCTTGGAAAGTTGAATACTAACAGCTGAGAGAGCTAAAATCTGTTGCTGTACAGTTTCCTCTTCATTATAACCGACCCAGGGAGGCACAGCAGCACCTAGGAATGATTCCAATTAGCCTGTAGTTGTGTTATTATGATGTAACTGTACTTACAGGTCAAGCATTTGGGGTCAGCAAAAAATCAAAGAAAGGACTGGCTGAATATAGAGATGGATACAGTGTTCAGCACTTACCAAACGTTTTTGCTTTTTTCTCCTGAACAAACTTTTCTTGTTCTTTCTGGAAATCACCCAAAATCGTCTGAGAGATGAAAATATAAGAGAAGTCAGATTTTTATAACACATAAAAGGGTGTGAAACAATCTGAAAGAGAAGACTCCAGGGGGTTTTACCTTATCAATAATTCCATTTATTTTCCCCTCCTCAACACTTTTCTTCAGTGTTTGTGCCGTTTCAACCACAGACTCGGACAGTTTCTTCGAAGCACTGCTGGCGAAATTATAGATGTAACCTGCGAAAAGCAAGTATGACTGTGTTGCCCGGATGTAACAAAGCGTGTGAACATGTTCAGCTCACTACATCAACAGTAACTCTACTGTAACTGTACTGTGTCAAACTTACCACTGAAGCCCGTCGAACCTTTCCCTGCAGCACTGCTCCGTTCACTTTCAGCAGCTGTCGTCGCTTTGTTTACTTCATCATTCTCGTCTTCCTTGACATCAACAATAGACTCGCCTTCTTGTTTAACTTGGCCATTTTCGCCCTCTATTCCAAACCATGTTCCCCAATTCTTGAACATACTTTAAATATCCTGTCAGTGGTGTTTAAGAATTTCTTCAACACACTCTAATGGCTAATATCTATCATATGTTCTGATAGTTTGAAACTCACTATAGTGTGGTAGTTGGTGACGTTTCACCACTCACCCATTTCCGCGGATTTTCTAAGTTTGACCCTTATGTCTACCCTTAAGTTAACAGGTTGTCATGGAAACGCGCTCTACTAAGTTAATAGTTAGCTAAATGGCCATTCACTTTGACTAGATTTGTTCAAACCCCGGAGAGCATTGTTAATGTCTCAACTCTGGCGTTAAAGTGTGTTTATATCTTGAAGCATAACCGAGAGAATGTTGCAGAGACATACTATTAGAGGGAGGTCATAGTTTACTCGTCTGACCGCGGTAACGCTAGATGGCACGCTTGTGCTGTGTTTCGCTACACTTGTTATCCCTGTTGTCCAAGGATGGAGCTAGGTTAGCTTAGCTAATTTAAACTCTCCTGAGTGTGTCAGTGTGTCGTTCTTGGTCTGGATCATGTAGTTGGGTTCGGGCTGAGCTGCTGCGTGGAAAACAGCGGAAACTCTCGGCTTGTTTCTCGAAACGCACAACTAGGCATTTGGTCAACAAGTGATTCATTAGAAAATTAAAACGGTTACAAAAAATGAAGTATGCGTAACGTAAACCTGGGATTTAGCTGCGTGCCACTCAAAGGAAGATATCGTGTTCACCGGTAACCCATAAGTTGAACTTCCAGGTAAGGTCAGCAATCTAAACAGTAGGTTTGTTATAGTCTTTTATAAAGCCAGAGGTCTAGCGCAGTGCAAAAGTTAATATAATGTATTAGTCGTTTCACACGAAGATCTTGTTACGCGTGGGACAGAGCAGGTCTGTGTGACTCAGCTCGGTTGGACTTATTTGTTGATACAGGAGAAGATGGTTTCCATTGTGCTACTCGACATTGTTAGTGTTAGTCTCTCGCAGATAAGAGCATTAAGTTTAAGTCAGCCTATCTGGAGTATGACAACAGGTGTTTACCAAGCGTCACAGATTTCTTACAGCAGACGTACCGGGATACACTTTGGTTCTTATAAATACTAAAACCCGTATGACGAACGAATGTACTGGGTTTAACGTTCACGCGTTCATTCGTGTTCTGAAACATTGTACCTTTCAAATTAAAAGCATGGCACTTGCTGCAGTAAAAATAGTCGAGTAATAGTCGGAAACCTGTGGAAATTATATATATTTGATGAGAATTCTTGTAGTCCCGATCAACCAGAATTAACTGCACTTTCAAAGGGAACCCTGGGTTCGGGTTAGGCCTGCAATATTTATTCTCTTGGAGTATTACTCAGCAATGACATCCCGTCATCACTTTGTATTTTCTTTTAATAGAAGTTTAAGCCAAGGCTACAAGAAAGACCACAGGCTATTAATAATCAATTTTAGGTTTGCAATTTTAGCAGCAACAAGTGTATCCTAGGAAAAAAAAGTTAAATTTACTTTGTAGGAATCTAAGAAACTGATTTTGTTTAATTGATATGAATAGAACGTTTATGTTTCAATAGACCCTACTAATTATTCAGAAATGTATATTTTGTTGAGTTTGTTTTTTTAGTAAGGTTCACATGTTAATGAATACGATTAATTATTTCATGCTGCAAACAAATAATGCTACATACAGATAAAACACAATTTTCTATTGTAATAATGATGTCTATCCAACACAAAAAATGAATCCTCCAGCCACTGCTGACCTTATTCAGTGTAGATTAAAGAATCAGTTGAATTCTGAGAGGAAACTAAGGTACAAGGTGATTTAAAAGATCAGTGGTATAGCATGGGGCCAGTCCAACTGTGCTGTAAAAATGATGAACAGAATCTTGATCATTTCTAAAACTGACAGTGGGGGTAATGATTGCTATCAGTCAAGTTGCAGTTTTCCACTCCCTGAAGGCTGTTAGCACAGAAGACTTCAGAGGGTGTTACAGCATCAGCATGGTTACTGGATCAGAAGATGCTCACAGATTACATGAGAGTATTTTATGAATATTACATTGAGCCTAAAATTATTAAGTGAAACATCATTTTTAGAGCAAAAGCCACTTTAGAACAAATGCTCATTATAATTGAGAGAACATTGTTAATCTATTTTAAAATCATCTTTTTTTTACAGTATCATGGATGCTGAGGGATATAGAAATGATGTGCATTACACAGACGCAGGAAGCCTTTGGCATGTGCAGAAATCAGGAGATCTGGATCAGAGGAGCAGAGATGGAGAGGGCTGGAAGCTGGTGGATGTATTTCTCTCAGGAGGTGCACCATGGGGGTTTACACTTAGAGGTGGTCTGGAACATCGAGAGCCACTGCTTATAACCAAGGTGAGTAAAAGATTCTTATCCTCCGTTTCCACCTAAGTCAGTGGGTACAAGCAGCTTTTTTAAATGCAGTTAAACCTGGTTGTAAAAATCGATTGACTCCTTGTGCACTGCCAGTCAAGTTTACTTTTCTATTGGACTGAGGACACACATAACTATAAGGAGTGACATCATCACATGCACTTAAATAGAGCAGACAAAGATCCACTGGGGAGAGTGAGCTCACAGCGGCCATGCAAACTGGTAAAATAGGCCTGTTACCTCTCATTCCTGGGTTGGGGCTCCCTTGGTCGTGGCTTCTGAAAAGGCGTGTTATCTGTGCCAATTACTTCAATCTGTAATTGTGTTTGAAATTTGACATTCATTTATGGATTGTCACTTGAGATGAACAACCATCTCGCTTTCAAGGGCTTTCATCCCTGTGTAGCCATTGTGTTTCTGTGGACTAAAAGGTTTTTACTTTAAAGATACCTGTTGAGTGTTGCCTGCAACTCAGCTGCCATGACCAAGTTATACTCTTAAATACAATATTAGTCAGTAAGGTGGTAAAAATAACAATAAAAGTGTCAGTGTTATAGTAAACTCAGCAAGCCATTTAGAAAAAACCTGAAGGTTTACCAAGTTAATGACTAATAAACACAGGATCATGAGCCATGCTCATGCCATGTCTGTGTACAGCTGCATCAACAGCATTACTGTCCCCTCAGCATCCGTTCACACTACTCAGTCTCAAAGATGATTTATACTTGATTCATGGGATCTTTATCATAAGGGTTTAAAGCAAATTGTAACACTCCTCTGTGTTTATGTGCTTGTGTTTGTGCAAACAATGATTTTTGGCAGCAGTGGCCCAGACCAGTTAAGATTACTGTTTTAGTAGCTGTCATCTAACTAAACACGCTCTTCTCACTGCTCTGACAAATCATTGCTGATTATGTCAGGACAATAAACATAAGCAATATGGATATATGCCAGTGATATACACTTGGATATAATACACACTGTAAGTCAGATAGTTGTATGGTTGCATGAACAACATGAACTGAGCTTGCTTTCTCCCTCCCTGCTTCCTGTCTTGATAAAGCAGCTACGAGTGACATGCAAGCAGCCAGTCATTTTATTGGCATATTGTTTGATTAGCACCAATAACAGCAGAAGCACGGAGCGAAATGGGTGCGGGTGGTGTAAAGACAGTGAGGAAACTGTTAACATAAAAGGACAGGTGATTTTTATGTGTTTTTTTTTTTTTTCTTACTCACATCAGAACACCATTGTGTGTAAACTGTGTAGGAAAGCTGCTCTAACCAAGAGTAGGAAGATGAAAAACTTAATCACCAGTAGAACTTCCACTCCTGACATGACCACCATCTGCTCCATTGTACGATACAAGCCATAGACAGGCCATAATGAAGTACTCAGCGACCACACCAAAGGACAAAACATCCAAACAGTATGAGGACATAACATACTACTTTTCTTGGTCTCTAATAAAATAGCTCATTAAATATGATCAGTAGTTGTCTTATTCATGTTCTGCTTCAGTTCAGACTGCAAAGTCTAAACAACTACTTGATGGATTTCAGTGGAATTTCATGAATGGATGAATTTAATGTATTTGGTCCTCTTCTGATCTCCAGCAGGTCATAGTTTTCCTTTATTCATTTTAATAATCCATTATCTTTTAACTAGTGGAGCTGGCAGAAAATTTGGTACAGACAGAAGATGAGGAATGACTCCTCTCTAGTGCCATCAGGAAGTCAACACTGTCAACACTGACCTCAAGCAAACTTTCTTTTAGGCTAAATGGCAGATGTTAGCATGTTAAACTGCTGAAAATAGTAAAGTTTTCCGGATGTTGGGCTGGTGCTAGCACAAATTTCAAAAGCATACCACTCAGCTCTTCCCACTTCTCCCTCCCCGTACTCCCAGCCCCTCCCTTACATTCTTGTCGTCTTCACCATCTCAGCTGATACAGGGGCTTGTTACAAGTAGCTCGTGAGGCAGCCATAGTAAAACCTCTCAGGAGCTAATACTAGCTTTAAGACCAGAAGTGTATTCACATATTGATTGACAGCAGCGAGCTTTCTGAATGGTTAGAAATGTGAAACTCATTCAAAAACTTAAAAGGGAATATCTCTGCACTGCTGCAGGCCATTCAAAGAGTGATGTTTATATTAGCATGTTAGCATTCTGACATGTTAGCATTCTGTAGGTGCACTGTAGAGAGAGTATGACTTTTTCTAAACAATTATAATCAGCTCTGTCAGTCATAATGTGTCCCAAAGCTTGGCAGATTGTGTCTGAATGTGTAGTAAAATCAAAATGCTTTATAGTCACTATTTTATATCAGTTTTCTTAAAAAAAAAAAACACTCAACAGAACATGAACTTGAGCATGATGAACCAGTAGCTTGCGATTCTTGTGTACTATGACTTTAAGTGGGCGATATGACCCATAATATGCAAACAATGGCTGTGAGAGAGAGACTACCTAATCACTGTGCAGCCCAACCAGCTCTCGAATCACACTGTAATCTCAGTTCTATGTTGACTGTGTAATGATTTACCACAAAAGACCTTGCTAGTTGATTTGACTTGGTAAAATACCTGCATCAGGCAGGTGCTGGTATTTTCACCTCTCACCATTTCTATATTGACACAGAGGGGGTCCAAAGTCCAACTTCGGTGGCTGAAACCCTGGATCTCAGGCTCCATATGGGGTTGGAGCAGTACAGTCAGGACCACCTTCATTCCATTAAGTTTGGTTATAGTAGCATGTGATCCAAATGACTAGAATTCTGACCATTTTAAGTCTTTAAGATGTGAGATTAAATGGCAAGCTCACATTACTGAATTGAGTGGAGCGAGGCATTGCCTAACTGGGCTGCAGTTCTTTGGTTTGACATTGACAGCATTTAATTGTTCATGTTGTCACTGAACACCACATCCTTACTCCAGGGACCAACAGAAGTGGATCTGTTTGCAGCTGCTGGTGAGATACTGACTCCTCAGAACTTCTTGTAAAGTCTTTTACTCTGAACCTTTTTGCCTTTTGCTGGTTCGTACATTCTTCAGTGATCCCATAAAATAAATTGCTCATGGACTAGACTTAACATAGGTTTGTCAAGCTGTCTTCAAATGCATCAACGTTTAATTCAATGTCACTTATACTGGGGTGTGTTATACTAGATCCCACCTGGACCTTTTGCCTTCTCATTTTTGTGCTAGGTTGAATTTCATTTCAGAGGGTAGCATGCGGTACCAGGAGCAGGAGGAGAGGAATGTTGAAGCTTTGTTTGATTTTCTAAATGTAGTGAATTATCCGTGACAGCCTGAAGCCCGTAGGAATGGCATGATGGGATAAATTAAGTCAGGATTAGTGATTTGTGGTCTTTGGAGCAGATTTCAGATTATAGTCATTGATTTACAAAGATGTGTTGTTGAATTCTTTGTGTGAAATAGATACGATGCAGATAAATCTACTATTTGCTTTAACATATATAAACACACCATTGTCTTCTTGATCTTGAAAAAGAAAAAACCGATAGCTCTTGTTCCCAACATTTGTCTGTCTAATGACATAAATATGTGGATGTACAGTACAGCATAGTATGTTCTACCTGGCACCTTTGTCCTTTAACTGCAGATTGCAGGTACACATATTGTTGTGTTACTCTTGCACCATTATCTTCACTAGCACATAGTTTTCTGAGGGCAATTTTAAAATAACAGCACACATCTAGTGCTATGTGAATAGGTAGGAATGACGTAGGTGCCAAATTCTTGGCAGATCAGATCAATTCCTGGATTTGTATTTTGTGTTTAACAATAAAACCCAGCGTTTACTCTGTTCTTCTAAGAAATACTTTGCTTTTGCCAAGTCAGGCTGTTGTAATAATTCCCCTGTCCACTGTGTTCTGCTAAACCATGTCACATAGCAGCACTCTGTGGATTTTGGTGAGGTTTCCTACAACTTACCATCTCAGCCACAGTGCACTTCACTTTTTGTTCCACTGCACATCGCTGAAGCAATCACAATAGTCTAGTTTTAATATTTTAATTAGATTTTTTCCCTTTGTAACGCCCTCTTAGTTTTTATGTATTCTGCTGCAGTGTGAGGGGTGAGCATTGAGCAAACTGGTCTTGACAGGATGGCTGCGTTTTCTATAAAAACCTGAGGAACACACATTTGTGAGGAGGGCCAAACTTAATAACTTAGTTCTGCATTCTCTGAGATTGCTGAAAGGAAAGACAGTAAAAAAAATGGGGGCCCACATTTTGATGAGAGGTTTAGTGTATTGGTTAAAAAATATCCTGGATTTAATTAAAATTCTTGACATTCCACTCATAACTCAGGTTATGCTAAAGGTCTTCATGGACTTTAGGTCCTTAGTCTCAATAAACATAAATAATCCTGTTTCACCAAACACAGCTGGGTTTGCATCTCATACATATGTTTCCTCTGATTGAATTTTATGCCAAGGAAAGTATTGTTTACTCTTTGTGAACCACCACCAAAACCACACTGAAATATCTCTGCTCTTCCGTGCTGTGATCCATCTCCTGCAGGTAAACAGGTTTTACCGATTACTGAATCTTTTGTGACATTACTGTGGGGTCAGCTTGTCCCTGGGTTGATCAACCTCGAGAGCTAAGATGATTCATACAGAATAGGTTTATAGTTCGTGGGAGCAGAAAGACTTGAAGATTCCGATGGTTTTCCATTTGTGGAAGTTAGAAGACAAACTGCTGAGAAGATTATTGAAGGATACTTTGGCTGAGACAGAGAATGAATCAGTGTGCACTTGTGGATGGAAATGTTCACTATTATTATGCATAAGATACAAACATTATACGGTATGTCTTAATGTGCTATAACTTATACTGAACCAAGTTTCAGGCTCATGTGGGAATTTGAGACTCTCTATGTTTGGTGGTAGTTTTATGCAAAAGGGTCAAAGCTCCACTTCTATAGTATCTGGAATTTCAGATTTATGTGTAGTACTCAAGATGGCACAAGACTCTTAGCTTTTGTAAAATATGGAAGTTGTTTGAACAGATCACATGCAGTCTAAAATAGACAAGGTTCTCTCTTAAATCAGATGCTTTCTGATGAAAGGATAAGAATATAGTGCAGAGTAAATTGGGACTACATGAGTCAGAGCCTCATATGGACACACTTCAGCAGCTACCTGATGAACAAAGATAAATATTTATAACAGCTAAAGAACCAAATAATTTATCTTTTGAATTTTTGATGATTATTCAGCAGGTTTGTGTAAATAACAGCTGAGTCATACAAAGACTCTATTTTGAGGCTCAACACACTATGAAAGCTGCTATTTGTGGTTTGTGTTTTAATATTCTTAAACTGTCTTCATGTCAGAAAATATTGAATTAATCTTGCTCTTTTAATTTCATAGGTGCACCTAACACAGTCATGTGAATAGATGTGTTACAGATTTGACAGGTAACATGATTATTGTGTGTTGTCCTTTTTTTTTTTTTTTTTTTTTTTCTTGGAAAGAATTGCAAAAGGCAGAGATCCAGTTTAAATTTAGAGAAATGGATGATATAAAACTGAAACCTAAAAACACTACAAGCTCTGCAAAGGTCAACTTTGGGTGCTGTTGTTTATTCAGCTGCTGCTGGCTCGTCAAACTGCAATGAACATTCTAAATGATGCGTGTAGCCGATGCTGAAAACCATACATGAGGCCTGAGAGTTCAGTCCCCTGTTAGTGCCCTGTACAGGACATCTGTCAGCAGAAAAGACACATTCCTTATTCTCACTGCCACCACATCCTTCCCTTCATGTCCCACAGAGAGACCCGAGGCTATTTTTAAGGATATTCAGGCATCCAGGATGGCTGCAGTTTGACTGATTGTAGGCTGGAGGAAGATGGTAAACAAAAGGACATGGCAAGGCTCATGCTGATTGTGCTACCGTGGTAAAAAATGTTTGGAGACGCAGTATGTATCTCCTGCCTTGATGTGTGAATGCCGCCTTTAATTGCCCTTTGGTTTTCTTTCATACCGCAACTTAATGTTCTTGGTTATTTTTATTTACAGTCTTAAAATATTTGTTTTTCCTCTGACTAAAAGCCTGATCAGTATGTAGCCCAAGGCTGTTTTACAGTCATCCTGTCAAGTTGTTGATCTTGGGGACATAATTCAGGAATGGCCGACGTCTGCCATTATCATGAACAAACATACACAGTAGTATTCTCATGTTGTGACAAAGCAACCCTGCTCTTGTGAATGTGGTGAGAATGGTTTTGTAGTTTCTGTAAAACCGTGGTGTTTTATGTCCATTTTAAACACTACAACTTAGAAGAAATAGATCAGCCAGTGATTCAGTGTTTCTACAAAATACACTACCATATCAGGACCATCTCAGGAATCCAGCCAGCCATCATAAAAAATCCTCAGCCTTAACCCTGCTTTAAAATTGGAATTCTAGAAGAATGAAAGGAGGCTATATTAGAGCTATTTTGGCTCTGGTTTTCTGTTCTGAGGAAAAAGGCCATATAAGACGTAATGGTCTGTAAATGTACACATACCTCTGTAGTTGAGTCATGCAGCCCCCTCTCACAGGTTGAGTGGAGGACTGATAATCAGCTGCAGAGCTCGGCTTTTGTGCGTTAATGTGCCAGCTGCCAACTGCTGAGCTGTCTTGCACCTCTAATATCTGACTTTCTGCGTCAGTGTGCGGACAGCACTGACCTTACAGCTCACTACATCTGACATTTAAGAAACTCTGTGGCTGTGATTCTTCCACTTCAATATCTTATCTTTGGCAGGTTGTCTCCAGACATGCAGTACATCAACACCAGTAGTTGCTGACTTTAGGGCACTGTGTTCAGTTCAGTGTGTTTCCCTTTGACAGATGTGTTATTTCAGGTGTCTGTTAGATACAATAGTGTTTGTTTTTACATGACACTAATAGTTTGGACAGCAGCTTTTTGAGTTATTTTTATAGTCTTTGATCCTGGTCTTTAGAAACTAGCCTACCTGCTGTTAACTGGTACATACTGTAGTGTGTGTGTTCTGTCACAACCTATGAGATCGATCAAGAATGTCAACAAGAGGTGGCTTTATGGTGAACATACTGTACATACTCACATACTGTAACAATTAAACGTTTGTCATGGCTGCTATGCTGCTGATGTGTCAGTTTTGATAACTGTGGTGTGATATGATTGAGATTATTGTGATAGTCTAGTATTTCACAATATCCAGCTGTCAAAACTTGGCATGTACCACTTACAAAATATATTTTCTAACGCTTTATAGACTAAAACACCACATTGATGAATTGAGAGAATAACAGATTAATGATTTAAAAAGGACTAAACTGTTGGGACCATAGAAGGTTGCATCAAATCTGTATGCACCACCACAGGTCTTAAAAGCTTCAGTGAATAGCAGATTTTTGCATAGCCCAAATTCAAAAAGAAGGTACTTGAGTTTTAGAGCGTGGCACAAATTAACTGGACTGTACCGCCTGCTAGCAGCTGAAAATTAAAATGCTTTTATAGATCTGGAATTTCTGTAAACAAGGGCTATCCTAAAGGTCAATGAATCAATGTATCAGCTCAACAAGCCAAAATCACAATGTTGATAACATGACTGAAACACAAAATAATTGTGATGGAGCAGCTGATGGACATGGAGGATGGCATAACGCTGGAGAGTGTGAGAGCTCGGTGGCAGGGCAGTCCACTCTGATGCTCTCAGCTCTGGTGTCCAGCTGACAGCACTGTCAGCAGCCTGGCAGGAGAGACACTCCACAGTGTGGTTTCATTTCATGACTGAGTCAAAACGTCAACTTTTACCTTGAACCAGTGAAACAAAATTGCCTACCCACTTCATATACAAAGACATTAAGAAGAGGAAGTACTAATGTGACTCAGACCATGTTTATGCAACAACAAAAACAGAAAACAAATATTTCCCCCTTCTGACTTTTCCAAAATAACATCATTTACACCAGATCATTTAAAAACTTTTCATTTGCACAAACCTGCGTAAATACGGCGTTAAGAGCTACTATGAGCACGCCAAACCTATAGGTGACAGTGTAACAAGAACCATAAAGCCATGCTAGCCAATCAGAATCCTGGAAAAAAAACACAACAAGTGCGACAGATGACACAAGGTAAACACAGGTCGAACACATGATGCTGATGCATTTTCTGTCTCATACTATGATGTTCTGAATCCTAAAACTTGGTTTCCCCTTGTCCACATACAAACGTGAAAACAATGATATAATCATTTTTGGTGACTTGAAGCTCCATTTTTATGTAAAAGGCCAAACACACAAATCACAGTTTTTGCCATGTGCTAACAGCATCATTCGCCCTGTGTCATGGTGGGGAGCTCTCATGGTATAGCCACAGTGTCTTAAGTCAGTTCCTTGTAAAGCGTAGTTCTTGCCTGTCATATCTCCTTCTTTTGGTATCTTGGTAAACATTGTGTTAAATTCTCTTCCTCTCCACCTGCTGCATTTCTGTTCCAGGTTGAGGAAGGCAGCAAGGCAGCAGCTGTGTGTCTCCAGGTGGGAGACGAGCTCGTCAACATCAACGAGATTCCCCTGAGTGGTTACAGACAGGAGGCAATCTGCCTGGTGAAAGGCTCCCACAAGACCCTCCGTCTGGTGGTGAAAAGGTAGGTAACCCATCGCCGGTCCCCTCCCATGCCCTCTCCTGCTGCATGTGCTGCTGCCATAAGTGCACCAACCCCCCTCAGCCTAAGAGCTCACCATGGTAACATTTCCAACACACTGAGGTGACAGAGAAGCCTGGCCCTTGCAGCTGTTTCTCTATAGATGAGCTGATGCTTTCTGCGATTTCTTTGCTGTCACTGTTGTGTTCTTGGTAGCTGGATGGTCCTGTTTTGCCAGGTTATTCTGTGTTGCAGTCACGAGCGGTTGATGTTGTGTGGCAGTTTGCTCATGACAATCAAGTTAAAAGAAGGAAGAGAGGTAGTGGATGACATCATGCCCTCTGTTAGATAGGCAGGTTGGAAAAGCAGACAAGGGGAAGTTATGATGCAAATGACAGTACATGGCACTGTAACAGTGTCGTCAGTGGCTCACACGCCCTCTGTGATAAGGCATTTCTGGTTGGGATTGAGCTCTCTGCCAGCTGCACTTATGCCACGCAGCTCACTTGTTCTCATTCAGTACAGACCATGATGAACAGTTAACTCACAATAGATGATTACATTTACTCTTTTGTCAAAAGCCAGTCCTTGTGATTTGTTGAGACTGTCGTATTGTTTAGTATTCAAACCTCAAGTGATGAATCATTTGTTCACTGAGTCCTGGAGGCCTTCGTACAAATGACCTCGTATTGTATTGAAACACTAGTCCCATTGTCTGTCTTAGCTGTCTGCATTTCTCTCTTTATTGTATCATATCATAATGTAAGCCCTGAACAAATCCTACTGTACAAGGAAGTCCACTCACCATTTATCCTTCCACAAGGATGTGGGTCTGAGACACACTCATTGTGTTTTATTCTCAGTGGATGTGTGTGTTATTGGATTATTAGACTGAAAACAAGGCTGTGTTGCCATCTATAAAATCAAAATCAATTTGATTAAACTAAATAATGTCACTCAAATGTGATCAAACCACACCCATATAGTTCTGAAGAAGCAGATTCACTATAGGTTTTTTTTTATCTTTATAAATGACAGCATCGCCTCGGAGAATGTGACGTCTTTTCAAGTGAAACAGGAGCTTGGTTTACCTGCAAGAGCGACTTTTCATGTTTGATTGTTTAAGTGTTTCAGCTTATGTAATAAGGAACTGTATGGAGATGTGGTGTCATTACTGTGTATATATAAAACAGTCTTTTCTAACTGACATCCAAACCCACGCATTACTATACCATTGTGCTACGAGCTACCACATCAGAAAGGTCATAGCAGGTAGAGTTTAATCCGATGGGAAGGGCTGGCTACTCGCCCACATTTTGTGACAGTTGATTGGATAGATGTATGTATGTCACTCTGGGTTCAGGGTGAGTTATCAAAAATATTGTAAGTGGATAACATGTAAGTGATGAATGTGATATTATAGTGTTACTGTGTTAAGACCATGTTATGTTCAGGTAAGGTCAAAGGACAGGTTACTGCAATGTGCTGAGTTTTCCATGTTGTCAGTGAATGTGTTATGCTTAGAGGTCAAGCCTGCCAGTCATCCCAGCTACCTATGACGTGATCTGTGTATGAGAAGTACCAGGGATTGGCAGAGAGTGAGGAGAAGGTGTTCCTGCTCATTTGTGGAGCGAGTTTTCATCTGCAGTGGATGTAAAGTCAGATGGGATTTCTGAAATCACATTTTAAACCAGTAAGGTTTGTTGTTTTGGTGTTGGCTATGAACCACAGACACCTGTGTTCAGTTAACGGATAAAGATCTGGAAGCAGGTAACAGCCTGTAGCTTCGTTTCTGAGGGAGGCTACAATGTTTAGATGCTTTACAGAATGTTTTTTTCATTCGAAGCAGAAGTTAATTTTATGGTAGTGTTTATTATTGATATTGTAGTGTGTGTGTGAGAATTGAGACTGTAAATCAACATATATGCAGTCCAGATACTACTTAATATATTCCTGGGTTTTATAACCTGGCTAATAACTTTGCTAATCAGCTAGGCATGCTCACAGAACTGTGTCTTCCCATGATACTGGAGTAGCAGTTTGTATTTTTCATTTTGCAACAAAGGAGGAATAAGAAGGAGAATGAGGCAGAACTGACGGTTCTGGATATTGTCATTCCACTGAGCTTGTGATTCAAAATGGAGAAAGACATTTCCTTACAAGGTCAAGGCTTGTTGTTCATTCTGTGTTTTTGACAGGCCCCATAGGACTCTCAGTCTCTTCTGCCTGTCTATGTTGAAACATTTACTTTGTTCTGAAACAACACTCTCAGATGGCATGTCCACACAGTCATTTTCCATGGCCACAATAACAAGTCTGTGTCTGATTTAGAAAACAGCTAAGTGATCGTTCATCATGGAACCTCAAAGCTTCAATTCCAGTCGCACTTCATCTGTAGTCTGCTTGGTGTGTTGAAAACCGGTGTTTGGATTTTGAAATGTAACATTCACATCACCACCTGGACCCATGTGGAGTCCTGATGTTTGTCTGCAGTTTATCCTACAGGTGAATGCCAGCCATGCCAACACCTTTCTTTTTATCTCAGGGATAACGTTGGATAGTTGGACGAGGATCAGGAAACCGTCACAACCTGCTCCTGCCTACAGGTGCGGCTGGAAGGGAGGAGCTTGATGTAGCGAGTCATGTATTTTGCATGCAGTGACTAATGTGAAACTGTTGGTACGATGTAATTTGGGTGAAGGGAGAGAGAGAGGCATCTCACACGTCACTGAGAGGTGAACAGATAGGTGTGGCAATCTGTGGGAAAGCGTCTTGTCGTCTTTGCACATGCCTCAACAAAGCCATTGTTGACTCTGTGCTTCTCCTTCAGTCTATCAGATGAGGAGAGCAGGGGAGCAAGTATTCAGCATCAAAAACAAAACCAGGGTGTGAGCTCATGTTAAATTGCATGTTTTGTTTCATTTTTTATTTTTGCCAAAATTTGCTTCAAACTTGCCATCAGTAATTACTGCATTCAGTGGAGCACTATAATTGCTCTTCATCAACACATGGTATTTACATGGACTCCAGCTTGCTGTTCCTCTCCTACACTAACTGGAAATCCAAGTGTCATTATTTGGCTAAGTGTGGTAAATCCTAGTTAGTAAAATAGTACCAAGTTGTATAATAATATAAAAGTATATAAATATAAAATAATGAAGCAGTTTAACAGTTTTTCAGCTGTGCCACTAGAGTTCACAGATACAGATCACTTCATGCTCTGAAATCTGTCCCATTTTTTGCTTGGAAGCTTATTATATCATAACAGTGATGACCAGAGGGACACCTATTTTCCATGATGTTTCCATGCACATTATCTTGCTTACCTCTCCTTGTTGGGACACTCAGGATTTTATTCCCCAAGAGGACCCCCACAGTCTGGACTGCCTTTCTTTGCTCTCACTTGAAACATTAGGGGCAGAACATGAAACTTAACTTCAGAGCCAATCATAAAACTTTACAGCATGAAAATGGAAGTTTGTTGTAGCATTTGGTTTCCCCCTTCTGGCACTAATAGAGAAGTACCACATCGATATATGCATCATTATTCAGCACTGAAAGAGATCTTCACTTCTATAGCACAGGGGTAAAGGTTGTTTACAAGTTGTTGGGTCATTAAACATGTTGTTTGAGTTAGCACCATTCATCTCTGGTTATTTTAGATGAGCGAAGCCTGCACAGTGGTTTGGTGCACAATCCAATTATACTCAGAAAAGCTTACTGGCCTAACTCACAGTGTAAGCATTCAGTAGGGGTTGCAGTCCAGTGGCTTACATTTACTGCTCTTTGTTTTTCTAAATAAGCCTGTGTAGTATGTTTGGAACGCCGTGCACTGAATTCTTGTTGTAAGTAGATTTCTTAAAATTGTTTGGGTCTCAGCTGAGGAAATCATAGTTTAGGGATTTCAGTGTTGCCTTGTCTTAACAGCCCCCCCCCCACTCCTTTTGTTGGTTTCTTCCATTGCCAAGGTGAGTTGACAGCAAGTCACTGAGGTGGATGTCAGGAGTTTCACAGGGTGAAGGTTTCAATCAATGAAACACACAAAGTTTGAACTGTGATGATTTTTTAAGAATAATGTTAATAATACCATAATCATTGGGTTCACACTAATTCACCGCCTTTTACCGTGTTTCTCCATCTCCTTCTTGTCTTAACATAGAAATATTTTGTTGTCAAGGCTATCTTGGCAAAATGAAGTACTTCCTCTTCCCCATGTCTTTGAGTTTAAGTTGGTATGTAATTGTGATTCGTTGGTTCAAAGTAAAATTTGACATCTTGACACAGTCGTAAAATTACACCACACTGTGGAGTGTAAGTGGCAAAAAACTCATCACACAGACACATTATTGCATGTGACATCAAAGCATAAAACTTTATTAAAGGAGCAGCTTAAGATTTATAGAGGTGCTGATGCAGCATTTGTCCGTAATGAACAGGATCAGGAGACGCTGCTGCAGCCACGTGCGCCCACCATCCTGCTACTTACATAAACATTAATTAGCACCATGTTTGCCCACACTGTTTATGGCATTATGATTGGACACGTTTATGTGTTGACTGTGGTTGAGACATTACAGTCCACAGTCCACTTCAGCTGATACTCAGCAATATAACAGGTCGCAGTGAGGCCCAGCTATGTACTTTGATTGACAGGTTGTCTGTGAATTCATTCCTGCGCTTTTTGACAGTGATTCTTCTGAACTGTGATAACAGGCTGTGTTTGAGTCTCAGGGCATGGACGACTGTGTGATGGTTATGTTGTCTCAGACAAAAAGTTTCCAGGTGTTTCTGGGCCGTGGGTCAGTGCAGGCAGCCCGTGACTTGACAGCTGGTATGCCACTCAGTCCAGGAATGTGCTGGTCATTACATGCAGCTCACGGTTCACCTCTCTCACCCGAAACATGACTAGTTTGATTGTAGGGTCTGCTGAAGAAGGCCTTTGTCAGACCCCAGGGCCTTAATGGACTCCCTCGTCTCACCTCCAAGAGCAGGATGCCTGTTTCAGCCTCAGCATTTTTCAGCCTAGGTATATTGTACATGAAGCTATACTTTACTCTGTGTTTTGTTCCATGTAGGCGATGATGATTCCTAAGACACCAGGGATAACACTGAGTTATTGAGATGAGGTGGGGTCTTGTTCACCTATGTTCAAACACACAGTACATCTGCTTTGAAATGTGTAGTAACTATCTTTACAGACTGAAGTCAAACACATCAGGAAGTTGATTTACCTCCACTGCTAAGCTATGCAAAGCGTAACCCTGTTGCACACAAGCTGAATGAGATGCACTTATATTTTGGGATCAGTCATGCTGAATGTTAAAATACAGCCTCAGAAGGCCAGAGCTTCTCTGTGACATGTGTGATGGATGTGTCTGACATGAGGCTCTGCAGAGAAGGATCCTTTCATATTACTAAAACATCTTCCACTGTCTTTCAAAGGGAATGGAAGATGGCAGTGTTTGGCGTCGGTTTATAGGGTATTATACCCAAAAGACTCCATGAATCATGAAAAGATGAGGTCCAACCCATTAGAACCATGTACCTGGAGTAGTGACTGTTTTTTACACCGTTTAAGACATGGATACATCCTAAATGCATTTTTGCCATGTGGTTCAGATCATGCACTTTGGATTGTTAAAATAGAGCCTAATACAGAACTACCCATCTCCTTTCCATCAACATGTTGTAGCAACAGTTTATTTGCCATGGGTAAATAAGTGAAGTGCAACACTTTTATTTAGCTTGAAGTGAATGTAAAACATTTCTCGTACCTTACAATGAAAACCTTGTTTGGATGATATGCTTGATTGACTCCCTCACAATAGATGACAGTGAGTTTTATTGCCCTCCTATCAGCTTTAGGTTGTAAGCACTCTTGCTAATCTTCTTGCCTGTCAGCAGACCTCTAGCTGCTGTGCCAGGGCACATTTAATACGAACTCTTGAGTCCTCTCTTGATACAATTCATTATAGTCATTACTATTAAAGTGGCAAAAAGAGAAGAAAGAAATCAAATAAAAATACATGTTATTTAAATTGCAGATTTAGTTTTTCTTAGGAAATATGTTATAGTTCTGGTTTTATATATGTGTTACTCTGTAAGCTCACATTTATTCAAACTGCACAACTCTCTTAAAGTGTTGATCATTTCCTCTCCAAAGCCACTGTGTGATAAGTTACATGATAACCCAGTGGGACAGCACAGGCTCAGAAGCCACTAACACTGTATCACATTCACTTCACATAGGACTTATGTTAAAGAAAGTAAGGAAAACTTAAAAGTGGAAAGTCCAATGAAATCGGAGCACAATAAGAATGAGGACTCCATGTCTTCAAGAATAATACTAATTCTACATTTTAAACAATCTATGTCATAGTATTTTCTATCTCACCTGTACACACAATCTACATTTTATGTCAAGTGTTGAGATAAAGATAAAAGCTTGTGTTTTTATTCTCTCTGTTTTTAAATACAACCAAATGTGTTAAAGTCATCAGTAAGTAATACTAAATATTTGCAGTGTTTTGCTGACATCCCTGCTTGAGCAGTTCCAATGCTCATTACCCGCAGCTTTCAGGAAACTGGGTGCCCTTGCACCCTAGAGATCAACCTGTTACCATAGCAATGGTAGAAATGCATGTCTGCCTCACAACAGGGGAGATGGGAAAAGAAGAGTCCGGCATTTCATCCCATCATTAGCATATTAGCCTCTTAGAGCCAATGAGACGAGGCAAGGTACGGGAATACTCCAAGGGGACTGGCTGTGACAATAGCCCTCCTACTTCTTGGTGCACTCTGCCACCCCCTCTCAGGGGTAAAACCCCCCCATAATCCTGAAGGAAATCTCCCCCCCTGTTCAAACCAATTCTGCAGGGACTATTTAGTTTTAGTAATGGCCACTCTGTGTTGGATATTATTTATTTGAGGGTAGTAAGTTTTGAGGTGGTGGATCAGTGTTGGAGCTGTGCGATGGCGCTCAGATATGAGCAGCCTGCATGTCTCTTTATTTTGGCCCGTCTTTGAAGTGTCTGTGGAATGTGGTGCCTGACCAGCACACGGATACGACTGGTCTCACTTCTAAACTGAGCTCCATTCTAATCATTTTTGGCCTTTTAAATAACACAAATCTGCTCTGTGTCCGTTTCAATTCCCTTCATCCTGATGTTTGGTGAGTCAAAGTTAACTTTGTTTTATATTTGATTGACTTGTTGAGCCCTACCTCTTTTGATTCTGGTTGCAGTCACACCTGCAGATTGAGTCTTGTTATGTTTAGGTGAATGAGTTGGGGACATTTAACATATTGGGGCTTTAATTGCTTTGTTCTGTGACCCTAATACTCTGTTATTGTTTTGATTGTGTTTTGTCTTATCATTCAGTATGAGGTCATCCCTCATTTAGGTTAAGCTACGATCAGAAAGACTTAACATTTCAAAAGCAAATGCAAATTAATCTTTGAGAGGAAAAGGCTTATAGGTGAAATAAAATCATGTGTGAATACTCTCCTTACCATTTCAGTTTGGAGATTTATTAACCAATTAATAGGCCATTAGGATGTTCAACAAGTCCTCCGTTCAAGCTGTTTAGTTTTGAATGTAGACTGGTTGGTACTGGACACATTTGAAGTGAGATGGGGCTCTAAACTGATCACTCAGAAAACAGTCTCTCCCCTGCCCCCATTTCAGGCAACTGATTCACTTTCCTAGCATATCTCTGCTGGCCCAGCTGTAGCCCTGACGATAGGCCTAATAAAAAAACAGGCTCATTTGCATACCAATAGCAGACGCCATGTGTGGCTAGCTCCTAGTGCCCCAGAAACACAGACTGTGAGGGGACAAGGAAGACTGAGCTCCATGTTGGCTTCTCTTTGTCCTCTAAATAAGCCTCAACTCTAATCCACAATTAATTTTGTGGAATTGTCCCATTTTATTGAGCTTAACTAAATCTCTCTCAATCTGAAAATTGTAGATCTATAAAATTAGTGCAGGGTGTAAAATACAATAATTTACTCTTAATTTCACCCAGATCTTAGTTCTCAGGTCTCCATCTGAAGGAAGCTGTTGTTTGGACCTCTTGTCATCAGATCACTGAAAGCCTTTAGACAAGGTGACTGAGGGTGCAGGACCTCTTGACCTCATGGCTTTGTAGGCCAAGTCCTGAGTCCGCTGAGAACCAAAGCAAGCAAAGCTTTGTCTAAAATTCTTTACCAGTCTAAACTACATCTGCAGTAAACTGATAAACTAACATAACATAACATAAGTGTTTATCAGTGTGGATGAAATGTGCTCCTATGGGAGATGGTCGACCGATATGTTAGATAGTCATCATAATCAAACCAGCACATCAGGGAATAACTATAAAAAGAGTGGTGTTGATCCTGCAGTAGAGTCCACAGACTTAATGACTCAGTGGCAAGGAGCTTTGAAGCTGTTCAACCAACATCTGTGACCAACATCTTACTTGTAGGCAGCCTTCTGCAGTCTTTAGTTAAATCTTACCAGTAGTCCAGAGGAAACAACCTCAACACATTTCAGTGTAAACTGCTTAAGTTGAATGTCCCAAAATTTGTGGGGGGACTAATTTCAGATTTGTAGCATATTATATACACAATGTAATTGATTCCCCGTACCCCCACACATTGTTACAACATTACAGGTGTAACTGGATAAACTAAACAACTTCAAAAGTCCCTCATGCCTGTCAGATGATGTCATCTCTGAACATCACTGAGGACACGTAGGTTGTCTGGGAGGCAGACAACAGCTTGGATTGAGGGGTGAGGTGGTTGATCTGATTGTGTAAGAGATTCTCTATTCTCTTAAGCCCCCTCACCACCCCCATGCTGGGGTCGTGTTCCCCCAGAGACCATATGGCAAAGTCTGAGCACAGCCAGCTCACCTCAGCTATGTCATTTTTTGTAATGAGTTCAATGAGAGAATAGGAAAACTGTGACACACTCTCATCATGTAGGTGTTTTCCGATCTCATAACTTTAGCCAGTATTTAGAACAATAATGTAACAACATGCACAGGCACAAAGTTACCAGGTGAGGGAGCTGTAGTACCATATACCAGCTTCTGTAGACCGCATGTTCTTTAGTCTGGCAAATTAGGAGCAGTTTGTCATGATGCAGTTGGATTAGAAAACTTTTGTCCTGGTGAGATTTAATGGACTTGAACTCCACAACTCATTAACAATTTTCAAACCATCACATCCAACATTCTAAAAGTCCGCTGGTTTTTGTCCTGCCGTCTGTTATGTCCAGTCAATTGTTGGTGAGCTCTTAGTGTATGTGTTCCTCCCCCTGCTGCCTAGGAATATGAAAATGGTGGATATTGTAGCTCAGAAAATGCCCTCAGAGAATGACGTGCATGTGGCGAGAAGCTTTCTCACGAAGATTTTGCGAAGTTCTATGAGGTACAGTTCTGTGGCTTCATCGTAATCAGTAGTAACTGTTCCCCCTCTTTCCTCTCCTCCCTCCCTGTCTGCCTTGTGCCCATAATCGTTTGTCTAGTGATAATATCATCTTCGTTCCTCTCATAGCAACTCCCCCTCTCCTGTGGTTTATTACCTGCCCTCACTGGCATGCCTTTTTGGATTCATATCATCAAATAAATAATGTTCATCCCATTTGTATTGCATGTAAATACACTGTGTGTCCATGATATGTCTGTGCATGTTTCTGTTTAACCAGATAAAAACTAGACTGTATTGTCATTTTGGTTCATGTCATTTTATGCTTATATATTTTGTTTGCCTTCTCTTGACACGCAATCCAGAAAGAACCACTTTAAATGGTATGTTTAATGTGCAGCTCTACAGAGTTTGTGATGAAACGGATAAATATGTAGATGAAAAGTCTGTCATAAATGCTCCAAGCCACTGTCTCAATATAGAGGAAGTTGCATCACTATTTGTATCTGTAAGGTTCAGCTTCATATATGAAAGCACACGTACTGTTTTCCATAAGAGGTTGGTCTCTAATCCAGTCTGTGTTTTTTGCCCTCTCTGCAGGCGGAATGAACCCATAAGCAGGCCTCACTCCTGGCACTCCACCAAGTTCAACGAAAGCCAATCAGGGACTGCCAAAACACAGTCTCCACCCACACCAGTCTGGCACACCAGATATGATGCAAGGTACCACTGCGATGTTTAAGTTGTCCTTTTAAGTCACAGCATTAGATAGCAAACTTTATGTTTACTTAATGGTTACCAAGTGAACCATGAGGTATAAATTATGATACAGCAACACCAAGTACAAGTCCTGTTTTGTCACTCATTGCATTGATTCAAATAGGTGAAAGTATTTTCATTATATTACATATATATGTATATATATATATATATATATATATATATATATATATATATATATATATGAGCTCCATGAAAGAGCCATGACACTATGAATAGTTTGATTTATAACCAATACTGAGGTCACTGCCTATGCTTCTGTGTTGAACAGAAGAAAAACTTTTTTTACTGTATTTTCTCATGTTGTAATTTTCACTGATTTCCAGCTCATCCTCAACTGACCTCTCCTCCGGCTGGGAGCAGACAAACCTGCGCAGAGTGTCCGACCAGTTTAGCTCTCTTGGCAGCATGGACAGTCTAGAGCATGTCTCGCACCCGTACCCCGCTGGTCAGCTGTCACCTGCCAAGTCTAACAACAGTATGGAGCACCTCGGAGGAGGCAAAAGAGACTCAGCCTACAGCTCCTTCTCTACCAGCTCTGGCACACCAGACTATACCCTGTCAAAGAGCAACGCGGCCTCCACAGAGAACATGCTCTATAAAGTCAGCCAGTGGGACACAGGAGGAAAGCAGAACAATGGCAGAAACAGCCAGAGCCTGACTGAAGGAGGCAAACAGGATGATAGGCTCACATACTTTCAGATGCCTGGAGTGAGCGCTGGCTGTGAGTGCCCACAAATTGAGGACTCTGCTGAATCTCGCCATTCCACATCAAGTAGAACCAGCTTTGGACCTGTCTGGCACGTTCCTGAGAAAAAGAAAACTACATCCCCATCTCCTCCTCCACCACCTCCACCTGCACGCAGCGATAGTTTTGCTGCGACTAAGGTACATGAAAGGGGGCTCGCGATAGCTCACCCGGAAGGACCTGATTCGCACTTACCCACTTCCACTGAAAATCGCCGCAGCCACAACCTTTCTTCCAAAAGGCGACGGCGACAGTTTTTACCCTTCATCTGATAAATCCAGCCACAACCAGTTCAGCTCAAACAAGCAGTACTCCCTGTCCACCACTGATGTTCGACAAGGCCAGCCTTACCATCAGAGACACCACAGTGACAAAAGCACTTTGTATTCTCAGCCCTGGTCTGCTTCTGTCCCGAAGCCACAGATCACGGGTGGCTACCATAGCAGCATGCAGGAACTGCCAACTAACGGTTCTGGACAACACTTTGGTCAGAACCAGAGAAGGAACTTAAGCACCTCCCTGTGCACAACAACCACTGACCAAAACCTTGAGAGTGGACAGAGCCGATACTACTGTGTCACAACATGCCAGCCCACACAGCTGATATCAGGAAAACCAGAGGACCGGAGGAGTGTCATAGGTGTGGAGCTGGCACACAGTGGCAGTGAGCGTAACTCTCTAAGCCCACAGACAGTCACCAAAGTCAAATATCATCAACCCCAACAACACTCCTCACACAGTAAAGACAGTAATGGACTCAACAAGCACCAAGTTACCAGTGTAATGGAAACCTGTTTATCTAAACCAAGCTCTGATGATAGGGGAAGCCAAAGAGGACACAATACACAAAACACAGAAGCTCAGTGTGTGGTTTACCCTCCTGCCAGACAATCTGAACAGCGAAGGTCTTTCCCACTACAAAACAGAGAACTACCCCAAGACATTAGATATCACAGTCAAGTGAGCAACAAAATCACCCCTCAAGCAACCCCCATGCTGCATTCACTGTCCATGGATGCTGCAGACCGGGATGAAAAAACAAGAGCCGCAATCTCCGAGGAGTCCCTTGAGATTAAGCAGCAAAAGCGCACTGATCGTTTTGCTACAACATTGAGGAATGAAATTCAGATGAGAAGAGCCAGGCTGCAGAAGAGTAGGAGTGCAGCTGTCCTTCCCGGTGCTGAAGGTGAGGCCGAAGAGGAGCAGGATGTCTGGAAGTCCCCTGAAAGCACCACCCCTAGGTCTGCAGATGGATCCTTCACCAACACCTACAAGGATCATCTGAAGGAAGCACAAGCCAGGGTGCTGAAGGCTACCTCTTTCAGGAGGAAAGACCTGGAGCCAGTCTTAGTAGAGAACCCTGCAGCAGAGGCCCTGCCCAACTACCCATCGTCAGCACTGGCCCGGAAAGATGTTACCCCTTTACCAACTGTCACAGAATCAGTAATGAGTAAATCAGGGCCCTCTGCCGGTCATGTGACTCGCATTGGAGGCCGGAAGCGTTTTTCTGCAGAAAAGAAGGTCAGGTCATTCTCTGAACCAGACAAAATCCATGAGGTTGGAGTAAAAGAAGATCTCCCAAGCAGTGATAACACAAGCTCCTCATTAGACCGACAGAAGCTTTTCAAAGAAAGTGGGAAACAAGGTCTTACTTCCACCAGTGCACCAGGAGACGCGATGAAAGGGACCAGCAGCCAGGAGACCCAGAGAGGTCCTTACCCGGCCCACAAGCAGTCTGTCCAGGACCAGCAGAGACTGGGCACCTTCGCTGAATATGAGGCAAGGTGGAATACACAGAAGAAAGCCCCAGAGACAAGAGCCTCTGGACGATACCGGTCAGCTGATAACATCCTTGATCCAGGCCCAGAGGAGAGAACCAAAACCACCTGTGTGCATGAGAGATCTAGGTCCTCTCCCTCAGCAGACATGTATGGACAGGTGAGGCACAAAATCAAAATGTTACTACCTCTCAAGATGACAAATAATTTCTCTAAACAAAATTTCATGAAAAGAAAAATGAGAAGTTTCTCAGATTGGACTTTTTTTATTACATAAATGCTGCGACTGTACCAAGCCTTCGAGGTGGCTTTACATCTTGTTAAGACAAACACACAGACTGAAGTGAAAGGAACAAAGGGAAAAGCCAAGTCAAATATTAATCCAGGTTTGTTCTTAAGGACACACCCTTATCTTAAGGAAGAGAGGGGCACCAAACTCCTGACTCTTTATACCACTGAAAAGTTGCAACACCAGTCACTTAGAATAGTTAAAGAAGGACCTGTGCTCTTTGGAAAACCCTGGAAACCTGTGCGACCTGCATTTTCTTTAACATTACTGCCTGCCTGTTTGTTCAACTTTATTTACAGAAGATTCCAGCTCCTGCAAGGAAGTCTGAGACTGAGTATTCACCGAGTGAGAGGAAACCTGCTGAGCTGCTTAACACTGCTACAGGGTGAGTACATTTCACTTGATGTGACCTGCTAGTACACCAGCATCTGTAGAAATGGGACTACTTCATGTCTCAGTTATATAGTACTGTATATAAATGCAAGCGTCTCAGTGTTTTTACATGTGACTTTGCTCTACTACTACCACTGCTCTTATTCTATCATACAGTGTCTTAAATGACAACTGCATTAACTATTTTGAACATGCACCTGTGTCTTGACTTCATCAGCTTATTCAGAGTGATATCCTCTGTTTCTGAAAGTGAAAGAGGGCAGTGAGACTGTAGAGGAACACTGCAGTCTTTGTGATCTGTCAGGGCATACCAGTGGCACTGCCCTGGTGCAGCTGTGACAACATAAGCCGTCTCTCTCGCTGCGCTTTGTGTCGTTCAGTGGAGGCTCATTGGTGTAGGCGAGGCATGTCTGTGAGGAAGTGTTTCTTCAGCCCCACTGTTGGAATGTAATGGGGACAGGAGTTCAGGGGGCCAGTCAAAGGCATGAAATTATCATAAATAAGATCTGCTGCTTTGCATAATTAGAATTTCAGCCATGCCAGTGGCCCGACTCCATGGGTGGCACTGTTCAGTTGGTATATCCAGTGGTTCCCAACCTCTTTTGCCTTGTGTACCCCCTGAGCCTATTTGTCATGCCATCAGTCCCACCTCACTCATACAGAGGTCATATAAAACCTAACACAACTGATTATGAGATGAAAATCATTTTAATTTCTCTCATTAATTTGTAGACATGAGACATTTGTAGACATTTTACACTTTATAGTGCATTGTATGTTAAATAATAATTTTCCTTCAATTTTGTTCTTTTAAAAATAAAAATAAATAAGTATCCACCTACCTTCAAAATAAAATGAATAATAAATTAAAAATCAACCTGCCTTTGTTCTGTTAAACTCTTGGAACTAGTTGTGACGCTCATGTACCATTTTAGTAATGGGCTTATGAAATGACTGGAAATATTTACTTATCATCTTGGATTTAAATTAATAAATGTTTCTGCAATGAGCTTGCGTACTCCTGGTTGGGAATCACTTGGTTAGTCCACGGCAGACAGAAACCACCTCAACAACTATGAGGTGGATAGGCATGACATTTTGTACAAGCCCTTCATCCTCAGAGGATGAGCCCTGTTAAATTTAAGGACACTGTTTTGAGTAAGATATCTCAACAACCATTCAATATGGTGCACACAGCCACGCCTTCCTCTGAATGAACTTTTAGAACTGTATTTTCATCATTAATTATTTCATCATTAATCGATGAGCATGTTGAAATTGGAATTAAGCTTAAAGCTGTATCTAACAGAGCTGCTGTCTGAGCGTGGACTCCTGTGGAGCTTTTGTGTTTCAGGGAAAAGGAAAAACTTGAGCTCAAACAAATAGATGCATGCTACTGAGAATTCACTTCCACATCAGGTGAGTTTAGCTTGTTAAACACACAATAACCTGTGTGACAAAACTCCCTTTGTAGTCAGAGAGAAAACATGTGGAAATATCAACTTCTTTCAGAGGTGTGTCTTAGACTGGAGGGAGACTTAAATAACCTGAAAACTATGAAGCAGTCTGTATATGAAGTGGTTTGGTCACAGTGGATTAAACCTGCTCCCTGACTTGCTTGCTGACTGTTTGTTTTATGGGCGGGGTAGTAGTGTTTACAGGCAACACTAGTGATTTCATTTGATCCTTTGATCCCATATAGAATCCAGTTGTGACTGTTGACATTTCTTATGTCACTTTATTTTGAAATTTAGCACAACAGTCATTTGATATGTCAGGAACTCAGCGTCATCCACTTATTTTTCTCCTTGAATTAAAGGGGCATTCCACCAAATTGACCAGTTTACCACCCTGATAAAACTATTATGACATGTCTTAATAAAAGAATAAAAAGAACTTTATGACATTATCAGGGTTAACTTGGAGTTGGGACTTGAACATTTTAAAATCGTGGCTTTCAAACTGGAGGAGAAAGAAGTGGGTAGACACTAGGCAGGGAGGTTCTGATTAAATATCCTGTTGATTATTGAATAACTGTTCATTGAGGAATGTTTCTTGTGCTTTCTAGTGGAAGTTTTATATTTTTCCCTGATCCACTCATTGTGTATTCTTAATCTTACTGGCAGATCGACCTAAAGAGCTGTTCAATACTTTTATATCTGTCTGATTGCATCTGTAGAGTGATTCTATAACTGTGTAAAGTGACATATGAAGGATGACTTCACAGGTTGTAACCAGTTATTCAGGAGTCTTGGTGCATTATCTAAACTCTCCACTGAAACTCATTGAAGGGTGTAGAGTGTCCCTCATTATAGGAGCCACACCATATGTTACGTTTGCATTACAACAGTGCAGAGGATGTCATTGTCATTCACAAGTCTGAGAGATGAGCTAAGGGAGGCATGCTCCACCCAGATCGTGTTATTGATATAGGTGTAAAGAGACACCAGCAGCTGGCTCCTGTCACAGAGAGCCGGCAGGCAGACAACACACTCGCTTTTACATCTGTTCTTTGGATATGACAGCAGTAAAGCTTCACCCAGGGTGAGTGGGTAAACAAATCTATCCATATCTATCTATCTATCTATCTATCTATCTATCTATCTATCTATCTATCTCTCTATCTCTCTCTCTCTATATCTCTCTCTCTATCTCTCTCTCTATCTCTCTATCTATGACTCAAAATCTGTTGTATTCCAGTATTCTATGCAGGACTGACACACTGGAAGGATCAGACAAAAAAGACAAATGTTTGAGCCCTTTGACAATCAAAATGCTCAGGAAGAACTTTACAGTGCAGATGGATAACTAAGTTTCATTTCCTGTCATTGGCTGATCGTCTAAATGATGGCAGTAGAACCATCAGACATCCCCAGCATTGTGTTTTATGTTTGCCTGAGGTGACTCTCTCACTGTCTTCAGAGGGAGGGTGCAAGCTTTAACAACAGGGAACTTGGGGAACTTGTCAGAGCTTGTAGGAATTCAGACTGGGAAGTTTGAGTTCTGGCCTCAGTCTGTCCACAGCTCTCACAGCACCGTGTCTTGTGACTGCAGAATCAATATTAAGTTGACTTGAATTAAAGCTGCGTGGTTTATGTGTTAAATGAAGTCTGAGAACTCCTGATTGAATTTGTATGAAGGCATGGAAGTGTAATCTGCATACATGAAAGCACAGCAGTCGGCAGGTTTGAATGCTTTGTCCATGGAGCCCACATGTGCTGTAAAATGATGCTAAAGGTTAAAAGACATAGTATGGGATGACTTCAGCTCCACTAGCTGGCTGTCAGGCCTCTAATGACAGCTTTGATGTCTTTACATTGACTTTTTCCTCCTCTTCCATGTCTGACTTTACCGAAGAGTTAAAATTGTACATGTGAATCACCAGGAAAAAGTGATCCGGTCTTGCTTCTTTGCACTGGAGGATTATTTATTCCTCTACGGAGACTTTGTGGGAACTGAAATATTCCTCTTCAGACTGCCAGCTGAACGGTTACCAGGGAGGAGGCCTGCAGGCGCAGGGAAGACGTCTGTCTTGTCACGCTGGCATAATCACAGTGGCTGCTGGAGATGAACAAGTCCTGCACCACAGTGTATTATTTGATAAAGCTGCAGATGATAGTTGGTGTTGCCTGGCTGTGTAATTAAAAGCTTTCTATTGTGTTCCTCAGGTTCCCTGACAGAGGGCCCAGTGACTGTAAAGTGAGAGAAAAGCCTGTGGAGTTTGAGCATTTCTCAGAGCCACCCCCTCCGCCCATGACAGGAGCCAACCCTGCAGACAGCAGACACAGAGCTGCTCCTGCCACCGTGAACCACAGACCCACGTCTATCTCTCACGGCCTCGTGGAGCCCAGCCTCCCTCAGCCTGGAGACCTGAGTCAAAGCGAGCTGCCGTCTGCACTGAGGAGGAAACCCTCTGCGCTTGATAAGCCTCCCCCTCCCAGATGCCCAGAGGTCGGATCTCACGAGTCCCTCACCGGTTCCCAGAGTGAAGTCTTCACCCACTGCTCTCCTAACACTGAGCCTAACTCCGCCTTTGTCCCCACCCACCCTGTGAAGGGAGATTCTGAGCAGGGCAAAGGACTTGTGGACAAAGGACAAGGGGCAGTACATCATCTGTCAACATCCAATCCTCAGCCTGCCTCCTCTCCCCCGGCTTCCTCCTTCAGACCTTCAGGGCTGGCCAATATGGAGGGGCAGCGCTCACCATCTCCACAGTTTTCCCCACAAAGACTCAGCGACAAGCCTCCTGTGTCTCTGCAGGATGAAGACTTAAGCAGGTAAACTTTTTGTTACATAGGGTTGCAGAAATACTACGGCTGCATCTGCAAACTACCACCCACTTTAGTCAGTCCACAGTGACTGTAACTCTAGTTATCGTGTCTTTACGCTGCTGGTACAAAAGGGCTTATTGAGAGCCCCTGCCTCTGTAGAATCAACATGCAACATGTGAGTGCTATCAAGCCACACTAAATTAGAGGCATTCTCCGAATTTCTATAAAAGCCACTGGCGGTTTTGATGTAATTCACTTAAATGCTGAAAATGTAAAATGCAGTCTACAGCCCAAACATGAAGCTGTTTGTTCATCTCCTTGATTCAGAACTAATTGATATCATCTGTACTGAACTTCTGACTGTACAGTAGGATTATTACAGCTAACAAAACCAAAGTGGTGGGAGGAGTCCACATCTCTCTTCCAACACACTGGGCATGGAAAAAATCTCAGTTGCCATCATGCAGTGAAACTTTAAATCACACAATGGCTGGAATAACTGCAACAGGAGATTTTCTCCTCCTCTCAAGGAGAAACGTCTCCGAACTTCTATTTATAACTTTGTCTGTCTGTCTTCTCTGATGTTACAGGATGGAGCATATGATAGAAAACCAAAAATCTCCAGTGAAGAAAGTTCCCATCAAGATTGTCCACTCAGAAGGAGTCACAGAGAAGGAGAACAGTCCATTTCTGCAGCACAGTGACTCATCTGCTGTTAAGGCTGCAGACACTCCCGGTGTGAACAGGCTCGGCAGTCTGGGGGCTTCGGGGCAGGACTCTGTCTTCTGTGCCTTTACTCGGCAGAGAGAGCCTGACAGTTTCACAGCTGCTCAGAGAGACACATACATGAGTACTGGCAGAGATCACATCAGCTCCAACTGTCAGCAACCACCAGAGGAGCTCAGCAGCAACAGGACAGCTGTGAGCACAGGCCTGACCGAGGAGGACCAGAAGAGAGAGGAGCTGGCCAGGGACATCATGGGGAAGGACAAGTCACTCGCTGATATTCTGGATCAGAGCAAAATGAAGACCACAATGGACTTGATGGAGGGTATCTTCCCTCAGGGGGAACAGCTGCTGGAAGAAGCTCACCAACGTAGGAAGGTGCCCCAGAAACAGACAACTGCCCGGCCCGCAGAGGAAAGGTCAGTTCACTTTCACTTTTCTATGGTCTGAGAGAAGCCTACCTCAAATCTGTGACACACTGGACAGACAGCAAACCTCAGGGACATTTAATACAGTACAGTTCACCTCTCCACCCTCACGCTTCCTCATTTGACCTCTGCAGTTTGTATCCACTCCAAGTTTCATTTCATAACACGTAAGTAAGTACATTCATACACATGATCCTCAAACAGGCTGACTTCAATAAAGACACTAAAACTGCCTGACCAGAACAAACTGGTTCATACGTCAACCAGGGATACTTGTACCACAGATGAAACTTCTGAAGTTGATGATACAGACGAAGCCTGTGGTGCAGCTCAACTAGAAATAAAAGTCATGATTTGATTAAAGATATATACTCGCTTCTCACTCACTTACTGTTCAGAAGTGAACTAAGTCATGTTGACTTTTAGTTACTTTGTTTTCCCATAAGCTGCTGCTACAACAGGCTGTGTCACTTCTACCACCTCAAACAGCACATGCTGCCACAGAGGTTGAGGCTAAAAAAGTAGCATCAACTGCAGACAGACAGATGTCAGGCAGACAGTGAGTGGCATAAAGACACTGTCAGACAGCTGTCTGTGTGAACCAACAAATGTCTCCAGTCGATTGTGTGTCAGAGAACACATCAGTGAACAAGTGGTTCCTTCACGAGTTTCCTTTGACAGAGTTTTCCCTGTATTTTGAAATTGTATTTCAGGGAAAAGGAGGACAGTATGGCAGCAGCTGTAACCATGGTGACCAGCTCTACATATTACAGCACATCTGCTCCTAAAGCAGAACTACTCATCAAGATGAAGGACATGCAGGAGCAGAAGGAGGAGGACTCTGAAGATGAGCTGGACATTGACCTGGCCAATAAGAAGGTATCACTTCATCAGCTGGCCATGTGACGCCCATTAATCAAACCTTTCTTTCTTTGTTGGCATGTTGCACTATTTTGAAGGTCTTTGGGAACTTTTTTGCCACATTGAACTGTATCAATCTGTTTCTGTCATGTAGCAAGAGCTGATTGACAGCCTTAGCAAGAAGCTCCAGGTGTTGCGGGAGGCCAGGGAGAGTCTTCAGGAGGACATCCTGGACAACAACGCTTTGGGAGACGAGGTGGAGGTCCGTGTCCAACAGGTCTGCAAACCCAACGAGCTGGAGAAGTTCAGGATGTTTGTGGGTGATTTGGACAAGATTGTGAGTCTGCTGCTGTCCCTGTCGGGCCGCCTGGCCAGAGTGGAGAACGCCCTCAACAGTCTGGAGGAGGACGCCACAGCTGAGGAGAGGGTTAGTGTGTTACCAACTGTTGACATCTACAGTAACTGATGGTGTCATTTCCTCACTGATCCCAATGTTTCCCTGCTTTACAGCGTACGCTGGTGGAGAAGAGGAAGCTGCTGATCCGACAGCACGAGGACGCCAAGGAGCTAAAAGAGAACCTAGACCGTCGGGAACGTGTCGTTTATGACATCCTGGCCAGCTACCTACCAGAGGACAGCCTCACGGACTATGAGCACTTTGTCAAGATGAAGTCTGCGCTCATCATCGAGCAGCGCAAGCTCGAGGACAAAATCAAACTGGGTGATGAGCAGCTCAAGTGTCTGATGGACAGTTTGCCAATAGAGCAGAGGCTGTCCTTCTGAAATGACCCCCGAGCCCCTGTCAGGTAGACTGGTCATGTTGCTCCAAGTTGCATTTGAACCCTGTGTCCAGTAGAGGGAGACAGAGACGAGAACCTGCAGAGACAAACAGCCTCTTTTCAAAAAGGACTGTTGCATTAGCTGACGTTTTGTCAAGTCACATCTCCAGAGGTGGACCACCACAGACTGACCACATCCACATGTAACCCCTATTGTGACAGATGCTGCTTGTCCTGGCATCAACCAACCACTGTTTGTCATTTTTATTCTGTGTTTTTGGCTTTTTAGTAATTTATTGTAGCCTTTTGAATCCGTGCAGGAGGGGACAGTATTTTATCTTCAACTGATCTGAGCAGTCACACCACCTGATGTGTGTTACTCACTGAGCAACTAAGAGTATTTATCACATTCACACTCTGAAATCCCTTTCACTTTAACCATGAAATCTGGCCAAATATTTCAGTCAACTCAAACTGTTGAGAACATTTATAAACTAGTGGCCTTGTACTAAGATTTTTGTGCCCTCTCCTTCACCACTCAAGAAACTTTTTTCCTGCAATCAGCCAGATGAAGACAGAAGGCTCTGAGTGCAGCAGCCTGGCCCTGAAAATGTCCTGGTCATTTTAAAGAGCACTTGTTCAACTTCACTAAACAGAAGAAGCACTTCACATCCAAACTTTAACTCAAGTATATAACCCACATTAAAAAAGTGCCTGGGGAGTTCTCCATGTCACTGAAAACACTGTCCGGTCTTTCTTTAACTTCCCCACGTTGCTTCTGTCTCCAGTGCTGCTCTGTTTTATTCACACACACAGAATCTTGTTTAGATTATGATATTGCCACATGATGTAAGTTTACCAAGTCTGTATTTTTGTCTTATTCACTGTGTTTCGGTGTTCACGGTGCAGATGTTTCTTGAATAGTTACCACAGATGTTGCTTGACCTCTAGATAATGTCAACACTAAAAAAATTGTTCAGGTTGATCACTTTGCAACCAAATAAGGAACAAAATCATTCCAAAGCATTTTGGCCCGCTTGAACTTTGAGTCTATCAGTTGTCTGAATTTCACATACTGTCAGGATGAACTGTCTCCTAGCCGAGGCTGTTTGCTCTGCACATGTGAGTATGTTACAGTTTGAAACGCTTTGTGCACTGCTACAGCCTGACTCTTAACACTTTATCAGCTGTGCTCCTTTATGTCCAATAAAGAGTCTGCTGAAATCACACTGCAGCATTTCGTTGATTTCCTCTGGGCGATCAGCTCATGTCCGTTGTCATTCATTAACCTCACCACACCCTCCCCTCTGCTGATAATGTGCGAGTTAAATCCTTGGACAAGGAGTATTGTAACAATCAGGTGGTTTTCCTCTCGCATCCTGGAGCACAATGTGGACTATCACTTCCACTCCTGTGATCAATGTAGTCTCTGTGGAAGGAGTCGGTGTTTGAAGAAAACAACAAGATCTGAGTCTGAGACACATCAAGGTGAGTGAAAGGACAGCATGAAAGAGAGGGTTGTTTGATTCTACTTCATAAGCTGCAATCATTTATATGGATAATCATTAACTCCAATAGTGTGTGATACAGATTGTATCTGCAGTTACAGGAAAATAAGGTTCGTCCACATTTCCACTTAGGAGATGTAGTCTAATTCCACAAATTAATCTAAAATATATTGTTTTTGTAGGCCACCACAGTGTATCTGTAGACACTGGTTGTACCCTGGATAACTGGAGGACTGAGGAGACGGCTCAATTTGAACACCTCCTCACATTTTTAGGGTGTTTCTTTTGATCTAAATGGATCTATGGTCATAGTATTTAGCTATTTATGAATGCCAAATACAGGCACCTCATAAACGCCAGTGTAGAATTTACCTGAGTAGTCAAGTCAGTGTGCCACTGTTGGTTCAGTGGCATGTTTACATCTAGTGACACATTAGAGGACAAACTTTGGAATCCAGTGGAGTGACAGAGTAATAACTCATCAGTTTGATGGTTTGATGACCAGGAAAATTATGCAATCCACATGCTCCAGCCCAGGTGAGCAGCACTGGGAAATATTGGAGCAATGTGTTCAACAACCCCACGCCTCCACCCCCATCATCAAAACACCACGGGGGAATATCTTTATGAAGAGAGGCAGAGTTCACCTGTCAGTAGAGTCCAGAGAGTAGAGCCAATGACAGGGAGCAGTGAATCTACACACTCAACTATGACTCTTGATGTTGTGTTTTTCCTCTAATGTGTCACATGTCTGTGCACAGACAGTATTAACAGAAGGAATCAAGTTTGTTTATGATGAGTGATGGTAATATTGTGTGTACATGACATAATATTTGAAACACCTGTGTTCAGGACAGGCTTGAAAGAAGCTGCAAACATTCAGAGTAATATTTCTCACAAAATGTTTTCTGGTACTGATCCCTGTTTTTACAGAATAGAGATTTGTGAGTGAGTGAGTGAGTGAGTGAGTGAGTGAGTGAGTGAGTGAGTGAGTGAGTGAGTGAGTGAGTGGGACAGTGGGACAGTGGGACAGTGGGAAAGTGCTGCAGCTCTTATTAAAACCTGCCCTCCAGCGCCACAAGGTCTCCTGATCTCAGCAGATTACATTATCTACACATCTGTTTATCACTGGAGGAGGTCATTTGAGTGAACCAACCCTGTAAAGGTTCCTTTTGAGGTGTATCCCAGGACACTAGGAGGTACCAGGTACCAGGAACCACCTCCCCCCTCTGGCCCCTGTCCCTGGACTTTAACATTAGCTACCATATGAACTATACTTTGCACTACAGCCATTGATGTACATAGGTCATTTCATATATTATATTTTATTTTTTATTTTCTACAGCATTTATATCTATAAAATTTACTTCAGAGAAACAACTTTGATTCTTCTGTGTGTCTTTGACATACAGAAGAATTGACAACAAACATCTTTGAATCTTGAATTATGTTCATTAAACAGAACTGGAAGAGGTCATTTACATTTGAAAACACTACTAGAATATGAATGTTGATTTGAAGTGTCTGTTTCCATCAGGTGAGCTCAGCGATGTGTGAGTCAGAGGCCAGTCTGTGGGAGTGTTAGCAGATACACTGGACAGGATGATGTACCTGGCCCACACAGCTCACAGGCAGTTCCTGGGCCTGATCACAGGCTTCCTGGCATGGATCTTCACCATGGCCACCGTCGGCCTCAACGAGTGGCGACTGTGGCAAGTGGACAACGTATCCATGGTCACCTCAGGCGTGGCCTGGGTGGGCATCTGGAAGGCATGTTTCTACAGTCATGTCCTTCCACGGATAGAGAATTGTCAGAGCATCAGCATCTCAGACTCCTTTGTTCCGGTGGAGATCCCTGTGGCTCAGGTGCTGATGGTGCTGGCGGTGATCTGTGGCCTTGCAGGGAACATCAGCGGTGCAGTGGCCATGAGGATGGCCTACTTCTCTGTGGAGGACCGCAGCAGCATCAGGCTGCTCTTCATACTGGCGGGGGCCTTGTACCTGCTTACAGGGACATTCTCCTTGGTCCCACTGGTGTGGAACATGAACTCGGTGCTCAACAACGCACCATAGACTTCCCTCCTGAGTTCTACCTCCCTGTGGCTCCTGTCCGGCAGCAGGTCGGCTCAGCTATCGCTGTGGGGATCTTCGCCTCCATGCTCATGCTCTTAAGTGGTCTGCTCTTCCTCTCTTACCACTACGCCTGGCACACTTTGAAGTCAGAGGCCTCCAGGGACCCACTCCAAGGCCCCTGCGCAGCAATGAACAGGATGCAGAAGTCTGTAAACCAGGGAATAGAAAATCCTGTGTTCCACACTGAGGAGGTCTCGTGAAGGAGAAACCTGGAGCACATCCCAGAGAGATTCTTGTTTGTGATGTTAACATCAACACATACAACACAGTCTAACATGATTGTAGTTATTGTCATTGAAAGAAAGACTGGTTCGTGATGAGACAACAGAGGGGTTAACACGTGAATTATACTGGTTACTCTGTGAAATGTGATGTACATGATACTGTAATCTACAGCACTGGAAAGAAGATGTAATCAAACACGTTAATACAAGTAAACACAGGTTAACACGGGTTCATGTGGTGAAATTATTAGCAAACAGATGCTTGTTTACACATCCAGCCAATAAGAGAAATTCTATGTACAACTACCCATGTTTTGGCTTTAACCAGCTCCTGCATGTAGCTTAGCCATCCTGTTGTGGTTGGGTCATTTTTGAATTGTTTTTTTTTTAACATTGTAATGTCACAATTGAACTGACCTTTGACCTTGGATGTCATCATTGCATCATTTTATTCTTATGGACATTTAAATCAAACAGTGTCATTATTTGTGAGTTATAGTGAAAATTTTCATCCTAAAGTCCAAATGAAGGACGAGCATGTCATCAGCCCAGGCTATGATGATGATGATGATGATGGCAGCTTCAGTAGTGTGCAGCATTTTACACAGCTCATGTGAAGTAAGTTGAGATGTGCTGGAGTGAAGCTGTCTGGGTTCAGATTCATATCTGCAGATGTTATAATAAACTTTATTACTTCAGCAGTAGCTGAAGGTTGAGCAGCCAGAAGGCTCCTGTAATGACTGATCAGCAGTATCACCACACAGGCCGTGGGAGGTAACATGACATGCCAAGGTGTGGGCTTCTAATGGGCCCCATGTGAAGAGGGATCTGAGCAGGTCAGGTTGACTGGGGGCCCCACTCATGTGACCTGGGTAGGAGGCTGACAAGAGCAGGCATGTGAGTATGGAGAGGGTGATTGTTGCCAGGGAAGACGCACACACATGCACACACACGCACACACTGTGGCCCAGTGGCCCGCTGCACCTCTCTGGGGGCGGCTGGCTGCCATAGGAACAAAAGCCTCTCTTCATCTGAGCACAGCCCTCTGTCAAAAACACAAGTCCAGAAGTGGATGAATGGCAGACCTGCATCAGGAGGGTGCTGAGGTGCACCACCGCAGCCAGACAGAAAAAAACCTCCTGGTGCCAGTAATCTGTAACATGGGATCCACTGATATTAATTTAATTAAGTCAAACTAAATATTATCCTAAAACATTCCTGCAGATAAGAGATTCGGAGGAAATATTTCTCTGAGTCCGTGTCCAGGCCTTTGTGTCGGCCGGTCTTCACCACCCTCCCTTGGACATTCCCCTCTGCAGATAAGCCCGACATAATACCCTGAGCCGGTTATGTTTTATCTAATCTGCTATGCTAAGTCATCTACACTATCAACTGTAATGTAAAATGGAGGAACACTGATAAGAAGACTGTGAGAAAGGGGCCAAGGCAATCTCTACAATCTCTACAGTTAAAACCCCTTTAGATGTGTCATATAAGGTTTATTACTACTAATATCTACCCAGAGATGACAGTCAGGTTTATTTGTGGTTGACCAAAGTCTATAGAGATGACTGGTGATGAAACTCAAGGCAGATGAGCATGTCATGTCCTCTATTGTCTTCTTCAGAGATGCAGTAAGATCAGATCACTGTTATTACAGTCGGTGCCATCTTTATGTACAGTGGTGGACAGTAACTACAATTACACAGCTGTGAGGTACTTTACCTGTGTGTCTACATGTTTTATATTTCAGTTCCACCTCAGAGACAAGTGTTATACCTACAGAGTTGAAAATACAATATGTTTGTCAATGCAGTGTGAGTTGCAAACTGTCCAGACAAAGAGCAATTTCTTCTCTTAAAGGAGAGCTGCGCCATGTTGTATGTTTACGGGTGCAATTTCATGAGCAAAGAGCTGAAAAATGTGTCTCCAGATGGAGCAGCTTCCCATCGTTCAAGCCTGAAGGCCAAACATTTGAATATGAGAAAGAATCTGGGGGTGTAGAGCTGGAGGAAGGGAAGCTGCTGCTCATCTCTGTCTGAGGCTGGTAGCTCAAGGCTTCATTAACCTACACACTGAAGAGTAATGTGTCTGTGTAATGTGTGTGAGTGTGTGTGTGTGTGTGTGTGTGTGTGTGTGTGTGTGTGACTGTTTGAAGCTATTATTCCAAATCAGTAAAAATGTAACCATTTTCATGTTAAAAATGAACACATTTGTGTTTCTGAAAGAGCCTCTCCTGCTCTTCTATTGCAGTCATCTCAGCAACTCAGATCCTGACCCTCAGACCCACATTTGGAACAACTGGACTAAACTTTTATAGTTTAAGTACATCTTGTTGATTGTACAGTAAGAGAGTATGTTTACTGACTGATTCCATTTCCACGTTTTCCATATTCCATGTTGTAAACTGTTTTCTTGTCTGTATACAACATCTATTGCACATCTGCCCGTCCTGGGTGAGGGATCCCTCCTCTGTTGAGGGTCTAAGGGCAGAGGGTGTTATGATGCTGTGTAAAGCCCTTTGAGGCAAACTGTTTGTAAAAATGGACTATACACATAAAACTGCCTTGCCTTGTCTTACATAGTACTTTTACTTTACTTTGATAGTTAGTAGATAGTTAGTTACTTTGAACATTAGTTACCTCCTATTCCTGCATTCAGATGGTGTGCACATCATTTTTATGCATATGTATGTAATGCATAGAGGTGGTCAGTAACAAAGTACTTTTACCTGTACCTGACTTTACTTGAGTATTTTTTGGGGGGAACTCATGACTTTTGAACATGCATGTCAAAAGCAAATATAATACTTCTGACTCCATTACATTTCTATGAAGTACTGTTACTTTGAATGAAGTTTGAGTGAAAAAAACAGCACTGTCAGTGTCCTAATGATGCTCCATTAGATAGAGAAGATTCTTCACCAGAGACCATGGTCTGATCTGAGGTCAGTGCTGAACACATTTAGATGTCATATAAAAACAGAAATTGAATGATTGATGATGCGTTGTGTTTTTATGGCCATTTGTGTAGACTTTGAATAAAACAGTATCCTAGCAGCTTTGGTTCTGCAGTCAGTCTGTTGTTTCAGGGTCATTAGGTTCTGTTGATGTGGATCAGTATAAAACATGTACTTTTGAATACTTGAGTGTTTTCAACAGTAGTGCAGTGCTTTAACTGACTGCTGTATAGCTCAGTGGGTTGAGCAGGTGCCCCATATGCGGAGGCTACAGTCCATGCTGCAGCCCCAGATCGAATCCTTCGGCCCTTTGCTGCATGTCATTTCCCCTTTCTCTGCCTCCCATTTCCTGTCTCTTTCAACTATCCTGTCAATTAAAGGCTTAAAGCCCAAATATATACTTACATACTAAACATACTATATACTATCAAAAAAAAAAAATACAGTCTGACTGAACACCTTTGGCCTATTGGAGTGATGTTTGAAGAGAGGGTGTGTTCTCTGTGATCAAGCTGTGGACTGTCCACTGATGATGATGTAAGTGGCACAAGTAGCTGGTCCTCTAGATTTAAAAAAAAAAAAAAGTGAACACATTTGCATCAGTATCATTGTCTGTGACAGTGAAGAGCTCAAATTATGTAAGTTTCTGAACTTCTCTACTGTTTCTGACTTGAATTATCAAGACATTACCACTAGTAATAACAGGTGTCATCAAGTCAACCTGAACTGAAATGTTAAGGATGCACCTTGGACAGTGTCTGTAAAGCAAGTTGATCTTGCAGCTTGAAAATGTAATATCTTCTGAGTGATAAGGATCTACCTACCTGATGTCAGATAAAACAGATAAAGAGACGTCTTCAAGGTGCAGGAATATTATCATGTTTGAGTATCTTTGCTGAGCGGAGAAAAGTCGATCCCACCCTGCCGCTCTGCGGATATCTTATCAGAGTTTGAACCCAGCAATCTCCATCTCCATCTGAACTGTCAGAGCAGAGGGTCATGTTACTGTTTCCAAAGACAGTTTACTTATCACCCCTCAGAGCACAGCTTGTTTGTTTTTAGTCGGATACATTTAGACAGAAATGCTGCTGAGGAAAAGATGTGCCACTTCCTTTTGGTTGCCACACAGCCTACAATAATCAAAGAGAACATCTCCTCAGTTGTTTTCGCTGCCTCCCCTGCTGATGGCTGCCTCACACTGGGAGACATGGGACCCTCCCTGCAGCCTGTGTGGCGTCACAGGGAGGGTGGGAGTCGCTCTGTGGCTCTGAGAGTCCTGACAGGACCACTGCTCACAAGTAAAGTCCGTCGTGTCATGAGTGCCTTGGGAAACATATGCTCCTGTGACAACATCATTATATCCCATTAACTTCATTTGTAAAAGCTGACTCGATGAAAAAGGACCATCATTAGTTTTATAAATCATCCTCCGTCCATGCAACAACACGTTCATGTCACTGTAGCAAACGATACAGACAGAGAGCAGCGGCGCCCTCTGACCTTGGCAAATTTGTGTAATTATGTCAAAGCGGGAGCGGCGAGGGCAACCTGTTCTGCATTCTTCACAGTGCACGCTGCCCATTAGAGCATTCATTAAACACAGCTTAGCTCAGCGAGTGACCAGGAAATCTGATGGAATTAGTCTCAAGCTGCGTTTCCACTGTCGCAAACACACCTGATGAACCGAGGCTGCTGTTTTCAGTCCCCCCCACCACTCCTGCTCAGCTTGGTGTCTGGACCAAAAATAGGCCCCAGGTTTATGAGACTGATGGGAAAGTGGCGGATGAAAGAGCAAAAGAGCAGCCACATCTCCACCTCTGACATCAGACATGAGAGGGTTTACCAACATATCATTCTGGATGCCATAGAAGAAGAAATGACATTTTGAATTTTTTTTTTTTTTTTAAAAGACAATTTTGGAATTTCAACAGAAGTCTTTATGTGAATCATCTGAATGTGCTGCACCTTGCAACACATAACTACACAACACAGCTAACTTTATCTATGTTTCTATAATTTACAATCACAGCATTTTAAAGCTAAACAAGACTCTATGACACTGTTTCTGTTTTCTTTGTGTTGGTACTGGTAAGAGAAGGATTCAGAGTATAAAGCATCTTATAAAACATATCTTTAAAAAAATATCCATTTTAAGTGGTCACAGCAGGTGGTCCTGAAACTGAATGTTAGATTGTGCAGGTGAATGGCTGAATCAAGGTCTCACTGTTTTACAAAACCTTTGAATGAAACCTATAAACAGTGAACTGTGTCTGATGTCGACATCATTGTTTTAAAGCAGTTTGAAGTGCAGCTCTACAGTTGATTGTGTTGTGCTATCAGTCTCTATGCAGGTTCATCTGTCACCATTCATCCCTTAAACGTACTCTGAGCGCTTCCTGAAGTTAATGTCTGTGCTCATCACCTGGTATCTCCGCTGCAGCGCAGGCTGAGGCTCCACCTGGAAGCACAAGCAAGAGGAGACCAGGAGCATCCCAGCCACTATGAGGAGGAATCCTCCCACCCAGCCACAGAACAGAGCATCTCCAAACTCCCATCTGGGCACCACCTCTGGTACTTTATCATCAAAGAAATGTATCACGGCCAAATGGGCCATGTAGGACACAGGGACCAGACACAGCACTCCAGAGACCATCCCCAGCAGCCCCCCTGTGATGGTTAAAGTCCTCTTGGCTCGATACCCTCCATGGTCCTTACAGCTGTTGACCAGGTCAAGTCCAGGTATAGCCACTAGAATTCCCAGCATGCCCACAGCGAGGGACGCACACATGAGGATGCGAGCCAGCTTGAGGTCAGTGGAGAGGCCCAGCAGGCTATCGTAAGCTCTGCACTCCATCCCCCCGACGTCCTGGACCACGCAGGTCTCCCACAGGCCCAGCTCGTAGCTCTCAACAGGCAGCAGCGCCGTGGACATGGTCAGCCACTGTGGTAAGATGGTGGTAGTCAAAGCGCACAGCCACGCTCCGACATAGACCAGCATCCCCAGCAGCTCCAAAGCACAGGCACACGTGTCCATCTCTCTCTCTCTCTCTCTCTCTCTCTGGCCTCCACACTTGACAGAGCCACAAGAGTTCTTCTCTGGAGGCCTGTTGACGTGCAGTCGGGACAGAGGCTGCTCACAACACCTGATAATTAGAGTTGACTGCTTGTTCTCTGAACTCAGAGCTCTTTCGCAAACAGTTCCCACTCGGAGGAGCACACATCTTCTGTTTGCAGGGAGGAGAGGGGGCCTGTTCGGCCCTCCCCTTTGTGGTCCTCCTGCTGCTGCTGCTGTGCCAATGGGCAGCAGGGGCAGAGGCAGAGATGACCACGCTGCCACAAGATCTCTATCAAAAGCTTTTTTTTTCTACAATAGTAGGCCTCATGGGATGTCATCATGGAGACAGGATATTACTTTTACATTTTTATGCTGAAAACCCTCCCTGGTGTGTAGTTGTGCACCCTCAGAGAGACACTAGTCTTAGCAAACAAATAAACAGTGCCAATCACTGGCAATTAAGTCACCTTACTGTTTATGTACAAATGTCAAGGACAGGCTTCTCATAAACTGAGCTGCCCCCAGAGATATAATAAATGCTCCTAGTTTTAATCTGAGCCATTAACACAAGAACATCCTGTTATATGCCTCAGAAGTATGAAGCTATGAGGGAAGTATAAGGATCTTAAGATCTGCTCCATGGACAGTGAGGGTTTATTTAGTGTTTGATGAATAACATTTTATTTTCCTTTATCCTCTCAGTTTGGAACAGCTGGTGTCACCGTCAGTCCTTTGGCTGCATGTGACTGAAACAGAAACAACAGAGCGGCTTATTGTGTGCACTCATATGAACACTACACAGTCTGTGGGAAATGGACGTAGGAGGCTATAGATCAAAGCTGTGATGAAAAAGAGAAAATGTTTCTCAGCCACACACACACATACACACACACACACATGCACACACAAACAAAAATGCACAGATAAAATCCCCAGGCTGTTAAACCCCTCCTCCCTCTGAAGCAGAAAACACTCAGCTGACTGCGGAGACGTCCTGACAAACACTCTGCATTTTTTTCGGCCGCACACATGCAGACACAGCCTGGTGCCCCTGGTGTAAGGTCACAGCAGCAGGGGAGCATTCATCTGATGCACTGGGAGCAGGAGTGAGTGGTAGCTCCAAAAGCCAACATTTCCTTCCACAGTCTCAGTAACACACAGTCAGAGAAACAGCTCTGCAGTGACACGGATGTAAAGAGTCACAATCTTGTTTGGCAACAGTAATTCCCACTCAGTAGAAATTCCATTTGAATTTCATGCCACACTGGATTTCTGCAACTCACTACCAGCTTGAAGAAAACTATGAGGAAGTAAGCTGAGTCAGAGGAGGTTTAGTTCCTGGTCCTTCGTTACAGGCACATCAAAAAACTGAATTCATTTCCCCTCTGAATGAGCTCAAGTCTGTTTATCAATCATATCTGATTAAAGACTACAATAATGCTTATCTATTAAGGTAATGTCTTTGGATCTGTCCATGTATTCCTTTTCTTATCAGTATTTGATGAGGATATAAAGCCATGTGGTCCTGACCCTTGAACTGGATCAGGACTATAAAACTGGCTGCCTCTTGGAATGTCTGCTTCAGTTCTTTGGCTCTTTCTGCATTTAGTTGCTCCCTCACCTATCACGAGTGAAAGGACCAAACTGTACCAAATAATAAAAAATAAAAATGTCCTCAGGGGTCCTGAGTGGTTCTGTGTGTTGTGGTGAAAAACAAGGCTCTTTGGGTTTAAAGTCGTAACACCTCACCTGACCAAGCACAATGACTGAGAGAGCACTGCTTTAAGCAGTGTCTCTGTTTGGTTGTGGGAGGATTAGAAAAAGGAAAAACCAAAGCAAAGACCAACAGAGCAGACCCCAGCCACTCTCTATTTGGGAATAATGCACAGATTAGTTAATAAGTATGTAGTAATTGTGCTAATTGAGCATCAATTCATTTTGCAAAATACAGCATGAAAACACGTATTATAATCTAGCCTACTGTAATAATAAAATCTGCTTGGGGGCCCATCACAGGGTAAGGCCCCTGTGAGATGGTAACAATACAGCTGATTGCTTTCAGACCCCTGTGGTTTCATACAGCTTTAACAGTCTAGGAAATTTGCACATCAGTAGCCCATGGGCTCAGTGCCACAGAGTGACCGGGGCCACAGCCACAAACAACTGTCTTATGCAGCCTTGAAGACCCGTAACGTAGAAAACAATGAAAAACATTCCATCTGTACAGATGCATAACCTGTGACAGACACTGGGTGGCGCCGCTGCACCGCTGGAGCGACCCGGGAGTGGACAACAGCCACGGGCTGGTCACTGCAGTCAGGGGGAGTTATCCCGGGTTTCAATTCAACTTTGACGGGTTAAACCTCTGACCTGTTACAGTGATAACCTCTGTCCTGTTCTTGTAACAACACGTTGTTACTTTGACTTAATGCTGAGTTAACTCCATGTGAATCAACAGGTCGTCGCTTGAAGGCTGAACTTCGCTCCACTCTGCTTTTGGTAAACGCTGCTTGTTGTTGCAGTGGGACGTCGCCGAGGTGCGACATGACTGTGAGTGAGTAACCGTGTTTTCACGGCCACATTAAACTTTAATGACAGTGTGCTGCTCTGAAGTTCCCCCATTGGACAGAGGAGCTCGCTCAGTCGTACGTCCGACCACTTATGCAAATCCGCTCTACCCGAATATGGACACGGAGGAATTAAATATGGTGGAGGAGGCGAACATGGAGGACCGAGGACCGTGAGAGCGCCGCGGTGCTGTTTTTGGGGGGTTGTGAGAAGAAAAGTGGATGTACCTCCGGCGGGACGTTTTCAGCGGAGAACCTCGGTGGAAACTTTCGTGTTCGCATCTCTCGTCTTTGCGCCGACAAGTGCGTCGAGGTGGAGTTCGTTGTAATGCAGTGAAGACCGACTTTTTCGGGGGGATAAAAAGCAGGGCAGGGGGCTTCTGCCCTCTCACCATCCCGACGCTATGCCGTGGGTCAGCGGCGGTAAGCGGCGAGAGAGCTCGGAGCTGCCGCTGCCCGCGGGCTGGGAGGAAGCCCGGGACTTTGACGGCAGAGTGTTTTTTATCGACCACAATACCCGGCAAACTTCATGGATTGACCCCAGAGATAGGTACGTACGAAAGGCCCAGGAGTGCGCGCGCGCGCGCGCGCACACACACACACACACACACACACACACACACACACACACACACATAGTCATGTCGATTCAACAACAAACTACCATTACTTAGTGGTGGAGATGCCAGGGAGGGAGGGGGCGACGGCTACAACGGGGGGCAGCTCGGTGGTAGTTTGGGGGGTTAGAAGGACATCAACTTCCCCTCACTCCCCTTATTGTCAGACGAGGCTGTGGTGGATAATGTGGCCACCACCGATGAATCAGCTGAGATTTGGCAGCAGCCGAGGCCTCCCCGCCTCTTGCTAAAGTTCCCATGCAAACACGGGATGTAACGCCCATGGTCACCTACCGTGCTCTGCTCTAATGAATACTTTCCCACCGAGTCTCTTTAAACGTACGATCTGAGCGTTTGTGGCCAGAACGAGGTGGATTTAGGCAGCAGATCAGCCTTTCCGGTTTGTTGTGTTTCAGAGGAGGAGGGTATCACCCAGCAGAAGACTGTAGTCAGCTCACAGCAGCCCTGTCAGTCAGTCAGTCAGTCAGTCAGTCTCTGCTGCAGTGAATATCTCCGGCCTCAGTCATGAGGACTCATCGCTCAGATCTGCAGATTTATGACTTCCAGTGACCTGAAACATTCCTGGTTCACACACCTAACACAGAGACCTATTGTTATCCAGCTCCTCTCTCCTTTCTTATACAGAGATACCAGTGCGACAAGAACAACTCTCACATCTGCCCCAAAATGTACCAGTTCATCTCAAACTGACCCTGATATGTTTGACTGGATTGGAGGGGAATGGAGGGTTAGCACAGCCAGAGCTTTAAACTCCAACTCCCAGAAATCTTTGTGAAAAAATGTCAGGAATGCTAGTTGGGCCACTGGGAAAGCTGCAAGGATGTGCTTTTGTGGGGACTGGGATTTCACCAGCCCAGAAACAGGCTCGATCAGACATTCAAAGGAGACTTTGTGAGATTACTGGGAATTATTTGAACTCTGCTGCTGCATTATGAAGGAGAGGCAAGGGAATTCACAGAGACGGCAAACTGAGTACGACCACACAGGCACCAGTCCAGTTTGAATTTCCGCCCTCTCAGTGAATCTGTTTACTTGGTGCCGCATACATCACATTTTAAACTAGATTTCTCGCAGCTGATTTCAGCTGTAGGAATGTAGTAGCTGCTTTGAATCTAGATAAGAGAAACCTGATTTCCTTCAATGCCCCCTCCTCTCCTCTGAGTTGATTAACCATTGTTATGTGAGGCTGATAGCAGTTTCTCAAGATCTTATACCGATCAGCTTTTGAAGGAGGGCGGTGCTGCGGTGTTATGTTTGCATGACTAAAGACTGTTTTCTGCATTTGATCTGGTGCTGCCGAGTGATTTATAGGTTATCTCGGCCAGAGGAATGTCAGTCACCACCTGATAGCGTCATTCCAATAAATCACATTACTACAAACTGACTTGCTGCTAACATGCAATGTATACAAATAGTGTCAGCTCAGCTAGGCAGTAGTAGAAGTGTTTTTCTCTCCATCAGCTGCATTTAACAGGACAGTTTGGGTACCACTGAGGAGAGGAGAGATGAAGGCAGCCAGTCAAGGCCCAGTGTGACAGTTAAAGTACAGCACAAGTCTGAGGATTGTTGTTGTTACAGGTTAAGTGTGAGCAACATGGTGGTTGTGATCAGATCCATAGCTGTCTTCCTCCTCTGGCTCATATGATTGGCTGAGAGTAGTTTGAATGACTTTCAGCTCCCTAATTGTAGTTCAAAGTTAACAGATCGTTATTTTTTCAGGGTTGATTAATTCAAAGAACATTCTTCTTGAATATGTGACTGGTTTATAAAGAAGAGATAAATGTTTATCACCATTTTCTAAACCTCAAGATCACATATTGACCTGTTATGTTCAACCATCAATATCCCACCACACACGAGTGAATTTTAACAGATTTTATGTCCTTCTTTCTTAAAAACTGTCTGAAACATTTACAAAAAGATCACCAGTAGTGAGAACCATAGCTGTGCATCAACTGGAAACCAGTCACCCAGTCAGCGGCACAGGACAAGTGCAACATTTAGGACACTGAAACAGACCGTATTTGGCAGGGATCAAACACTCATATTTTGGGAATAATATCATCTGTGTATGAAGGAGCTCCCCCTCAACTTGTGATGCTCAGGAATCACAGTGTGAGCTTGTGTGAGCACTCGGGGTTAGTGTGTCACTGCGGCAGTCAGGTACTGCCATTGTCTCTGTGGCAGAGCAGCCGGAGGTCTAGTTGAGTCCCACTGCAGCATCGGACATCTGCAGGCAGGAGAGAGGCTGTTTATGGTCAGATGACAGCATGTAGTGAAAAATTAGATCAATGTGTGAACGCAGTGCAGAGCTGGCTCCAACCTTATGTTTATCCTCACCGTGGTGCAACCTGACTTAAAGAACAGTTCAGAATCTGTTAAATCAGTGCATCCACGTCCATGTCATCCTCCTCCACAGAGGATGGTGGACACCTTGAGCAGTTCAGAGCAGGGGGGGAGGCGGGTCTGCCAGCTCAGATAAGCTGAGCAGTTGTGGGGCTTTTTTGTTACAGTGGAATGAGCGTTATGTTAGGCATGCCTACGCTAATGCCCAGGGGCTCTGCTTGCTCGCAGGCCCCAGACAAAGCAGCAGAACAGAGGCAGTTCCCACGTGTCTGCCTCCTCCTCTCCATCCTGGGCCCCGTAGGCCTCCTTTATTAGCTCTGTTATGCAACAGTCATGGCCGGCCTGCCGCTCAGCAAAGGGAGGCCTTTATACTTGGTCACAAAGCACACCAAATTCAATTATTCTGGAAAGGGTGAGCTGTGTTTCCAGCACCGAAAGGTTATTCACATGCGCTGAACCCCGCTGTTATTTTGCTTCCCCTAGTGTTTTCATTATGATGGCTCTTTTTGTCTTTTGGTGAGGGGGGAGGTTACAAACATGCCATCACTTGATCCGGTGTCATTTTGCCGTTTGTGTTTTCGGTGTTCCTTTTCACTGGGATACAATCTGCTCGTCTTAGGTCTCACCTCAGTCCTGTTTCTGGAAGTTCATAGTGTTTCCCTGTAACTCTTTGTGCCTCTGATGTGCAGCTTATCCAGCTGAATGTCCACATCACTGCATCATACAACAACAAAACACACTGCCAGATTTAGCTTTGCATCAGTTTTCTGTGTGCTGAGGGTACATATAGCCGGCAGTCATGGACTGTGAGGGGTTTGTGTTTTCTGTGTATATTGTGAAGAATGCTACCTAAACAGGACATGCCAAACTCAGTGGACCAGCCTCCAGCCTTGGGCCACCATTGTTTTTTTTCTTCCCCAACCATTGTTGACAACACTGGCTCTACCCGTTTGGTGTGTGTGTTTCTATACGTGACACCTTCCTGGCTTAAAGTTTTAAAATACCAAACTGTGAGTTATCATTTTACTGTAATAAGAACATGTTAATTATTTATCTAGAAATAAATTTGAAATGAATTCATATGTAGCTCTCATCATAGCTCAGTGAGCTCTTTCTGACGTGAGCGCTTCCACTTTGATTAAGGCTTAATTAATTTGAATTGAGTATTGACCTCCTTTGGAGATGTTTATTGACATTCATATAACACAACAATCAGAGTAACTTCTCCTATGAAGACATTTTTTTAACCTCTTCTATATTGTTATTCATTAACCAATGAACTTTATTTTGTAGATTCTTTAATGTTATGCATTGAGAAACGAATGAATTAACACCTGAAATGTTCATACAGCTACATTTGGGCAGCACAAGGTGAAATAAAACATCATATTGCAATAATATAGTTAGATATTGTGATTTTGTCTTTGCTTTTCATCACTACAGAAATATAACATTTGTTGGGTCTTGTCCAAACAAACATGTGCCTCCACATTTTGAGAATATGATTTGTTGGCCAGGGTGTCACGGTACCAACAAAACACTTAAAGAAGAAGTGCCATTTTTTTACAACCTGGACCCTATTTCTGGCATAACATACGGTCCTTTACTCACCCATATAACTTTAGTGTCATGGTGTCATTTGGAATCCTTCGGACAATATTTAGTTCCATTCGAGAGCCGCGTATATCCATATACTGGGAGTGATCAGGGCACCGAGAATGCAGCCTCTAATAACGCGTTATCTGCCACAAAACTCGTTCATCGCTCCAGTATTTTGTTATGATTCACTAGTGCTATTCCCCGGGTCTGTAGATTGACCTACTAACCTCTGAACTGGATGATGTCATCTCTGAGCGCCGTGTGTAGCCACGTCACTCTGCGACAGTCGGCTTGTTTACCTGGAATTTGCTGGTTGGTTTTTGTGTATTTCCACATTGTGCCAACAAAATGACCAGTTGGATGAAGGTCTGCTTCCACAGGCTTATTATTTAGAGGCTGCATTCTCAGTGCCCCGATCACTCCCACTGTATGGATAAACGTGGCTAAATGGATAAACGTGGAGTAAACGACCATATTTTAAAACAGCACTTTTCCTTTAAAATACTAACAATGCTGGAGCTGGTGCTCCTGTGATTGGGATATTTGTGTTGGCTATATTATGATTTGGATTACATTGTGATTCATTTCACAGATCTAAACTGCATCAAGCTGTCCACAAAAATGCATCAGCTGTTTGTGCACTTATTATAAAACCTAAGGGGGCTGGGTGAGGGGACTGGTTTGGGAAACATTTTTGGAAAATGCTTAAGTTAGCACAAGCAGCTGGTTAGTTTAGCTTAGTATGGATGGTGGAAACAGGGTCAACATTAATTCAAATTGAACAAAACAAGGCCCGCTGCCTCTGAAGCAGTGATCAGCACATTACAGTATGTATCAGGTCACAGTGAAGCTTCAGCCTTAAAGTGCTGATTTCAACCAGATCTAGACTCTCTGCAGCTCTCTCATGTTGCCAGTCTTTGTGCTAAGCTAAGCTAACTGGCTGTAGCTTGGTATTGCTCTTAATGACTAAAAAAGTAAATAATCTTGTTTCACAAAGTGTTGAATTATTCTTTTTAAAATAGCAGAATGGTTTCATGAGCAAGTGTTGTCAAACTGGCTTTTAGGAAATCACGTGTTGTTGTATTTCATGTTGAACTGACTGGTTCCTGTCACAGTGACCAGTGTTTTTCAAAGTGCTGCTTTAAGGAGACATCCACATTTTAACATAGTCCTGTATTAAATGTTAAGGTCAGTAACCTCAGTCCCTCCATCCTCAGAGCTGCCAGTCTTCTCACTGTGGACCCAGTTGTGTGGTGCTGATAAGATGAGCCTCTCCCATGTGCCCAGATGCTGTCTAAATGTGCACAGAGACAGGGATGCTGCGCTACTTATAGAGACCTATTTCTATAAGATTCAACACATAATAGAAGACGTGGAGTGAGTGTCTGTGTGTCAGCTGCTCCAGGCCAGCCTCTGAAATGCTGCACCAGGCCCTCACAGAGGCTGGACATAAATGACATTCCTCTCAAAGTTGTTTTCACATTTCTTTTTTAACACAGAATGGAATTTTGGGGCCAACAATACTTGTGGCCTTTTTTTTCTCAGAGGCTGTGTGTGTGTCGCTGCCTCCAGAGAGGAGGGGACATCACACTGTGGACAGGTGATGTTTGTGGTGATTACTGGACTTCTAATATTTTCTGGTTTTAGCTAGTGTGTGTCATCACATTTGTTGTTTTCCCAGTCACACATGCAATGCTTGTCATGTGGAGGTCAAGCCTTGATTCGTATTTGTAGACGGCAGCAGCTGCTTTTCAGAGGCGATTAAAGACTTGAAGTGGTTGGATAAGTTTGTTGATGTCTGTCTGAGGCGTGCGGCTCTTTAACGGTCGTCTGTAGTGGTCGACTCTATCTGCTGTTTTATCACTCTGCTGTTTGGTTTATTTATACAGTGAACCATCACACAATTCAACACCAGTGTCAAAAATGTATCCCATGTGCACTCCCACACCGGGAAGCCTGCGCTCGGCTGTGGTGACAACTTGTCTAAATTAACACATTTGGTGGAGTAATCAACAGCCTGTTTAATTTAATATGAACCGAGTGAACCGTGTGAACGTCAGGAGCGCTGTACTGAACCGTGTTAGAAAACATGTGGCTGTCAAGTCTTAGTGAGCTCATTGTGGTCAAGCTGAAGAATAATAACTCAAATCCAGAGTATTAAAAGCAGCTTCTTGGCTTCTGTGATTGAATATAACAGGGAATATGATTTCTGCAGTTTGACACGTTTTGATTGTTGTGGTTGGGAAACAAAGGCCAACACGTTGGTTGGGTGGGATGGCCAGACCAGACGAGCTCCAGCAGCCCAGACTCTAGTTTCACATGCCTTTCCCATGCAGCAGCCCGTCGCCAGGCGAAGGGAGGGTGGGGGCACACAGGGTGCTACTACGGATAGAAATATCCTGTGGGACGACCCAGGATGGCACAGTTTATTCTAGAATTAGCAAATGTCTTTGACAACTAAATATATTTGCTGGGAAGATGTGTGACAGGAGCAGGCCCCGCAGCATTTCAGCCCTCCACAGCTGAACATGCCTGTCATTCTGTCAGTCTCTCTCCTCTATTTCAGAGATCTGTCTCATTTTCTGTTTCCTGTCAGTGTGACAGAAGAGCTCCCTGCTGAGTGTCAACCTTTACGTCAATACGTTGCTCCTTATTATTTACCATGCTAAGATGAATCAACACTGCCAGTCCTTTTTAATGTTTAATCCCATTTAGATATAGTGTTTACTACATCTGCCTTAGTTCATTATGTTAGCATGCTAACATTGCTAATTAGCACAGAAGAGTGCAGAGGTAATTGGTAACATTGTTAATTTGGAAGGTATTGGATTTACTATGAAGTAAAGTGTTGTACATCAGTTGTGTTGCATGGTGGAATATAAATATGGATTTGATGTTTTTCCTGATGTCAGTTGTCTTCATTTCATGTGTGTATGATAAACAAAAAAATGCAGCACAAGTGTCGGCAGGTTGATTGTTTGATAAGTTTCCAGAGCTGGAGCTGTTGTCTCCAGAGCGTTCGTTTTGTCAGACCAACAGTTCAAAACTCAAAGATGTTTCTTTTTGAATCATGTCAAACAGGAAAAGGCCAAAAACCCTTAGTTTGACAGTGAAGATGGACCCAGCTACTGTGTCAGCTCTTTAAAAACCATTCATCATCAGATTGCTGTCTATTTTCCACAGATTGACAAATCAGTTAATCAATTTCTACTTGTAGCTGGAGCTAAAAGCTCATCAGATATCTGTGTTTATTTCCCCCAGAGCTACTTAAAGCTGTTTCAGGAGAAAATCAGGCAGGTCAAGAAAATGAAACTGAAGCCTGTCGTTATGTTCACTGTGATTTCAGTTAGACGCCAATGCTAGTGTGCTCACAACAACAATGCTAACTACATGCTAATGTGAGGCAGGTGTATTGTTGCCATTACATCAGCTTCTTCCCGGAGTCCCCAGTAGTGTAGTTTAAAACATTTACCTGCTTAGTTCATAATATTAGCATGTTAACATGGCTACTTAGCACCACAGAGCACAGAGGTTGGTAGTAACACTTTGAAGGTACTTGATCACAAACCAAACTATTGAATTTAAAACAAAATAAATGAAAGCACAAGATGAAAAATCAGGACATTAACACAGTCTGTACATTTCACTGTCAGGGCGCTGTGAGTGGGTGTTACCAAGTGTCTGTCCATCCTCCAGCTCTTGGTGTTGGGATATTTCAGTCTGTGGTGGTGGAGCAGCTGACCCTCACACTGACATCTCCAGACTGACAGTTATCCACAGGCTCTACAGAAAAGCCTTGTAGTAAAAGTGTTCCTATAGAAATCAGTGTTATCCTCTCAGAGCTGTGTTCACTTCTGTTGGCTCGTTCATGTTCTCCGTGTCAACGCAGGGTTACTGTGTCACAGTCTGACAGGAGGATGATGATTATTTCTCTTTCTCTCAAAGGTAATTTAACTCATGGGGGGGGGGGGGCTGTTAGAAATTGTTGATAAAATATAAATATGATTTATGTTCTTATGCAGATTGAATTAATTTGAAAACCACTCATATTGTAGCTTTATTGTGTTTTGGCTGAGTCGTGTGTCTAAATGTTTGTCATGCTCCTCTTCTGCTCCATGCTGCTGCTGCTGCTGCTGCTGTGTGTGTGTCCTCTTCTGTGTGGGTGTGTTGTGCTGTGCAGACAGGACTTGGACAAACAGAGGCTGCTGTCACAAGACTGCATAATAAACCAGACATTCAGATATTGGGATTCAGATGAGAGGATGTGTTCTTCCCCCTGTACGAGGTCAGAGGGCACATAAGGACATCACGCTGATGTCACACATTCTCCCTTCCATGATACTTATGGTCTTAATGCGGATTTGTATTGTCATGACGCCTCTTTTTCTCCTTCAGTCATTGTTTACAGGCATGACTGCTTGTCTGAGTGGTTTTTAAGTATGTACATGTGCATTAAGTGTCTGGACACGTATTTGCTTTTGACAAACACTTGGAGCAGGAGAGGGTGGGGTCGGGGGTGCTCCTGTTTGCTCGGCTGCACACAGTTCATGTGAGAAACACCGTCACCAGGCTGCCAACCATCTGCACAAGATGTGTGCAGTCACTGGATGCTGCTGACAAACGGTTCTTTTGGGAATATGTTCTCCTTTTGTTGTGATGCTCATCTGTGCGAGTACAGCTGTGGGATGTAGAGATGGTACAGCTGATGAGGCAGCTAAGTGATTTCTCCAGGGGTTCCCAAACTTGGGAAAGAAACTCTAAAGAGGGTCACAAGATGGATCCAAGAAGTCCTGAGGTGATCAACAAGTACAAAGAAGAACAGAAACCCCTGCCTCTTAAAATCGTGTTGTGTTTATGTTTGAGGAGTCAGGAGTTAACTTTACACGGTTTTAAATGGTCACAGGCCAAAAAGACCGGAAAGGAATTAGATCATCAGTCAATGGTGGTTTCAGCTTCTCTTCTTTTTGTTTTAAACCTGAACATCCATGGACTGATGCTGTGCATCACAGTGTATAAGAAGATGTCACTTTGTGCTTTGTTTTTGAATTTCAAACAGTTTTATTACAATGAGAGGATGAAATCAATCAGTTTATCGTGAAAATAATTTGACCAGCTCATATAGAAGACTTTATCGCATATTATTATTCATGAAGGGTTATTAACTTCATGATTCATTGACTGTGATATGTCCGTCTGTGGTTAACTTTATGTCTCAGCAGTCATGGACATGTACAGGAAATGTAATGATCAGTGATACTGACCTGTGGTCTACATGAAGGCAGCACATCACTGATGCTGCCTGTAGAATTTCTCAAAAAAGTGTGAAATACAAAGGTAGTTTATTGAATTTGAGGAATCATCCGCTACGACTGGTAAAGAGCAACTTGTTTGAACCATGAGCCATCTGCTGCTGGTAGTTCTCTACAAACCAAAGTGAGACAAAGTTATGATGAGTTGCGGTGCGGAGAGGAGAGCTGCTGCTGAGGAATGTGCATCAGATACCTCAGCCACTGTCTCCAATCTGTCCCTTCGGTGCAGCCAGTAACTGGCCAGGATCAGGCCTTGTGCCCCGTCTGCATTGTGAGCATACTGTGGTGGGCTGGGGTCACTATCACTGGCACCCCCCACACACTCTATGTCTGGGCTGATTGATGGTATTGAGACGGTTAGTGGGCATGCTGTCATCAGACTCACTGATAGCCTATGTGGAGATTAGTAGAGATTTAGTTATGTGTCAGGCTGATGTCATTAGCTCTGCCCTGTCAGAGTGACTGTGTGTGGAGTGGCCCACCTCCACACACACATGGGTTAATAAATCATTACACTCTGGCTGCTCAATGCTGACATTTAGGAAGGAGAAAGTTTCAGAGGAACAGCAGCAGATTTCACTTTCAACAAGTTGTCATAACTGTACACGTGTACTTCCTTCATAAAGTAATACACCAAAGAGTGTGTGTTGTCATATTGCAGCTACTAAATGTTTACACAGCCTGTATGACTACATTTAGATGTAAACATTTTACTGATCCTTGTTAAAGATATTAAATTAGCTGCTGAACAGAAGCAAAAAACGGTTCACAGGAGCTGTGGACGTTTTGCTATCGCTACACCGCTAATGTTAGCATTAGCAGCTGTTCAGTCAGCCCTTATCGAGGGGAAATGTTGAGTTTAGCATCAAACTTCCCTTCTTCTCTTCTTCTTTATTCACCAGCAGCTGTCTCCAGAAGTGGGAAGCATCTCTATCACATATTTTCTACTGAAGTTAGCATGTTAGCCAGTAGAGGGCTGCATTGGCAATCCATGGTCCCGCCGGGTCCCATAGCACCCAACGCAAATCTCGCAGGAGCAGGCGGTTTGAACTTTGCTGCGGGCGGGAACGGGTGGCTAAAAAAAAAACACTGCTGGAGCGAAAGGATGGAGTCAACAAATGAAGTAAAAAAAGACACTAAATTAAAACAACGAAATAGGAGCGCTATCCCTGAACAGTGCATCACGTACAAGCAGGCCAGGGAAACGAAACAAACAGCCCCATAATGACGTGTTTTCTCCTGCAGGACAGGAGAAGACACAAAATCAACGCGTCTCTATTATTGTGTGGGCATTAATTCTCAGAGTTTTGTGGGTACGGGCAGGAGTGGACATACACATTGCAGGAGCGGGTGGGAGTGTAACACACACGTTGCGGGTGCGGGCGGTAATGGTCAGAAATGATAGAAGAAAACGCGCCCGCGCAGGGCTCTACTAGCCGGCTAGCCCTGGCCTGTCCTGTGCAGGGCTCTACTAGCCAGCTAGCCCTGGCCTGTCCTGTCACTTTCTGCTACAAGTAGCGACTGACTATACCCTGCAGTCACTGCTAAAAACCAACCAAACAGCCCATTTAAAGTATGGAACTATGAATAATTTCATTCAATTCATATCTTCATTCATGATGATATGTGATTTAAATGTAGATTAGAGGACTACGTTACTCTGCTAAGCTAAAATGAGGCTCAATACCAGTTTGCTGCAACAAGTTTGACCATTTATTTCTCCAGGACTTCATTTAGCTGCTGCCTTGTTTATGTGGGACGATGTGGGACAGTGCAGCGCTGCACTGAACACCTTTGTGACCTTGTAAATTGTGCATGGCACGCTCACAAATCTGGTGGTCACTAACAGAGTGGTCTCAGAGCAAAGTTCTGTTGAATCTACAGGATGATTTCTCTTCTCTTCTCTTCTCTTCTCTTCTCTTCTCTTCTCTTCTGTGTTAATAGAGAAATGCAGAAACATGAATGACCTGTATCTGTTCATACTCATTCTGTGTTTGTGTGTAAAACAAAAGTTTAGGCAGAGAATATTCTTTCAAACAAATCTTTACTTTGTGTCATTCTCCCCAGTTGTGTCATGCTTGTGTCCTACATCACAGACACTATTTTTATGAATGAATTTTATGAAATATCTTTGATGAGTATTGATGAGGGCCTGGTTGAATATGAAACAGAAGAGAGAGCGTGCAGAATGTGCACTGAGTGGATTTTCAATCATTTCAGGATCACTAAACCCCTGACGTTTGCCGACTGTGTTGGAGATGAGCTGCCCCTCGGGTGGGAGGAAGTTTACGACCAGCAAGTGGGAGTTTACTACATCGACCACATCAACAGTGAGTACATTGTTTCTATACAGTATCGTCATCTGCACCACTGACCCTCTGCAGTCCCACAGGGAACCACAGAGAATATCAGCACTGAGCATCTCAAAGAAACCACATCAGCACTTTGACTTATTATCACATCTGTCTCATCTTTGTCATGTTGTCTTGTCAGAGACCACCCAGATTGAGAATCCGCGGACTCAATGGAGGCAGGAGCAGGAGCGTATGCTGAAGGAGTACCTTGTGGTGGCCCAGGAGGCCCTCAAAGCCAAGAAGGAGATGTACCTGGTCAAGCAGCAGCGTCTGGAGCTGGCTCAGCAGGAAATGTTGCTCTTCCACGAGCTCTCTGAGGACAACCGCTCCATCACCAGCAGTAAGCTACACTAACGCCCGCCTCTGACCTCATCTCTGCTCACCTGGTTTTTTGATGTCCCTACAGGAAGCAGTTAGGGTGCAGCTCTATAGAAAAGCTTCCAAATCCTGGCTCCTGGTTCACCCCACCCTGCCTTTTAACCACCCCCACCCTCTTTGCCCTCCTGACTCCAGCCAGCTGTCAAACACAAAGTGCTTGGGGGGGGGGGGGGGTGTCTACAGACAGCAAAGGCCAGGAGATGACACTGGATCTCCCCCCAGCACTCACTAGATCAGGTTAACTTTAAAATCATCCCTGTAAACTGACTGCTGATCCACCTCTGTCCTTCTCTCTTCCTGTGTTCACAGCACTCTCCAGCTCGTCCTCAAATGCGAAATACGACCCTGACCAAATAAAAGTGGAAATAGCTTGTAGACGAGAGCGGGTAAGTCATTATCAGAGGAGAACAATGGGAGAACAGTGAGGGGCTCTTTGGGCAGAAAAGGGGACCAGGGTGTGGCCCCTACAGGATACTGTGGCTCTGGCCTGGGGCCTCCAGAGGATGAGGATGAGATCATCATTAAAGGTTCAGGCAGAGGCTAGGTTACTGACTCACATGGCCAAGATGGACATTTCTCTGAGATCAGTCATAAGGGTGAGGGTGTTTCCTGCGCTGTTGTTCTGCACACATGAATGTGACTCGATGTGACTGTAGATATGTGTTAACTAGAACAAATCAGAGTTATCAGAACTATAACAACAACTGCAGAGAGATGGTGTTTGTGAACAGTGTGTGACACAGGATGCCCAGGATGTCCCCTTTCATTTTATGATAGAAAGTAGGTATAATGTTGCTGTATTTTATTTAAAACTTTATTTAACCAGGAAAAATGTCTCATTGAGATTAAAAAATCTCCTTTACAAGAGTGTCCTGGCCAAGGCAGCAGCAGCACCATGAACGAAAAATGATTGCAGCCATTTGCATCCACACTAAAAATGAGGACAGATCCTACTGACTTTGATGTAATGACCTTGAATCTGGCATCAGAATCAGGTCAGAGTTTCAGATTGTCCGCTGCTTTGGTTTGAAAGTAATGAGATGTCATCAGCTACACTTTACAGCTTATAGCTGGTTAGCCTGTTAGCATGTTGACATTCATATGGAGCTGCTGACCCTTCTGTAGACTCATACATAACATTATGTCAAATCACACATCACTTTCACCATCTGATGTTCATTACTGTGACACTGTGCATTGAATTAAAATTAGACAAAAATGTTCAAACACAAAACAAAATCCAAGTAACATGTGAATCGCAGTTTGCCTTGGGTTTTGTGAAACAGTAACGCAACATGCACAGTACAACAACAGTTTGCAGATTTACAAGGAAGGATTGAAAAAATAAAGGTGAACACTGAAGCAGCAGGGACTGCTGGAGGTCGACATCCTCTCGATTACATCACTTTTACCGCTCTAGACCCTGATGACATCATCAGAGTGGTGTGAGTGGACAATTTCCTTCAGACACATAGGAGTCGTCACACAACTATTTCAGGCTGAAAAATAGCATGATGAGTAAATGAACATAGTGTGTGAAACAAGTTGCCCCTTTTTTAATGCTGGCTGTGCCTTTTTAAATAAATGTACGTAAGCTCTTGAGGTCACAGTGTCTCATTGTACATGAGCAGCAGATAGGTGTCGGTGTCAGAATCGTCCTCAGGACAGAGAGGCTGCAGAGTGAGACCTACTGCGTATGTACATCTCTGTATAAACACAGCCAAACATTCCTGTGTGTGAATAGTCATGACTAAGCAGTTCTGAGTGGTGCTGGTGGTGAGAGAAGCCCATTGTGTGCGGCGCTAACCTGGTGGCCGGCCTTGTGTCCACAGCTCTCCAGATTGAAGCAGGAGCTGGCCCAGGTGAAGCAGGAGCTGCAGTATAAGGAAATGGGAGTGGAGACCCTGCAGGAGTGAGTGTTCCTCTGCCTCCGTGTGTCCCAGGCCCACCCTTCCTCCTGTTGCCACCCTTCTCCTTCCTACGACCCCCGGCCACGCTGCTCCCCACCCAGTGGCCTTTTCCCCTTTCTATTCCCTCTCTCTCTCAGTGCTGGGTCTCGTCCTTTATCTCCAGCTTCAACTGTCTGTCTGTTTATTCTTTTTCCTCTTCACACCTCTCCTGTGTTTCATGTCGTTTATCCGCTTTCATGTTTGAAATATCCCCTCTTGATTCCACTACTTCCCATGGTGGACAAATAGTTTATTTTCATTATGTGATATATTTGGGTCACTTCACACATGACACATTGTCAGGACTCACAAACCCTTTGGCCCATGCAAATGGAGAGGGTTTTCAAAGAATAACCAGGAGACACTTTTCTTTAGTTTTTGCTTAGAGGCAGTTTCCATTTTCCTTTAGTTTGTGTTGGTATTTAAACACACACACACACACACACACACACACACAGCGTCCTTCTGTGCTGGGAACATTTCACAGTGGTTCCAAATTTAATGTTAGAAATAGAAGCTCCACCTCTTGGAGGAAAAAAAAGAGAGTGTTTGAGAAAAGGCAAATGGAGGGAGTTTTTGATGGAATAGGGGACTCCACCTCAGGAAGAGGATGCACCAGTGGAGTGCAGGGAGCCAAGGCTCAGCCTGGAGAGGAAGTTGCTCCATGGAGAGGGGAGGGGTAGGGTGGGAGGGAGAGGGGGGGTGTGGGCTTGAGAACAGTTCCAAAAACACAGAGATATCTGGCAGCAAATTCCTCTGCACTTCCTGAGTCCTGGCAAAGAGTCTCTTATCTCTTAGATAATACACAACTCGAGTGATTCCCAGAATAGCCAGGAGAATACACAGCTTGCAGAAAACATGGACGCATCCTCCTCTGGAGAGTTCCTATGTGTGTGTACACGCACTTGCATTTGTGTTTGTGCCTTTGTTTGCGTATGTGCACGCGTCCCATTGTTTCTTCTGGGTTGGTTTTTGCCTAGTGGGGTTGAGGCCAGGAGGGATCCTACGGTTGTTGTTTTCAGTGTCAGCTGCTGTCAGCAGTAGAGCTAATTGTTGTCCACTCCATGACACATCAGATACAGCAAACAAACAGTTTGTGATGCAGAAATCCCCACACCAATCACCACTACTTCACAAGAGGAGTTCAGGTTAATGTGCAGACAGTTTGGTGTGTGAGTATCTTCTCCTCTCATCTGCTCTCCACCTTATCTCCAAAAACTTCTCAAATTTTCAGACATGGCACAGACACTGTGCTTCCACACACCCTGCCTCTTTTTCACAGAAACATTGAGGCCCTAATGGATGTAAACAGATGTTAAAAAACAGAAAAGGCATATGATCTACTCGACAGTATGTAGAGTGGGGGGCACTGAGGGGTGGCTTTTTTTTTTTTTTTTTTGCTAAGCATATAAACTCCCAGGCCCTGCCAATGGGGCAGGGGGAACAAAGCAGGGCTTGTTTTGAGAGGAAGAGGCAGGGTCGGGTGGATGAACAGTACCTGCTGTTGAAGGGGAGTGAAGGAAGCGGGCTGTGGTGAGAGTGGGGGCCACGTGCCAGGCCCAGTGATGGAGGAGGCACCAGGCCTCAGTCCTCCAGCACCCAACCAACACGCCAACCAAACCCCGTCCTCACACACACACACACACCGAAGGCAGAGAGACTTCACAGCACCAGTGCAGGCTGCCTTTGTCAAACTCCTACGTTTTTTTATTTCATAATCTACATACACTTTAATCATATGTGGTCTGGACGGACTTCTCTGAGAATCCCCCATCGGGTTTCACCTCCAGATGAAGGAGCCTTTGAATGCAGCACTTTAAAGCCTGACACTCTAACTCAGCATGTGGAAACAAAGATGAGCATTTACTCTGGACCATCACATGCAGTGTCAGGATTTCATAAGTGACCACAATCTAAAAAAAACTGTTTTTATTACCTCACACAAAAATACCTCAGATGCTCATCTGATAATTATTTTTACCAAAAAAAACAACAACTCTTAACTCTCTCATGAGATATCTCCAGTGAGTTTCAGACCACAGGGTCGTCTCCTCTTCTTCAGTGTGAAGCTGCAGCCTGTGACCAGGGAGCAGTGAGGGAATCAGTCTTTATTTCCAGCAGCTTCACTCTCCTTTTTCTTGCTTTGTTTTCTTCTGCAGACTTGACCTGGTTGCACAGGTTACAGGTTGTATCCAAATCCAGACTCTGTTAACCTTAAGTTGAGTAAAACTCAGATCAGTTTAACTCAGGATCTATTACTATGGTAATGCAATGCATGGCAGCTTTTCTTCGAGCCTTTGCCTCCTGACAGGTTGTTTCACTTCCTCATTCACACAGTCAACACTCGTGAACTAACAGAAACCAGCAGGACTTTAGCTTTAATTTCTAGTAAATAAACTCATGTCTGTTTGATGATGGATGAGCTGAAGAAACTGGCATCTTCATTCACTCTCTTTGTGCATTGATGTCCCACATTAATATTTCTGTCTCCACTGGATTAAAATGGAGGCTATGCTCTTTATTTACCCGTTACCGTGGTAATTTGTAATATTGGAAATCCGGTGACTTTTCTCTATGAACATATTCAAATCTGAATGAACCGTCTCTGATCAGGTGATCTGGACCTGAAAACTCACCATCTCACTGTTAGTTTGTTAAACCTGCTCTCATCAGCCTGTCGCTTTGTCTGAGTGAACATTTTGTTTTCTCCCCCCATACTTATAACAAGTCAATGACATTGCAACATGTCAGGGGATTATTTTGCTCTCCACAGATCTTTTTTGGGGCGGGGGGCTGAATCAGTGGACAGGTGAACTTAGCTGCTCAGCCAGGATGAAATATCTGCACCAGTTATGCAATAAAATATTGGAGCTCGCTCACAAATCTACAAATACATTGTAGCACAGATTGACCTCCATAGTTTCCTACATCATCTTGTTTGTAAGTGGAAACTGCTCCATTAAACAGGAACTGTACATTTTATTGTTAATAATAATAATAATAATAATAAAAAAACTTTATTCCAACTTAAAGAATAACGCAGTGAAGAAAAAGAAAGGACAAATCTGTCACTACTGAAGTTTCCAGATTAATGAACTCTACCTTCAAGCACCAAATGAAAGAATATTTACACACCATCAGTGTCAGAGCAGAAATCTGAATGTGTGTGTTTGTGCCACAGGATTGACAGGAAGATGTCCTGCAGCCAGACCAACTACAAGCTGGACGAGGCTCAGGCCATCTTCAACGAGCTGCGCAGCATCAAGAAGGCCATCAGCACAGGCGAGAAGGAGAGGCAGGACCTCATCCAGGTAGCTCCGTCCACACCTCTCCTCTAACCTCACCCCTGTGAAGTGTTCTCTGCTGACCCCTAGCGTCTGTTCACCTCTACTGATCGGCTGCATCTCATCATTGTCTTTTTAAAGCACATTTCCAGACATCTGAATCACCGACCACCTCTCTGATTTTGTCAGCACAGATACGATGGAGCAATAAGAGATGAATAATAGACGGTGATTCAGTCTGGCTGTCAGGACACATCTGCTGAAGCATTCCTGGCAAATATCACAGAGTGTTTATGATTATATTACTGGAGGCAAATGACACGTTTTAGGTCACATAACCACAATAAACCCGCCTTGAAAAACAGCTGTTGTCATTTAACTGTTAGATTTATGACTGCATTTCTGTTGTTTTGTTGTTAATCACATTAAATGTATATTAACCCTAACACCCACTGGCCCATCCAGGGCCCAGCAGGCCTAGCAGTAATTAGACCGTCACTCCAGTGGGTGTTCAGGGGTTAAAATTGTTATTCTTTGGGTGTTATTCAGGCGCCACTTGAACAGAGGCTATAATCCTCACTGCAGTAGCCCTGGGTTCGATTCCACCTGGTAGCCCTTTGCTGCGTGTCCTTCCCCCTCTCTCTCTTCCCATTCCCTCTCTTTCTCCAGCTGTCCTGTCAAAAGAAAGGCATAAATTATTATTCTCATTCTTACAATCAGTGTTCCCTTCATATTGTTTAATGAGTGTTTTATTTCACAGAGCCTGGCCAAGCTGACGGTGCACTTCCATAGCAGTCTATCCATCAGCGACTCGGCCAGCGAAGTAGCCAACAGCACTGGGACTGTGGGTGACTCGTGTAGTTTGCAGCAGTACTGTGACACCGGCTGTCAGACTGACATCATGGGAGAGGTAAGAGACAGTGCTTCTCCTCCCTGACTCCCTCTAAAACAGGGTTTTAACACTGTGAGGATGAATCAGAGGATGTGGGGACTGACTTCAGAGACCTGAACCACAATTAGCCTCATAACTAACTGCAGCCCCCTCCCTCAGGAACTCACTCCTTAAACCCATCCCAACATTCAAAACCATGCTCACAACCCACCTTTTTAAATTAGCTTTAATGTATAGGTTTGTGTGTTTAGCACTGTGTTAATGCTGTTGTAGAGTATATTTAGTCTTCGTAAAAGCACTTATACATAAAATGTATTATTATTAATATTGTTATAACTCAGGAAAATCACGCAGATATAAAAGTTAGGTTTTTTTTACTTCATGGGTGCAAAAGAAAAACAGCCATAAATGTGTGTGGACTACATGAAAACGGTGCTTGGTGAAACATCAGAAATTGTCCAAGAGTCACTGTGTTGAGGCTTTCTTCAGTATCTCACTCATCCAGTGATGGTAGTGGAGCTGCTTACAGATAATTCAACAAACCTTCATCAGAGACAGCTTGTCAGTATGTAAACAACAGGCTCAAATTCAGAGCTGAGGTTGTGGCACACAGCTGATTCACTTGGGTGTGATGTGGGATGTTGTTGGGGGGTGATACTTGTGGCCACTGGCCTGAAAGAATGATCAGTTGCTCAAATGCTGACTAGATAAACTACAGGAAGCTCCCTGTACTCCCTCCATGCATGTGCAATGACTAACCGTTAATATTATGATCAACTTGTTCCTGTAATCCATCTCTGCAAAACTATGTGTGATGTAAACTGCTGTGACCTAACAGCCCCTTCATTTCTCTCCATCTAGTACGGTTCTCAAGATTCACTGCATTTGGTGGACAAAGTGAAACTCAACTGGCAGTATGAGGAAGCCAAGAAAAAGTAAGTATGCCTGGCAGCATGTTGTTTATCAGCCGTAGTACTATGAGACACAGCCATGCAGCACTGACTCACGGGCCCCCATCGGCCCCCTCTCGCTCCTCAGCGTTGCGCGTCGTCCAGTGGGAGGGCGCGTTATGAATAGTATTTGTGCCTGGTGGCCGTGGCTGCTGAGCGCTGTCTGGCCAGCGGAATGAGCTGGGTGGTCACATTCTTGCCTGGCCACGCTGCTGCTGACTGTGTGCTGCCTTTGTGTGTGCAGCCCCAGAGAGGCCTGCACACCGCCTGCCTCAGAGCACACCCTGCCGCTCCATGAGGCGGTTTAATGTACACACACTATAGCTCCACCTATAGCACAGAGCTGAATTACATGTTTGGAGAATCAACGCTGAGCGGCGCACGAATGTGAGCTCAGCACAGGTACCGTACTGCACGTCAGGAGGTCGTGTGATAAGAGCTGCAGCAGCATTTAGTGACCATGTTGTTACGCCGGCTCCATTTTTTTTTACAGGATTCATGTTGCTGTGGTGACCCAGCAGCAGCGATGCCAACCATGACATCAGGGAGAGAGGGAGGGAGGGTGAGAGGGAGAGGGGGAGAGACCTGTGGAAACTTGCATGCTCTGTCACTGAGTCACTCTGTCTGAAATCCAGCACACATAAACACAGTTATTTTGCTCCCTGAGATCCTACTTAACTCTGTCTGCGTCAACGTCTCGGTGACACAGACACACACACACACACACCTGATGCAGCAGGTCGCTCAGATAGAAATTACTCCTCAGTCTGCCGTCATCGTGGTCGCAGCAGTAACTGTCTGGTCAACTCAAACATGAGGCCTTGGACGCAGTGTGTAACATGAGGTCAGTAACCTCTCATGCAGATGTATTTGCGTATATAAGTCTGGACCTCACCTGCACCTGTGCCAATATTAACACTGTTTATGTAGAAATATTAAGTTTATACTGATACTGGTGTGAAGCTCCTGGGCCCCGAAGATCAGAGTTGAAGTGACTGAGTCACAGGTACAGAGCCACTGCTGTTGTGTTGATGGTTAAAGATGCTTTCAAGGCTCTTACATCTTCAGTACAGATAATTTACTAGTAAACCATTTTTATACAGAAGTATCATATAATATGTAGACTCTACCTGAGTCTCTCTGTAAATCAGCCCCCCCTGGAAACCATCCTCAGATCCCTGGTCCAGATGAGCCAGAGGTTCTCACAGCTGCATCAGCAGTCATCTCATAAAAGGTGAAAGGTGAAGGATTATGTGTTGGTCTGGTCTCCTGACTTCTTGATGTGACTGCTTTGCTGTTAGTGTTTTATCAATAACCAGATCAGATACATTTTCTTTACCACAATACAACTAGGACAAATGACTCTTGTCCCCATTTTTCTCTCTGGGTTTTTTTCAAGGTGAAGTATTTAATATTTGACAAGTTTAGTTCAGACAGTGGATTGGACTGTTCACTCCCAGGCCCATACTGACATGAGGTTTTTAGTGACTGAGCTTCAACTGGACTGAAGGGGGCAGTAAGTCATTATTCTCATCATTAATTCTCATTAAGAGTTTCAATGATGGCAGCAAAAAACCTTCAGATTTTGTTTTGCAAAGCTCTGTTCTTATCCATAAATAGCCCCTTGAATTTATTTATTCTTGAGCCACAGTACAGGTTGCAAGTCTAAGTCTAGGTATTTAACCTGTGTGGCCACCACCATTTTATTTGTGGTGATGATGCCATGAAGGGTTAAGACTGATCACCTTCCACTTCTCTATTTGTCTGTCTCTGTTTAAGGGTAGGAGTCACAGTATGTATTACACCTATATACACAATTTGACCTTTAAATACTCAAACCCAGGTGAGATCCATATAAATCAGCAGAGCCTTCCTGTGTGACATTGAACCCTCCATGCTGTTCCTCAGGGTGCAGAGCATACAGCACCAGCTAGCACAGCTGGACAGTGAGAGCTGGTCGGGCCGGGCCGAGGCGGACCGCGACCGGGATTTCATGCAGCTCCTGCGTGAGAAGGAGGCTCTCCTGCAGGAGATCATCCTGGTCAGCAAGCAGCAGCATTCTCCAGAGACGCTCCTGCAGCTGGAGGAGGAGCGCTCCAGGTTGGAGGAGGAGGTGCAGAGGGCCCACAGCTCCCAGAGCCAGGGGGCCAATCAGAGGTGAGGATAGAGATTAATTCAGGATTATGTCAGATTTTGGAGTTGGACACAAGGCTTTAAGGATAACAAATATCTTTTTGGTGCTGGCTGCAATTTACAGTTGTAAATTAGGTCCAAATTAAGTTATCGCTTGATTCATGTAACATCAAATCTTAGGGGACTGGAAAATCTGAGCCAAGGGACAGATGCCACTCCTAAATTTTATAATACTAATCAACAGTTACCCTGATCAACCTGACTCTGTAGTTGTGATAAATCCCAGTGAGCTGTCGGTGGTTGAGTGTGTGGTGTGTTTATACTGGAAAATAATAATAAAGTTTACTTAAAACAATCAGAACACATACTAAACACACAATGACAAAGTCACAGCTTGATTATGATAATGTCCTAACAGTGTATTAGAGAGATCAGTGTGTGCAGTCAGGACGTAGTGTTCAGTTTCAGCCCAGCACGTGTGTGATGTGAGCCCATCAGTGGAATTCCTCCCCTTCCATATGAAGACACGTCGTGCCTCAGTGTGTGCTCACTATCAGAGCATCTGTTACTTTTGCTGCTGTGCTGGTGTAATTGGAGGGAAGTACGGGCGCCCGCATGACTCACTGTATCATGTAAGATGAAAACTCTGCTCTCTGATGTGGACCCGCTGGCTGACACATGTCCACATGATTGTTTTGGTGTTAAGGACAGAACACACACACACACACACACACACACACACACACACACACACCGCACTGCTCTGCTCAGCTCCTCTAATGTACCTAAGTGAATTTCATGACAGGATCCTGCAGCAGGAGAAGAGGAATGTTCTCCTGAGACAGCTGGAGGAGGCGACGCGCATCACCACCTACCTTCACTCCAGCTAAAGAGGTGTGGTACATGCTCATTCCCAAAGATCCTCCCTGATCCTCACTGCAGATGAGTCTTGTCTCATGTCTCTCTCTTGTGTTTGCGCGCAGCCTGTCGGCCAGCTCTCTGACGGTGTCGTCCAGCAGCAGCCGGGGGTCTCTGGCCTCCAGCAGGGGCTCCCTGGCGTCCAGCCGAGGCTCCCTCAGCTCCATCAGCTTTAGTGACATCTATGGTCTCCCCAGTACGACCGTCATGAGGGGGCAGGAGAACCGCCCGACCCCCACCTTCGCTACTTGTTGCCCCGGAGACCATATCCAGAGACTGTTCCATGTTCAGTCCCGACCCTCTGACCCAGAGTAAAACTAAACGCTCCCATGATACTCCGCAGTCCCTGGCCTCCCTCTCCTCTCGCTCCTCGCTCTCCTCCCTGTCGCCACCCAGCTCCCCCATGGACACACCCTACCACTCTGCCCTTCAGGACTGCCCCCTCACCCAGATGACGGAGGAGTACATGGAGCAGGCGGGTCGTGGCCTGCTGGAGGGGCTGCGGGCACAGTCGCAAACCGTGTCCCACACAGCCATGCTGAGCAGCGAGGACACGGTCAGCTCCGCCACTGCGCATCAACTGGACAACAAGAGCCACAGAGAGAGCGCCACTCAGGGGGCATTTACCTCCACAGGCAAGTTAAAGCCAACAGCTGATCACTGGCCTAAAGAGTGAGAAGTGCCTGATGATTAAATGGATGTTTATTTTATTGAAGGAGTGACTCTGAGAGGAAACAGCGCCAACAGAAGCGGCAGGAGGGCCAGGAGAGTGTCTGCAGGGGTGTCTGAGGACGCCCTGGCCACTGACAGTGGGGTCTTTGAGGCCTGGGGTAGGAGGTGAGAGAAAAATCCTCAATAATAATGATTTAACAGAACATAATCACTAAGGTGTAACAGTGCCACCTAGTGACAAAAGAAAACATTGAAAATACATTGAAACTCCACTGTGAGCTCTGGTGGCTGGCCTGATCACATCACTGTGTCAGTATATGCGTACAGGTTAAAAAAGAGTTTGATCACAGCTGCACAGACCTGTTTCTGTACAGAACATGTGTTACATGACTGGAATATGTTCAGATGATTTAAGCAACGGTGTGTGTGTTGACTCCTCCAACAGGGCAGAAGAGTCTGAGGAGGTGTCATACATCAAAGAGCTGACGTCTGTGAGTGAGCCCACTCAGATCCAGCTGGGACTGCTGTGAGTAAACTGGTGGTGTACAGTGTTTATGGGTGGCAGGCTAATCCTGTCAGCGTCTCACTCCATGTCCTCTCTGCTGTACAGGTGGGAGTCGAACTCTCAGTCTCTGAGGCTGCATCTGCTGCAGCTCAAGAATTTAAACAGGTCCATCGTGAGAGACGGTTACAAAGTGTGAGTATGATCAGCTTCAGTCATTAAAGGTTTGAGATTTGAGCTTCTGCAGACAAGCTGCAGGCATCAGCCAGTTAGCTCAGCTTAGCATAAAGCTAACAGAGCTGAAGCTGAAATCTTGAAAAAAATGAAACTGAAACATTTCATGTTAAGTCAACTTTATGTCTAGAGCAAAGTGAAGAAGGAAGAAGGAATAAAATGAAGGAAAATGAAAAGAAAATAAAGCAAGTAAAAAACATGTAAACAATAAAAAACACCCAGAAGCACAAACGCAATGATGATCATGACAGTTGACTAAAAGGCCAGTGAATAAAATGTGTCTTTGGCCTAGATTTAAAAATCAGGATGAAGGGAACTTATTTCATTTACAATACTAATTATTTTGTTAATCCCCAAAGGGAATGATACAGTATACATCTGTCTGCTCTGCTACTGTGGAGAGGATGGATATTATTACTACCATAACTTCTCATAGAGGTTTATAGAAGGAAGCATCACACATCTGCTGTGTGCTCAGACATGGAGTGACCAGGTGACATGAAGCTCCTTCTTGAGTCCTCCCTGTGTATGTAACTGTGACCAGTCACCACAGCGGTGTTGTGATAATTGTTGTGTTCATGCTCAGGTACGTGAAGGTGCACTTGATTCCACTGGACGCCGGCAGGGCCTGTGCGTTTTACTGTTGTACGGCATTGGAGCCACAGTCCCAGATGAGTTTCAACGAAGGCTTCCGCATTCCTGTCCCTGCAAACGCCCTGGGGGTGTGCGCCCTGCAGCTCTCCGTCTGCTCCCTGGGACCTCAGGCTCAGGAGGAGCTACTGGTGGGTCCGACCGCCTAGGCGCCACCACCTCAGACACTCAGACAGTGATCCTACCACCTCAGAGGGAGGGTGAAGCTGCAACAGCTCAAAGTTTATTGATCTAGAAGGAAATCATGAAGTTGTCTGTTTTTGCAGGGTACGGCCCAGGTGAGCCTGGCAGACTGTGAGAGCAGCGCAGACATGGTTTACCACTGGCTACGAGTCCAGATGTTGAGTGGGACAGAGGCGACGCGGCCCGAACAGAAAACCCTCAGCCACCGAAGACACCATGATGGGCAGGAAGATGAGCAGAGGCCCAGAGTCATGGTAACCACACACACATATTAGATCAGGAAATAACTGCAGAGTGAAGTAACGGTGAACTTTACAGACAAATACTAAAATACAAATGTAGCACTTTTATTAGCACTCCCATTTTCCAGGAGGTGCAATAAGATTTAAACCATTCTTTGGCTCCATCACCTCATGTGGCAGCATGATGCGCACACAGTAACTGGAAACATAAAACATCCCAGGTCTTGCGCAGTTGACATGACCAGAACAAGTCACCCACTGATCATGACTGGGGTGCTCTGGATCTGTGGATGGCAGCATGTTCAGTATGAACAGCAGTCCATCAGTCAACAGCCTGGTCAACCCTGTGGTCACATCAGATCTGGACTCACGTTCAGATCCATCTCTCATAGATAATGCACATTTTTAGTCAAACTCACACAGTTCAGGACTCCTTTCAAAATAAAACCGCATACTTATACGTGGCTTTTTATTGTGACAGCCCAGAGCTCACTTGTGGGACAATCATGCTGTGGATTCAGCATCTTGACGCCCCACCTACCAGGTGGACAAAAGATGTTGGAGATGGGCAAGTGCTCACTAACACAGATGTAAACTTTCTGTATGTTGAGAAAAAATCTTAGTCATTTTTCAATCACATCAACATCAGCAACAATGAAAAGAAAAATATAAATGAAATCACAGAGTAAAATGAAATGCACCTTTAAAGAAGCTCCTGTGTGAGACAAGTGCAACTGTAGCTTAACAATAACAAAAGGCGTTGTATGTTCTTCTGCATTCAGCACATACAGCAGACCCTTGGGGCACACCACAGGATAGAGCCCTGCACGGGCCCAATACGTCGGCCCCAGCCCGGCCCTGTGTAGTGTAGGCTACATTATCAGTTTGTCACGTGTAACACAATGCAATTAAGCACATGCTGAGACGTGCCTATGAGAACCACTGCGCAGAATGAGAGTTATTAATGTAACTTGGGGTCAGTGAGCCCGAGTCCGGTCTGAGTCCGGCCCGAGTCCGGCCTGACATATTCATGAAAAAACGGTCCGAGCCCGGCTTGAATTCACGACAGGCCAGGACCCCGCGGGCCCCCGCGGGCTTGCAGGGCTCTACCACGAAAAATGATGAGTTTTAACTTATCTCCTCTGCTTAAAACACCCCCATCTAACAGAGCTGAGAGAACACACCAGACTACGGCTCTGTGTAATGGATTTTCTCTCTCTCATATCTTTGTCATCATCCTGTGACTGCTCAGTCATCTAATGCTTCCACCTGCTGACACATTAACAAAAAAACAGCAACCCCGAGCCCTGAGGTGTTACCATAACAAACAAGTAACCAAAATTGGAGGAATTCCACCACAAACTGTTGCTCAGCACTTGTTAATAATCTGCAGGTGTGGAGAGGCTGTGTTTTTCAACACGCCTCCACACTCTGGAGGCGTGTTGATTGTGTGAAGATGGTGCTTGATCATTTTCTCTGTGACATCACAGGACAATGTTTGCACTCATCTGTCACGCACCGCCACCGCAGAGCGCCACACAGAGCTGGAGCTGCAGAGGCTGGAAAAGAGGGAGGAGCCAGGGGAGGCGGCATCTGAGAGGTGATGAAATTTCCTGCTCAAGTCAATGTCTGTCCTGTCTCCTTTTGCCCCAGGCATGTGTGTGTTTTGTTGTGACATGGGTGTATCTTGCAGGAGCTGGCAGGCGGAGTCTGTGGACAGCGGCTGCAGCAACAGCACGGCGTTCACAGCTCCCTGCTCCGAGAGCCTGTGTGCAGAGGGCGTCTGCATCACCACTGGAGGGCGCTGTGATCAGACAGCCAGCAAGCTGTGCACAGTGAAGGTAAAGTGCAGGGCAGCGAGGGTGTGTGGTGCCTCTTAGTCATCCACCAATGAGTCTGTGGTGCAGGTGCAGTGAATTTCTGTTGATTCACAGGTGGAGAAGGCCACCATGACCGAGGGCTTGTACCCAGAGCCAGTGCGAGTCCGGCCCAAAGAGAGGGGCGGGCGCTGGGGTCACGCCTCGCCCTTTATGCGTGGCAGCACCATTGTTCGTTCTCAGACTTTCTCCCCTGGGGCTCGCAGCCAGTATGTGTGCAGGGTGAGTTTCTAGAGAAGAGAAGACATGTGATGCTTTTAATTGTCAGTGTGTGTTGACTGACATTTATGACTCTGTTGTTGATATTTCTGGTTTGACCGCCCTGTGTGAATTCTTTCTCTGCATACAGTAACTGAATTTACCTTACAGTTGTACCGCAGCGACAGCGACAGCTCCACTCTACCAAAGAAATCGCCTTTTGTCAGAAACACATTGGAAAGGAGAACATTGCGATACAAGCAGGTATGGACTGTTACTCGTTGGAAACACATGTCAGAGTGTGTTAAGAGTTGAGTTTCTGAATTGGGTTTATGTGTGAGCAGCAGTCATACCGCTCCTCCCTGGCTGAGCAGCCAACCCGTACCTCCCTGGACCTGGAGCTGGATCTCCAGGCCTGCAGGACGCGTCAGAGGCAGCTTATGGAGGAGCTGAGCGCCCTGAGGGAGCTGAAGCTGCGACTGGAGGAGCCGCAGGCCAGGGAGGCCACCGAGCTCCCCCACTGGGCTCTGAGGGACGAGCGCTTCCGCTGCCTGCTCAGAGAGGCCCAGAGACAGGTGAGACTGCCGGCACAAGGTGCCGTAGGTACCTAACACACCACCTGAGCTTTGACCTGGTTCGGCAGCACATGACTGTTTGTTGTTCTCCAGGCCAACCAAAGCAAGCAGGAGCAGCGTCAGGAGGAGGCGGTGGAGAGGAGGATGAGGAAGGCTTCCAAAGAGGTTCTGCAGATGAGGGGGCAGAGTCAGAAGGAGCCCCTGCCAGTGCAGACATTCAGGTTGGGACTGTGGTGACTGCTGGTGGAACTGACAGTGAAATTAGGCCGTCAGCCCAGATATTAGACACATTTCCAAATAACCAGAATATGTAGGTTCACATAATAACAAGACCAAATGCTCACAGGAATGTTCCAGCGACCCAACCCTTCACCACCCCTGCATCAAAGAGTCAAATCACAGAGCACATCAGGCTTGTTAAACTGTTGCAACTTGCATTGTTTTACATCACTGCCTGCTGGAAAATAGTCGGCCTCTGCCCCGCCCCGCTACTGCTGTTTCTGGGGGCGTGTCACCATCACCTCACCTGTCAGCCAGTAAACTATTTACAGGAGCATATATCACTTATAATCACGCACATGCACGATAATAGTACAGAATAGTTTTGCAGTTTCATTTTTCAAATGAAACTCAGCAGGGGCGGAGTGGCACAGTGTGCACAGACTCACTTTCATACTTTATTCATTTCAATAACTGCAGGAAATCTTTAACCAGTTTCTGGTTGTGACATTTAAATGAGTTTCCAGTTTTGGTGACTTTTTTTTAACTGTTGAATATTTACCTTTGTACCATTAAAGGCCATTACAGGACAGGGTGCCATTTTTTTTTCTTTTGTTTTCAGGTTTTTATGCCTTTATTACAGCAGAGCCGGATAGAGACAGGAAGTTTGGGGGGGGGGGCACACATCAAAGGGCTGCTGGGTGGAATCAACCAGCAGCCAGTGCAGCAAAGTCTATAGCCTCTGTTTAGAGGTTAGAGTGAGCTAGATGAAGCTCTGCTCAGACACTTCTGACCAGTACTGTGTGATATATATAGGCCAGTAGAAAGAGAGAGGATACAGTCTGCACATACCAAGAGATCTGAAGAAAACATCTTCATAAAATCATGTAGGCCCTGACATCTGAGACATGAAGTTCACTGTGAACATATAGGTATGTGTGTGTGACCATATGTTCTGTTTCCTTCTGTCTGCAGAGAGAAGATGGCTTTTTTCACAAGACCAAGGTTCAACATACCTCCTTTACCAGCTGACGACGTATGAGCGCTCGTTTATGTGACTAAACATGAAGTATCTGTCAAACTATTCATGAAGTACAACGTTGTTTCTACCGAGGACACGGGCGGGCGGGGTGACACTCAGATGATGTTGAAGATTAGAAGGTTTCGCATTTTCAGAAGTGTTTGTGCGGCTATTCCTCTAAACATGAACACAGCAGACACACACCTATCGACAACAGCACAACTGTTCGTTTCCTTTTTGAAGAAGTTGCCTTTCATGAGGAAACGGTAACTCTTCACCCGGAGTTACTTCTGTTGTTTGTGCTCACAAAAAGGCTGGAAGACGGGAACAAAAGTCGGTTTGGACAAATTCACTGTACTGTAACTTATTTTATAGTACTTTTCCTGAAGGAAAAAAAGCTTCCTGCTTTTTAAGTGTATTTTGTAGCTTGGAACAAATAGCACTTCAGTGTTTTTACATACAGTAAAATGGAACTATTGTCTGATTTTTGTTTCCTGTTTCCTAATTCTTAAGAGTTATTTACATCAAATGTCACTTTGTAATCCTTGTAATCCATTTTATCACTGATGTCCTTTTTGTTATGTTATTAAAATTAATATTAATTCATGTACTTTTCAATATATGGATGGATATATGAAACACTGTACTCAGATTTTTAATGATGTCTGTATGAACATCTGCAGTGTTACCTCTTGTGAAGATAAAAACCATTAAACCACGTCTCCATGCTTTAGTGTTTGTCAGTTCTGATTCAGATGCACCTGTGCAGGGATCAGGGTTATTATAGTTGACTAAAGTTCACTAAAACTACAACTAGCAGCTCAAACGAGCTTTGTTTCTTGTTTTTGTAGAAATACCTTAAGTTGCAGGAAGAAAACGCCACAGCTCAATGTTGGACTATTTCAAGTACAACCCCAAGAACATTGGTGTGACGCAACTGAAAGGGACAAAATCCCACAAATTTTAAAGTTCATCTTCGGAGCTCTGGCAGAGAAGCTTCTACAAATCGAGGCTTTCCTCCTGATACCAGAAAAACTAAGCCTAAAATTAAACTGGCCAATTCCTTAAAAATAAAAATGAACTAAAACTGCGAAGTCACTTGTTGAACTAAAACTGAAATTCTAAAACGCAAACTGTAAAACTAAATGAAAACAAATGAAACGTTTTGAAGAGCACATCGCTTTCTGCACACGCAAACATTTTCCTTTCAAATGTGTTACACTTGAGTTTTCTGCAGCCACAAATGGCTTGTGATGAGCGATGACCTATTTTAGTCTAAATTTGCCAGTTTCTTTAGAAGCCCCGGTGTGCAGTCAGCTGTGTCAGCGACTTATCTTCATACAACATCCTGTTTGAACCTTTTTCGCATAAGCCACGGAACTGCGGCTTCTCTGAGCTCAGGCTGAATTCCTCCTGGGTGAAGTGAGATGAGTGAAAAAATGCAGCTCACTCTTGAAAACAATGTCCACCTAGCCCTGCAGGCAAACTGGTCACAGGTCTCTGCTTGTCTGCCATTTACTGTCAAATTCGGGGCCAGCTTCACTATGTGGGTTTCCCAGAGGAGATGTAGCAGCGTCAGACAGCAAGGCACACCAAAACACTGTCACATGCAAGCACACGGTTCAGTTTTAATGATATTTTTTGACATTTAGTTAAATCCAAATCCACAGAGAACAGTTTCAGTGCAGAAATTAAACTGAAAATGCCTGTAACATCAACCTTTGCTGGTGTTTGTAACAATATACATTAGTGACAGTTTATACTTTAGACCATTCTTTACAAATACTGTGTTCTTCAGTGGTTTCATTTGTTTCCCTGCACTGAAAATGTATCCCCCTGAATTAAATACAACTACTGCTGTGGTGCACCAGCCACTTGTGATTTGTAGTAAACGGGGCAGTGTGACAGTGTGGTTACAGTCCGCTCCTTGTTAATAAGTAAAAACAACACCTGTCGATACAAATCATGCTAAAATATATATACGTCTTTATCGTAATTTAACAGCAGATGTGTGTAATTGTGACGTCTATAACCTGTGTGTAAAAAAAAAACACACTGTAAACAAATCTGTATTTGCTTACACAGCACCTGCCACATACAGAGTGTCATTAAAAGTGAATAAATTACACGGCGCTGTTATGTTTCATCCAGGTGGGCAGCTGTTTGAACTGGGTACACTGCAATAAGAGAGGCGATATGACCAGGAGGATATCTGTCACTGTTGACGCATGAAATGAAGGCTCTGCGGGTAAACACTCATCACAGGTAATTATATAACAGGTGTGTGCGTCACAGGTGAGTCCCAATAAAACAGGAGAAATCTTACATTTGCAAGGACACGTGTTCAAATTAAACCAACCATGAATTATGAACATGTCAGGCTGTGAAAATCACCACATTTGGAGGTGAACCAGTAACATGATGATCATGGTGATGCAGCAGGTGCAGCACGGAGGGGTTCAGGTTAAACGCAGCATGATGCACGGTGAGTCTGGACTTCAGTGGCACTTAGCACAACACATTACGACAACGAACAAGCTCCTCACAGTCACAATCAAGTCAAATAAACAGTCCAGCTCATGCTTCCATTCACCTCAAAGACGACCAGCGGCTCTGTTGGATTTCAGTCCAGGTCAGAGTGTCTATAGGGGGATGGAAACAATGGTGGGCAGCTCCCCTATTGGAGGTGGATTATACTTCTCCACCCTCATGAGCCGCCGCAGAATGTCGTCCCGGTCGCGTGGCCATCCGTACACATTTGTGTTTTGAAGCCAGTTGGGTATGTGACACTGAGATCATAAAACACACACACACACAGAGGAGAACAACAAGATCATCACACTGTTATTGCGTTCACGTGTGTCCAACAGTAAAAATGACATCATCACAAATACAGAGAAACTAACTGGCACATTACATTAGAGGTTTGGTGCCCTGCAGCATAAAACTGACCCTTTTAGCTCCAGGGAACAAAATGGGGATGAACCTGAAATTCTTAGATCCGTTCTGGATGAACTCGTTCTGGAGCTGAACACAGAAACACACAGAAAGTAGGATGAAACCGTCAGCAGAGTGAAAGCAATCTTACAGTGAGTACTAGAGTCTTGATTTGGACTGGGACCTGTTTGTGTATGTAGACGGTGTTAAAGGTCCGCTCATCGTTCTCCAGGCCAACAGGGGAAGCCGTCACTGTCTCGTAGTACTTGGGGCTGATGATGATGATGATCAGGTACTCTTTCTGAGTGAGGGTAAATATAATTATTACTGTTTGTCAGTACATCTACATTTCAGTGAGCTGGTTTCACTTGTGTACTGCAGTTAAACTGACTGATAAAACATGTCATTTCTTGCAGTAAAAAGCTTGAGATGATGCAACACCTCCTCCAGTTTGCCACATTACTACAGGTTCATCTTACTATTATCGGTTTCACTCAGAAACTCTGACGGTCTTTACCTCACTGAGGTAACGCTCCATGAAGTCGATCTTGCTTATACTCCTGAACTGCTGCTCAAAGATGTCGATCTGAAACAGAAAGGTAATGTTTAACCAGCTGAACGACAGTGGACGTTTTCATGTTCAAGAACCAACTGCAACAAAATTCAGTGCACCCCTCATTAGTGAGATGACATCATTGTATTGTATTTATTCTCCATGACACATTCGATCCTGGACTTGGATGATACCAGTCTGGAGATGTGTTCTGCTTCTACTCAGACGCTCTTTGCTTCAGGTTTTCTTCTGCGTTCACATACTCCACTAATGAAACTTTTACGTTCCATCAGTTTGCTTTCTGGTTCAGGCAGCTCCTCAACATGTGGATCCATGTGGCATCAGAAACAAAAGAGGCCAGGGGCCTGAGGGGTCCACTACTTCTTTAGCACTTTTAAACAACGCTTTGGATCATTTAGAATATTAGGAACAGTGGAGTACACATGTATGCACATGTATATATTACAAGCCAGACTACACACACACACACACACACACACACATATATATGTGTGTGTGTGTGTGTGTGTGTGTGTGTGTGTGTGTGTGAGGAGTTTATCTGTCATACCTCCTGCGGTGTCAATTCAACATGATAGAAGATTTTTGTTTGTTTGTTTGACGTTTGTGTGCACCAGCTGAAGTTCATACAAAGTTTTAAATCAATTATATTTTGTTCAAGAGCAGCCAAAAGGACAGAGAAGAAAGGAATAACCAAACATTCTGTCCATCTGTTCACTTTGAACATTTAAACCCTTCTTTCTTCACTCTGGCTCTTCAGGAGTCCCTGCTCTCTGCCTTTGTGGGACACGACAGTCTTTACTCAACTGTTCCTTTGCTAACATGATAGAAATGAAAGAAAACAAACTGTTACATACATGTGTATCAAAGCCGTTGTGTCGCAGCAGAGCAACAAAGTTGATGATCTCATTGACGTGTTTGTCATTGTCAGCTTCATAGGTGACAAAGACCCTCCCTGCAGTCAAGAGAGAGACATGTAAGTGATGAAAGCAGAAGAGAGCAGCTTGGTGAGTAAACCTGTTACTGCAGATCAACACCTACTCTGCTCCAGAGACAACATTGTGCTGTAGGGAGAGTGCTTCTCTTTTGCTGGAGCTTTGTGACCACTGCATGAAGTTCAAGATCATGTGGATTAGAGACATGCAACATGTAGCGTGGAGTTCACATAATGTCTGAGGTGAGCAGAAACTCACGCGTGTGTGTGTCCAGCTCCAGGAGGTCTGCAGTCACCTGGATCTGAAGCAGTAAAGACAGGTCTGATAAAATGACTTGACAAAGCTACAGTAGCATAATATAATCAATAACAATACACTGCAAGTTTTCTAACAGTGATTGACTTAGAGCTTGTGTCAGGATCAATAAACTGATCACCAGACTCACAGCAAGGGCTGTATGCTGGGTGGTACTGATGCCCGGGGTGGTTGATCATAGGCCCCCGGTTGAAGGTGTCTGCGGGGCACTGAGCGCAGCAGGCAGCTCCCTGAGGCGAGCACGCGTATGGAGACAAAGTATGGTGATAGAAGTCGGCCGATGGCGGGTTGGATCGCAGGGAGAACGGCTGCTCTAGGCTGCTGGTGCTGGTGCTGTGTCCGCCAGGCAGCGACAGGAACTTGTACCTGGAGTGGCAGCTGTCTCCAGGGCAGCTGGAACAATCTTTCATGCTCATGTAGGACGGCAGGCTGTTGGGATACCCCGACCAGCTGCTGGCAAAGCTTGGCTCAGCTTGGCTGGGGAATGGAGTGGGCTGACCGTACCCGGGCAGCAGGCTGCGCGAAGGCTGGTAGGAGCAATAGGACGGGCCAGGCTGAGGGAGGCTGCGATTGTGTTTGTGTCCCTGCTCTGTGTTTGGCCCCTCTCTGCTGAACAGGGAGTCATCAGCGAAGGTGGCGTACTCTGGAAGAGAGCATTGGCCATCACGGTTCTGGTCGGCGTCCAGCTTGTGGACAGTCATGTCTTCCTGTCCCTTGGTGCTCATGGTTTCATCGTCCTCCTCAGGCGTGTTGTGGTGTCTGCTCAGATACCTACTCAGCTGGCTGATGTGACTGTGTGATCAAAAGACATTTAGCCACATTATGATGCAAGTGATGTTGTTGTTGAAGACCAAAAGTGGGTATCATACCGTTCTGAGTTAGAGGAGCTACTGAGGGTGCTACTTCACACTGTGCTGTTCTTATCATTTACCATCACTGTGACATATCTGTGGCCATGGGTGGCTGGAGCTACACCTGTGTTATCATGTTTGCAGTAAAAGCTGCGCAGCATATTTTAAAGTCATGCTCACCTAGATGGTACTGAAGCTGAGTAGCTTGAAGTGGGCAGCATCATTGAGCCTCTTCCTGCTGACATCCATGTGTGTCTGGTTAAAGCGGCAAATGAAACTCTGTCAGAGACAAGTGTCATATATCAACAACAACATCATGATCATCACACATGCAGCTGTAGTGACATTTACAGCTGCTTTCCTCTAACAGCCCACACTTGTACTGGTGACCATTTGATTTTCATGAGAACTGTATTAGTACATGACGGAGTGACTCCCACACAGGGGACTTTTCTCTCACAGAGCCTGATGGTTAATACTCAGGAGATAAATTCACACGTGTGGAAATAAGTAAATCGATGACTCCCACCACACAGAGATAACACCTCGTCCCTGGATTTCTGAGTAATGACTCGTTTGATGAAAGATAGTTGACAAAAACTGCATCCACAGCACACACATGTAGATGAGGCGTATTTCCGCATGTCGCGTTCAAACGCCTGTGAACATGGTGGGAAATGTGTGTTGACAGTGGAACATAAATGTACTTGATATTAAGCTCGGGTGCTTTGACCTCGGCTCAGGTGGGTTTTCCTTCCACGCCAGATCCCGACACTTCCTGTAAGTGTTATTAAAGGTCTCTGTGGTCGCGCGCGCTCACTGTTGTCTCACTTTCCACTGACTGACTGAGGCTGACCCACATACTGCCTCCAGCTTCACCCAGGCGCTGCCGAGCGCTTCACACTTTCACCGGCGGTTTACTAACGTGGTTTCAACTGTTAACTACCAACATCCGCTCACGTTAACTCCGCCGTCAGCGGGTACGGCGTGAAAGCGTCCACAGTCAGGTTGTGTCTACCGCAGCTGTTAGCCTACCTGGAACCAGGTGTTTGCTAAGCCTTTAAAGTACACACATGTAGCATACACACGCTCACACATACGAAAAGCAACGTGATTACCTGCCCAAGCAAACACAGGCCGCTCAGGTTAAACTGTGTCGTGTAACGTACCGACCTCACGTCTCCCACAGGTAAGACAGCTTCCTCCGTGTCCACGCGCTCAGGGTCAAACGTTGAGCCTGCAGCTCTCACATTCACGCGCACGCACACATACACACAAACACACACACGCACCCGACTCTCACTTCACAGTAACTCCTCTGTCGCTCTGTCGTCGAGTCCCCGGAGAAATGAAGAGACAAAGTTTGATCGTCAGTTTGGTGCCGAGCAGTCCCGCCCTGCTGAGAAGCCCCGCCTCTTCTACCTACCACTGTGTGAGTGAGTGAACATGTAACATACAGTTGAGTGGTTGAATCAAGGATAGCAGTGAGAACATTTTGACGGGTCGTCACATGTTTTATAAAGTTCAGATTTGTTGTGTGTGTTTGTTGCTCTTAGTTCACACACAGACTGGATTTATGACTCTGTCAGAAGATAACTGGATCCTCTCTAGTGTGAACACAGACTTCCAACACAGCAGTACAGAAGTGTTTAAGAAGTTGTTTATTTACGTAGGAATCACTCATCAGAAACTGGTTAAGATCATATGAAGTAGTTCTTTCAGGCTTTGAACCAAATGGCCTTGAAGGGTCTGGGTGAGGACTCTGGACCAGGATCAGTGTTCAGTGAGGTGATGTATGAAGTGTGCAGTGTTGACTTTGCGTTGTTTGGAGAAGCAGCACTCGAGCCAGGCCTTCTGCACAGGGACCGCCTGGGTGTACTGATGCAGCAGATCCTGGAGCTCCTGGTTCACACACACAGACATGATCGCTTCAGTACTGCTGCTGGGTTCATCTACTGAAATCTATACTCATCGAGCACTTCATTAGGAACACATGTCCACACGTTATTTTATAACTACGAAAGCTTCAGAATGAACAGCATATTGAGGTGGAGGAGTTTCAACCACAAATGACTATCAGGATCGTGGGGGCTGCAGTGGACTCAACACTGGATAGATGGGGAGTGGGAAAAAAAAAGTGGCCTGGTCTGACGTCAGTGAATTTCTGCTGAAGCAGCAGATGGTAGGGTCAGAATTTGTCATCAAAAGCTTGCAGCTGACAAATCAGCAGACATTATTAACATGGATCAACGTCTCAGAGGAAAGTTTCCCAGATCTGTTGGATCCAGTGACATGAAGAGTTGAGGCTATTTGAGACCAAAGGGCTGGAACTACCCTTCACTAGTGTGGCTTTCTTAATAAAGTGCTCAGTGAGTGTGAGATGAGATTATCATCAGTAAACCTCATAATGATACTAACCCGTGAGTGGATGGTGTTCTCCACCTCTGCAACTATGTGTGTGACCTCTGCGCTCATCATCTCCTCCTCATCTCCATCATAAGTGCACTGCAGCTAAGGACGGGTAACATTTTCACACCATATAGTACTGACTTGTAACAGCTGATGTGGCACCTCACATTGTGAAAGGATATGTGATAAGGTAGCGAGCGAGCCTCTTCCTCTCTGATGCAGGGAGGTTGTAGAAAAACACACGCACTCCTGACATGAAGTCGGGGAGGTCTGTGGTGCCACGGCACCCGAGAGAAGCCGAGGGGGGCGACGTCTCCGCCTCTCTCTCATCAGTCAGCCTGTCGGAGTCACGCAGCCCTGCCTGAGGGGAGGATGCTGAGGCCGCAGAGGTGGATGTTTGAGGAGTGGCTGTGTTCTTGGCTCTGCTGTGATAGTATCTGTCAGTCATATTAAGGGAAAATGTCACCAACTTTTATTGAAATGGATCGACCCTGAGAGGACCTTTTAGATTGTATCTACAGAAAACTTTGAGAGTGGTAAAGAGCAGGTGCCTGTCACAAGTTCACCTCCTTCCAAGGTTCATGGAAAAACTTAAAGGTCTGAAAAGGGCAAAAGTCCAGCAACACTTGCAGTACATGGAACAACTTATCATCAGACTGGGGCATTTTGACCTGTGACAGCTTCAAAAGATACATGAATGTGGGGATGCCTCTGGAGGCCAAGTGTTTCCTGATGAGCCGCTCTGTGCCGTACCAGTTGAAGCCTTTGGTGGAGTGGCCGATGCGAGGAAGATGAACACTTGCTTCGTGAGGAAAAAAGGCAAAGAGCGAAGGGTTAGCTTGTTGTACCCTCCTCCTGTGACCTGAAGGTGGGGTGACTGTCTTCAGTTAAATGTGAAGTTTTTTTTTCAACAACATTGAACGCACCATGAGATGAACACTGACAGAAACATGTAATTTCAGTGTCAAGTGTCCTCTGTGTTCTTATCTACCATGTAGAACAACCCCAGGGAAGTCAAATTCCTCTCTAATGTGTTGATCTTAGGTTGCTGTGTTTTGAAGAATGTCTGCACACACACATACACACACGCACACACTCCTCCAACATAACACGTCCTGTAAATCTTGTCAGTCAAGTCTGACGATGATCAAACACTGCTTTCATCTCTGATCATCATGTCCCTCCTTTGTTTCTGTCCTCAGGTGCTGCTGGAACGTTAGGCGCTCACAGATGACCTTTTTATTAAGAAAGGCTTGGGTTCAATCACATGGGTTCCATGCGCTGCCATCCCTGCACACAAGATAACAGACTGTTCTGGTCAGTGTGCCTTGTTGGTGGAACACACTACCGTACCTCCTTTCTGTAATCCCAAACATGTCTGCACTTGTTATCATCTCCTTGACTTTTTTAAATAAATCTAGCACCTAATATTTACAGGTTTCTCCTGCAGTGGAGCTACTGATGTTCTTCACTTGTAAGTCGATTAGGATCTGGCAAATGACTCAGTGTAAATGTAATGACTAATGAGCCCACAACATGACTTTGTGGGTCGGTGCTCCATGTTTTACTGTAATGCTTTACCCTTGTGTCTTTTGGCTGCAGCATAAATCTTCTTCAGACCTTCATCCAAAGCAGTCAGGAGGATTCCAGACAAATTGTTGGCTTTGTCTCTTTGCTGTGCCACTATCAAGGCCAACTGAGGTGAGAGGAAGGAGGTTGAATGTGGTTAAGGCACAGCAATTCACACCTCTGCCACACACAAACCCAAACCTGCTAATCACAAACACTGCAAAGAAGCAGGATGAATCATGACACAAAGGTCCAGGCAGCAGAGTTTCCACTAACACAGGACCTACTTGATCGTGGCCGTCCAGTCTGGACTGTTTGTCGTCAATGGGGAAGAGCAGCACATTTCCAAGATCCAAATCTGAAACAAAAAACATGTTCAATCTTTCATTTGTAATTGATTTGGCATCTGCTAAAGGTGTTCGAAGGTGCTAGTTTTACTTGTCGTGGACAATCTCACCTTTCATCTTGCCAGCTAACTCATACTGCTTCCGTGGTTCATCTGATCTCACCTCCAGAGCAGTAAACAGGCCTCCTCTGCCCCAGCGGCCTGAGTCATCTACACAGACACAACTTTGAGAACTACAGCATGTACCAAATAATTTTTTTGAATTCATCCTAAGGGATACATCAAGTATGTGTTTATCTATTTAGAGGCAATATGATTAACAGGCTCCGCCCTTCTGTTCATCACTGTCATACGAACTGACATGTTAGTGTCTGTCCTATGTCCTCACCAACACAGTGGACTATGATTGCGTCCTCCTGAGCAGCATGTGGATGAGTGACGTCTCCCAGGACGTAATGGATAGCTGTGCTGTCAGAGTCTGTGGAGCACACGCTGCCCTCCTCCTCCTCCTCCTCTCCTTCTTGTCCTTCCTCTTCTTCTTCACTGTCCACAGACGGCAGGCACAGTGACCTGTAGTGGCACGACTCCCACCATGCCATTCTGCAGGATTAGCAACCAGACTTGCGTCAAAGATGTCTGAGCTCACTGGCTGAAGGTGAGCATTATTAACACACCCTTACTTTTTCTTGTATTTCTGCTCCTGCTGTTTCTTCTTCAGGTCCTCCTGAATTTTGGCCCTCTTGGCTGCAGCCTCCTCCCTCCTTAGTCGCCTCAGCTCTAGCTCAGCCTCAGTCAGAGGTTTCCTCTTCCGTGTTGGGATGCTAAGTGCTGCTGACAGTGAAATCTGCATACGAACACACAAAACACATTAGTCACAGTTACATATGTACAGTGCTGTGCAAACATTGTAGGCACTTTCACAGACAGACCAGTCCGCTGTTCAGTCTGCATCAGGACAACGAGCCAGTCATAAACAATCAGTAACAAGAACAGAGTGTGATGCAGCAGATGGTCCGACTGCACTGCAAACACCTCTCCAGCTGTTTGATGAGACTTACTGAAATCGTCATTAATGAACACAGCTGCTCCAATCAGTGTCAGTGTGCATCCGGCCAAACTAACTGTGGCAGCAAAAACGTGAACCAGCCACAGGACTCTGTGATTATAAATCAATCAATCTTGCAATACTTGTCTGTCAATTTAAAAGAAAAAATCCAACTTATCTGTTAGAAGACAAACGGAGCTCAGTAAACACTGAGTCATTGTTTGTCATAGTGGTTCTCCGTGAGAGATCTTTTGCTGTAAGTATTTTCACACAACAAACAAACAGCTGTCGTTTTTCATGTCTCCTTTGAACACATTCCTGGTAGGAAAAGTTAAGTGAACTCTTTGATTTAATAACTGGTAGAACCTGAAATCAGCTGCAGCAGCTGCTGATCAGAGCTGTTCATTGTTCAAGACTTGAACCACTCTTCTCCAATGAGCTGCTTCAGCTCAGATATGTTCTTCAGCTGTCTTTTGTGAACAACTCTTTTCAGCTCCAATAATTCCTTTAAGCTTTCATCTGTCACTTCAGCTGAGATTTTGGAGTTTTTTTCCCACTTCCTGAACTGAATCATGTGCATCACAGACAGTCTGTCGACTGATTAACAAATACGTTTTTTGTGAGGTCTGGTTCACATCAGTTGATCAGTTCTGGGAATAACAAAGTAAAAAAAGACAAGCGTGTTTCTTTATAAGTCAAAGTGCCTCTAATCCTCATCTCCAGTCTGCTTTCACTGACTCCATCCGTCTGTAGCATAAAGATTGGTGTGTTATTAGTCAGGAAATTGTGTTCAAAATCGTCACTTAGATAAGAATCCGACCATGTATAAGGACTCATGTGGTATGTGTAGAAATGGAGATAACCTGACAGTGGGCTCATTTTTTCTTGCTATTGAATATTCATGTGTGACAAATTTTCCACTACTGCAAGTGTGCGACCTACACAACAGGTCCATGTCACCTGAGGACATGTATGTGCGCAACAGTAAATCACAGAACAAACTCTTACAAGTCAGCTAGCTGTCATCTGTGATATGTACTGAGGGAACCAAACTACAGGTATGAACATATTGGCTACTTCAGTGTTGGTAAAACAAAAGAAAAAACAGCTAATTACCAGATCAAGTGCACAAGCTGGAGTCTAGTTTGGTCAGTGACAAATACTGCAGGATGATTAAGGAGGCACCACAGGACACTGAGTACGAATGTTGCACTGTGTACACACTGTAGTTTGTGGTGCCAGTGGACACTGGCTGGTGATACTGTGATTTATATCCATGATGTGTCACATAATCAATCATACAGATGAATCAACACCTCTCCTCACCAGTTTCAACAATAATCTGACCATAAAAAGCTTCATGGTGATCGGATTTATTGCAGGACTCTTAATTAAACTGTATTTGTTTGCATTAGAAGTTCCTAATAAACTGCCGACTGAGTGTAGCAGGTGCATTAAAGTGACTAGGGTTTATGTTTCTTATGGTACTACAGAAGGCTGATCCTGTTCAAATCCTCTGTATCTGTGTGCAACTGCATGCTGTTTGTTTGTTATTACAACTGCAATGTGGATTCAAAGTGCACTCTCCTGTCTTTGTCAGATGGGCACCAGACACTGTTAACTATGCAAAACCTGCAAATCAAACTCCACTGAGTTGTATTACGTGTCTTTTCACTAAATAAATGCATTGTCTCTAATTTGAAAGCATGTGTGTTTCCCTCAGCTGCAGGTAAAGGAGACTGAACTTACTCCAGCTTTGTGTCGCAGAGCTCGTCCCTGTCCTGCAGCTTTCTGAAACTCAGCCAGTTGCTCCTCCAACAGATGATCAAAGCTCTTGTGGTCCTCAGAGCTCGGGTCCTTACTGTAGTCCTTCCCCTCAAAGTAGTACATGTGGTCTGACAGACAGGACAGCATGATGGTGAAAGTAATTATACATCACAAGTAAAGTAAAGTTTTGGTGACACTCACAGAGGTGAATATGAGCCAAGCAGATTAAAAGTGAATATGAACTATGCATACCACTTGTATCTCATCAAGTTATGACATGATATTCACATTTGTCAACATGAAACTATGATAAACACAGACACAGACACAATATAAAGCCACAGTGGTTTGATTTTAAAGTGGTCACTACAGAGAAAAAACCTACTTTGCCCATCAGATCCAGAGCCGCTCTCCTCCTCTTCTACTTCTCCCTCTCCTCTGAGTGCAGTGGACTCTTCATCATCCAACCACTGACCCTCACGTGACGGACCAAGGATCTTTTCTATTTTCACATCCTGCACTGAGCTCTCTTCTGATGACAGGAGCTTATCTACCCCAAACTTCAAGATTTCACTGAGCTGCGTGGGGCAGGAAACATGAGTGGTGAGAAGTGGTAAGGCTGAGCACAGGAACTAGGGCTGGATTTGAGGTTCACAAACCTGCAGCCCCGCAGCAGCAGACTGAGCTTGATCCAGTAAAGAGAAGCGACCCTCTTCAATGACAGTGTTGGTCAGGTGCAGCTTGGACACAGCGCGAGAATACATGATTTCCTCCACAGTGTCTCTTGCCAGAAGGCGGATAACTTTCACAGGCCTGTTGGTTGATAGGTCAGGGTCAACAAAGGTTACAGGGATTTTAAAAAGGAATGAGACAGAGATTCACAAACTGCAGGGGCTAAATGATGGCTAATAATGAAGAGTACAAGTTTTAAAAATGAAATGAATCTGGGGTGAGATAATAGAAAGAACAGAGCTCTAAAAACCTCTGTATCTGGTCCTCACCTGCTACCAGAGTGCAACGACAAATCACATGCATGGAGGGATTCTACTGCACCTGACTACATAGAGCTTTACACAGCTCCTCCAGAGCCAAAGACAACTCAACAGGCACCATGAGAGTGACCTTCATGTGTAGAAATATGGCATGCCCCTTAAATACTTCAACCTCAAGTTCAGGTAATCGAAGAGAAATACTACATGTACATGTGCACTGCTTAGAATAACACGTCACCTCGTCTGACCAATCCGATGGCAGCGTGCAGCGGCCTGCAGGTCATTTTGAGGGTTGAAGTCACTGTCCATAAAAATGACTGTGTCAGCAGCTGTAAGATTCAGGCCCACTCCCCCTGCAAAGACAGGGTGTTACAAACAGTGCAGACATATTACTACAGAAATGCACAGGGAGGATGTGACAGGAAACAAGGTTTTCTTCTCCCTGCTTTCACACTGAGAGAAGAGAGTAGTGGCCTTATTTACACGTGTGTCATCCTGCCACAGCTCTTATCTCTGTATGATCAGTCCCCTTTCCTTTCTCAGCTAGTTCTCCGAACCCCGCGGTAGATTTAGATATGCAGCTCTGTCGCTGTCGACTTATTGAAAGTTACTGTCTTATCTATCAGTGTTGTTTAGAAGATGCGCTTCATCACTTGCAACATCTGCAAAGTTTACCTTTACCACACTTTGTGCAGAAACTAAAAACAGCAGCTGGAAAATATCTGAAGCTGCTTCCTGCATCTCCAATGCATTTACAAACACAATCTGAATGTTACTGACACCTTTTGTTCACTTAAATACTGAATATAACAATGACACAATTCAACTTCCTGTCCGTATTTTGGGGTTTCAGTCACCTGCTTTAGTGCTGAGCAGAAAGACAAAGATATCTTTGCTGCTGAAGTTCTTCACTGCAAGATTTCGCTCTTCCCCCCGGACAGACCCATCCAGACGTTCGTAGCTATAACCTGAACAGAAAATCTCATGTCGTCAATGATTTGTGGAACAAAATAAAAATATAGGAGGTATACTGAAAAATAGTGCAGCCTGGGAACTTAAAAAAAAAATATATATATATAATATATATATAATAATATATATATATATATATATGTAAATGTGGTAATATTCTTTGTTGATGATTAATATGGTTGGGAAGTAAAACAGATTGAGGACAGGATTAGCAATCAAAACAATAAACACATGTTAAATGTTCACCTCTGTACTCCATGTAATCCTGAACAATGTCCAGCATCCGTGTCATCTGAGAGAACAGCAGCACCCGGTGGCCACTTCACCCACAAGGAGAAATAATGAAGAGCATCAAGGAATAAGTGACTTGAATTATGACAGAGTACAATTCAGAGCTCCGTCTGAGCACAGTGTGTCAGCATCTACACCAATCAGGCCTAACATTCTGATCACTGACAGGTGAAGTGAATAACACTGATGGCACCTGTTAGTGGGTGGGATATATTGGGCACTAAGTGAACATGTTGTCCTCAGAGTTGATGTGGTAGAAGCAGGAACAATGGGCAGTGTCAGGATTTGATCCAGTTTGACCAGGACGACTGGGTCAGAGCATCTGAAAAGCTGCAGCTCTTGTGGGCTGTTCCTGGTCTGCAGTGGTCAGGATCTATCAAAAGTGTCCAAGGAGGAACAGTGGTGAACTGGCCACAGGCTCATTGATACACATGTGGTCCCATCCAACAGACCAGATACTGATACTCAGACTGCTCGGTGTAGTTCCTGCGGTGTCAAATTTACCACTCCACTACAGCAGCTTACCAGCAGGGGAGACAAACGGCAAGCAGAGCCACTAACCCTTTGTGCAGGTAGGTCAGCATGCTGTCGAGAAGGCAGAGTTTCCCACTGGCTTCGACCAGATGCTCCCCCATCTCAAAAGGCTCTGGTTCCACCCCTGTCCACAAAACATTCAGAGTGTAATATATGTGTCTGTGTGTAATTAGTAACATCAGTTCTTTCAACACATCTTACCATCAAACAGATAAGGATGGTCAACACACTTTCTCAAGTTCATCAGGATGTTCAGCAGCCGCATCTTGCTGCCTTGTTCATTTCCAAAAGCCTCTGAAAGCAGAGCAGTGACTCTATGATTGTTACAGTCTGTCGTCATTTAAATACAGTCCATTTTCAGCAGAGTACCACAGTCTCACCCAGATTCTTGATCAGAAGGGCTTTGTAGTATTTTTTCTGCAGAGCCGACATGCCGTGGTACACCACCAGCTCAGTCTTCTTGGGCAGATCTACAGCCACCTCTGATTTCACTCTCCGCAGCAGGAAAGGCTCCAGCACATTCTGCAGCTCAACAGCTGGAAACATCAGCAGAGAGACACAGCAGACAAGTGTTCATTCAATCAGAATCAGCTACTACCACAGCTCTTTTTACATCAAGAAATCATACATCATTAAAGTAACTAATACATTTCTTTAAATGTAAGTTCTGGTTTCCAACTCCTCCTACAACAAAATGTTTACCTGAGTACTACATGGATAAATGGGAGTTCTGAGATAATGCTAACAGTAATGGACACACTGTTGATGTGATAATTCTGTATCATACCAAGAGCAGGCCGATTTTGTACATTTGAGTAGTAGTTGACAAAGTTGTCCGTCTCCTCAGCAGTGAAGATGCTGGGCTGAATGAAGCTCAGCAGAGAGTAGAGCTCCTGCAGGTTGTTCTGGATGGGCGTCCCTGTCAGCAGGACCCTGAAGCCCACTGAAAACTATCCAAGATCAAGACAAACAAATGAATCAACTTGCCTGGAGACAGGCAAGCCCACTGTGCTCAAGGCAAAAATGACTTGCTAAGCAAAACAGGCTCGGTTCAGTACCTCAGTCAAGGTTTTGTGTAATAGTGAGTTCTGATTCTTCAGTCGGTGAGCCTCATCCACTACAAGCACCTTCCACTTCCACCTGAGAGAGAGAGAACAAGAATGGAAACACAGAAACACTGAGAGAACATCTGGTGATTCAACATTAAAGGTTTATATAGATTCATTTTTTACCATGATAGTTACAGTTTGTTTGGTTAATTATTTAAAATCATTGTCTTCATTAGTAAAGTGTCTTACAACCAAACTAATCTCAGATCCCTGCTACTGTGTCTAACTGTATGATGTGTCACACTCACCATCTCAAGAATGAGGCATCTTTGAGACAGAGCTGGAAATGATTGAGGAAAATGTGTCAGTTTTAACAGAGAGGAAGGTTTAACACATTGTGTCTTCACAAAACAGCCACAGACCTCATATGTGGTGAGAAGAACATGGAAGTCCTCTGTGTGTGTTCCTCTTTGAATCTCAGCCCGCCTCTCTTTGTCTCCTTTGTAACAGAGCACACTCAGAGACGGGGCGAAGCTGCAACCACATAAATCGCAGGTTGAGAATTTTATGGACAATGCAAACCATTAGTATGTGGACAGGTGTGCAGTTCCTGGTTCATTGGGCTCTGCACTTCAGCACATTCAATGTGTTATGAGATAATAATGGCTATTATATTTAAGTGCTAATTCTTGCATCAGTATAGAATGAACTGCATGTGAGATGTGCCCCTATAACACAGTGTCTGCATTTCAGTGGTTGAAAAATCATTGGACATGTCTCTCGGGCAGGTGGGAGTTGTTTCAGTGCCAGTGGCCCAGCCTGCTCACCAGAAGCTGCCTTCATCAGCTCTTGTTGACTGACAGATTTCATCCACATTTTGCCATATTCCATGTTGGAAACTGTTTTCTTGTCTGTATACAACATCTACTGCATGTCTGCCCGTCCTGGGTGAGGGATCCCTCCTCTGTTGTTCACCCTGAGATTTCTGCTGTTTTTTTCTTGGGAGTTTTTCCTCAGTCGATGTGAGGGTCTAAGGGCAGAGGATGTTGTCATGATGCTGTGTAAAACCCTTTGAGACAAACTGTTTGTAAAAATGGGCTACACATATGAACTTGCCTTACCTAGTTTGTGACCAGAAGAGGCTGATAGTGTGTTAAAACAAAAGCAAAAACCAGTCATAGTGATATTATAGGTTGTTGGTTTGTTTGGGTGTGTGCTGGGCCAGCTCAGTAAGAAGGTTCAGGGGTCGAACCCCGGCCTGGGGCCTTTCTGTGTGGTCTTTGGATGTTCTCCCTGCACCTGCACGGGATCTCTCTGGGTCCTTCAGCTTCCTTCGACAGCACAAACTCACGGACATTAGGTTAGGTTGCTATCTGGCTCTTATATGAGTGGTCAGGACATTTACAGCAAGCAATGCAGATCAAACGCCGAAACGCCTACGGGAACCAGGCCACCCCAGCAGTAACCTGCTCTCTCTGCTGCCCTCAGGAGGCCATACAGCAAGCACAGAGTGGATGAGAAGGAGCTTCTTCCCACGGGCTGTTCACATGTTGAACACAGTGAACAAGCCTGTCCCCCTCCCCACCCTAGTCACCCCTTTTGCAACACACCTCCTTGCACATACAGCACACTATGTCCACTGTCTATTTATTATTGCTGTATAATTGTCTTATGTGATTTCTGTTTTTAAATTGGAGCTGGTGCATAAAGCATTTCACTGCACAAGTCTTGATGGTGACTGGAAAAACATCTGTACAATCACAAGTCAAGAATGTTCTTCATGGATGTAGGCGGACATTTGCTTGTCAACATGAAAGAGAGGGTTTCATGTTCAAAACCTCAGAGGATTCACCACAAGATGTAACTTCATGGTGAACCTCAAAAACAGACCAAAACAAAATGATAAACTAAATAAACCAGTGGAGTTCTGGAACAAAGTTCTAGTTCGTGATGAAGCGAAATCAACCTCAATCAAAATGATTGAGCAATAATGAAAAAGTGTGGAAAAACCAAACAAACATCTGTCAAACATGGTGCCTGATCTGTTAGGGCTCCAGTGGAACTTTGACACTGATGATTTAGTGCTGATGGAAGCAGCAGGATGAATCAGTCACCTAATCGTGGTCCATGAGCTGCACTCCACTTCCTGAAGACCACACTACATTTTCATGTTCATGTATTCAGTTATTTTTTACATCTAAACCCTGGAACTGTGTTAAAAGGACTACACATCCTACACACTTCTTTTTATACTGATGCCAGCCCACTTATATTAAACCCACAACAATACAGTGTCCTTTACTGTATTTCACATTGAATGTCTTTTCGGGTCTGCAGAATAAAACAGTTGTAATACTTATCACCTGTGATGGATGGTGATTTAGACTATCAACTGGAAGCAGATTTATAAAGAAATGTGACAGGTACCATTCCAGCTCCTTCCTCCAGTTCTCCATGACAGACAGCGGGCTCAGGATTAAAAAAGGACCCTTCTTCCCCAGAGCTCCTGACATGTACACCAGCAGAGAGATTGTCTGGTGGGGAAATTACAATTGTCATAATAAATTCTTGACACCAACATGCAGAACTGACATGCTTTGCTATGGTGTTTCAAGTGCCTGTGACATTATGATGCTGTAGAATTACAGAGAATAGACTTGTCTATGGAAACAAATCTCAACAGTTGCACATTCCTGGTATAAAGTGCAATGATGGCCAATTCATTTGATAATTTCAAGTACATACAGGTGAACTTAAGTTTACTTCAGGTGTAGTTTCTGCCAATCCTGAATGGAAACTGGCTTTTTTTATTCTATCCCTGTAACAATCTGACATCACAAAAATCCACTGAGCATTTATGTGGACGTCTTCTATACATCATATTTTCCATATTATGCTAATGTTGTATGTATTGTTGCTGTTAAATACACAATACAATAAACAATAATATACAATAAATAAATAAATAATGTGGGGTGTCATGTACCACGCTTAAGATCCATGTGTTCCCCACTATAATACATCAGAATTGTTTTTATTGGCAATAACACACATTTTACTTAAAAAGTGAAGGGGTCTGAATATTTTCAAAATATACTATGTTCTTAGTCAGATGAATCAGGGCTGGTACAGGACTATCAGTGAGCCTTTCTTCACAGAAGGCATTTACACGTGTCACAGAAGGACAAGCACAGATGTGATCAACATAACTAATGATGGTTGAAGTTCTTCTAACTTCTTCACTCTCAAGGTTTGAGTTGGCTCTTTCACACTGTCGTGAAGGCATTTACATAGAAAGGTCATAGGTTGTGTTACTGTTAGTACTGTACCTGCCCTGATTTATACTGTTAAACACTATATAGTGTTAATTGGAAGTGCCACTGAAATGATTTGTTATGCACATCTATGAAAAAGGATTATCATGATGGCTGAACAAGTCATCAGAAATGATAGTATCTTTTCCACAGAGTTATGCCCAATTTGTAAAGGCACTGTAGAATGTCTTACCTGACAGGTTTTACCCAAACCCATCTCATCTCCTAAGATGCATCCCTGCTGGTTCTTCTGACACTGAGTCAACCAGTGCACACCGAGCAGCTGGTAGGGTCTGAGCTGTATCCCTGTGAGGACAGGACGTCACAACTCTTCACTACTGAAACTACACTCTGGATCACCTCATGTCAATAACAAGAGCACAAGAAGGAGAGACACCAACTGTTCTACGCGTACACAGAGAAACTTAGGTGATAGATAAATGAACAAGTTGTTTGGAGTACATGAATGAACTGATTACTATGCTACCAAACCTCTTAATCCCCACTTCTGCAGGTCGCAGTGAGCCACAGTGGTCTTCTGTTTCTCCGCTACGCTCTTTCTGATTTTTGACAGGATGTCCGCCATGTTTACAGACTCTCTGAACGTGGACACAGACACCGGGCAACTAAAGACATGTACAGACAAACACCCGCTCACAGTTGTTGTACTGTTATACTGGGCAGCTGCACTTCCTGATTGGTCATGTGACGCTGTGGGATGGGTGTGTCTCAAGTAGAGCGCCTCTCTCACGGCACTTAGTCTCAAGGCGCGCGCGACAAGCACCAGGCTAACTTTTTTTTCTCTTCAACTTTATTGAAAAGTAAATAAGAAGTTATCACAGGAAAAGATCACTGTACGGTAACAGTTATGGACTTAATGGGCAACCGGTGTATAAATATGTGTAATACATTAAGTGTTGTATGTTATATGTGTTATTATAACGTAAATATATAACAGTGGTCATGAAAGGCAAATAAGTAAATAAATTAATAAACACACAAATGAATAAATCCCCTGGAGAGTAAAATGAAGGAGCCAATCTAAAGAAAATATCAATGTAAACAAGCAGCTTTTCTGTTTGTACTTCTGGAAATAGTGAATACTGGTATGTTTTTCTATTTCTATAATCAATGCAGGAAATAATAAAAAATAAATAACTATAACTTAATAAATAAAACTTAGCATGCTTTAGCATACTTTCACAGGTATGGAATTACCAAAACTAATAACAATTCCCATGAAAAAAATGATTATAAACTTTGATCAGAAAAAGCACGGTTAGTGCCAAAAAAAAGAAAAAAATTATCATCTTTTTGTAGAGGATTAACTGGGGTTCATTGTTCTTACAGGTCTCACCATGTTCTGACCCACAGGCCTAAACTGGGTAAAAAATAAAAAAGGAAAGGAAACAACTCTTATTTTGTTATTTTCAAAACGGCAAATGTTAGTAATAAACTCAATACAAGAAAAACTGTGATGCACACATATACACAAAGGCCCAATGCTTGCGTGCCCATACTGGGGCCTGTGTTTTTCCATCTGGTTCCATCGTGACAAGAGAGAGTAGGTGAATTCTTAGGCAGGGAACACTTTCAACAAGTTTGCACCAGAGGGTGTAAATGCACTTGCATATTGTTGTTAATGCCTGTGGAATGTATGGGTCAAGATGGTTGACAATCTGAGGCTTATGAACAGTCCCTCAAAGAAACAGTTAGAAAGCACTGACTAGCTTTGATTTTATAGATTTAAGAGAGAGAGAGAGAGAGAGAGAGAGAGAGAGAGAGAGTTAAAGTGAACCACATTTCACTACTAAACTAAAGCTGAATGAAGAAATAATCAGTGTGAAAATGTATTCAGCCAGTCTTGTAAAAACCTGTTTTGTGGATGATGTGTACTTTCTGAAGTGAAGTGTCAGTGTAAGTTCTCCAGAGCTCAATGGTGAACATGATGGACCTGTTCTCCTACTGACAAAAGAACCTGCTTCACAAGATTTCATGAATTAAACTCCTCTTGACTTCTCATGAGGAATAAGGTGAAAGACTGGGGGTGCTCTGTGATTGAGTGGTTAAGAGCATGTCCCATGTTGGCAATGCCCAATACAGTGATCACCAGACCGATTCCCAACTGTGCCGATCTATACTATGAGTCACTCCCCCATAGTTGTACAATCAGATCAGGAGCTCATTTTGTTGTGACGTTTCTTTCATCTCTCTTAGTTTCAGTTAAGCCTCTAGGTTTCTGGAGGGGTTAGGAGGATAATAATGGGTTAGCTAAACATTGTTTTTCTCACCATTGAGACTTTTTGTTATCGCAGTGGATTTACTACAGAACTAGGTCAAGGAAAGCTGACTGTGAGGGAATGAATGAGTGAATGAGAAAAGTGGGTGTTTTAACTTCTGCTAAACTTGAAACATGGTATTGGCATAAAACATGATGAACAGGGAGTTGTTTAGCTTAGTGGATATGCAGAGGCAGTGGCCCTTTGCTGCATGTCGTCCCCCCCCCCCCCCCCCCCGTTTCCTGTCTCTCTACAGCTGTGCTATCTATAAAGGCCTGAAAGCTCAGAAAATAATAATAATAATAATAATAATGAAAAACATGATGAACTACACAGTGACTGTTTAAAAAGCCAAGATGCCTTTAGATCATGTGTTAAACTGGAGCATCCTGAGACCGCAGCGAGATCATTTGCTTGGATTCCTGGTTCCTCTTCACTTTCATAGTTTTTTTTTTATTTTCATCATTTTAAAGTTTATTAGACCAAAGAACACCTTAACCCCTGTGCCTATGTGAGCAAGGTTCTAGGATAACATTGCTTTTTGTAGTTATACTGCTTTCAATCATCAACTTGTGTCTGGTCATGTTAAATCCAGACTGAGCAGCTGGGTGACAGAGGTTCATAGTGAGGAGCAGGGGGAGACAAGGTATTTGAGTCCACTGACTCTCCCTGTGAGGATCAGGTAAGGCTGGTGTACAGTGTTTATATTACCATGGTTTACACTTCGTTGTTAGTGTGACAGAGTTACACTTTTTTATATATATATGTTTTATGCAATAAGATAAATAGATAAATGAAAGTGATGTATAGAGAAATTCCTGTTACTGCAGCTATTCTGTGTTTGATGTATGAGCTCATGACCTGAGCACAAAAACAGTCATTCTTACATGAAGGATCTAATTAATCATTATTTAGCTGTATTCTGTACCTCTCTTGACCTTCCAGCTGTTACCAGGCTCCTTTTGGCACAAAGTGTAAATTAAAACATGTACTTGACCATGGGATGAGTCATCAGGCTCATGTTGGGTTGTCTGTATTGTGGGAACACAAGAGGAGAAGAACATGTTTGTTTGTGTTGTGGATCTCAGGACAGTCTAGTTTATGCTGTTCTAAATGGAGACTTGTCAGTAGTGGTGCACAGAGGGGGACATGTGATGGAAGTTAAGATTTCCCAGATGAAAGGTCAACCACATAGATCTTTAACTGGGATGGAGTCAACAGTTAAACTGGGTCAAGGGTCGCTGCAGTGTCTTCTGTCTGTGCAGGAAGGTTACTTATCAAGAGACATGTGCTGTTCCCTTTTAATGTGAGATTCCAAACTCTTAACACAACATTTAAAAGTGGAAACAGGACTTTAGCGATGTACAACGTATGTATGAGTCCATACATAATGAAATCAGCAGTCTTTGTTATTGATTACTCAGTAATGAACCACAAAGGCGGCCATTTCTCCTAAAAGAAAAAAAAAATAGATCTGTTATTAAAATACTCTATAAACCTGTTAATCACCTATTCAAAAAGAGGTCATCCTACATCATGTTTTGGATACGTGTGTCATGAACATCAGCCGGATTTTTTTCTCCACATGCTTTGTGTTTTATTTGTGTGTTTGTTTCTACCTAAATGAACCAGACTGAGACTTATTCACAGCAGAACACTTGGACTAGTAGGTAGACACTACTCACAAAGTTAGGGATATATGACCTCCAACCTTTACAGGTGAACTTAATTTGACCTTCTCTAAACTTTTGAATGCACATGTGCTTCAGTACTTAGAACATAACATGCTGTTCTCTAACAAAGTGATTAATTAAGTGTCTGATCCATGAATCCACCACTAAATGTTCTGCTTCAGTGACAGTTTGCATTCAAACAGTCCTCTTCATCATGCTGTTCACATTCTGACATCATGAGACCAAGACCACACCTAACAGTCCATCAACAGTACCTGGACATGTGGAGGTGTGTCCACTGAGCTCAGAGAGTCACAGAGTGTCATCAGCAGGTTGGACAGAGACACAGAGAGACTGTATGTTAACAGGTGAAACTAATAACATGCAAATGACTACATACCAGCAGTGGATGTAATGCAATGCAGCAGTTAATGTGATCATTCACACCTGTGTTGACGGGCCAGTCTGCTGTGAGAGACGATCGTTCTGCTTCAGTTTCAGGTTTCACGCCCAGCACAGATGAAATGTCTGGATGAAGATGCAACCTCAGCTCTCTAAGAGATGAAATGTTTAATCTTGTGTGGAATTAGTCTGCCTCACAGCGGAATAAACAAAACTAGCTTGATTGACTCAAGATAATAAGCAGCATGTGCATTTGAAAACAATGGGGCGTGAAAGACAGACACACTCATTATAAAACTAGAAAACAACAACACACTCATTTCACTCTTCTTCTGGTTTCTCTCCCTCAGTCAGCTGTGCTTCATCTCCAGGATGGTTCAGACGGTGGCAGTGATCGGTGCAGGGCCTTCAGGTCTGACCAGCATCAAGGCCTGTGTAGATGAAGGTCTGGAGCCGACCTGCTTTGAGAGCAGCCATGACATTGGAGGTCTTTGGAGATTTAAGGTGATGGACAAAGCTTTGTTTGTCTGCACTTTGTCTGTGTGACTGTGTCATGCCCTCACATGATGAGTATTTCTGAAATGCTAAACTGTGATGGTCTGACATTTCCTAGGAAGACACGGTTTTGTTAATTTGTCTCATTAACACTGAAGCATGATCAAATATTGAATATTTTAGACGATCTAAAACAAGCAGGTCAAACAAAAATATTCACTCGATGATAGATGTACACAGAAAGACCATAGTTGCTTTATGTTGAGATAACAGATTAATCATCTTTGTCATCTCAACATAACAGTATGTGTCAGGGGAAATTTTCTCCATTACTTCGACTCAAGATAACAAACCTTGTTGTTGTGACATTGTAATATAAAAGAAACTGTGGATATGACCTTTCTGGGTTTCTGTAGATGTCCCTACAAGATCTGAGAGTACCTTGCACATAAAATTAAGTTGTGCTTTTTTATACTCTGATAATACAGTTATGAATGATCTGATCTTGAAATTAGTATTTGAGTTTACTGTGTACTACTGAGATTGGGGGAAGGCTGTGTGTACTGTGACTGTGTTTGTGACAAAGCAGGAAAGAGATATTCATATTTAGTGCGTCCTCCTCAGGAGAAGCCGGAGCCTGGACGAGCCAACATCTATCAGTCGTGGTCATCAACAGCTCCAAAGAGATGATGTCTTTCAGTGACTTCCCTCCACCTGCTGAGCTCCCCAACAACATGCACCACACTGAGGTGCTGCTGTATCTGCGCCTCTACGCTCAGGCCTTCAACCTGCTGCAGCACATACACTTCCAAGTTAGTGGTTTGCATGTAATGCATTTAATATGGGACTTTGACTCGAATGAGTCAAATGTGGAATGGAAGTGAATGTGGAAGTAATGGAACTATATGGTGATAAAGAAATGGAATAATTTAGGGATTAAGAGTGGTGGGAGAGATTCTCTGTCCTATCTCCACTGGGTGGAGGGGGCACCTCAGAACAGAGCAGGATGCCTTGATTGGAGCTGCTGCTGCACCAGCAGACCATAATGACTGATGACACCACAGAGTCATATGCTGTCCCCAGCAGAGCCAACTGTACTCTAACACCTGAGTCTCCTCAGTTGAGGGTTTGGTCGGTCGTTTTGTGTGGAAAAGTAACTGATTCCCAACTGTTCAGGACAATATAATATTTAAAGTGTTTTGGTGAGGCTGTCTAACATTTTGGTTTTTACAGATGGTTCCTCAGGATTATGATAGCTACATGTGTAATATACAATGCAATGTTCAACAAAGTGTGTGTTTATTTGTGTGTGTGTCAGACCACTGTGCTGAGGCTGAGGCCGACCTCAGACTTTGCTGAAACAGGCCAGTGGGAGGTGGAGACAGAGAGGGGACAGGGTCAGAGGGAGACTCGTGTTTTTGATGCAGTCATAGTTTGTACTGGACACTTCACCCAGCCTCACCTGCCTCTCAGAGACTTCACAGGTAAAAGGAACCATAATATACTGCATTTCCTTTCACTTTTGTAAGAGCTAAGGAGCAAAAGGATAATAAGCCATTATCATACATCTACATGCTGTAATGTATCCATGATCTCTTTCATATTCCATCTCAGGTATTGAGAGCTTTGAAGGAAGACACTTCCACAGCTGGGAGTACCGCAGCACTGAGGGGATGCAGGGGAAAAGAGTGCTGGTGATTGGAATTGGAAATTCTGGAGGTGATATTGCTGTCGATATTAGCAGAGTTGCTGAGAAGGTACTGAATTACTGTTGGGTTGATTTCAAATAGGGCAGTGCTGTTTTATCCCTTATTATTATAGAGTATTATTTTATGATATTGTAGCAAATTATTATTTAATTGGATGTACTTGGTCTGATCTGAGTCACAGGTCTACCTGAGCACCAGGAGTGGGGCGTGGGTGGTCGGCCGTGTGGGACCGGGGGAATTCCAGCCGATCTTGTTGGAACATCTCGCTTTCACGTGATGATACGGGAGCTCCTCCCCTCATGGTTCAACAGGATGTTGGAGAAGAAGCTCAATGAAGCATTTGACCACACATTATATGGCCTGAAGCCAAAACATGGGTAATGAGACTCTGGCTCCATGTCTTTCATCTTTATCAAGGTTACAGTCTGGGCCTCAGGCTGTGATTTCATTACAGCCCACCATACAGAAGTGTCGACAGAACAAACAACAGATTGTTTCATTAATAATAAGGTTAAAGTTTTTCATGGGAAATTGTCTTGTGGCAGATTTTTCACACAGATTCCTGTTGTGAATGACGACCTGCCAGCTCGGATCATCTCAGGTCGTGTTCAAGTGAAGCCAAATGTGAAGGAGTTCTGTGGGTCCAGTGTGCTCTTTGTGGATGGCAGCGTCATAGATGAGGTGTGTGTTAGTGCATTTCTTACCTGATTCATGGCAGATCTTGTTCTTTTGTTTCTATGAATCATGTTGGTCAAAAAAAAAAAAAAAAAGTTACAGTAAATGACACAGTCAGAGAAGGAACGTAATGGTGATTTGATCTTTATGTTCTACATGTGGGTCACACAGGTGGATGTGGTGGTGTTTGCCACAGGTTACGACTACAGCTTCCCCTTCCTGCCCGAAGCCCTGCAGGCTGAATGTGGCTACAGACTGTGTCTCTACAAACACATGTTCCCTCCTGGACTCACCCAGCCAACGCTGGCTGTGGTGGGCTTCATCCACGGCTTAGGGGCGATCAACCCACTGGCTGAGATGCAGGCCCGCTGGGCCACAAGAGTTTTTAAGGGTAAAGCACACTTTGAATTTTACTCTTACTACTCTGTGTCTGTGATGATACAATGCCTGATCCTGGTGTGGAAAAGTATCTATCAACACAACAGCCTTGAATGTTTCTGTCCTTTTTCATAGCATCATGTTGAAAATTTGAGCTGTGGCTCTGTTTTTGATACTGTACTGCAGCTGTCTCACCACAGCAACTACCATTCCTACTGGAGAAATGCAGCACAGTAAAGCTGCACAACTATAGATCCTGTGGGGGTTTTGTCTGTGTGATTTTTTTATTTATTTATTTTTGATTCTTTTCTCTTGCAGGTTTATCAGCCCTCCCCTCAAGGAGACCATGATGGAGGAAATTCAAAAAGACACCACAACAATGCATCAAAAGTAATGTAAAGTTCCTGGATGTTGTTTTACGTCCTTTCCTCCGTGAGGAGCCTTTACTGTTGTCATTACATCGTCCCTACAACAGACTGAGCTGAGACTTAAAATGCCTGTAAAATACTGGAAAGGACGTGTCCATTCCCTCCTTTAGTTTCATTAGTTTACCTCAGTAAGTCAAGGTTGAGTCAATGTATGACATAAGCCTGCCCCCACTTGACTGCTTTGATTACTTTTAATAATGTTATATCTTTTTTGTGAAGCACTTGTAACTGGTTAATCTTTTTCTTTAGGTTTTCCTGCTCCAAGCGTAACCCGCTCCAGGTGGACTACATCTCTTACCTGGACTCTCTGGCAGCGCAGGTGGGGGCCAAACCAAACATAATGTGGCTCTTGTTGAAGGACCCCAGACTGGCACTGCAGGTCTGTCTGGGTCCCTGTACTCCATATCAGTACCGTCTGACTGGACCGGGCCAGTGGACTGGTGCCCGTCAGGCCATTCTCACTCAGTGGGAGCGAGTGGTTCGGCCCTTCAGGACCAGAGTGGTACCAGAACCAGAGACCAGACCCTCCACCACATGGAACATCATCGTGGTTTTCTCAGGTGTGCCCTGCTGTGCTGCCTCTGTTTTAATAAACAGCCTCTCTCACTCTTCAGATCTCTGCACTGAGCTGGGTATGGATGTTTCTGAAGTGCTGCAGGCAGAACCTGCTTTTAGACAATTTTACTAATGACAAATAAGATTTTAATAGAGAAAAAAACGTCTGTACCACTGTGAACTCTCATAATGAAAATGGTACTTCTTGTGAAGTAGCTTTCTTGGCTTTTTTCTGTGTCTCTCCGTACTATGTGCCACTCTCTACTAATGGCTATATAATCCTGACACAAGGGCATCAGATACGTTTTGGTACAGGAGGAGTGTGGTCACTCGTTGTGTACAGAGCAACTTCATACCAAGCATTTGAACAGACAAAACACAAATTCAGAAAATATCCTCATCGATGTGATGACACAAGCTGCAAATGCTGTACAAACAAGCTGGAGTAGCCCAGAGGACAGTGTGCTCCACAGGTGTGTTCAGAGGGAACACAGAACCTGCCTGCACCTGTTCAGTAGTTTTAACACCAAAACCCCCAAAGCATTGAACAGGGTATCCCAGCAGGTCCATCACTTTTTTGTGTCCCCATGAAACATTTTGTACAGTGTGACTACAATGTTCACTATAAAATCAGGTTTCAACTTTTGTTTCACAATAATGAAACATAGCTTATGGTACAATTAACAATGTTGCTGCAGCATTACTGCAAACAAATAGCCTCATATGAGCCAGGAAAGGGATCTCCAAACCGTTATTTCTAACGTCTGCATCCATGAGTTAGAAAAAAAAAACTGTAAACTGTTTTCAGTGAATGAGTGAAGACTGGAAAAATCTGATTATTTACCCAGTTATGTTTTTAATCAACAGCTATGAGATATATTCAATCATGTGCTAAACAGTACAATAAATCTTTATACAACATGAGCTGAAATAGTTGTACTTCAATGGAATATAAATCTTTTCCTCTTAAAACCAGCAGATGGAGACAGTCTGAAAACACACATCTGCTGCCTCAGGGTCAAACACCTGCTGATCTGCTAAACTGTTGCAAAGCTTCCCTCTTAATTTATCAAGTATTTAGAAATCAAGAAACCATCAACAAATGCATTTGTCTTGACAGGTTATGAGAAAGGCCCTGGCCTTCCTCTATTTCAACCTGATCTTTTGAATCTCAGCTGAATTTTTAAGTTTATTGTGAAGGCCCATTAGAACCTTTGTCTATCTATCATCAGTTAATAAATAACATTTAAAACAGCAGAGTGTGTGCCTTTGACACACTGTGTGCAGTTAGTTCTGTGTGTGTTAAAAAACTGAACAAATACCCTGGAACAGACAAACAAAGAAGACAGGCCGGTGTTTCATACATAACCTAACACTATTAAATGCAGCAGCACATGTATGGCAAGTTATTGTACATGTTAGGTATAATAGTCCAGTGTTTCATTATAGTTGATGCACATACTGTGTCTGTTCTCCCTCTTTCAGGTGGAGCTGAGTGACCACCACAGCACCTACCTACTAGAAAAAGGTCAATGTGCAAATAATATGCAACTTGCAAAATGTGCTCTGCAAATCTAATGAAGTGCAATTTTTTCTTCCAAGTGCAAGTGTCATCATTCATGTGCATTATGTTAACTGTTAAAAGTCCATAGACTATATGTATAAACCCAATTGTGCAATATTTACAAGGCCCTAACAAATCTGTCTTAAATAACAAGGTCGCTATCTATACTGTCGTTTATACTGACTGAAATGAACTGCCGTCTGAATGCAATGATCTACTATTGAATATGATGGACAGAGCAGACTGTGGCCCCCATCAGCTCTCTGCTGTTAAAGACACAAACACACTCATCAGTTGATGTTAAATGTAGCGTTCACTGCCTGTTTGTTTTTCCACCACGTCAAAATCTGAAATCCAAGGGTCACTGCTGGATCTTGACAGTCCTCTCGCTCCTCACTCACTCACACTCCGCCCACTGGGAGCTGCAGAGGACACTCAGCGTCTCGTCGAATCGCGGAAGGTAAGAAAACAGAGTGAACGAAACTCCGCGGACACATGAACCTCGACTGGATACTTCCACAAACGTTTGAGTGCATGGTGGAAAAAGTTGGAGCTGAACCGATATGTGCTTTAGTGTGATTGTTGACAACTTAACAGCTGAGTGGTGTGGAGTTGTGAAGGGTGGTCCGGTGGAGGGGGCTGCGCTGCTGGATCCCGTTAAACCTGAGGTCAAGTGCCAGTACTGAACTCGTGTTGTCTAATGCTGCACTTTAAGAACAGTCGTGCTATGGTGTGTATGTAAGGAATGTAAACACCAGTGTGAACACAGCCACAGGGAACAGCATTATCCGGTCACTAGTGTGAACAGAGAGCTGCTGGTTCCTTTACTTCCTGTGGGGTGCAGCTCCATGGATGTATCATGTCAGAGTAAAGGGTCAGTGACGTGATGCAATATAATGTCAAGTGGTGTGGTGTTACTAGTTTAACAATAACTATAAAACTCTGACTGTATAAAGGAAAATAAATCTGGACTCAAATGTGGACTAAAAGTAATTCACTTTTACAATGCAACACTATGTTTCCTGGTAGATTTGCTAATATTTGTCACATTATATATTATAAGAAACAGTGTTTTTAGGAAAAGTCCTGCTCAGTGTTGCCAACATGCAATTCAAATATAGGGTAAATATAGATACAAAAAAGAAAAAAAATCTGTCTCAATTTAATGTTTTCAGGATAAATATTTTTTTATAAGCTACCTTCACCACCTAAATCCAGTGCCATTGTCACTGACCCAGAAATCAGTCACACCAAGCTGCTTCAGTCTGAGCTCAGTCTGGACCCAGACACAAACAAGTGTTTCCTGTGGTCACAAGAGCATTTAAATGGTACCATCCTACTTATATGGTAACATGTGATTAATTTTAGCAAATTATAGATCAGACCTCAAAGCAATAAGCAGTAAGTGAATGTTGTTGTCCCGTGACATCAAGGTTTACTGTTTGTTCTGTATTGATTTGGTGCATTGGGTAGACCAGCTGGGTTTTTCTAGATTTGTCTAGACCCTAGAAAGCTGGACCATACACACTGATTTAACTGTCGTTAGTTATCACAGTTTAACAGAACTTTGAACCTCATTAGTTTTTAACGTTATATTTTCCATAGACTCTTCCCAGTACAGACATGTAGTATATATTACCATATATATATATTGCCACTCGCACAGAGCATGCGCGATCTCTGAAGCAGAAGTGCCAAGAGTTATGTGAAGGCAGTACTGGTCTTAAGTGCAATTTAGTTGTTGCTGCACCTCCAGTTCTCGCTGAAGAACTGAGAGACCGTACTGCCCACGTCTGTCAGCGTCTGTCCTGTTCCTTGTCCATACACGTCATCGCTTTTTCTTTTTAGACGTCTCTCCACACAGAAAGGCTCAAACTGCCAAGAAGGCGCGTTTGCTTTGTTGAGCATCTTCGGTGTGTGTCTCCCAGTTCCAGATACAAGAGTCCAGCTCTCAACACCATAGAAGAAGAAGGATACAAGAGTCCGACGTGTGGTGTGTGGACTATAGTGTGAGCAGTCAGTCGCATCAGAGCATCGGGCCGTGTGGTGTGAGAACATGATTCATGGCTGCGAACTTTGAGCTCAGCGATCTAGTCGTGCAGTTTGAGATGGAGCTGAATCACGATTGAAAACATGCACAGTCTGCCCTGTTTTACAGACCTGACCCGTGCGTAACTACAGAAAACACCTGCAACCGAAATCACAGAACACGTTTGTTGCAGCTCAACATAAAATGCCCGTGGGGGAAAAAACTGTGTTTCCGTCCATTTAACGCCACAGGACTTTTAATTTGAAAAATGTGCAGGATGTATTGCGTTGCATTAACACATGTTACAATACTTTGTAAAACGACAATCCTGGATTCTACTGAAATACGGCCTGATCTATGGTGCGGTGCATTCAACTGGAGGACCAATGAATAAAGACCTTCCTAAGTTAACCACAGGTTACCTTGAAGTTCAGGTAAATAAAGGACCCGGCCACGTTTGAAAACTTATATTGGGTGAGGATGCTTGCTCATATCACACTGGGTGTTTTTTTTTTCTTGTGGAGTCTTTACATGATGAGTTTGATGATTTGGTTTGGCGAAGTCGTGGTGTTGACACAGTTGTTGGCAAAAGCCGAGCAGTCGCCTGCAATGACTTGGATAATGTTTAGTCACTGTTTTCAAACCTGGGTAAAATAACCGACTGTGCAGACTGAGCAGAGTTATGCCATTAGGTTTTGTTCACAGTCAGAGTCTTATTTTCTGTGAATGTTCAGCCACAATGACTAACTGAGTCATTTACAAGTTCAGGTTGAAAGTGTCCTCCTGTGTGTCACTTGTGCTGATGAGTGGACTCAAGGATCCCTGAGATACACACACACACAACACACACACACACAGAGCATAGAGATAGTTTTGTAACAGCATTCAGAAAGAATCTCAGGACTGGATCCAGGCAGTACAATGTTTCCTGTGGTGGTAACAGTATTTCAATGGTACCATCCTGGTTAAATGGTAATGTGATTAATTTTAGCAAATTATAGATCAGACCTCAAAGCAATAAGCATTAAGTGAATGTTGTTGTCCCGTTAGACATCCATCACACTGAGCTGCCTCTTCCCTCTCAGAGCTGCAGTATGACTCGTCGTGTGGCCGTGGTTGGAGGGGGAGCTCAGGTCTGGCCTGTATCAAGTGCTGTCTGGATGAGGGCCTGGAGCCTGTCTGCTTTGAGAGCAGTGATGACATTGGTGGTCTGTGGAGGTTTAAGGTGGGTCACAGGACGTTCAGGTGGGACTCTCACTCACTCAAACAGTGGAAGTGATGATGAGTGTTTTCTCTGTTGATGTGTGGTGCTGCAGGAGAATCCTGAGGCGGACAGGGCCAGCATCTACCACTCTGTCATCATCAACACCTCCAAGGAGATGATGTGTTTCAGTGACTTTCCGATCCCTGCACACTTCCCAAACTACATGCACCATTCCCTCATCATGGACTACTTTCCGATGTATGCCGATCACTTCCAGCTCACCAAGTACATACGCTTCAAGGTGAGGAGCCACACCAACTTGTTGCCACCATTAGCACCATTCTCATTGTAGTTTCACATCTACAGTGCTATTTAGTTTGATATAGCAGGGGTCAGATGTCAGTGTGTTGTCTTTCTGTCATCCAGACCAAGGTCTTGCAGGTGAAGCAGAGGTCAGATTTTTCTCACTCAGGCCAGTGGGATGTTGAGACAGAGAACAAGGACGGAAAAAGGAGAAACACATTTTCGATGCTGTGATGATCTGTATTGGACATCACTGCCAGCCCAACCTGCCTCTGCAAGACTTCCCAGGTAAGACATTTTTAATCCAGACCAAGAACAAGCCTGTAAAACAAATCTGTACCATGTGGTTATGTAATAGTGTGTCAACACAAAGAGATCAGTGTTGACGATGTAATGGCTCACCCTTGGCCTAAATTATATTTTTACATCACAGCTGTACTATCTACTGCAAACACAGATTAAAGTCTTGTTGCAGAAGCATTGGTGGGACTGTTAAAGGCCCCTCCTCCCCCATTATCAGTGGATAACATGAACAGTAATATTGTTGGAGAAATCTGCAAATGTCTACTCAGACATAAAACATGGGGACATCATTATCTCTGTGGTTTAATAACTCACCTGACCTGACAATGCTGTCCCTTCACTTAGTAACTTATGGATGTGTTCTTTACATGTAGCTATTATATTATATTATATTATATTATATTATATATGTTTCTCAAAGTGCAAAGTTCAAGTTGAGATGGTCAAATATAACTGACAAGGTAGGAGCTATTTTCAACATAAAAGAAAATTAACTCCACTGACCAAAAGTTCTGCTTCAAAATAACAAGTACTTCATCAATCCACACAGTAAAAACAGTGGCATCCCCCCAGCAGAGGGGAGCACACACACCAGAAACATGAATTTACTCCAGCAGGAAACTGTCAGTATTTGACCACAGTATGAAGAACATCACACGTAAAAGCATTAAGTAACAGATCCTCTTTATTTGGTCAGTTTCTGTGTCACTCTCACAAACACAGAGCAACACACATGCACACCATACCTCACTGCTGAGCAGGAGGAAAGAGACACCATGTATAGAAGTTACAAGAGTGTGTATTTTTTCCAGGGATCGACACTTTCACAGGGAAGTATCACCACAGTCGAGACTACAAGACCCCTGAGGAGTGGAGGAATAAAAAGGCTGTAGTGATTGGAATAGGAAACTCAGGAGGAGACATCGCAGTGGAGCTGAGCAGAGTCACCAAACAGGTTGGACTGAGATAGTAACATACAGATGACACTTGTGTGTCAAGTGTTTGAGCATTGAGCATACATATTGGGAAGTATTTTTGTATTGTTTATGATGTTTCCTGGGCCTGTCAAGAGTTTTACCACTGAGCTCAACACATAAGGTTGTTAAATAATGTTGTTGGTCTTAAAGAATGGACAAGTCATAAACAGAGCCAACCTTCAGCAGTGTATTCTAAATCTAATCATTATTATTATTGATCTGAAATGCATGTGCATAACTCCAGGAAACTAAGGTAAAGGGTGTTGTTCTGCATGATGAAAAAGACAGTTTGCATGACACTGAAACTTTATTTTTCTCCTTTGTTTTCTACTCCAAATGTCTATTAGATAAAATGGCATCTTGTTTAACACTTGTCTGATTGAACTTGTTTCCAACTTCATGCTTGTGTGGTCACAAACAACTCAATATGACCACAAGGCTGGGTGGACATAATCATAATTAGATACTTACATTTGTAGTTATGTTTCAGGCATAGCTGACTGGACAACATAACATCAGTATACTGTATACCACTGCTAAAGAGAGAAAAGGTGTTATGTGAAATACCACAGATGCAAAATTTTACAGATACAATCAATTACTTTCAGTTCACTTTAAAAATGCTGCATATCCATATTCATATGTCAGTGTCAAACATTTTGCTCTTGTACTGACTAACTACCATGTCTTCTGTTCACAGCTCTACCTGAGCACGCGTCGGGGAGCCTGGATTCTCAACAGAGTTGGGGACAAAGGTTTACCCCTTGATTTGCAGTTTAACAGGGTGATGAGCACAATGCAGAAATTTCTGCCCTTCAATTTTGTCTGCAGTCTGGGAGAGAGCCTGCTTAACCAAAGATTCAACCACAGTCTGTACAATCTCAAGCCAAAGCACAGGTACTGTACTTGCATCTGTTCTGATCTATGACAGCCCAAAACACTTGCATGGAGGAAAATAGGTCCACAACAAGCAGCAACATCCAGTCAATGAAACATGCACAGAAAAGTTAGAAAACTGCAGTTCCTCTAATGACCACTAGGGCCTGGCTTAAAAAGAGTCAGCCCCCTCGAATCTCATGCTACTTTTACAGCAGAAATAAACACTGCAATTAACTTAAAGGTAGCGTAGGAGATCCTGGAAATACGAAAATACACAAATCAAAGTTCCAAGCCCCTTTCATCAGACTTCTCTACGAACCCACACCTCCAGAGCATAGGAACATAGATAGATAGATAGATAGATTACTTTATTCATCCCCAAAGGGAAATTAGGTTGTCATAGTAGACCAGTGTATTGAATACAATAAAATACAATAAATAAAATACAATAGCAATACAGTATAATAGAGTACTAAAATAGAGTGCATTATACAAATATTGTATGAATATGATATATAATATCAATACTGTTCGTGTGTGACTGTGGCTCTGACAGAGGTAGATGAGTGTAGAGTCTTATTGCCGTAGGCAGAAACGATTTCCTGTATCGTTCCTTAGAGCAGCAGGGTTGAATGAGTCTGTTGCTGAAGCTGCTCTTAAGCTTGTCCAGTGGTTTGTGGAGGGGTGAGAGGGATTGTCACTGATTGCCAGTAGTTTGCCAGCATCCTGTCCTCAACCACCTCCTCCAGGGTTGCAAGTTTGGAGCCAACAACAGACTCTGCCTTTTTTCAGCCTATCATGCAACACTTGTTCAGTGCTGGGTTTACATCAAGGTGAAGCCCCACTAAATGACAGTACCGCAGAAAGCTGTGCCACTTACATTGGGATTACATTGTGTCACGTATCCCAGCATGCTTCGCTCCGCTGAAGTATCACCTTCATGGCGCAACCCGATGTAATCCCAATGTGAGCAATGTGGCTTTCCGCAGTGCTGTTGAGTGTGGTGCAGCTTCACTGAGCAGCATCACTAACTTTCCACCAGCTTTTTCTCATGGCTCATTCACGGGTAAGAAAACAGCTAACATCATAATAAACCATCCAGCATCCATGCCACCTACTGCACTGGAGTGTGGTACATTGGATTACTGGCGTTGTCTTTTGTGCGTCATAATGTTAGCATAGCGTTGAATTCGGACGCGATTAGTGCACGAAGAGCAGCGGAGAGGTGGAGAGGGAGGGAGGGACAGAGTTGGCAGTTTGATTGACGCATCACAATCCAGTTGACTTGAACATGGCATTCAAACTGATTGGCTTTCAGAGGATTGTCTGTTCCACAGGTGACTGACTTTTGTCATGTTTGTGAAAAAGCATTAAATTACTTGGTGGCAATCAGGGTGTGAAGAGGATTTCAAGCAATTTAGTAAACATGCCCCAGAAGAAGATCTCCAACCCTACCTTTAAACTGAAGCGTTTTATTCCTTTGTCCCTTTGGGTGACTGGTGGGTGAGTTTACACATAACACCCTGGGCAGTGTGGCAATAGTATCTCTTCATAATAATGATTACTAAGCATTATGAAAGCAATGTAGTAATATGCTGAGACATATTAGTAACTATTCTAGTAATCTAACATTGATTATATTTTTCTTGTAATGAGGCGTGAGGACACACTTTAGAGGACCCACTGTTTGTGTGGATATACAGCACAGAAAAACCAATGCACATATTCATTCTGTGTTTCATGATATTAGAGGTGCTTTAGACTTTCATTCATTCTCATATTACTCACTCATCTTAGTTAAATGTTTGTAGTATTCATCAAACTGTTCAAACATGACTAACAAGTCTGAACTGAACTCTCAGGTTGTTCAGCCAACATCCCACAGTGAATGATGATCTTCCCAACCGCATCCTATCTGGAACGATTCAGGTCAAGCCAAACATCCGCAGGTTTCAGGGATCCAGTGTGGAGTTTGATGATGGGACTGTAGTGGAAGATGTTGACCTGGTGGTAGGTGTAGTTATCAGAAGTGTGCACACATTAGAGTTTCTGCTGGTGAGTGGTGTGTGACTGACATGAGCCTCCTGTCTCATAGGTGTTTGCCACAGGATACAGGTTTTTCTTTCCTTTTCTGGCCTCACATGTCGTCTCCGTGTCTGAGAACAAAGCAGCTCTGTACAAGTATGTGTTTCCTCCTGAGTTGGACCGTCCTACTCTGGCTATCATTGGTCTAGTGCAGCCACTGGGAGCGATTATGCCCATCTCTGAGATGCAGGCCAGATGGGCCACACGGGTCTTTAAAGGTACTACAGGTTTTTAAATGATGCCAAATTTCCTCTCCTGCTGTCCTTCTGTGTTTGAGAGGGTAAATTATTGTTTCAAAATGTCTCCTTTCAAACAGGCTGCATTAGGCTTCCCTCTGTAGCTGCCATGCTAAAAGATGTCCAGTGCAAGCAGGAGGCCATGGCTAAAAGGTACTGCAGTGGATTCCCTGAACAACTGTGTAATGACTTAAATATTTAAGAGTTGATTAGCATCAAATCTTGTTCCCCTCAACACACTGAAATCTGGTCTCCTTTTCAGGTACGTCAGCAGTCAGAGACACACCATCCAAGTTGACTATGTCAACTACATGGATGAGATAGCAGAGCTGGTGGGTGTTCAGCCCAACATATCAAGGCTGCTGCTGACTGATCCCAGGCTGGGACTTAATCTGGCGCTTGGTCCCTGCACACCGTACCAGTATCGCCTCAGGGGGCCAGGAAAATGGGCCGGGGCCCGTCAGGCCATCCTCACTCAGTTGGAGAGAGTGGCTCAGCCCATGCAGACCAGGTGCTGTGATGAGCCCAAACCAAGAGATCACTGAAGTGGCCTCTGCTTCTCTCAGCTGCTGCTGTGGGCCTGGCTGCATACACTCACAGGAGCAACCTTCCAGCTTTCCTCCAAGACCCCACTGCCCTGCTGGACAAGATTAAAGTCTACCTGCCTGCACAGTGACATGATTCCTATTGAATCCATTTGATCACTCATTTAACACTTGTAACATACAGTACATGTATGTAATTTTAGCTGTTCAGTATATCACTCTGTGATTGTTAGTATCCCACTCTGAAATCTCTAATCTCTTAACAAAGCTATTTGTTCTAACTATGTGATAAACATCGGTAAATCTTCAGTTTTTATTATTTTATTCATAGTTGAACATTGCACTTGTGTTTATAGTCTTGGTTTCTGCTTGCATTGCGCAAGAATTGTACATTCTTCCATTAACTATACCACATACTTGCAGTGTGGCCGTGGGTTTGCCAACTGACATAGGGTGGGCTACACCCTGGACAGGTCACCAGAATATTCACATTGTTTTTAATTCATTGTTCAGTGTAATCTTCATTTTGGGATATACTCTGCATGGTCACTGACTATAAAATAAAATAAAATAAAATGGTTTTTAATTTACTACTCAATTTAGAAGTAAGTATTTTTTATTCTGGCTTTGTTTGCAGCTCTGGAATATGAGGATAAGATGAGCGGAGGTGATGCTGATGTGATGTCAAGAGAAAAAGTTTTGTTGCATTCTTTCTCTTTGCACATGAATCATGTAGAACTACACATGTTGTTCTCTTTCATTACCAATTCTTCAATTGATGTCATTGTTAAAGCAACTTACACTGTTCTGATGTTGTACCTATGACTACATCACCACATACATCCAGGTACTGCATATAAACAACACTTTAATGATTAAAAAAGGCTCCTGCTTCATTGTTTTTTTCTTCAGTCCACATCTGCTCATGTATTTTGTCATGTGTGCTGATAGTCTGGTCTATAATTGTTTGATAAAGTAAAGAGTTTCTGATAAGAGTTAATAAAAAAGCTGAAAGACAGAGCTGTAGGTATTCAGCTGAAGTGGACTGTGGGCAGGGGCAGGAGGCTGTCCTTGTGTTTACATGCAGCTGACTAAAGTCCTAGATTCTGGCTCATTTGCACAGTGTCTGCTTTTTTCTTCTCACCAGGTAAGACCTTTATGGGAATGAATGTTATGCCCACAAAATGACTTATCGCTCTTTGAAGTGTGAAGTGACATCAGGTTTACTGTTTGTTCTGTATTGGATTTGGTGCATTGGGTAGACCAGCTGGGTTTTTCTTAGATTTGTCAAGACCGTAGAAAGCTGGACCATACACACTGATGTAACTTGACGTTAGTTATCACAGTTTACAGAACTTTGAACCTCATTAGTTTTTAACGTTATATTTCCCATAGACATCTTCCCAGTACAGACATGTAGTATATATTACCATACTGCCTCTCGCACAGAGCATGCGCGATCTCTGAAGCAGAAGTGCCAAGAGTTATGTGAAGGCAGTACTGGTCTTAAGTGCAATTTAGTTGTTGCTGCCTACCTCCAGTTCTCGCTGAAGAACTGAGAGACCGTACTGCCCACGTCTGTCCAGCGTCTGTCCTGTTCCTTGTCCATACACGTCATCGCTTTTTCTTTTTAGACGTCTCTCCACACAGAAAGGCTCAAACTGCCAAGAAGGCGCGTTTGCTTTGTTGAGCATCTTCGGTGTGTGTCTCCCAGTTCCAGATACAAGAGTCCAGCTCTCAAACACCATAGAAGAAGAAGGATACAAGAGTCCGACGTGTGGTGTGTGGACGTATAGTGTGAGCAGTCAGGTCGCATCAGAGCATCGGGACGTGTGGTGTGAGAACATGACTCATGGGCTGCGAACTTTTGAGCTCATCGATCTGGTCGTGCAGTTTGAAAACAGTTTGATTGAAAACATGCACAGTGTCTGCCCGGCTTTACACACTTGACCCGTGCGTAACTACAGAAAACACCTGCAACCGGAAATCACAGAACACGTTTGTTGCAGCTCAACAATAAAATGCCCGTGGGGGAAAAAACTGTGTTTCCGTCCAGTTTAACGCCACAGGACTTTTAATTTGAAAAATGTGCAGGATGTATTGCGTTGCATTAACACATGTTACAATACTTTGTAAAACGACAATCCTGGATTCTACTGAAATACGGCCTGATCTATGGTGCGGTGCATTCAACTGGAGGACCAATGAATAAAGACCTTCCTGAGTTAACCACAGGTTACCTTGAAGTTCAGGTAAATAAAGGACCCGGCCACGTTTGAAAACTTATATTTGGGTGAGGATGCTTGCTCATATCACACTGGGTGTTTTTTTTTTCCTTGTGGAGTCTTTACATGATGAGTTTGATGATTTGGTTTGGCGAGGTCGTGGTGTTGACACAGTTGTTGGCAAAAGCCGAGCAGTCGCCTGCAAATGACTTGGATAATGTTTAGTCACTGTTTCAAACCTGTGGTAAAATAACCGACTGTGCAGACTGAGCAGAGTTATGCCATTAGGTTTTGTTCACAGTCAGAGTCTTATTTTTCTGTGAATGTTCAGCCACAATGACTAACTGAGTCATTTACAAGTTCTGGTTGAAAGTGTCCTCCTGTGTGTCAACTTGTGCTGATGAGTGGACTCAAGGATCCCTGAGATAAGTTGGTCAGGGAAGTACCCCCCCCCCCCCCCCACACACACACCACACACACACACACAGAGATAGAGATGGGTTTTGTAAGCAGTTCAGGAAGAATCTCAGGACCTGGATCCAGGCAGTACAATGTGTTTCCTGTGGTGGTAACAGTATTTCAATGGTACCATCCTGGTTAAATGGTAACGTGATTAATTTTAGCAAATTATAGATCAGACCTCAAAGCAATAAGCAGTAAGTGAATGTTGTTGTCCCGTTAGACATCCATCACACTGAGCTGCCTCTTCCCTCTCAGAGCTGCAGTATGACTCGTCGTGTGGCCGTGGTTGGAGGGGGGAGCTCAGGTCTGGCCTGTATCAAGTGCTGTCTGGATGAGGGCCTGGAGCCTGTCTGCTTTGAGAGCAGTGATGACATTGGTGGTCTGTGGAGGTTTAAGGTGGGTCACAGGACGTTCAGGTGGGACTCTCACTCACTCAAACAGTGGAAGTGATGATGAGTGTTTTCTCTGTTGATGTGTGGTGCTGCAGGAGAATCCTGAGGCGGACAGGGCCAGCATCTACCACTCTGTCATCATCAACACCTCCAAGGAGATGATGTGTTTCAGTGACTTTCCGATCCCTGCACACTTCCCAAACTACATGCACCATTCCCTCATCATGGACTACTTTCGGATGTATGCCGATCACTTCCAGCTCACCAAGTACATACGCTTCAAGGTGAGGAGCCACACCAACTTGTTGCCTAGTGTCAGAACGGATGCACCATTCTCATTGTAGTTTCACATCTACAGTGCTATTTAGTTTGACATAGCAGGGGGTCAGATGTCAGTGTGTTGTCTTTCTGTCATCCAGACCAAGGTCTTGCAGGTGAAGCAGAGGTCAGATTTTTCTCACTCAGGCCAGTGGGATGTTGAGACAGAGAACAAGGATGGGAAAAAGGAGAAACACATTTTCGATGCTGTGATGATCTGTATTGGACATCACTGCCAGCCCAACCTGCCTCTGCAAGACTTCCCAGGTAAGACTGTAAAAAAAAAAAAAACTACATGGCATGTAAAGAAATTCATGATAATGTAAAGTTAGACAGTATATTAAGGAGCATATTCAGCACAAGTGGTGTGTAGTAGATACTGAACAAGCCATCATCATCACTGTCTCACCTTTTGTGCAGTCAGTTTTTCTCACCAGTGAGTCTTTCCCATCTGCTCCTTTAGCCATGTTTGCTGACATGATGCAGTGTAATCAAAGACTACCTTCCCAAAAATGTGTTGTGCTTCACATCTTTGACATTATTCTCGCTAAAGTTTGTTAAAAATAAGAGCGATAAAAATCAGGCCACTTGCAATCTGTTGTAATGCTCAGTGCTATAATGTGCACTTTTATCGCAGTATTTGTGTACTGCTCAAAATATAGCACAAAGCTACAATGTGTCAGCATGATGTGATGATGATGATGACGAAAGAATAGTGTGGACAGAACAGCGGTGGAAACCAGCCAACTGAGTAATGTCCCAAGGTAAACAGGCAGACATTTGTTTCAAACATTGTTAATAAATGTCAATACTAGCAAATGTTTTATTGGTTTCCTCGGTTACCTTCAGAAATGAAACAACACATCTGGCTGGAGCACAAAGCAGATGAAACACTAAGGGCAGAATATGCCCTGCTGTATTTACTTGCACACCATTACTGCTGTTTGCACCTCTATCCAATTTGTATCATTGAAGAAACAAATTGCATCCACTAAAAAAAGATTACTTTTATTTTTAATTTTGAATCACCCAACACCAAGGTATCATGAACTTCCCTTATAGCAGAAGCACAGAGGCATTTATTCACTTAGGATGGACAAAATAAAAGAGTCTGCCCAAATGAATATAATGCATGAAATTCAATGCATTTTGGTTGATAATGGCAATTATATCCTTCCAGGGATCGACACTTTCACAGGGAAGTATTACCACAGCCGAGACTACAAGACCCCTGAGGAGTGGAGGAATAAAAAGGCTGTAGTGATTGGAATAGGAAACTCAGGAGGAGATATCGCAGTGGAGCTGAGCAGAGTCACCAAACAGGTGGAGCACTTATAGATCCTCAGAGGCACACAATAAAAGACTTTGCTCACTTGATCTTAATCAAGAGCTGCCGTAATGATTTATGTGTTGTGTCTTACATCTCAGTTATATCTCAGCACTCGAAGGGGAGCCTGGATCCTAAACAGGGTTGCAGACAGTGGTCTTCCTCGTGATATGCTCATTAGCAGGTGGTTGATTTTTCTGCGTAAAGCCCTTCCCTTTGGATTACTGTGCAGCATGGGAGAGCAGAGAGTCAACCAGAGATTTAATCACAGTCTGTACAACTTGAAGCCAAAACACAGGTAATACAGAAACAGATGTACTGAAGCTTTTGTGCTGAAATTCTGAAACACATGCATTTTGATTATTAATCTGAATTGAACTCTCAGGTTGTTCAGCCAACATCCCACAGTGAATGATGATCTTCCCAACCGCATCCTATCTGGAACGATTCAGGTCAAGCCAAACATCCGCAGGTTTCAGGGATCCAGTGTGGAGTTTGATGATGGGACTGTAGTGGAAGATGTTGACCTGGTGGTAGGTGTAGTTTCAGAAGTGTGCACACATTAGGAGTTTCTGCTGGTGAGTGGTGTGTGACTGACATGAGCCTCCTGTCCCACAGGTGTTTGCCACAGGATACAGGTTTTTCTTTCCTTTTCTGGCCTCACATGTCGTCTCCGTGTCTGAGAACAAAGCAGCTCTGTACAAGTATGTGTTTCCTCCTGAGTTGGACCGTCCTACTCTGGCTATCATTGGTCTAGTGCAGCCACTGGGAGCGATTATGCCCATCTCTGAGATGCAGGCCAGATGGGCCACACGGGTCTTTAAAGGTACATTAATACAGATTCTGTAAAAAAAAGTCCAATGTCAAATGTCATTTCCTCACAGAAATATATTGAATGAGCCTTCATTTCAAACAGGTTGCATCAGTCTCCCTCAATAGCTGACATGATGAAAGACATCCACCACAAGCGGGAGGCCATGGCTAAAAGGTTGCCACTTTACTATCATCTGTTTTGTTTTTTAAAGGCATCAAATCTTGTTCCCCTCAACACACTGAAATCTGGTCTCCTTTTCAGGTACGTCAGCAGTCAGAGACACACCATCCAAGTCGACTATGTCAACTACATGGATGAGATAGCAGAGCTGGTGGGTGTTCAGCCCAACATATCAAGGCTGCTGCTGACTGATCCCAGGCTGGGACTTAATCTGGCGCTTGGTCCCTGCACACCGTACCAGTATCGCCTCAGGGGGCCAGGAAAATGGGCCGGGGCCCGTCAGGCCATCCTCACTCAGTGGGAGAGAGTGGCTCAGCCCATGCAGACCAGGTGCTGTGATGAGCCCAAACCCAAGAGATCACTGAAGTGGCCTCTGCTTCTCTCAGCTGCTGCTGTGGCCTGGCTGCATACACTCACAGGAGCAACCTTCCAGCTTTCTTCCAAGACCCCACTGCCCTGCTGGACAAGATTAAAGTCTACCTGCCTGCACAGTGATGTATTATAATGCAATACTGATTTAATGAGATTTGCTGCTCAAAATCATTAACATAGAAAAGATCATAGAAAGTGCAGGTATTGGACAATAGTAAAGACCACTGACTAACTAATATTATTAGAATTAAAATTTAGATTTAACTTTAAATAGTTAAAGTAAAAGTACACATTTTCTTCCCTTTTGGAAGGTCCAATAATTTTAATCCTGCTCACTATAAATCAAAATGTGATTCGTTATTGGTTCATCTGACACTTTCTCTACAAACACGTGAAGCTGCAAGGGTTCCTGGCCTTTTGTCCCTGTTATGAAGTCGGAGCTGACCTTTTCTCAGCCTGGAAACAACAATGGAAAAGAAAATGCTGATGGATTATTTTCATGGTTTTAGGACAGTAAAACTCTTTCATTTTTGAATTAAACTTCATCGACAGTGAGGCTACAGTTAGATTTAGAAAGGAATAATTAGGGGCCAGCAGCCTAAGCTGCCGGGCAAAACCCTTTTTGTGCAATTGTCACCAAATTTGCTACACTGCAGCTTCAGACTGCCCTCCACAATAAGTACCACACGGCTTTTTGATATTTGAAAAACTGAGTCTACAGTGCATGAAAACATTTGACTGTAAACAGTACTGTAAACATATAGCAGCCAATTCTTGATAAATACATTTTCAATTTTCCTGTAAAAAAATTAAGAATATTTTGGAGTCGTGGTTGATGAAGTTTGGCAAATATCAGAATTTTATCTCAAAAGCTGAATTTTTGAAAACATTTTGAATTCTGCTCTCAGGTGAACAATTGGAGTCAATGTAAGAAAAGTGTTTTAAAACATCAGTTTTTTTTTTTTCGTTTGGAGCAAATCAATCATTGTTAAAAACAAATGACCAGCATCTCCATGCTGCCAAGATGCAATATGCATTTTCAGATTTTTGTCTAGGGTAAGGTTTTTATCAATTTTTGAAATCTGCTGTGAAAGCTGGTGTCATCCTGGTGACTCACTGGTTTAGTCCATTTGTGAAGCCACACACCACATTTTACCTCTGGCCAATTAGCTGCATGAGTTAGAGGATGGTTCTTAGTGTCAGAGGTTGTGAGTTCAGGCCTCATCCAATGCAAAATGTACATTGTAATGCCGATCTTGTTGTCTCCCTATTCTGTCGCTTGTTGCTCAGAATTGCCTAAATTTGTCTAAAATTGCCTGGACCATTGGACCACTGCTGTGAAGAAGATTTAGTTATTAAATAATATTAATTTATAAAGTTTAAGAGAAAAAACAAATATTAATACAATTACATACATAAAATGCATTTCCAATGCAGATATGTTTGGCATTTGGCAATCCCTTCTGGTGTTAGGTAATATATTGTAAAATGAACTGAAGCTATGTAAAATGTTCATTAACGTATTGTAACAATAGCTATGCAATCGTGGTGCAAAGTACAAGCTCACTCCTCCATTTCATTGCAGTGTCACACACTTGTACATCTGTAAATGAACTACTTTGACTCCATACCTAGGTTGAAGCATGGGAAGGTCATTTACATTGGTCACTAATGCCACCTAATGGTTACTTTTAGAATCTACTTGAGGCTTTGCTTGACAAAACTACCTGGAACCATGTATTGAATGTTTGCCCTGTGTCTCACAGCATCATACTATGTTCATGTGGTTAAAGGTCTTCCTCTAGAATCCCTTTGTATTTCATGAGGTCAAAGAAAGCAACCTCAGCTGTTGTCTTTATAAGGCTGACAGATTGAAGAACCAATAAAGCATTAAATTAAAAATCGGTAAAGCCAATCAATGTGGTACAGGGTAAATGATGTAGATCGATTGTGTTTGTTTTGCTTTGTTTTTAACTTCAATATATATAGGAGAGGCACTAACATGTGTTTTTCCTTCTGTAGAACTGGGATTTGGACTGTTCATGTGTTTTGGCAAGATAGACAGCCAGACAGACAGACAGGTAGGTAGGTACAGTGGACAGACAGACAGTTAGATAGATAGATAGATAGATAGATAGGTAGGTAGATAGATAGATAGATAGATAGATAGATAGATAGATAGATAGATAGGTACAGTAGACAGACAGACAGATAGATAGATAGATAGATAGATAGATAGGTACGGTAGACAGACAGACAGGTAGGTAGGTACAGTTGACAGACAGACAGATAGATAGACAGATAGATAGATAGATAGATAGATAGATAGATAGATAGATAGATAGATATAGATAGGTTTTAGTTTGTAGGCTACTTTGAAGAGCCTTCAAATTAACCGCCGCTTGTGAACCATGGGTAAACCCCGGAACAAGATTCGTCCACGCGAGACTCCTTAACACTCGGGTTGCCAGGTTTCCGGAAACCTATTGCGTGAATGTCATACGAGAAACGAAAATTTTTATATTTTTATATTGTTATATTTTTATATTTTTACTCAGTTTTGACTTTGACTTCATCTCCCCCGTCATAACTGTGCGTGTAACAGTTCATTCATTCCTCCATTTACTGCAATCTCTTTTAAATACACAAAATAGCACAACAGAGCCTAATATCACTCCACCTAACAAAACTGTATTCATATACAGTTATTATATTGCTGTTTGCTATTTTCCTATTCCTTTTCTTGCTAGCTCTGTCACTAATATTGTAAGGAGTATGGAGAGATCTGTAGTGTTTGCATTTAGATACTGTGGAAATCTTATAATGGCTGAAGCTGTTATATTAGATTTATGACTTTTTGCACCATGTCGACATTTAAGTGTTCTAGTCCAGCGGTTAGCCTTGCTGGGTGGGTGGGTGGTCGTGCAGTCTGCTGCAGACCCTGCAGAATCAATCACTGTTTTTCATCACACCTCATTTAAGATTTGTGTGTTATTAGTCCAATCAACTACCAATGTAACTAAATTGGTTAATTTTAAAACACGATGTGGTGTGCTTTATCATGTAAAGTGTGCTATGTGCTTTCAGTGCCTTTAATGTTAACAGAAAATTTGCTTCTTTTCTTTTTTTTTTCCTCTGTTAGTAAAGCTGAACGTAGGTGGTTGACTCTTCTGGTGTTTCGGATGGTGGTAAACGTGTGACTGTGCACCTGCACAGTGGACTGGAGGCTTTGAGAGGGGGATAAGAGAGGATAAATCTGGCAACTACAGTCTGCCATCTTTGATTGTGCGACAGGCCGCGGCGCGAGCGGGGCCTCACTCAAGTAGAAAAACGGTCCGGCACGAGATAACGGGTGGGGAGAGACACAGAATCACGGGACGACCGTACACGGTTTCCCGCATTGACGCCCGAACAGACGTGGACAGAGTGGCGGCTTGAAACGGTGCTGGAGACGCGAAACAAAAGCCGTGCATGTGGTGAGCGGTTTGTTGGCAGCCAACGAGCAAAGTAGCTAACCATCGTTAGCCGAACTGGGTTAGCAGGCTAGCCAGCTTTTGTAATCCGCCGGCCAGACACACTTTTTCGTGGACCACAAACCAGGCCGAACCTGGATCTTTAAAGTGAGGTCGCACATCAGTCGAAAGGAGAAGGAAGGCACCGGCGGCGGCAGGTGGGTCTGCATGTCATGCAAGTTGGAAATTTGAAGTTTTGCCCAGTAGCCGATGTGTTGGTGTTCACTCAGCGTTAGCTGGTTAGCATGCTTTGACCACTGACGGGCTGGAAGTGGATGTGATGGCGACTAGTGAGAAATGAAACTATGCTAAACGATGCAAGCTGGCGGCCTGCTTTCCAATAGCACCATGTCAGACCTTATAGATATAGCTCCACAGTGCTGGCCCGATTATAACGTCTGACACTATACAGTTAGCTTTTGTTCAATTAACGTGGTATTTGAACCCGGTGTGGTTGAGTTCCGGGCGAAAAGGGCCTGTGCTCCCTGCCGGTAAGAGCCACCCAGCCCACCAGTAGTTCGCTTCACGGAGAAGGATGGCCTGCAGACTGCTCAGTGGCAGTGATTTATAGAAACAACAAGGCAGTACACAGCGCCTCTTGATTTTTCATGAATTGGATCTTTTGGTTTTACGACGTATGATGTTTTAATGGCACTACGACTATCATATGGCTCTCCTTCTCAGACATGATGTGTCCAAGAAATGTGGTGTTACAGGACCACATTTTTACTGTGTGACTGTGCGCTTTCAGGAGTTCAGCTTAGTTGGGGTGTGGGAGACTAGTGATTCATAAACTGCAGATTTTGAAGCCTCCTGGTAGATTTATCAACAGCCAACACGTATTGTTCCTATTCTGCACCCATGGTTACAAATGGGTCTACATCTGTTTGGTTTTAGAGAGGCCATTCATTAGTGTATTGATTGGAGTTGAGCATTATCGATTGACCAGTCAGAACGTGGCCTGATCAGAGATCTATAACCGAGGGTCTTTTTGTGAGGGGGGGGTTTCTTCCTTGGAGTTAAATTAAGGACACATGCTTAACAGTATCATTATAAATCTTGGTACAAGAAATCAACCTTCTACTTTGTAGTTTGCGCACAGCATCATCTAGTCCTCCTGAGTGTTCACGTGTTATTTCAACCTCACATTTATAATATCTTACAAGCCATTCATTTCATTCTCATTCAATTTAAGCACCTTTGCATTTAGTTAGTGATAACAGTTTCTCATGTGCTCAGTCACAGTGAAATTACCAGCAATTCCCACGGGAGATTACCCAAGTGGTATTGATGACCTGGAGATGGAGAGCCACAATAATTATCTTGCTTCCAGTTGTCATCTTTTTGTCTCATGCCTGTTTGTGAATTGATGGCAGATGTAAGTACTGGACCTGCTGCACTGACCTGATCAAAATGAAGATGAGTTGGTAGATGGTGAATGTGTGCTACTCAGTTCATGCACTGGACACATGTTACTGTTATTTGCCAGGACATATGGACATGTGTTGTTTATGTCCACAGGTCCACATATTTAAAGCTTTTTAAAATACAACCTCAGCTTTATTGTTGGATTTATGGCCACTGTACCTAAAACATGATTGAAATACTATCTTCTCCACTGTCAATGTACAGATTTAGGACCAGAGTTCATCACTTGAGACAGAATTACTGTACAAAGCAACTGGAACAGTGAAATACAATACTGCTCTTTCAGCACCCATCATTTAGGCCATCTACATCACTTCTTATTCTTTGACTTCACTGTTGCATTAGACAGGTCAGTCCCATGGCCTGGCGTAAACAAAAGAGTAGGGTACATGAAGGCAACACTGGTAAATTGTAATGGTTGACCAACCGTTTGAACCTGAAATAAATCTACAATACAAAGGAGAGCCACGATGTGCTAATGAGATAATAACTTTGTTGCGTTCACCTCAATTCAGGTCTTCAGATTCCTGCTCATATTTCACCAGCCCCGACAGTTAATCCACTATCACAGTGAACAATAACCATGTACAAATTGTAGAGCAGGACAATTGATTTACTGCTCTAAGCATCGCCGCCACAATGGAAGAGTAGTTTCACTGTCCGTGTGATTTGACAGATAGAAATTTTAATTTTATTCTACAGCCAGCATCTGCAAGGAAGTTAACACCTGTACACATTCAAGAGGATACACAAATAAACTTGTTGCAAGAATAAACACCTTTTATTTTGGTATTATTTGCGTGTTGGCAGAAAAGGAGGGAAGAGCTCACTTTGATGGATGAGCTGTAATGCAGAGGTAGTTGCAAAGGTGAGGGGCGATGCTGGAGATTGGCCTGAGCAAATAGCAGTCTGGGAGGTTGGATGCTGTTGCATATTTGATGGTAAATCTTGGAATTTGCATTTGCTTGATACAACTGTCTGAAAACACTTGATAATGCAATCCCTTGACTTGATAACGCCCTCGGAGGTATGTCGACAGTTTAAGAAATGCAGCTGTTACAGAAAGTGATTAGGGCTCATGCTCAGGTGACCAGAGCTGCAATCAAAGTCAAGACAATCTCCTTTTCTCATTCTTTCTTCTAAACACTTTTCCTTGCGATTGGCATCACAAGTTCAAAAACAATGTAAAGAAAGGAGAATTCATAGGGACATTATATGCACACACACACACCAACTATAACACTTGGAATGATAATGAGTTACTCTCCTGACCACAGAAACAAAGAAGACAGGCTCAAATGTTGATAAGATGATGTAAAAGAAAAATGCTAATGAAGAAAGTTTAGTCACTAAATATAAATCTTGATTTCAATGTGTGTAGTTTTCTGACATTTCTCTACAAGGGTTAGGTGGATAGGGTGAGTACGGTTGTTAAGTGAAAAAAAATGCAATTCAGTGTATTTCCCAACAGAAGGGGAGTGAGCCAACATTTATGTATAAGCGTTAGTGTTTTAGTTCTGACGATGACATTTAACTATAAATTCAACCTGCGTCTTCTTGGTGATGACTCCTAACTGGATTTGAAAGAGAAGAAATCTATATTCATTGATTTGGATTTTAGTAGATCAGGCAGGGATTTCCATCGGTTTTTGATCATGCTACAGACATAAGACACGAGCTGTCCCCAGGTAAAACTACAATGGTGAATCGTGTTAAATGTTGCTGCAGCAAGAAACTGTGAGGCAGCATTTCTCCTTTCCTTTCAAAAAGGAACATCAGCTCTTTCCTATGTTAAAGGGGTCGAGATGAGAAGTGTATACTAAAGGTCCTTTTTCTTTATTTTGTGAATTGGAACATCTCTTATCATGGCTGCTCCTTAGATACTTCCAGCATGCTTCACTCAGTTAGGAACCTTCCGAAGCAAAAGCCTTTTGACTGCAGCCCGTGTTGTGCTCTGGTTTCACTGTTACTGAACAGGTTCATTTAGATGTGCACAGTGGCAAGAAGCCCTATTATCAGTGTTTCCACCCTTTTTTTTTTTTTTTTTTTTTCCCAAACACATCCTCATCCATCCCATATCCCTCTGATGTCAGGATTTATGCAGTGCACACAGTTTTGCACACACTTGACTCCCTCCAACTCTTCCCCATACTCCTTAAGCTGACCTAACACACATGGAGACATGTGGCCAATTCCCTGAGGGATTTTCCCTGATAAAAAGGGTTTTCCAACATGGGGGTTTTGAAAGGGTTCAGTCTTCAAAGTTCTACCCTCTTGAGTGATTCAGGTCACTCATGTTTTTAGTATAACTGCTGTGTGAGAGTGTGAGAGTGTGTAAGAGTCCCAGACAAACATCCACAATAGCTGAGCATGAAGCTCTGCTGCTGCTGTGGTAGATCCACTCCAGTGATGCAACATATGGAGTTCTACATTCAAATCATTTTTCCTGCCCATTTCCTGACAGGTGTCACTGCTTCACCTGACGGAGCTGGAGCAGAATCCCCACAGGCCAGATTGGGCCCTCTGGTGGGACTAAATACCAGTGACTTCATATTAGAGCGGTAGCCCGTGTTAATTGTGTGTCGTCACTTCTTCGCAATTAATTAAAATTGTTTGGTGTGTGTGTGAGTTCAGCTTAAGTGTGTACAGTAGTGATCAAACACTACCTCAACTAGATGTTGAATATAAAGCTAAGAATGTGTCATGTAGCTGTAGTACTGTGCAGGCTAGAAAAACAATGTCATACCTGGATCTTATCCCAATGGATCCAGTCTTACATTTGACATTATTTTACATGGTAAAAACAGGTTGTTAAAAGAAACAGGGCTTATCCCTTTAAGTAGATGCTACTTTGTGAAAGTGTACTAAGGCCAAGTTACAGATAGAGACTGAGTTCACCAGAGCTGTCAGCCCCCCAACATGCACTCACAGACACTGTTCCACCACTGCTATGTTAATAATAAATGACCTCTGTGTGTCTTAGGAAAGACACTGCAGCCCAAACATGTTGTCTTTGGGGCTGGTCACTCTGATTCACTTTTCTTGCAAACCTACCTGAGCATCCTCAGGACATCCTCAATCATGCACCATTTCTTTTTTTCACAGCACTACAGTGACTGTGTGTCAAAAGCCCTGCATTAGCCTTATGTTTACTTATGCCTGACCTTTATTATGCGACTGGTTCAGACCAGACATGACCAACCCCCCCACGTTGCACTTGTTTTGCACAATGTGATTAGGAAGAGCCAAACTCATTTCGTTCCCACCCTAGTCAATTTCAGAGAACACCTTGTTATTGTCACCCTGTGAAAAGGGGGTTTTTCAGTTTGCTTCTTGCCATCATGTTTTACAACTTAAATCCTGCACAAATTCCATGTTTGACATTACATGCTGCACTGGTTTCTCCCCTCCTCCATGAAGAAGGTCACGTCCTTTTTAATGTCAACAAGATGTAGCATATCTTTTGGCAAGAGGATGCTCCACAAACTGTTGGACATCACAAAAAACACCTTGCACCCCCTCAATGACTTGCTTTAAAGCAGCGCTATGTAGTTTCTGAATGTGGATAGCCTTAATATCAGAGCAGTGTTGTAGAGTTTTACAACTCACCACCAGTCTCACTCCCCATGTCAGAGTTACAGGGAGTGTTGGATTCTGTTCAACATCATGCTCAAGCCCAGTCCCCCTGCTCCTCTCACCCGCACACGAGTGCCCTGTGCCTGAGTGCGCGGCCGGCCAGCCTCCCCTCCAGAGGTCCGGCGACACAAAAAACTGTTGAGGCTCGTGTTCGATCACTTTCTCACTTTTTTTTTTTTCTCTGACAAAACCCTCTTTGCTTTCCTTCGGCACCGACTCCGTCAACAAATTCACGTACTGTGCTTCCCCAGGGATGTTCGTGAAGCTGGTCGCACGCTTCACCTTCACAACAGATGGGCACGGAGGGGATGGCCACAAGAAAGTTACATAGCGCTGTTGCAGCCGGTGCGACCCTGCTCTGGCTGCAGCGGCAGCACAATTCATCCTATTAACTGCTTTTCTAGCACTTGAATGAGTTTAAAGAGACATTATATTAAGGCCGAGAAATTACATAGTGTTGCTTTAAGGCAGTGGAGCACTGTTCAGTGGGAGACTTCTGCAGCTCCACTGTGACAAAGAACGCTGGAAGTCATTCCTGCCTGCTGCAATCACTCTGTATGATGATTCTCCTCTGTGTGGGTGAGGAAACTCTCACTTACATAGTTTTTCCTTATAAAGGTCAAACTGCTCACCTGGACTTTTTATTACCCGAGTCAGTTGCTCCTAATATATATTGCTTTAGTCATTTGACTTGTAATCTTTTGTAGGGAAGAAACTTAACATCAAACATTAAAGCTTTAGTGATATTCCTTTTTTAAATCATGTAAGTTTACTCATTCCCTCTGATGGTTAAACTAAAGAAGGTTGAGTAAAAAGAAAAGTGAGCTGACCCCATTATCTGTGTTCTGTTAGCATGTTTTCAGTTTGTTTCTGCAGGTTGGTTGTTACTTGTCTGATTCTCAGTAGATTATAAATAAATTTGGTCCATAAATCCATTTCTCCTAAGAACCAATTGCTTTGGACGACAGTGACAACTGCATGGAGGATGCATGTTAATGGTAGTGCAGCTCAGAAAGTAGCAAGTTGGCAAGCAGCCCTGTTTGTGATTGCCATATAGAAAGTTGCATCCTCTGAGGCTGATAAATGAAGTCAACACTGAAATACCAAAAACTGTACTTCTTCCAGTGGCTGATTGAGGCTGGCTTCAACAGTGAGTCAGGACAGAGACTCTCATGTGTAAATGTCCAACAGCACAGGAGAACTGTATGGGGTGTAGGTTTTATATAACAAATGACTGTGTGCCTTCAGAATTATCACCAATTAAAATGTCTGAAGGCTTAATGACATTAATAACTGACAGGGTGCTGTTTTGAGTCACAGCTGGGTGAGCATATAACTGCCACAGCTCTTCACAAACCTAAGTGACACAAGGGAGGCTATGTCCACCTTTACTTGCAGTCTGTATCAGAGGCAGTATATTTTATCTAGAGTAAGCAGGTCCAGTGATATTCTTCATCATACACTTCTGTGACAAAGTTAACAGCATTTTTGTTTTCATTTTGTTCCCCTCTACAGGAGGCTGGTTCTGGGGGCGAGGCCAAAGGACCAGACTCAATGAGTTTCCAGCGAAATGTCCGAGAAGTCAGGGCAGAGCACCAAGGCAAAGGATGGCAAAACAAAGTATGCAACCCTTAGCCTCTTCAATACCTACAAGGGCAAATCTCTGGAAACCCAGAAAACTGCAGGTAAGCAGTTCCATTATAGTCCCCCTGAACGCTAATGGGTGGACTCTGAAGTTGTATTTACAATAAGCGTGCATAGCGTATTTGTCTGTATTGATCAGGGCAATGGGATATAAATTTCAGGGATGAACAAGTTGTTGGCTCGATGGTCTTTAAAAAAAACCTTTATTTTGCTGTTCATCCTAGTGGCTGCCAGACATGGGCTCCAGAGTTGGGCAAAGTTGCTGTTAGCCGGCGCATGCCCCCTCCAGCGAACCTGCCCAGCCTGAAGGCAGAGAACAAGGGAAACGACCCCAACGTCAACATTGTCCCCAAAGACGGTAGTGGGTGGGCATCCCGGGCTGAGGCAGGGGACGAGAGGTAAGTTAAATAAATGGCATACATGTTAGCACTTTTATAATAGTTGTGTGTGTTTTTCTGTCTTTATTGCTTAATCTATCTACTGCTATAACCTCTTAACCCAAACAATTACTTTTCCTCCAGAAAATCTAAATGAGTCAATAAGTCCACACTGTTAATATTTTTCTTTCTTGTTCCGGTAATTTCAAAGGCAGCAGCAGACAAGGGCTTTATGAGAGTGTTTATCAAGGACAGGGACAAAAGAGGCTAAAAGCCCTGTCACATACACAGGAATGCCCACCACACATGTGTCTGACTGACCTCAATGTGCACCTCAAAAACAATCACAAAATGGACAAGATTCAAAGAGAAAAGATTTGAAGTGTGACATGCTCATCTTCCAAAGTGAAATATATTATCCAGCTGTAGGAATGGGCATGGTTAGAGAACTGTCTTAATCTTATCCATATCCTTAGTGATCAGCTCAGACTGTTACTGGTGCCTTTGTAAAAAAAAAAAAAAAAGCAGCTACATTGACTGAAGCAGGTTGCTCAGTTTACTACAACATTTTTCCATTTGAGGTGAAAGAAGATAATCAGTTTGTGAGATTGTCTGTGTACATTCAGCTCTGCCTCTCTTAGAGGACATGGGGGTGGGAGTGGTGCAGGTTTGGAGAAGCAGGTTAATAGGCTGCCACAAACAAATCATTGTTTGGGAAATGATTTCTTTTAATTATGGCCACTAATCACAGCAACCTTAGTGCATATTTATGAGATCGTATATTGAATTTAAGCGCCGACCTATTTGTTAAAGCTCTTCTCTAAATGAAATTGTCTGTGAAGCACTACAGAACAAAGACATGTTAGACCAGGAGGGGACTATTATCCATGTTTGTGTGCCACAGGCAACAGGAGACACCCCACCACCGAACAAACCAGCAGTGCTCCAGTCACAAGAACTTTCTATTGGAGGCAGCCGTTCTTGGGCCAACAGCAAGCAGACACAGCTAGACGGTAATTATCCCCTCCACTTGCTCCCTAAACATTTCACCTCTTCATAAAACACAGACTGGACATGTGGTATTGTTTTGGATCTACTTGATGTTTATGTAGGAGGTTGTAAATACTATTCAGTATAACACAAAGTAAAGCAGAAATCCTCAGGTGGTTTACAGCACAGATCATACCAGTGGATCTCCAGCAGATGTTGGGTTGGGGTTGAGGGGGTGCTGTACACCACCTGAGGATTAGACCTTTGTAAACTGCTGTGTAAGTCGCAGTTAAAAATTCATCTTGTGATCTTTCCACATTCATAATAAAATGCTTGTATTGTGCAGGAGCTCCTCGGGTGAGCAGCCATTTTCACCAGGAGTTTCCCAGCTTGCAGGCAGCTGGTGAGGCGGAGAAAGGGGAGGGTCAAGAGGAGGAGCCTTATGGACCAGGCCCCAGCCTCAGACCTCAAAGTATGACCACACATATGCACATGAATATCAGTGTTCACTGATTGTTGTCTGTTTGCCTGTTTTCTGGGGGGGAACCACAGGTTTCCTGATTGTAAGTCAAGTGAAACAATATCACTCTTTCCTCACTCCTATCAGATGTTGGCAGTTGGCGTGAGGGTGGAGGCAGGAATTTGAACACTGCACCCAGCCCCCCTGAAATGGAAAACAGGGCTCCAGAGGAGGGTAGTACAGGCCTTGGTACCGCAACACCACCTGCAGAAGCTGATGAACCTGGCAGAAACGTAACCACTGACAGTCAGAGGGAGAAGAGGGATGGCAGGGAGAGGCTGCCCCGTCCGCCCCTCCTCAACCTAAACTTAATGGGGGGCAGCAGCCTCCTGCTGGGGTGCCAACACACTTTGATCCTGCTTTCAGGAGCATGATGCCCCCCTATGTAAGTCACAACCTGATATTCTGGGCAGACCATGCGAGTTAATTGTGGTAACGATATCTAGTTGTAGTGTTAATCTTGACGTGTCAAAATAAATCTCTTTGGGGTTTTAGATGTTCCACGCCTATCCTCAAATGTCTTATGGTCCTGGACAAGCAAACTTTCGATATCCTGTCCCACAAGATGGCGCAAAGTAAGTTCACATCATAATGGCAAAACTCTGAAAGCATTTGAAGTAAAAATAAGATACATTTTCAGCATTAACAAAACAATTACTTTGTACTTAGAACTGCTCACCACATACCAGTGGGTGTTAATCTAGATACACTGATTCACAGTCCTCAACAACATGAGTTGTTTTGGACATAAGATACACCTTGTTTACCTCATTATAGAGGAAATCTTTTGTCTATTTACACAATTCGACAGATACATGATACTGGTATTTAAGGACCTTGTGTATTAATTAGGCCCCTTAATGAACCTCCTCCTCCTCCTCCTCCCATCCTTTGTTGGGTGTCCAGGGGTCCTCGATCAGCTCGTCCTCAACAACCTCCCCCTCAGTCCTGGCTCCAGGACCCAGACAGACCTTCTATCATTAGTGCAACAGAGCTGAAGGAGCTGGACAATTTGGACACTGATGCTGATGAGGGCTGGGCAGGTCTGTAGCCATGCATTATCTATGAGCTATAGGCTTTCAATAAACAGACACTTGGTAAAAGGGTAATTTCACAGTAGTTGTATTTTTAATCCTGCCCCCTCTGTAATCCAGGAGCTCAGATGGAAGTGGACTACACTGAAAAACTAAACTTCAGCGACGATGAAGAAAACCAAGCTGCTAAAGAAAAAGGAGAAAACTGGTCAGTACTTTGAATTACATGTCAGCAGTTCATTATAGTTTATTATAGAGCTTCTGTGCCACAGTAGTGTTTCTGTTTTTTGTTTAAGTCACTAGAATATGAAAATTAGCTTTCAGGACTCAAAAACATGTGATGGTTAGTCGTAGGTTTGTTTTATCAAATTATGCCATCATGCTTACTCTGAAAATCATTTTGTCCCTTGAAATCAATAGTGAACATAGTATAGTATGGCATAGTGTGGTTGCCTGTTGGGTTAAAACGTCCATTTACAAGTCAAATGAGCAAAGCCAACAGATGTTTTTCATGGTGATGATTGCAGTCAAATGTTAGAATCATCATTTCTGTTGAGTGCACAGGTATTGAGGGTTGTCAAATCAATACTCAGATACTAATTGATACTAAAAACTAGGATCAGATCAGATATTTAATTGCAACAGTATCAATGCTAATGGAGCTGACTTCCTCTATTTGACACAGCGTCAAACATGCTGGAACAGAGCCTCTCCCCACACTGGCTGGTGTTGCCAGAATAAAAGTAATTTAACTTAACATTGCAAGTGCTGTAGCTGAAGGGCTTTGCGACCAGTTTTAGTCAAAAATGAATAAAACAAAAATTCTGTTTCGAAGTGTTTTGCATACAAGGCAAACGAGCAAAGAAAGACTGAGAATGTCACACGCTCAGTATTACCGATGGGCTACTAGTTTTTAAAATTTTACTGGCACAGTGTGCGAGCATGACAGCATTCAACATTATCTTGGAATGATTGATTACATGATGATTGAGTACATGAAATCCTCCCAGACCCTCCTCTCGTGGTCAGTAAGAAACGAAAATGGACAGTGAGTAACAATCCAGCAACTGCAATCTTAAAATATTTTTGTCTTTTTATACACACACCTCACAGTTATGTCACTGTTTTTATATTCTGATCTTTATTTGAACAAGATGCATCTTAATTTACCACTGCCTCCCTGTCAGTGTGTAATATGAAATTCTAGTTTTGTGACAAAGTATTTGATCTGAGACATCAAAGACTACCCTGTTGGGTCGTCACACTTGACCATTGAGCATATTGTGTGTCATGACTCAAGTACCTGATTTGAGAGAGCAATAAAATTTTATATTTGCCACCTTGAGTAGTGTTACCAATATCTTCAATCCCAGGAATAATTTCTCAAAGAAAACTGATGTGCATTCAGTCAAAACATGTTGTGTTGAGAGAGAGAGTTGGAAGAGCCTGATCATTTTTTGCTTTTAATAAACCATACAAATATAATTTTCAGGGAGTGGATGAGTAAAGTGGAACGTATAAGACCTCGGCCATCAGACAGTCAGGAGGGCTGGAAGGAGGGGTCTGAGGACCGTGGGGGCAATAAGACATCATGGGCTGACAGTACAGATCCCAGAGCACCATCGCCTGGCAGTATGGGGCAGTATAGTAAATCAGCTGCTACACAGGACTATCAGGTAAAGTTGGATATGCATTACATAAGCCTCCCATTGTGTTTGCACTGCACATTCAAACGGCGAGGTGTCCAGTCTGTATTTATACAAATTTTTGTCTTCTCTAGGGTGGCACTCGTCCTGTTGGTGGCACAGCTCCACGGGGGAGCAAACCACAGGCTGCAGCACCTGGTCCTGAAGAGGACTCTGAGGCCTGGAGACAAAAACGCAAGAAGCCAGAAGTTTCTGAAGCTGTAGAGAGAGCGCGGCGGAGAAGAGAGGAAGAGGAACGGCGCATGGAAGAGCAGCGCCTTGCAGCTTGTGCAGAAAAACTAAAACGTCTCAATGAGAAACACCGCCAGGCAGCTGAAGGAAAATCATCCCCTGCACAAGCTATCATTGATGAGGCAGGAGCTGTTCATGACGAATCATTGTCAGCTCCTGCTCCTGTATCCAGTCCTGTACCTTCGGTCCCCGTATCACAATCACAGGCCCCAGTCATGCAAGCTCCTCTACCTGAGAGAGTGGATCGAGACAGGGAGAGAATAGAGCGGGAGCGGGAAAGAGTTGAACCAAGTGCAGAGGAGGAGGTTCACTTGCCCCGTCAGCCCAGCCCCCCTGTCCAGAGACCTGTGGCCGTGGCTTCAGAGCCTCAGGGCGAGGGGGGAGAGCCTTTAGTTGAAGTTGGCCCCCTGATGGAGGAGAACCAAGCTGACAGGACAACAGTGCCTATCCGAGACTATTTCAGCATAGAGGACAACAGAGGTAAGCAAGCTCGGCCTTCTCTCAAAGCCACTTCTAAACCATCTGACATTGTTTCAGTCATTGATTTTGAAACTGTTGGCTGTGTTTTCCTACAGTGGATGAGCCCCACCTGTCTCTGCCTCACATGGACGCACCAAGTGGTGAGGAAGTCCCTGTGGCACCCCCACAGCTCGAAGGAGAAGCAGCAGCTGCTATGCGTCCCTCTCTCACTTCAGGCTACTCCAAACAATTTCAGAAGTCTTTGCCACCTCGCTTCCTCAGACAGCAGGTAATGTTGTCCACATCTGGCTTCTTGAGTTACTAAAGGCTGATTAAATCATATCTTTTCCACTGTGGCTGGTTTAAGTCATAGCAGAAGTACAGAACACATAATAGCATTTTGTGAAGTGGGAGCAGGATTTTCAATACTACACAGTTTTAGGGTAGGGTTGAGTCATTAACAAGGATTACTGAGGCTGTTTTGGCAGTACATGGTGGGCCAACTCCTGGCTAGCATTGATTATATAGAGTTTTCCTTTACTATCACCTGTCTGTCTGTAATGCCCTCTGGTGTCAGGGCAAATCAATATGACATTGAGCCATGAATTTTAACAATGAATGCCATTAAAATATGTAAGCTCTATTCAGCCAAAATGTTCTTTGCTGCTATTGGTTTTTTAGGAGCAGATGAAGCAACAGCAATGGCAACAACAGCAACAGCAGAGTGGGGGCTCTGTGTCCCCATCAGGTGGTGGCGGGGTTCCAGCTACCCAGCAGCAGCAGCAGCAGCAGCAGCAGCAGCAGCAGCAACAGCAGCAGCAACACCGCTCCATGTATCAACCCATGGGCCCCCATCACCAGCACCTGGCCTCCATGGGTTTTGACCCCCGCTGGCTAATGATGCAGTCCTACATGGACCCACGCATGATGTCAGGACGTCCTCCGATGGACATGCCAACTAGCATTCACCCTGGTAATGAGATTTGTAGGATAGAAATGGAGAATGTGATTGAATGGAGAAAATGAGTCAGATAGATTTCTAAAGTATGTTTGTTTTTTGTTTTCAGGGAGGATGCCTCCTAAGCAGATTGTGCGCAGAGAGCCTGGTGATAACTCCAGCTCCAGCTCTGACTCCTTTGACCACTTGACCCGACCAATTCGGGACCATGGCCTGCCCTCAGACTCACGGATGGTATGGGGCTCAGAGCCATACCCACAGTCAGAGTCATTATCATCTGTAACTGCTCCAAAAGGACGGGATGACAAGGAGCCCAGGTATTACAAAACTAAGACCAATAGAAGAGACAACCTGTATTTCTGGACATGACACATTAACAATAATTTCTTTACAGGATGGATTCTAGTTTGGATCTGGATCGGGGTCTCCCAGCTATGTACCCCCAGGACCATAGTGCATTGGACTCTCGCAAGAGTAACTTCTTTCGGGACCCTACAGAGTCCCTGTCAGCATTTAACCAGGGCCCAGAGGATGCCCCTGGGCCTCTAGACAGGGTCCCTGTTGGCTCAGCCTTTGATCCTGAGGAGTCAGGCCTACCAAGTGGAGAAGAGGTAGAGGCTCTTGGTCAAGCTATGCTCCAAAGGAGTGTCTCCCAGGGCTCCAGCCACTCCCTCAAGCTTGATGAGCCCAGGTTTGATGGGCTACCCCTGGGAACAAAATCACTTGAATTACAAGACACAGGGGAAAGGGCTGATGATAAGCCCCAGAATGAACTATACTCCCAGGCTGCAGTGACCAGCAACAGGGCTACACCTCCTGCTGATGGATTACATAAACAAGAGAAGCTGCCTCTGCCAGCATCTAGCAAGCAGAAAGCTGAGCTGCGCTGGGGTGGGAGATCAGGGACTGGACGCAGAGAAGGACCAGGGGGAGAGAGGCCGGTCCGCAGGTCTGGGCCAATAAAGAAGCCTGTCCTCAGGGACATGAAAGAAGAGAGGGAGCAAAGAGAAGAGAGGGAGAAGCGTCACGAAAGAGGAGATAGAGGAGACAGGCCCAAAAAGGATCAGGCATCCAAAGCTCCTTCTGCAGCTGCTGCTGTGTCTGAGGGCTCCAGACCTCAGGGTGAAGGGAAGAGAGAATCAACAGAGCTTGAGGAAACACCCACCAGCCATCAAAGAGCTAGAGACTCTCAGCCCTCATCTACGGCTCCCACTTCTTCCTCTCAGGAGGAGAAAGCAGACAAATTACCCAGCAATGACAAACACCCAGAACCCAAATTGCCCTCCAGGAAAGAATCCAATCTTCCACCACGTGCCTATCGACGAGAGGAGAGAGAAAGGGAACGTGAGAGGGATAAGGAAATGGACAAGGACAGAGAGAGAGAGTGGCCTGCTGACTCGAGTTTCAAAGGACGTGGCCGAGGGGAGTATTACTCCAGAGGACGTAGCTACCGGGGAACTTACAGCGGCCGTGGCAGGGGAAGTCGTGGCAGAAGTCGAGCAGAGTACCCTTACAGGGAACCTCGATCACGCTCTGATTTACCTTCTGCTGGAGGTGCGGCTGCCTTTCGCAATAGGGAGGAAAGTGAAACACGCAGCGAGAGCTCAGACTTTGAGGTTATACCAAAACGCAGACGGCGAAGGGGTTCAGATACAGATTCTGAAAGTGAAGGTGGGAGGGAGTCAGCCAGTGATACTGGACCCTCCGATCGTGAACCTAGCACCAAGCCTAGCCGTCCACTTAGACGAGAATTACCTGGGGAGGGCCGGTCAGGGCCCCACAAGCCAGGTTTTGGACCACCTCACATGGGGGAAAAGGTCGGATCCAGAGGGGATGATGAAAGTCGGCCTAAGCCAGGATTCCTGCCTAAAGGAGAGCCATCTCGGCGAGGAAGAGGTGGTTTGTACAGTAGGCGAGGTGGAGCAAGGGAACGTGGAGGTCCTCGCTCAGCCCCACTTAGAAGGCCAGCAGCCAGAGAGTCCTCCTCACAGTGGCCCTCGAAACCCATGGAGACATTCAGACCTGAGGATGCGGAGTCGACACCAAGATATGACAATCCCCCTGGTGACCGACGGCCCCCTAAGTCTGAGGGAAAGAAATTTGGGGAAGGGCCCCCTCAGAGTAGCCGAGAAAGGCCTCGAAGATCCCGACCAGCACGGCCACCTAGGCAGGATAAACCCCCTCGTTTCAGGCGCTTGAAGGAGCGAGAGGCTGCAGTGTTGGCTAGTGGAGAAACAGCCCCAAGTCCCCCTGTCCCTCTGCCCCCAGTGCCTGCTGCTGCCCCTAGGTCTGCCCCAATCTCCCTCTCCCCAACCCTGTCAAGAGCTCCAGGAACTCCTGTTACTGTGCCTACTGAAGTGGCAGCCACTTTGCCTGCACCTGACCTGCCCTCTCCTATAGAAGCACCCTTGCCTGAAACCAGCAGCCCCACCATCGCTGCTGTTGGCACCAAGTCCCCTGACTTGTCCAACCAGAATTCTTCAGATCAAGCCAATGAGGAATGGGAAACTGCCTCAGAGAGCAGCGATTTCAATGAAAGGAGAGAGCGAGAGGAGAGGAAAGGAGCACTGGAGGCTGCCAATGAAGCAGCCACTGCCACTACTGCAGCATCTGCACCCCCCCAGGGCTCTCTGACCCCCAGTAAAAGCCCTCCTGATGGAGGGGTGACTCCAAAACGTGAAGGAGCTCCTGCAGCCAAGAGGAGTTTCTCAAGTCAGAGGCCTACAGAGAGACAGAACCGTCGAGGCAACAGTGGCACCAAACCAGGCCGCAGCTACACAGGGGGCAAAGGAGAGAGGAGGGGAGGGGCCAAAGCCGGCCGCAAAGGGTGAGTTTAAAACAATCAGGCTTTTGTCTGCTCAGGCATTTACTTTGTCTGCTTACATTAACACTGGCACAATGATGTTGAGTCAATGAACAGTGTGCAGTAAAGTAACACGGCTGGTTTGTTCACACACAATAAACCTTTTGTGTACTAATCATTAATTAGCATTCTGCCTAATTATTGACTGCACTGAAAACACTGAGGCAGAATTTAAATGTCGTGGTGAGCTGTTAGTATTGCCTGTTCCCACTGGCATAGGTTGTTTTTAAGGTTTCACCACTTCACCTGAATACTGTCTTGAAGTATGGTGCAGTGTCTGTTTTGGTTAAAAATGGCTGATTATGGAATTAGTGTGGAAGTTTTTTTTTAAACTCTTTACCTGGAGAGTAACTATCTTTTCTCCTTTTTTTTATCTGGTGCATCAACACTCTTGCTGTCTAGTGGCTTCCTTGCTGTCTCCTACTTCAGTCTGAGGCATTGATTACATGTGATCAGATTTGTTTTACTCAGACCTAGTTTGAAATGACAAGACATGTCTCATAGTTTCTTGTTGCTGGGTCTTTACTTCAACATGTGAATACTGAGCAGCCCAGCAGCCCATCAGAACTCAGAGGCGACAGCACCAACAGCTGGAGGAGCAGCCCAAAGACCTGCAAAAGAGCAGCCTGCCCGTCGCAAAGATGAAACCAAACAGGCCTCCAAGAAGCCGAAAGAGAATGCTCTGTCTCAGTTTGATCTCAACAATTATGCCAGTAAGTAAATACATTTGTACTATGATGCTCATGTCATACTGATTAGCTGCGAACCCACACCTGCCTCTAGCTGTTTGTTGCCCAAACATAAAAGTCTGGACCTGTTTTTGTCCCATTTCTGTAGGTGTTGTCATCATTGATGACCACCCAGAGGTCACCACCACAGAGGACCCACAGTCCAGCACCAATGATGACGGCTTTACAGAAGTGGTCTCCCGGAAGCAACAGAAACGCCTGCAGGATGAAGAGAAACGGAAAAAGGAAGAGCAGACCACTCAGGTAGCAATTTAAAAAAAATGGTTGAACAAGTGGGTCGGCAACCCACATTCTGGACCGTGTGTGTGAATGGTTGGGGATGTTGGTAAAATCGCTGTATGAATGTGAGTGTGACTATTGGTGTAAATCATTCTGAGTGCTATATAAATGCTTGATTGACTCTACACAAGAATGCTTGACTGAAATGTGATGGAGCCATACATCTTGTATAGATATTATACTTGTATGGCTGTTAATATATTGTATAAACATTGGTACCACTCCTGCAGAACTGGGGCAAAAAAGGTTCTGGTGAGAAGAACAGGGGGGGAGGAGGAAAGCTGCCACCAAGATTTGCAAAGAAACAATCATCACAACAACAACAACAACAACAGCAGCAGCAGCAGCAGCAGCAGCCCCAACAACACCAACAGCAACAACAGGCCTCACAGCCTCAGCCTACTGTAGCCTCAGCACCGCAGACCCAACAGCAGCCCGCTGTCTCTGCCTCCCAGCATCCTCACCATGCCCCCTCCCAGCCCTCTGCATCTCCTCAGACTCTGGAAGGAACAGTGGCTCCTCTGCCCTCCATCCCCCCTGCTACTGTGGACTTCACCGCTAAAAGTCTCACCCCTGCACCTACACAGACGCACAGCACTCTGGGAACAGAACTGTGGGAGAACAAGGTAGCAGGCACCACTGTTCTTCCTGACGTAAAGAAGCGTAAGTGTATAATGTTGATAACTTTAAAGTGTTCAACATCTGAATTCTGAGGTGCAAGGTCACTCAATATCCAATTTCTCTGTTCCAGTTGGTCCAATCAGTCCTCCTCAACCACCTTCTGTGAGTGCCTGGAACAAACCTCTTACCTCCTTCACTGGCACTGTCTCCTCTGAGGTACAGTAAAAAAGCCAGCGTTGTCTGTGACTGTGTGACCCACTTGTTCCATGATGAACCATTAAGAAGTTGGTTTGCAATGTTCATTTCAGGGTGTGAAGCCAGGAGCAGAGAGCAGTGTGGAACTGGGAATTGACAGTATTCAGTTTGGAGCTCCATCATCTGCAGGCAGCACAGACAGTGATGGAGTCCCAGCACTGCTAGAAACTGGCTCTGAAAACAAATTACCTGCTCCCAAAGAACAGAGACAGAAACAACCTCGAGCTGGTCCAATCAAAACACAGAAGGTAACTGCACTGTGGAGACGATGCCGTTTCCTGCTGCAAAACGTCACTCAGTATGGATTTGTGTTCTTAAAATGTCAAATCACTTCTCTGCTTCAGCTTCCTGAAATGGAACTGGTAGAAACCAAGGAATACAAGCCAGGTCCCATTGGCAAAGAGCGTTCTCTAAAGAACCGCAAGGCCAAAGATGCCCGTGGAGGGGAAGGAGAGGGCATGGAGGGAGGGGTTCCTGGAGGAGGTGGCAGCAGAGCCACTGACTCCAGTCCTCCCACCAGTGACACCACAGTACCAGAGCTGGGAGGAGACATCGAGGGCATGATCACAGTCCCCTCAGCAGATTACAACAGTAACTCAAAGGTACGTCACTGTCATGGAACCTCACTGTTGGGCTGCACTGTTTTCATCCATACTGTGTCGGTAATACCTATGAAGCAGAATTGAGCCGATCAAGATAATTCAGGTTTAAGTGTGGGTTTTTTCAGCGAGGCCATTCCTGGGATGAATCTCCATGATACCTTCCGCTAAACAGAGGAAGTTAAACAAATGAGGATCAAAACCTGTCAACAACCAAACTAGAAAATCTGAATCCTTCTGGCTACAGGATCCTGACAGGAACAAAAGAGATCACATTTAAGTGATGGATTTAGTGAGAGTATTAGTGGAATAGGTTTTATAGGCAAGTGGATGGTTTTTGCTTCTAACAGAGTTCATCACTAAATAAGTCAAGGCTGTACATCCAGGTTACAGTAATGGTCGTAGCTGCTCTTACATTGCCCAAATGTTCTTTGATCTGACATACTTCTCATCACTGCGGCTCAAAACAACATGAGACTCTGACTAGAACTGAGAAGAAAAACAATGAGTCACACATCATTAAATATCACCATGATTATTAATGAACATTTCAGTCAGATTGACTCATCACAGACCTTTTTAAATCAGCATCACATGTTCATTAGTGCACAGTCTGGTGTTTATAATTACTAATCATTTGTATTTACTTTCTTTCCAGTCATGTGATCATGTTGATATTTCACCTTGTTGACTGTCAGTCAGATTTTGTTTCTTCAGAGTTTCACGGCTTGTATTATAATCTCTTCTCATCATATTAGGTTCTTTGGTCTTGCTTGTGCCAGTATTGTAGGGTATGTTGAACTTGTTATGTAGTACAGGTCTCTGGGCTGTTGGTAACTGCTGGTGATCAGTGACCAATATGTGCATCCAATTTTCTCTGTTTAGAGCTTAGACCCACAGCAGCATGTTTTAATAAGTTGTGTGTGCACCTGTACTGTGTATACATGAATAAAATGTATGTGTTTCCATGTCAGGAGTCTGTCACTGACTACACCACTCCCTCCTCCTCACTGGCTGACAGTGTCCCTACTGGCGGGAAAAAATGGAAGAGAGTTTGGTGGCCAATGTGAGTGCTCATCTGCACTTTGGCACAGAACCTTCAGTCATCTGTACCATTAGTTAGTTTCAAATAATGAATTATTTGATCCTAATGATTTCACTAAAGTTAATCTTGGATTGTCTTGATTCTCAGGTGGCACTACCCCACTCTTTGCCCCTTCCTCGACGAGAGACCCTGCAGCAGAGCTCCAGCCTCAGCACCGTCTCCCCTGCTACTGTTGACCTAACACTAAAGGTACACACATAGGAGGACACCCTCCAGGAAATATCACTGACCCTGAGATAGACTCTTCTCTCTGAACTTTCTTCAAAACATCTCCTGAGCTCCACTTTCTTTCTGTCTCCTGTTCAGATGGAATCTGCTCGTAAAGCCTGGGAGAACTCCCCCAGCCTTGAGAAGAACTCTCCGGTCACCTCCTCTTCCTCCCCCATCACTTCCTGTGCATCCTCATACTCTTCGTTCTCCTCAGCCTCCATGCCACAGATCCCTGTGGCTTCTGTTACCCCCAGCACCTCACTGTCAGGTGAGACCATTTCCAGTTGCATCCATCACCATCTTGTTTATTACATCTGTGACATGCCTGTATCCAGGCCTCCATTATGATTCCTTGTCTGAAATCTACACCCTTCAGGTTCTGGTACCTACACAACATCGTCTCTCAGCACAAAGACCACCACAGCCTCTGACCCCCAAATATCTGTAAGGTGAAGCCGCAACAGCTGCAGGGTGGAAGTCTGTCCTCCTCCTCCAGCAGCAGCAGCAGCAGCAGCTTCTCTCAGCTGGGCTGCGTGCCCCCCCTCCTGCCGCAGCAGCAGCAGACCCCACAGGTTTATGTCTCCCAGTCTGCAGCAGGTGAGAGACACATGAGACTGACCTGTGATGTAATGTTAACCATGCTGTATGTATCTAAGATAGATTTAAATTGTGGATTCTTCAACATATGAATTACTCTGCTTTTAATAGAAAATTAAACTCCGGTGTCCACATGTGTATCCCAAGCCTTTTTCTTGTAGTGCTGACAGTTGAGTTTCATACAAGGGATAGTTTATTATAAAGCACTGATTTATCCTGTGTATGTACAGGCTCTGCAGCTCAGATTCCAGCATTCTACATGGACACTAGTCACCTCTTCAGCACCCCCCACACTCGCCTGGCTCCTGCCTCCCTGGCACAGCAGCAAGGCTTCCAGCCCGGGCTCTCCCAGGTAAGATTTTCTGTTGGAGAAACACTGCGGGAATGGTTTGACGTTTAAGATGACAAAGACACAAACAAACATGTGGGTTTGTCAACCTTGTAGCCAACGGCCGTGCAGCAGATTCCCATCCCCATCTATGCTCCACTGCAAGGTCAGCCTCAGCACCAACACACACACCAGCCCCAGCTAGGGCTCAACACTGGTCCTCCAGTCTCCCAGCCACAGGATCTGTTCAGCTCCTCGCTGCAGCCCTACAGGTAACTCATTACACCGCAACGCTGCAGTCTCTTCATCAGAGCTCAGTGCACAGATACAAAAATACCATCATCTCAGTTTTTGAACACTGTCTAATGCTGTTGGTCTTCACCCCTCCCCAGGTCTCAGCAGGCGTTCATGCAGAGCAGCCTGTCACAACCCTCCATGATGCTGTCAGGACCGTCAATGCACAGCTACCCTGGCATGCAGGGACCTGATATGGGGAAGCCTCAGTCCAATTTGGCTTATCAGCAGCCCTCATCCACCCAGCACATTCCCATTCTGTTTGAGCCGCAGCTCAATCAGCCCTCTGGCATGGGAGGCTCCCAGCTCATCGACACTCACCTGCTGCAGGTAACCATGCTGCTCACATGTGGCTCTGCTTCACCCTGACCAGCTTTTGTCTACTGATGTCCATGTTTTCCATCTGACATTGTTGTGTGTTTGTTTAAGGCTCGACAGGGTATGAATCAACATTCAAACATGTACTCAGGACAGGTGCAACAGCATGGCCAGAGTAGCTACTACAGCAACACTCAATCACCCAGTTCAGCGATGCAACAGGTAACCTGGGTGCAAACGAAATGGACATTTAATGAGAAGCAGCACAATTTTGTGTTGACTAATGAAGTGTTCTCAATCTCTCTCTCAAGGTGACAGTCCCTCTGCCTGGTTCCCAGTTATCTCTGCCAAACTTTGGCTCTGGTGGAGGCCAGCCCCTCCTGGCGCTGCCCCCCACACCTCCCCAGGCCCAGCCCCCCAGCATCAACCGACAGCCCCCAGTCTCCCAGCCATACCGAGGCATCATGGGCCCCAACCACAGCATGATGCAGCCACCTACCAGCAAGGTACAGTAGTGTTTGTGAGACTGCATGTAAAGAAGCCATCTGGTCGATGTGTGGGACTGCAGCTGTGTTGACATGTTGCAGATGGACATGGATCTGAAACTGTTTGGCAGTGGGATGGATGTGAAACCTGGAACCCCCCTGTCAGCGCCAGGAGTACTACACCCACCTCCAGTCCTTACAGGTACCACCCAAATCCACATGCTCACTGACTGTAACACACAGATACACCACACCTGACTTTTTAAAAACGCACATCCCAGGTTGGTGGAATGGTGTCAGGCTCTGCTGAGGGTTGTGTCTTTTGCAGCTGCACAGATCAATCAAGGCAATACATATCAGCACCTTATTACATGTGATTCCTTTTTCCTGTCCTCCGCCTGCAGGGCCAGCTCCACCTCTCCCAGCAGCCAGTCCAGTAAGATGAACAGCATGCTGTACCAGAAGCAGTTTCAGCCCAGCTCTGCCGGCATGAGAATGACCCAGCACTTTCCTGGCCAGTTCAACCCACAGGTACCATGATAATGATGAATGTAACAGGAGCTGACCTTTGATGTTGTCTATGCTGTTTACACACGTCATAGATCTGCCATTCATTCATTTCCTGGTTGTTCCTCTTCCTGCCAGATTCTGTCTCAGCCCAACATCGTCTCTCCTCTGGTTCGACCCCCTCATGCTAACTCGTTTGCTGGAGGCGTCCAGCGCTCTCCCATGGGCCCTCCGATGTCACCCAATGTGGGTGGTGGTCTGATGCCTCATCCCCGACCCCAGCACAGCCAGCACCCGCCTCGGGGTCCATCAGGTCCCTCCATTGCACCCAGAGGCACACAGGCGGCTCTGAAGGCTGAACAGGACCTAAAGGTCTGCTGCCACCTTCTTGTATTTGTTGAGTCTGTATCTATTTTGTCAATCTGATTGTGATGTTCAGCAAGTGCAGGGCTGATTGACTTTGTCCTCTGCTCCCCTCCAGGCAAAGCAGCGGGCTGAGGTGCTCCAGTCCACTCACAAGTTTTTCTCAGAGCAGCAGCAGCAGCAACAGCAGCAACTCAAGGCCCCACAAGTCAGCAAAGCACCTCGGCTTGATCAGGGGGGAAAGCCCCCCCTCGAGGCCTCGGCCCCAAATCACCAGACCGGAGGCGATCGCCCGGATTCTGACAAACCCCCCGTCTCCACGGCCAAGCCCATACGGACTGGCCCCATAAAGCCACAGGCCATCAAACCAGAAGAGAGCAAGTAAAGAGCTGCAGACCCTCTTCAGACGACAGTACAGATGGATGGACGAGAGGAAGAGAATCTAGCCCCATTCACTCAGTCACCACTCATATCAGCCCTGGGGACAATGTAGGGGAGGAGCAGGATGAGCTGGGTAGAGATCCAAATGGTAGTGGTTACTGAGAGGAGGCACTGTCCTGCACATACATACGTAATCCTCTTCCTTCTTCCCCTGTCTTGTCCCACTGTAGGTGTGGGCGTTTGAGTTGGATTCTTCCATCATGTTTAGATGCCGGTGAAATGGCTGCACAAGGTGTCGCATAGAAATCTACTGTGACAGTAGATCAGAGGAGAGTTGGAGAAAGAAAATTTAAAATGAGATTTGCTGCTGAGTTTGCCATTTTTATAGCTCTTCATTTCTGCTCCTTTTTATTTCTTTTCCCCATTAGGGTCACACATTATAGGAGAAACCTGTTTTGTTAACGAAAGAATGAATCAGATTTGTTTTTGTAGTCAAAACAATCTTAAGTGTATGTAGTGAAGCACACTTTCTGTTGGCCGATCTCCCATCATAACTAATCCAGAGATTTGTGCACATGTGCGCACACATTTCCTCAACGGTTTCACCCACGGTTACCGCACAGACATGAAATCAGACATTTTGTCATCTTTTTGTTTTTACCAGAACTGAAATGTGAAAATTGCAGCATTTGATTGACTTACATGATTGATTTATTGATTAGTCTGCCTGTGAGCCTTTGCTCCTGCCTTCTGCTCTCATCTCCTTGCCTGAGAATTGTGTGTGTGTGTGTGTGTGTGTGTGTGTGTGTGTGTGTGTGTGTCTCTCGAGTGTCTGTTTGTGGTATAAACAGGGGGACGCTTGTAGCTGAACTCTCCTGTATATTTAGCCAAAGGTTAAAGCAGCGCAGAGATGATGTCGCAGCCTTTTAGGATTGCTGTTGCCGTGGCAGCAGAGTTTTGAGTGAATTTAAAGGATTACATGGATGATGTATGATCACTACTTGCAGCTGTTCCAGTTTAGGGGTTACTGTCACACACCCTTTCACTGCTTTCACACCCATCCTTGCTGTCACACAAACACACACACATACACACTCCACTGTAAAGCACCCAGGCCTGCTGCTATTGACTGATTTCAGTGCCCTTAGCTAGTACAAAGCAGGATAGGGCTAAATAGAGGAATAGACACGGTGAAGAGTTGATTGTTAAAACAGTAGAAAAAGTTGTTGTGTCTGTCACCCCCCACACACACACACCGAGGGGGAGAACAAGAACAAGACAGAACGAGGAAGAAGTTTAAATGAGAAGCCTCAAGTTCTGAAGCGTTTGGGCAGGAGGACACTTCTTGTTTTGTTGTCTTTACTGATGAGAGCAATCAGTGCTGTTTTCTGTCTCTGCCTCACCTCCGCTGGCTGTCCCACCCACAAAGCTCTCATCTCGGGGTGGCGGTGACAAGGGTCCTTCAGAAATGTACAGTAGTATGCACCCTGAGGTGGGGAGGGTGTCCTCGTCACCTCTGCCCCAGCTGGGGGAAGAGTCCTTGCTTTGGAGGATGGATGAGGGAGGGTTGGTAATGATTTTTGTTCTATTTTATTTTGTTTTGTTTTTCCTTTTTTTTTTTTTTTTTTTTTTTTTGTTGTACTTGTACAGGGGTTTCATCGCTGTATTAAAAGATGTACGGTCTTATTTACATTCTCTTGGTTTGGTTACAGAAACTAATAAAAATAATATACTGTTGATGTTTTTCAGTGTTTTTCTATCATTCTGCTTCAAGTGGTTGTTGCTCCACAGTCAGGACCACAGCTCCACTAGGTGTCAACACAACACTTAGAACCTCAATTAGTATTACCATGTTGAGGAAAAAATAATATAAAAGCAGTGTGTGGGTACTGCAGTTATGAGGTACTCTTTATCGATGGTCAATGTGTGTGTAATTCTTTACGCATCAGATAATAGCCATTAATAGCATTTATGTTAACTATGTGGGTCAGAGTGAGCTTTAAGTCGAGTGCACAGTTGACAGGAATTGACAGCTGCAGATTGGACAGTTTAGTCAATGATACTAACATTTATACAGTGCTGACTGATATACTCTTTATGAGTCGGTGGGCTGCACATCACTGACCGCTCAGACCACAGACCATCTATGTTTAGAAGGTGATCCTGAGTGACCTTCAGCTTCTCAGTGCCTCAGCTCAGGTGATCACTTTTTCATGTGTGAGCTTTCACAGGCAAGTGTAGTCTAGTTCATATGTAGAATATTGAAATATAAGAGATCGTGTGTGTGTGGTGTTTTACAGTTTATTCTGCGGTGACTTTGGTTACTGTCTTCTACTGTCTTCTGTCTTCTTTCTGGTAAGATAAAGGACATGATGTTTCTAATAGTAACTAACAGTAACACATAACTTGGTGATGGCTCATCTGAACAGGTTTGACCCAACCAGGGAGAAAAGGAAAACAGATTTGCCTTGGTTTCTTTATCTCAAAGTTTCAATATAGTATAAAGGAAGATGTGCTTTTGATAATAAAGCTGATGTAGGTTTTATATCAATACTGTGAAACACCTCCTCTCTTCTGATTGGCTGACACTGGCCTGTTGTTACTACAGCTCCAGAGAGAAGACAAAGAGAGGAGATGTAAAACTACAGAGTTGTTTTTTTCCTTCTTAAAACACAAATAGATCTTCTCATGGATCGACACCTCCAATAAAAGAGGAGGAGAGGAAACATGTTGCTTTAAGAAGAATGAGATCTGTCAAACTAGAGACATGAGGTCTAGTCATTAGATCTTGATAAAGATTTATCTGCAGTATATAAATCATAATAAGGACAAACATGTAAGTTAGGAAGTTTATTTCATGACTTTGAAAATTTGCAATGATGACTACAGTGTACAGGTACATGCAACATTCAATACATGCTAAGTGAGAGAGCAGTTTATTAAATAAACCATGCTGACTGGTGAAACAGTGTAGTGTGTTGTACCACATGGTGTTTGTGTCATGAATGATCTCACTTAGCTGGTGATGTTGAACTACGTTCCATCCTTTAGACTTCAAATCAACAGTATAGAGCTTAACATAAAACAAGAAAATCATACATCTGAATCAAAGGCGGTACAAAAATAATTCCTCTAAAAACAAACTTGTGGACTAGGCCACAGCCGAGGCCCTCCCTCTGAGAGGAGAGCAGCGTGGACACTCTGCCTCCATCGTCTTCATTTCATTTTGGTAGTTGGGCTCCTCTACACTTGGCTACTGATGGTGTTAGCTTTCTAACTACTGCTACCACACATGTCTGAGTCTTTGAAGCAGGCCAATGCCACTTTTCAACAGTCACTGGAGTACATCTCAGTTGGCCTGCTCACGACCCAGCCTGATGTCATAGGACACTATGTGGAAGTTGTCCCAGGCAAACAGCTTCCTCTGAGCCAGGTTGTAGTCGATCATGCAGTTGTAGTGGTACTTGTTCTTGAAGGGGATGCTCACCGCCTTCCCCTGGCTGGTTGCGGTGTCGTACATGTGGCTGATCATGGTGTTGGGTGCTGTGTAGCTGGACACTGTGTACAACCTGCCGCAGATCATGAAGGTGTTGGCCACGGAGATCTTCCTGATGTTGGTCTCCCAGCTTTTCTTCACCTCCAGAGTGTTGGGGTCCAGCTTCGAGATCACAATGGCCCCCTTTGCTTTACTGGTGGAGTAGACGGCCCACAGGCCCTGCTCATCCACAGACAGGTCGATGTCTGTGTAACTCCCCACGAGTAGGGATACTGGCCATGGAAGCCGGCGTGGGGGAGGTCACGGCGGGCTGCAATGCTCTCAGATGCGAGGTCATAGCGGATGATGGTGCGGCTGCGGCGTCTCTGATAGTAGAGGCAGCCGCGGTACATGGTGGCTCCAGTGCTCTCCACCAGCTCAGGCAGCAGCAGGACCTGGTACAGAAAAACAGAGGGAACCACCACTAGATTTTTGTCTAATCCCCATCAAATAAAATCTCCTGTGTGACACCGACCTTGGAGGGAAAGCCTTTAGAGAGTTGTTCCATGTCCTCATACCCAAACACCTGCCTGACCTCTGTGCCAATGGTGTCAATGCGCCAGACCATGTTGGGTCCATACGGGGAGACGGCCTCCGGGTCCTGCATCCAGACGCCATATTTACCTGCTATGTTGTCAGCTTTCCTGTGAGTGACTGGCTCACCAACTGAAACCAACTCCCCACAGCCTGTGGGCAGGAAGGACAGGATGTTTAAGACAGGGAAGGAAACTAAATGATACCTTGAACACACCGGTAGATTACAGTCAGCAGGCCCAGAGGCAACTCTGAAGGCAGCATCAGTGACTTGAATTAGTTTATTTGTTTGTTTTTATGACTGGTTGGGGATGGAGCTAAGGTTTGGGTGCCTCCACCTGAGGGTGACACAGTCAGTGGGACACAGTGAAGGGGAGCTCCATGTCTGTGACTGTGGGCCACTGAGGATAATTAATAATCAGTCTGATCAGGGCTGTGACGAGGTGATTATTCCTCATCGTGGAGGCTGACAGCAGGAGTGGAGATGCTGCCTGACGTCTCTGTCAGAGTCTCCACCATCAGAGCAGCAGCTGAGCTACAACTCATCCTGCACACCAACCTTCCTCTGCTTCTCTTACTGGGAAAACGATAAGGCAGGTTATATATTTACCACTTCCTAAAATACCCCTCGCTCTCCGCTCCAGGACGTAGCACCGGATTTAGGGATAGATAGAAATATGTTTTATAAATACACCTATTACCATGAAGCTACCGTGTGGCATGGCCGAAGATTATATGACTGCACGTGGTGACTTCACCTGTCCACCCAATCAATGAAACCTGCGGGGAGCCACTCAGTAGCATGATGTGGTCTAGCAGCCTGGGTGACATCGTGGACGGAGGTGCTTCACATTTACATTTCAAGACGTACACAAAACTCAGGAGGGTCCTCATACCGAGCAGATTGGCATGACTCTGGTATTCTCGCCCCAAATGCTTCAGTATTAATAGCAGTATTTGCTTTGAGGCTGTCAGCAGGGGGGGTGAGTGTCATGTTTGCTGGGTCAGATGAACAGAGGGGGGAGGAGGGGAGGGAGTGAGAGAGGTTATGGGCTGGCAGGATTGACTTTAAAGGACCATCCTGGTGTGTTTGCAAATGTTAGCTCCTTAATGATGTACTTTTACATGTTCTCAGTCAGTTGTGGGTTTCACATGAATCATCAGAGCCTGTGGATCGTTGTCACACAGACTGAGTCTCACAGATTCCCTGTGTGTGTCTTTATAAGTCTGTTTGCTGCACAGATTCCAGCATCATTCTATAACACCACCGAGCCTTTACTTTGAGTACATCAGCAAATGAAGAACTTTGGTCTGATGTACTAATAATTTGTTGTTTGTGGGTCAACACTGCTGACCTTTCCAAATGTAATTTCTGCTGTGATATGACCATGACCTCTGATCAAAATGCAGACTTGGACTTAACGAGAGATGAGGGAAAACCAGGGGTCGCCTCAGAAGACATCAGAGCTACATTCAGATCTGTAACAGCTGTGTGTTTGTCTGACGTGTAATGACGATGGAATTGCAAGGTCACATGATATTGTTTATTACTCGTGATGTTTCGAAGCAGAGTTAGTGACCTGTGTTGTCCTCAGAGCCGTCCGGTGCAGGAACCTCTGTCACCTCAGCCTTCAGCTCCTGGAAACCTGGAGGTCCATACTCCCACCCTGAGTCTGAGAGAGAGAGAGGGAGTGAGCTGAAGGGGAGAAAGAGAGAGACAGAGAGAGAGACAGAGAGAGAGGGGTGGAGGGGGCTCAGTCTGTCAGTGTCCTACCTCTCAGACTGCTGCTGTCCCCCTGTCTGTTGGGCCTGGTCATCAGGTGAGACATCTGACTGGAGCCTAAACACACAGTTAGAGAGTGTTTAGTGATTTGGGGAGCACACAATAGTTTGTGTATACCCAAATGTGGCTATGGCAGCAGGGGATGTGACAGGCAGAAACAAACACCCCTGAATGGATTCCCAGCTGCCCTGGAGTCAGACAGGCGCTAGACTGGACGACCAGAACACACATCTGACACACTTGACACCACAACCCACCCCAACACTGTCAACGTCACAAACTTCTCTTCTCTTCTCTTCTCTTCTCTTCTCTTCTCTTCTCTTCTCTTCTCTTCTCTTCTCTTCTCTTCTCTTCTCTCATGTTATTCCTTCAGGAAACCATTAGGATGTGAAGTAAACTGTGATAAACACTGGTTTGAAGCTCCAAACACGATGTTTACTGAGGAAAAATGAGCTTTTCAAAAATCTTTTCATGAGAATGGATATTTGGTGTGTTTGTGTGTGACTGATTGTTTGGATGTGTGTGGACACGTGGCCGCTGTAACTTGCATGTGCAATGTCCAGTAATTTCAGGCACATAATGAGCCGTAATGATTGAGAGAACATTAAACGTTAGCATCTGGAGGCTGATGTTGATCCGTGGTGTTGATGGAGAGGAGCGGGAGGTTGGTAATGGGGCGGATGACGAACAGCAGTGACAGGAGAAAGCTGCTGCGAGCGTATTCTAAACAGAAAAGTGTTTGCAGGAGCTGAACGTACGAGCCGAGCTGACCCCAGAGTTTGTGAAACAAAAGGCTTTTTCATTTGTGAGTGTGTGTGTTTGTGTGTGTGCGCCCTCACATCCTGCCTCTTTGTTTGGGCTGTCAGGGAGGAGACGACCATAAATCTCACAGAAGGGACTGATCCTGGTGACGGAGGAGGTTCAGTCTGAGGGGACGTCGACCTAATCAACCCCTGCTCACTGAGCTCAGCAGAGCTGTTGGACCTCATTTGGATCCAGTCTCAGGGGTCAACTCTGCACCTCCATTATGTTGTCAGAGGATAGACATCTGTAAACCTCGGCCATATTTAGTCAGGATCTGACTGTTGCTTGATAAACACAGTAATCATAAGACTTCACTGACCATTATCAAAGACTCTTACCAGCTCCATATTGAGATAACTGAAAGAAATCATATGAAGGAGCTGCTGTCTCCAACTCCCAGTGCACCACACACATGCTCTCTGTCATCAGCTACACCCTAACAATAAACTTTATTTAGACAGATGTGTTTATACAGCTGCTGTTTTAAATCATTTTCTTTTGTACTCTGTTATGTCAGTTTAAATGTGTTTTGGCTCTGCTGTCTCACAGGCCCAGTGTCCCCTTAAACGAATGCTGCTATTTTTAGCATAAAGTCTTGGAGGCTTACGTTGTCACTTCCAGTGACAACTCATTTTAAAGGAAAGAGAAGATCAGCATGTATGTTTGAAGCTTTAGTAAAGGTGTAACCAAATCTTCCTCATTTTTCAGTATGAACTTGTTGCTTTAAGTTCCCCTCACTCTGGCTGTGAGAAGAGTCTTCCTCTCACTGTGATCTATTCTGCATCTGCCTGTCACCCTGAGGCCCTCTTTGTGCTCCACAGTCTACAGGTGCAAACATGAGGAGCTCTGCAGAGAAGTGGAGGTATGCAGGGGACTGAGTGTGTAAGGTCCTAATGCAGAGGTAGTTAGGATATCTGGTGGACGGGGAGTTGGTGAAGAAGGATTTACTGCTGCTGGCAATCTCAGCTTTACAAGCAATACACTCTGAAGCCAAGAGGGAAAACAGAGCAAAGGCTTAAGTGAGAGTGTGTGTGTGGGGGGGGGGGGGGGGGGGGGGCAGAAGACAAGCGCAGGGGCTTATTAAACTGATGTTTGGCCACTGCAAACACAAAATACCAGAGCTTAACCTCACTGGCTCCAAGATAACACCCCACCTCTGTGCAGCCCTCTAAGCCCTAAAGCCTCAACCAGCCCCACCCATCAGGCATCATCAAAAGCCCCGAGATGAGACCTGGGCACGGAACCACCACTTCCAGGACGCGCATCACATTTCAGCCACCCCTCCCACCCACAGCCGGGTTATTCACACCCTGCTTGTCACACAGAGGGAAACACCAGCTATAAAAAAAGACGGATCTGCTCATAAATACTAAGCTGGTGCTCTCTGGCCTGACTCCATCAGCCCTAAATGTGGGCAGGAAATGGGATGCAGAGAAACCTGAGACAAGTGTCTGTCAGACTACGGGGCAACCAAAACATTAACCACACAAATATCACACACACAAACAAAGAGGTTCAAGCACCACTTCACCATGCTCACAGTGTGTTTTCTTTAATGTTGTTAGTGCATGCAAATACGAGGTCAGGGAGAAACTGAGCTTCTTCACCTCTGCAGCGTACACACTCTCTCTCTCTCTCTCACACACACACACACACACACACACATTCTCACACACACACAAGATCCCCAGGCATGTGGAATTCTGTGCGTCTCTATATGAACATGGTATTCCATACATAGATGACATTTATGTGTCATCACCTCTCTGCTCCAAAGTCACCAAATACATATTTGAACAGAAAGCCAGGCTGAAGAGTCTGAGTTACAGGATTATTATGTAAAAGCACATTCAATACAATAGAATAGTTGCAGGTAAAAATACATTTCTATTTATACATGTCATCAAGCATTGCACATTTTTCTGATAGCCCTGAGAGTGGGTGGTGCTCTGAGCGTATCTCTTACCCCCGGCAGGTCTTGTCAGGCCACTGTTCTGCAGAGAGGGGCTGGGTGGCACCACGGGGATTTGTGGAGGACAGGGTCTGTTCCTCAGTTTCTCTGTCTCCCTCCTCATCTCCTCCATCCTGCGCTGAAGCCCGCCCAACTCTCTCTCCAGACGCTCCTTCTCCCCCTGCAGCAGGTTCTTCTCCTCCACCACACGGTTCAGTGCCTCCTGAAGCCCAGACTCAGGTCTGGCTCTGACTCCGGTCACCTGAGGACCCACAGTGTCCCCTCCTGTCAGCCGGGACACCAGAGCCTCCAGCAGGCCAAGTCTGGCCTTCAGACCCTCCATCTCTGGGCCTCCAGTCTGAGGGCAGCTGGACTCCATGGGGCTGGGCACGGTGAAGGTGTACTGACATCGGCCACTGCGGTCGTTTCCCCTCCAAAGAGAAGCTCTGTCCTGTGCATCACCTGGCAGCACCAGACCACACACACACAGCAGGAACAGGGGGAGCATACTGGAAACAGGCCGTCCACACAGACTGGTCAGACTGTACTGGAAATGATTTTATCTCCTATCCAGCCTTCTTTACTCTTCAGCTCAGAGCTTTTTCTCGGAGCTGACTGATTCCTAACTTGAGGTGATGACGTCTTCTCTCAGGTATCTTCTTGTTGTTAGGTGCTGCTTCTCTCCTCTGTCTGTCCTCTGTGGACAGGTCTGTAACTCTGAGCTCTCCTTAACTGCTCACAGATATTTATACAATCTGGAGGGGACAGAAACAGGGGAAGAGAGGAGAGGTGAAATGGAGGGAGGGGAGAAAGGGAGAGGACGGGAGGGGGGTGAGATCAGAGGCAAAGGGGGAGGGAGGGACAGAGGGAGGGATGAAAGAAGAAAGAGAAAGTGATGGGATACTGTTTTTGGGAACAAAACATCACATTTTGACAAACTTTCCATGTGACCTCATGCAAAGGCTTTTCTTTGTTGAGCTCATGTTTCCAACCTTCATCTCAAACAACTGAAGAATCTTCCATTCAGGTGTGATCTGTAAATCAGTCCCTCACATGCAGGATGCAGTCTTGCATGTTGAGGGGATTCGGCTGACGTTTGGCCCCGGCATGGAAGGGGAAAGCGGGGCCTCGTTGGATACAATTACCTCCTGAGGAGCCGGTGTCCTCTTTCATGTTGGTAGGGGGCCAGAACGTGACTCAAGCAGCCAATCAGAGCTGAAGGGTCGGAGTTACAAGTCAATCGATAACCACATACCTGAGGCTGACCCCAGCAAACACTGGGATGTCTTATCTTGGGGTTTGCTGTGCACAGTGTGTGTTTGTGTGTGTGTGTGTGTGTGTGTGTGTGTGTATGTGTATGTGTGTGTGTGGTGTCATGCTGCAGACTCCACTTACTTTTTGAAATTTATATTTAATACAAGTTGTATGAGCTGCCAGGGGCCATCTGTGTCTGAGCTCACTCCCCTTCACTCGCTGCCCGGCTGGATTTGTTGCAGTCCTCCTTCTTGTCCGTCCTCCTCGTCTCTTTGCTTCAGCACAATATCACAGACGCTGAACCGCAGCCTCTCAGGATCACTCCCACAGTCATGCGATATGGTGGATGCGCTTGTTTATTTTCAGAGAGGCAGGATGAAAGATATGAAAGTGAGACAGTTGCTTAAAGATAACCACAACCGGGCAGGTGTGTGGACACATACACACACACATACACACACACACACTAATATACACACCTTCCAGTCAATCCTCAACCTTACAGCCCTCATATCCTGCCTCTTTGCCTGGCTTCCCTCAGACACTTCTCCTCCTCACTCTCTGCTGACCTACTAGGCCTCCCCAACCCTAAAACATCACCTGACACAGATGCCTCACCCCAGGGAGGCCAGAGGGCAGAGGGGACGGGGGCACAAGGCGAAGTGCACAGAATACAGAAAACACTCTTCCTCCTGCAGGTTGATGTCGACTTCTCCTGCTGCTGTCAGCACTTGTTTACAGACAGCTGGAGGTCCCTCAGACATTTATATTTATATTTCTATGATGAGACAAACTTATGAGCTGTTGGGCAGATGGATGAACGGATGAATAAGGTGCAGCATGTGAATTTCAATATTCAAGGTTTTGGCGCAACCTTTTACGGGAAAAATCTTAACAATGAGAAACTGATGAGAGGGAGGAAGGTGACACAGCTGTCGAGAGGGAAAAACTCAGAGTAAAGCCACATGTGAACACATACTGGAGGCATAAAGGGGGAGAGACAGAAGAAAGAAGCTTCTGGGGAAGTGAGGAAGTTACAAAGAGGTGTGTTTAAAAATATCAATGAATCTCAGTATCATATGTTGATGGTCTGGAGATTTATTCTGTACTTCCTCCTGCGACTGACATATCCATGTCAGATGAGCAGCAGCAGAGTCAACACTGGACAGACACTGGGTGCCTGTGTGACTGACTAATGCAGGTTGGCACCTTGTCCACTCTTCTCAATTATGAGTTTAATAACTTTTATATGACTCATATAACCACTGCTATGTGCGGAATCTGAAGTAATCCAGTATGAGCCCCTGAAAGAGGACCAAAACATCCTCTGCTGCCAGTGTGGGTGTGTCTGCAAAGACAGAAAGGATGAAAACATCTCCCAGACCAAACTCAAACCTCGAGCCCCCAGTTTGCAGTTAAAGGAAATGACTTGTGTCTGCCAGCGACACAGGTTGTCTGTGAGAACTGTAGCTTTTTACAGCTACTTGACCACTCTGCCTTTTGTCTCACTTCGGCTGAGCAGGACGCAGGTAACGACCAATGGCAAGCAGGCCTGATCAAAATTTGACCTCTTTATCTTCAAACCTGAAATACAGCCACCACCCCAGGTGCACCACTACTGAATACAAGGTGGAAGACCATCTGTCATAGATCAATGAAGTCAAAGGGCCATTGTTGGCCTGTTTTTATGTCCACTCCCTCAGAGGGGCTGTGCAGCGCTGGCTGAGCAAAGGGCAGAGCTGTCAGTGTGCATTAGCATCTACTGTCCCACACAGCAGCTCTGTCAGAACAATAACGCTTCACGGGCTCCAGACCCTCCAGCTTTAGTGCCATCTTGGGACTCATCACTGTCAGTAAAGTTACAGACCAATAAAACGGTAGGGTAATGAGAGGAGATAAAAGAACTGAGAGAGCTCAGAGTGTTGGAGCGGAGGGATGGCATGATCATTAGTTTTCCCTTCACCTCCAGACATCTTTCTTTCCAGCATCAACCCTTCACACTTCTGTCTCAGGCTCAGATCCTCCTCTCCTATGATTGGTGGACACCGGGCTGCTGTTACTACAGCATGGGAAGCTGAGAGAGGAGATGAATAACTACACACTTTTGATTTTTCAAACTACACATTTCTTCTAAACAAAACACTGTCCATGAAGCTGCCCTTTAAAATCACTTTATTTCAGAGCAAAAAGTGATCAATATATCACAGTCTTCCAATGCAATGCCAGAATATTGTACATCATTACAGAATCAATATTTACAGCTAAAATAAATTACATTAAATAAAAGACAGTTGTATTATACAGTTAATTAATCCAGACACAATGACACCTACAGTATGTTTGTTTCACAGCGCGACTCGCATCACTTAAATCACCCCCAATAAACATTGTGTGACAGTACGGAGAGATCGAGTGTCCCGGCAGTGGCGATGGGAATATCTGCGTTCATACAAAGCACCATGTAGAGCCACCAGCAGAAATGAGAACATTATGGTGAAAAACAGGCAGAAGCCGTATTAAATCCAAACAGAACCATCTGCAGAGTGAGAGACAGTTTAATGTCACGAGCAGGAAAGTAGGACAGCCGTGACCAAATCGGCCCAGAGCTCAGCACCGCTGAGGAGGACACTGAAGGGTTCAGGGTGCAGAGTGGTGGGGAGACATTCAGAACTTGGATGTTTTGGGTTAAAATGGTCCTGCTGTATGTACAGTGGAATATGCCATCAGGAGAGGAGAAAATGAAAATGAATAAAGTGAAGCAGTTCCTTTCTAGTCCCTTTTCCAATCACTTATGCAGATGACGAAACATAGGTGATACATGAAATCAGCTTTACTGTCACAAAGCCTGTTAAATGATTAAAAGAAGCCACGGTGACCTGGCAGATGACCCTCAGATATTCCCTCACCTTGTGTCAGACAGAGACTGTGCCTCTGGTCTAAAATGTTCCCTTTAAACCTCCTCATCATTAAGTGAGAGTACATAAGGAACCATGGGTAGACGATGTCACAGCATCTTTATATGAGGCTGCTACAGCATCTGAAACTGAGAGAGGCCGCTGGAGTGGGTTACCTGCCTTTACAGTATCTATCTATTGAATGTAATATACAGAACCTGCAGTCAAAGCCAGGGCCCTACATGTGATCTGTGTAATAGAATGGACTCCTTCATGTTGATTAGAGGGCTGAGTCAGCGTTTTCTCCTAAACTGCAGTAAAATACCTCCCCATGTCTCACCTGCCTTGTTCCCTTTCTGTCTCCAGCCAGGGATCAAACCTTAGTACTGATCTCACAGCAGATTTCAGTGGAAACACCGTGAGTAAGATCTGCACTAAAGGCAAACTGAGGCCAGATCCTTGAGGGTGTACGGGCTGATACTGAGGAGGGTGTGGGAGGTTGGCTGGCACCCCCTAGCTGAAGTGGAGGACTGTGTGCAGAGGAGAGACAGAGTGACAGAGAGAGAGAGAGGAAGAAGAGGAAGAGGGGGGTTCTCCCCCATCCTCCTCGTCGGACACTAGCGATATCGTAGGATGACTGGAACTGAAAGAGACGAGCAAGAGAGAGTGTATTTATTGGAAACAGATCAAATTATTACATAAAGTCACACAGCGCTGCAGTGTTTACTCTGATACTCACTGATGATGATGAGCAGCAGAGCAACCACAACCAAGGCAATAATCATCTTCATCTGTGGAAGGAATGATGCACGTTACAACCACACATCCCTTAGAATACTAAACATGTCTGACATCAGACAGACCAGAGACACAAAATAAGAGAGGAAAATGAGACAGGGTGAAGGTCTCTCTCTCACACACCCACACACCCACACACACACAGCCTCTGAGTGAGACCAGTCCCATCCAGCTGTCCACTGACTCCAATTTAAAATTTGGAGCAGATTCCCAGAGAAAAGAATTGCCTCCGTCTTTTAGCTTGTGAATGTTTCCCAGATTTTAACTCTAGAAACTCCAAAAACACAGCAACATGTTCAGGAAGGTCTCAGTCCGCTCATGGTCTGCTTCTTGTTCTGATACAACCTACTGTTTTGTCATGATAAGCCCAAATGTGAGACCATCACCCAGGCAGAGCATCACCCTCTTTCTCCACTTATTTACCTGCTTCTGCTGGGGGTCTATTTATCATCCCTCCAGTTACTATGGCAACCTCTGAGTGTCAGGCCAGAGCCACAGCTGAGACCATTAGAGACTCTGCTAATGTCTCTGCAGTTTATCAACTAATTCACTGATATTTCTGAGCCCTTTGTCCCATAAATTTATATGAAGTCTCTGTGAAACACAACCACACGTGCACACGCATGCACACACACACACACACACACACACACACACACACACACACACACACACACACAGATTAAAGAGAGAGCCCACCTTCATGTCTCTCCACCACATCCTCCTGTGCAGCTGTTTGGCTCGGCTACTGAAGGCAGATGCATTGTCTGATAGGCTCTCTGCGGTGTCATGTGACCGCAGCACAGACGAGAACACGTGAGGAGAAAGAGAAAAAAGCAAACATGTGTTTAAAAGCAGGTAAACAATGGTCTTAGTCATTGTTTTCAGTCTGATGTTGGGTACGGTGGCTCAGACTGTCTGGCCCTGTGTTGTGCTTGTGCAGTTACAATGTGTTAGTTATGTAAGTCCTACAGTGAGTCTTCAACAAGTTGCCAAATGTATGCACAGTGGAGAAAAAGCACTTCTCTCCAGCTTCCTCCCCTCTCTCCTTGTTGTGATGTCCCACACCCCTCTGCTTCTGTGTTTCTTGGATACTGTTGTTAACTTGATGTTTATGCATGTTAACAAGAGGACTCTAGCTCCCATGCGTGCAATGCTGTGCCGGTCCAAGCCCCTGTCCCTCATTAGACTCTTTGTGTCTGTCATGTGTCGGCGGTTTCCATGTCCATGTGCCTGTTAACGACCGCTCGCTACCACAAAGAGAAGCTTCCACCAGGCCTCTGAGAAGATGCTTGTTAATCTTGTGGAATTTAACAACTGCTACCTGCACACAGGTCAGAGAGCCAGACCACAACTGTCAGTCACAGGATATTATACGGCTCACATAAAGACTAATGTCACGCACTGTAGTCACACAACATCTCAGAGACTCATATACACAAACAGGCACAAACACACAAACCAATGTGTTCCAGATGTGCATCATTGTCTTGGTTGGCTGTTCAACATGACAGAGACAAGCGCTTATACAACATCTGCGTGGATGTCATCATGAGGCCTGACACTGCGCCAACAGCCAGGAGCACCTCAGCCTCATCTCTTCATCAGCAGAGGAGGAGGAGGAAACAAATGCGTGTCCTGTTGAAAGCTTTGTGTTGTGTGTGTGTGTGTGTGTGTGTGTGTGTGTGTGTGTGTGTGTGTGTGTGAGAGAGAGCGTAACTCATTTCACACACCTGCTTGATAGATGAGTGAATGAGTGTGTAGGACCTGTCCAACACTTTCAGACACACAGCTGGTAGAACACTCAACCTGGACTCATCATTAACACCTTTGCACTGTAGTGGGTGTATTTATAAGCACCAGCTACAAGACACACACACGCACACACTCACAAAACCCTGCTGGACTAAAGTCCTTCACAGATGTATAAACTTTGCTAAATTTAATGTTTTGTTGATTTCTCTGTGACATACAGTATATTACATATTATTTCAAGATTTCATGTAGAGCTGCAATAATTCATTGATCCATTTACAAAAATGTATTTGTTTAACAATTAAATAATCATTTCTGATGTTTTTCAAAGCAAAACTCTTGAATATTTGATGATTTTCTTTGTCACATATATTTCTCTCTCTGGACATTGTTAGTTGCAGCCCTTGTTTCATACAAACTACATGTTATGTGATTAATATGAGAGAGCAGGAGGCTGTGAACACAGAACGCACTGCTGCCTCACACAGTTCAGATCAGTTGTTAACATCACAACATTTCTACACTTAAGATATTCTAATTCTTCTTGTGCACAAATAAGTTTAAGATCTGATCTGAGTCATCCTTATGACATCAAGGATGAATGACAGAGGACAAATGAATGGGATTTTCTAGTCTAATTGACCACTAAAAGAAATTTACATCTAAATCTCCATTCACACACCACTTTTTAAATACATAGGACTGTTCCATCACCCACACACTGATGACACATGGGCAGTACGAGGTTTGAAATTAAGACCAGAGGAGCTGGAAATCAAACCATTGACAATCACAGCAGCCTCAGCCGAGCCAAACCCTGAACCTAAGGTCCATTTAGGGTCACTGGACTTCATTATGGATGTTTTTATTTTAAATCAGTTGCACATTGGAGAAAGTTTCCTATTAACACGAGTTTAATCCCTAAATAATTCCATTTCCAGTAAAGGTAAAGATCCCCAGAGCATGTGCAAACCATCTGTGGAAAAAGACACTTCAAACCAACAGGACTGATAAAATGTTTCCTGCAGAGTTGAGGTGCTCGGTGGTCGAGTGGTTAAGGGCACGTCCCATGTTGGCAATGCCTAATGCAGTGATCGCAAGATTGATTCCCGACTGTGCCGATCTGTACTGTGTGTCATTACCCCTGTCTCTCCACTATCCTGTCAATTAAAGGCCCAAAATATTTTCAGAAGGATAATACATGTTTCCTGCCCTGGTGAGACTCACCTGACTTGTCCTGCAGGTCGTCAAGACGCTCGCCTCTCTCTATCACTTTGGAGATGTTCTCCTGCATCACATCGATGACCTCATCAACCTGTGACTGCACCCTGTGAATGCAGATCAGCGAGGGACACAGAAGAATAAACAACAGACATGAATCAGGAGTATGAAGTTTGCAGAATCTGCAGAGATTCATCTCTCTCTTTCTTTTTTTTTGTTTTTTTTTGGTAAACTGCTACAGCACACAGGACCTGATGGTTCCAACTACATTCCTCTCTATATCTCACCTTGTCCAATTGGCAGCCAATAAAAAGCCTGTCAAATACTCCTCAGGCTGACTGTGACCTGTCTGCACCTGTTGAATATCAACTGACTTATGATCAAGCTCTTGCTTCATTCATGTTGCTCACACCTGAGCATGGCATGACTAGAACAGATTACCTTCAGTCATTCTCATTTCAGGGTAAATCTCAGCATTTCCTCTTGGAGGGAAGCAGACTCAACAGGAAGGAGGAGAGCAGCACACAAAGACAAAAGACAAAGGAGTTTGTTTTCTCCACCAGATGATCACATCAGCTCCGTTAGCACTGATTGTCCCGGACGAGGCGGCTGCAGGAAACCCTCAGTCTTGGACTTAGGCTTGATTGCACATTAAAAGGCAGCAATACTGAACATGAAAAACCACAATCAGGCTAAAGACAGCAGCAGGAGCTGGGGGGGGGCTACCACAAACACTCATTAACACACCCAGAGGACCCGACCTCAGAGGTCCAGGCTCACACAGACAGAGTTGAGGAGCAGGAGCCCTGTGCACACCACATTCCAGGAATTAGTAAAGATGGCATCCCGTTTCATGAGCTCACAACAATGACAAACTGTAAAGTATGAGGTGAGTGTGAAGAAAGAAGTCCAGTTGCCAGACTGACTCAACAATGATCTTCTGTGTTCTCTGGCTGTCTACAACTGGAGGGTCACGTGGAAACAGACTGCAGAGGGACGAGTTACACAATAACCTGTGCACCACCGGCTCTCTTACACAATCTAATAACCACAGCTTCTGGTAAACACCACGAATGGTTGCATAACACCAACACCAAAACCTGAGAGTGCTGGTAACACAGCTCTGACCTCTCGCTTTCAGCTGGAGCAGGAATGTGTTAGTGGAGATGACTGGCCTTTCTTAGTCATGACCATGAGTCTGTGGAACAGTGTGCCCTGCCTGTCAGACCTGTCCCATCCATCCACAGATGATTCTGTTCAAGCCAACATAAGTCGTGTCCTTCATGTTAGTTTGCTGTTTATTTCTGTCGTGTTTCTCGCCTCTTGATGTTCTTGATTCTCCATGCTGGTGTCGTAGCGTACTTGGGTCAGCTGTTTGCTGTTTTGTATTGTTCCTTGGAAATAATTTGATTGGAATTGATATGATTTCATACTTACTGCTTGATTTTGTCATTCTGAGGTCCAAATCTTGGTCCTGTGGGGCCTCTCCTGGAAAACAGACACAAACACAACCAATGTTACCAATTTAATGTAGGAATTTTTCAGCTGTGGATGATTTGCAGCCATCCCTGTTTGTGTTACTGCTCCCATCATTTTAGTTAAAGGTCCAATACTTGACACTCTTCCTGTGATTATGTGTTTTAAGATATATCACCTATCTTAATGCAGTTTTACATTTCCTCCCTCTTGAGCCTATAGCAACAAAAGGTCAGTGAGCTAATCACAAGACAGGAGGCTCTGAGCATCTTTTCTGATTGGCTGACTGGTTTCTGAGTGGTGAAATAAAAATACAGCAGATTTAAGGTTACAGCTCATACCATATCTAATGAGTAAACCTGAGAATAAAATCCAGGTGACCCCTTTTGCCAGTTGAGGTTGGTTCAGACTGAGGACACACAACAGCAAGGAGCAGAGCACAGACCCAGTGGACCCAGTGGAGAGAGAGCCACCATGAACACTGGTGGAACAGCTCTGTCACACTTTGATCTGTGATCATATACTTTCAAACTTTGTTTGAACCTGTGCTTACTCTTTGATTCATGTGGACAGATGACAGCGTCTGTGCTTCAAAGAGAAAAAATACTTTGCACATCTATTTTGTTGGACAGGTGTGTAGGAGAGGGACAAGTTGATCCAAAATATTCTATTAAACTTCATCAGCCAAAAACCATCTGGAGAAGGTCTGCCATTAAATATATACAAACATCTGTGCTTTGGCAAACATTACTGCAGGAAAGGGGTAAAAATGAGTGGGTTCACTTCAACACCAGTCAAAGCTAGAGCCAGTTAACACCCATGTTTACTGCAGAGTCTTCTTACTCAGGTGTGAGTGTTGATAAACCCTTAAGATTTCCATTATGTGGTAGTGGTCGTCAGAGAAATAAAATGCTGCAAGGTTGGATAGGTGGGTCAGGCTGGCTCAGCTTGGGAGCAGTGATTGCTACATTGTGACGTCACAAAGTCACAGAAGTCCTGATGGCTGAATTTAAGGCTCAGTTTCTGAATACAGGCAATGTGCATTTCTCTGTGGACTGAGGCTTTGATACTTTGTCTGTATTAATATAGATCTAGACCTGATTTATAGTTGGAGAATACTGTATGGGACCTTCAATGATGACTCTGCTGAGTAAACTGTAGTTTAAATGTAGTTGATTTACTGTTGTTCTAATAATCACTGTATGAATACAAATATATCTGTGCACAGACTCACAGAAAGAAGTCTTCCTCTTCATCGGAGTCCTCTTCCAGCAGGTTCCTCTGTAAAAAAGGAAAAAGGTCAAAGGTCAAATGAGGATAAGCTAGAACTGACTCCTATTCAAAGACCCTCTCGTTAGGGGAGCTGGGTCTACCGGGGCAGTGAGGCTGGTGAAAAATGGGACACTGTCCTCACAGCAGACACTGAGCTTTTCGCTGTTCCAGAGTCAGTGCCTGGATTAGGAACCACCACACTGATTTTATACAAGTTCACATTTTCAATGGTTTTTCAACAGTTGCGGTTGCCTGGTAACATTCATAGGTTTCAATGAGGATGACATCACCCTGCCACCTACAGTGGTTGTGAACAAAGGATTGAAATAAGAATAAGATAAGAATGACTTTATTAATCCCTAAAGGAAAATTCATTTGTCTGTCAACTCATCGACCATTTCCAGAAGAGTTAAAAAGCCTGATGGCTGCAGGTATGAAGGATCTTCTGTATCTCTCCATCTTGCAGTGAAAAGAGAGGAGTCATCAACCACTGCTGTAAACGTCTGTCTAAAAGAGCCAAATCTGGAAATGTTAACACTACAATGCTTTATTCTGGATAAAGCATTGTAGTGTTAACATTTCCAGATTTGGTTCGAAGCCTCACCCGCACTGTCAGTTCTGAGGCAGAGTACATTCCTGGCTCTGACAACTCCTGCTGCTGACAAGGAGAACACACTGTCTCCTCCATATAGCTGATGTGCAGATCAATAGAAGCCTTTTCAGAAGATACAATGGTCAAAAGCACTGTTATTATTACAGTGCACTCATGATATAAACCTAACAATAAATGTCTTTTGTTGTTGCTGTTCTTCTTACCTAACCTCAACTAAACCCTTCCTCCTTTAGACTTCTAAACACCCTTCTCTGACAAGGACAGTCAGTTTACTGAGAATCCAAAATGGAGATTTGCATTCTAGTAGAAGAACAGAGAGACATTTCTGAGATTATCCCACAGAAACAGTGCTATAGATAGAGAATTAGTGAGGACAGCTGCATTAAATTCTCACAGGGGGGAGAGAGAAGAGTCTGTTTTTCATTGGATGGCAAACAGCCAGACTACATTCACTGCTACTGGGAAGAAAGCCCTTCATCTTTAACTGAGATTACTGAAGGATGGCAGCAAACAGTGCAGGCATACAGCATGCTGGTCCATGTGTTTGGAAGCAGCATTAATCACATTTGAATTAGAGGGGACAGAAGCGGTTTAGACAGTGAGATCCCTCCAGGCTGTTGTAGTCAAACACAAAAGTCACAGAGTTTAGCGTTGCTCACAAAGACTATAAATCTCTGCTTGTACATGAGCTGAATCTCCAAATCTCAAGTGATTGTAAATGACCTTGACCTTCTACCATTCACAGCACCCTGCCTATTCAAAGAGCACAGAGGAGGAAATCCCACAGATGTGCTGTTAGGTACACAGCTGCCGGCTCAGGCCCCCAACAATACAGACATTTACCCTCTTGTAAATACACTGTCATCTGCAAAAAAGCTGAGGGCATGGTGGCCACATGATCATAAATAACTTTATAAGTCGAGGTACTAACAGTCTCCTCCTGCGCCACCTCTTTCTTTCTTTCCACTATGTGGGATGGGAAACATGAGGGGAGCTGTTATCTATTATCAGAGGCCAGGAGGCGGGGCACAGAAGGAGAAGCATGGTAGGTGGAAAAGATCATTTTGTTCTCCCGTAAGCTTCCCTTTGATCCCAGTTCAACATTAAAATGAATAAGATTACACAGAGGAAACAGGATGAAGTGAAGGATCAGCGAGAGGACATGGGGGGTGGGAGAAGAAGGGGGATTGATGGGGTGGGGTGGGGTGGGGTGGGATATCGTGGGGGGTCACTCTGATTAAAACCAGAAGTTTGGCTAGCTACAGGAGTTCCTTCACTTCACCTCCTTCAACCAAAGGTCAACTCTTTTATTTTCTCCTTTACTTTTCCTCTGTTTTTCACCATCTTCAACCAGCATCTGCTTTTGAGTGGAATGTGTGTTTTGATAGGAACATGTGAAAATAAATCCACTGTACCTGACTTCTATTATTACAGTGGAAAAGTGACCGATGCATCATCAACACAGAGTCACTGTCACAGCTGTCATCTTTTTGTGACTGTTCATTCTGAACATATTCATTACATACCCCGTTTTCTCACTATATCTCATAATTCCTGACAGTAGTGTTTGATCTAATCCCTCTAAAACCAGCTCTCCATCCATCTGTGTCTCACCCTCTCACTGCGGATCGATCCTGTGACCTCGTCGTCATTGAGGTGTCGTTTAAATTTGGGGGGCATGTTGGCTTCAGGCTGCTCCTCCCGGTCTGGCTCCCTCTGCAGGACAGGAGGAGAAGAAGATTCGTTAGAGCCCCCTGTTTTATGGGACAGCCTGGACACAAACAGTCAGACACCTGTACTGAACAACAGTGGTCCTGTTGTTGACCCTACGTATTATACACACACCTTCTGAATGAGATCACTTAAACATTGGTACATGCAGGTGATTTGAATCACAGGCAGAACTAGAGCCAGGTCACGTCTGGAACCCGAGAACAAAAGACAAAGTGTGTGAGCTAAACCTTACTCATGACAATGAAATCCACTGCTTTAGTAATTACTGCATAAATAAAACAGCTCATCTTCAAGGAATCTAAGGAGAACTCGAGTGCTTCCTGTTAAACAGGCTGACTTTATTATTAGTCATAGGGCTCACTGCCTTCATTTTCTGTCTGTTTTTTAAATGACATAGCTGATGTTTGTGAAAAACTGCTCAACACCTCAAAGGGAAACAAAAAACACAAAACTTATTACAATATCATACTATGATGTCTTATTTCTAAACATTTAAGCTGTTAACAGTCAGTCTCACTGGCTGGGAACGGTAATGTCATCATCACTCTGTGTGCCTTTGGCTGAAAAACTCAGCCGTGTCAGATGTGGAAAAAACACTGTTCTTCCATTTAAGCTCCCCCGCATCTGTGTTTGGGCGTTACATGTTCCAAACAGTGTGACAAAACACAACAGTAAAGTGCCTCTGTGACACTAAAGTGAACAACATGTGATCCTCTGGCCCTGAGGTAATCACCTGGGGGGAACACAACCACCACACACACACACACACACTCACATGTACACACACAAAACCTCTTTCAGTGAACCAGCCACACAACTTATACCATTGAATCCAGTTCAGTCTGACACTGTGGCTTTCTCAGCAGCGTCCTTCTCTGGCACTGCTGAAGGAAAAAGACCTGAGAGTGGCCAGGAGAGGAGGGGACGTGTCCAGTAAACAGAGGAGAAGAGACGCAGGGGACAAGGCTCTATGTGATGCAGCGATGGCATGAAGAGACACAGAGAGAGACAGAGAAGAAGCCAAGTCTAATAGGTTAGGGCTGCAGAGGAAAGACTCTTAGACAAGAAGAGAGGAATTAAAAGGTGCAATCCAAGAACTGTATTCATGTCAAAATTGTTATTCCTGTCATTATAATCAAAATTACAGACAGTGTGGCGCCAGGTAGGTTCTTAGTCGATTTATGGATTGCAACTTTAAGCTAATACTAAGAGAGGAATGTACAATGCTCATGCAAATCTAAACTAATCAATTTCTACCAGGAGAGAAAACAGGACGCTGCCCCCTCTGAGTCCAGTACAGCTACTGTTAGCTGACTATTGATTTTATTTTCTTTCTTTCTTTATTTTTTACTACTGCAAATGCTTTGAGGTACAACCAGAAGCTCCTTATAGGAGCTGGTGCTGAAGCTGAATGTGACATCTGTGAAGCACAGCTGTATCACATCCCAGCCTCTTACAGCTAGCTGACTGAGCTGCTTATTAGCCGCAATTTAAGAGTAAATACGTCCGAATATCGTGGTTTATAACTCTTAAAAAACACACAGCTACAGCATAGTTATTAAAGAGGAAATGGACCACTGCCGCCGCAAAGACAGTGAACTACATGCTAATTTCTGTTTCATTCCGGGCGCTTGGTTCACTGACAAATTCAGCTACACGCTAAGCTAATCTTAGCTAAGGTTGCTAACGTGGCTAGCTACCTGAAGCTGTCCCACAGAATCCGCTGCTCGATGCTGGTGAACACAGACACACAGAGACTCGGGTGTGATCCGGGAGTTTCAATATCTCTGAGCTGGACTTTACGGGTGAATCTGATTCATTTCAGGCGGATGTCCGGAAGATGAGACAGGATTGTCATTATGGATGCTAGCAGTCGGCTTGTCTTCCTTCAGTGTGAATCAGCTGACCGGGAAATGAACACAACAGCTGGAGCTGGACGAGGAGGAGGAGGAGGAGGAGGAGAGAGAGATAGATGCAGATGTGCAACAGAAATATTTTATATTTCATTGTCATTTTCTTCATTAGACACTCCAGCTTCACAAAGATATACGAATCTATAGACAACTGGAAATAAATACACGTACATTTAAGTGAAACCTCAATTTCTACTTGGTTTTAACATCTACATTTTATATTACTTTTCCCTTCATTCTCACCCTGTGTGAGACAGAATTATTGTGTTTTTACTTCAGCTGCTTTTTAAGAATTCTGCTGAAATCACCCTGCCAGTGGACTTATACAATATATCAGGGGCTGTAGTTATTTGATATTTTAATCAGATATTGCCACTTTTGTAATTTTACTGAAATATATGATTTTTGACGCTATTTTATTTAAATAAAATATATGACTATTTCCTCCATCCTCGCCTGTTTGAGGATGATTGTCTGTCTCACCTGTAGATGGCAACAGTGCGCCAGACATGCAGCAGCCCGTCTAGAATTTGACAGTCGAAGAAGTAGAAGTTTGTACCGGAAAGGAAGCCCGCCCAGTAACCATTCTGTAAGCCACATGTGCATCACGCTGTATTTACTGATTAATCGATGACTTCCAGCGCCAGCTTTATGTTTTAATTAAGCAGGAGTTGTTTGTGTAGCTGCAGGTAGCTGAAACCAGGCTGTGTGTTTGTTGGTGTTCCTGCAGAGCTGCCCACAGCCCCCTCAGAGAGATGCAGAGTGCCGGGGGCAGCGCCGACCAGCCTCATCCTCTGTATGGAGGAGCGCTGTCAACAGTCATCCCCCACTGTGCCACGGACGTCAGCGAGCTGAGGGAGATCCCGGACAACCAGGAGGTTTTTGCTCACGCACACACCGATCAGAGCCTCATAGTGGAGCTGGTGGAGTACCAGGGTCAGGTGGCAGACGAGGACTCTGCCAGGTACCACTTTGAGGACATCGCAGGAAGTAACAAAGCTCTGGAGCCAGGTGCTTATGAGGTGACCAGCGTTGTGGCTCTGCCCAAATCTGACCTCTCCCTGTTGGAGTGCAGCTCAGCCTGGATGCTGACGGGGACACAGTGTGTATCCAAGTTTAATGAAGAGGCGAGGAATACAGTGACCCTCCACCTGGGTGTGTTCCGCCTGCCACAGTTTTCCACAGACATCCTGATCACCTTCAATGACCCACAGAGTATCAGTCCTGACAGCAGCAGTGCCGCTGCTGTGGGGGGACACAAAATGCCATGGACGGTGCAGGACTTCCAGCGTTTGTTGCAGACTCTGACCCTGCACGATCCTGGACTGTTTGGATAGAGCTGCCGCTGCTAACCACACAACTGTCGAGACATTCGTTCGTCTTATAGGACGCAGACAGGCTATATTCAAACCTAGGCCTGTGTTTCCCTTGGGGCCCCACAAGCATCTGGCCTTAGGCATGCTTTAGGTCCCAAAAGTTTTGGAAGTGGCCCTGCTTTGACACCCAGGAGCACATGCTCTGTCCTGTCTTAAAGTTTAACTTTGTTTTAGCAAATAAAAATGACAACTGAATTTCACATGATTTAAACTTAGTTGTACCATACTAAAAGTTTTAGAACAAACCTCGTGGACTGTTGCATTATTTTTGGATCAGCTTATTTAGTTGTTGGTGAAATAATTTTTAAAATGACCTACTGGGATCTAACTGAATCAGAAAAATAAAGTCACCTTGAAGTTATATGACCAGGTATGTCTGTGTCATGAAGGTATGCACCTGAGAGAAATGTGAGATTTGAGACAACAAATGTCAGAAATGCTGATTTTCCAGATGGATTCAGCTACACAACACAAACCTCCATTGTGCTGCCTGGCTGAAACCTCATTTGTTTTTATTCAGATGGTAATAAAACATGCAAAGGTCAAAGCAGAGGTCATGAGGTTAAGGGTGAAATGAGATACATCCCTCTGGTGCAGTTAAAATACAGGTAATATTTGTGGATCCTGAGTGTCTTCAGTGAATCTAAGGTTGGTCATAAACAGTGAAAAATGAGAGGGACAGTCCCAGCAGGAATATGTATTAGGTCAACTGTTTCCATCATTTGCTGCAGCGGCCTCATGGTGGAATAATTCATTAGTTTGAACCTCTGAGAGACGAATATGGTGAAATACAAAATTTATAGAGTAGGAAATGAATTTCATTCTTAGTTGCTTTGAAGTTCAAACCAGCTCTTCAGATCTAGGAGTCTGAAATCATACTCACATGTAATTGAAGCCATTTTCCACAGTTACATGTGTTGCCATATGAAGAAAGATTGCTGCAGTTGAATCTGGGGAATTCAGGTAAGTCTTGCATAACAAACAAGAGGAAGCACAGTTCGTCTCCCCAAAGCCACATCAAGCCCTCCTCTCTCTCTGGTGCAATCATGACGGATTAAAATCTCATAAAGTCAGGCATCCCTTCCTCTCAGCCATCCCCTCATCACACATTCTTTCTTTAACCACAACAGTCACAGTGTCACAACAATGTCTCCCTCTGCCCACCTCACACACACACTGTTATTTGTTCTGTTTGTCATAAAATATACAAACATCCTGTCTTTAAGACTTGATGAGTGTTTGGGAAGAGTCATACCCTGAAGTGCCTCGGCCCCTGGGCTACCCATAATGCAGTGGTCTAAAACTATTTGGCTCATGATACTTAGGTTGATCTCATAATAGTGTGACAACAAAAGAGACACTGTTTCTGTTGAAGTAGTTCAATTTGAAAAAGATAAAAAAAAAAAATTGCAGTGGCAAAGACAATCCACACAGAGACTATATACATTAATATGTGGTAGTGACAGACCACTAGTCTGTCCTTGAGAAAGCAGCACGTTTATGGAAACATACTGGGTTCAAATCATTCAATTTTTGAAATTCCTAATTCCTAACTTAATACAGAAATGTCCTGTGAGCAACAAGCTCATAAAGCACAGCTAGATTATAAATTAGGATTGGAATATGTAAAACCTACTACTCATGTTTATCAACATATTGTGCAAAGGTGATATTAGTATTAGAAAAATGAAGACAAACTGCTGCCAAGATATGAGTTGTAAAAGCCACAAAGTGGTATTTTTCTTACAGTACAACATTGTACATCTTTTTAGACTCCCAGGAATGCATATAAGACGTGTCTGTGAGGGCCTGACTGAATTCTACAGCACTGACAGTAAGTGTGTTTTCTCAGAGTCACAGAGGAAAAGGATGGATGCCTCTACAGCTCCATGTCTTTGGCCACTTGTGACCTTAAGTCTGGCACTCATCTTTCATGTTCTGCTAAAGAAAGACTTGGCTGACAGGTGAAGTGACGTCTCACTGATGAAGACAAATACAGCTTTCCTGTTTCCTCTCACATCTGTTCGCTCCCTGACACGTTCCTAAACAAAACCAGAGGTCTAAGCAAACAGTGTCGTTTTCACAACCAGGTTTAATCTGTGTTGAATAAAGTGGATGAAATATTCAGCAAAACACCACAACTCATCAGAAGGAAGACCTTTCAACTGTGAGATTTTTGGGCCTCAGTTTTCTGCTTTCACTCACAGGATGTGTCTTTTTGTGCATCCTCTGCACATCTGGGAGGCATCAGTCACAGGTGTATGCATAGTTCCTGCTCTGAGACTTCCAGCTCCAGGGTCATTTATTACCCAAACCCCCAGTTATCACTGTTGTGTTTGCACTGAACAACCCCCCATCCTCCTTCAGAGACTGTCTCCTCTCACATCCACAACCCCTGCCCCACCTCCCCTTCTTTGGACTCCTGAAGACCCAAATGCTTCCTCTGCCAAGTCCAGGAGCCAGTCTTGGCCACAGAGTGGTCTGCTGCTCTCATCAGGACCCTGGAGCCCCCCCATTTTATTGTATGCTCTTCTCCTAGTTTATCTTTGTCTGTCTTTGCGTATCCACTATGGAAAAAAGAGAATTTTTAACATGATGAACTGTTGAAAACCTACAAAACTGCCGTCAGCATAGAAGTTGTCTACAGAAAGTGAAACAAAAATTTAGAAATGAATACAAGATTTATTCAAAACAAAGGATAAAATACTGTATTACACAGCACTTTTTCTACTATACACTCAACAAGTAGAGGCTGTGATCACAAAACTGCTATGCTCTTCTGGCCAAGTGAGAAAATGTCTCATTATCAAGGAGTGTCCTCTGTACTGTCAAACCTGATGATCTGAAGTTTGATACACAACTTGAAGCTGGTCTAACGTGACTTAATCTTCTTGCTTCTTCTTCTTGTTCTGTGGTGAGCTGTTGTTGGTTTGAGAGAAGTGCTCTGACATGGCAGCAAGGGCCCGGTAGCGGTGGGAGATTGAATTCTTCACTTCTTTAGGCAGTTCAGCATAGCTGCAAATGAGAGGGGAGGAAATAATAATGAGTATAATAGTAATAACCTAAGTGATTGATGGACACACAACATAACAGAGACTGTCACTACACTGTGTCTGTCTGTTGACCTCTGACTCCCTCTTGTGGTGTAACTGGGAATTACAAGCACAGTCTCCACTCACGTTTTGTCATATCCATTTGGCTGGAAACATGGATCCCAACCAAAGTCTCGAGGTCCCCGAGGCTCCACTATGTGGCCCTGAAATACCAAGAGAGAAGTGTAAATAGAAAGTTAAATGTGCACACACACAGACAGATGGATAGATAAATAGATAGATAGAGAGAGAGAGAGAGAGAGAGGGAGAGAGAGAGAGAGAGAGAGAGAGAGAGAGAGAGACTCTGACCTCTGTTTTTCCCTTGAACAGCTGCACTGGTTGGTCTTTCCCAGGACTGTAGGCAAAAGTGCAGAGAGCCCAGGCTGATTTATCTTCAAACCCAGCCAGGAGCTTGTACAGTCCTGAAACAAAGCAGTTAACAAGATTAGAGAAGGTGGACAGCTCACTCTACTCTCTATCCAGCTCTACAGATCTCTGGTATGATATCTCAACAGTGCTTCATTAACCATACTTACCTTCTGGCTTGAGTTTATCCAGGAACCATTTTCTACACAAACAAATTTTAGTTAATTAATTATTAATTAATTATTACCTCATTATTACCATTACCTCATTACCACTGATGTAGACAAAAACAGGTGAAAAAGACGTTATACTCACATGTAAGGACCAGGCAAGCCTCCCAAAGCTGTGAAACACAGACAGGTGTCTTCCACTATGACAGGCCCATCAACCTGAGGGTGACAAACACATAAATGGGTGTCAATCACTCCACACACATGTACAAACCAGTACTGTAGATACTTGCACATGAGTACAGTGAGTGTACCTGCTGTGCAGCCTCTTTACATTTGTGTATGGAAATTTCATCTGGCTCTCCCTGGTATTCAGGCACTGCAGGAAGAACCATACATCATCAACGATCACATGAAAATATACATGGTACTGCTGGTGTCCACTTTGATACTTACAGTCTATCTTTTTTGACACTAGTTTGTAGGGAAACTTGTCTCCCAGGATCTGAATGACCTGGTGTATGTGGAGGGGAAACAGAGGAGAGAGTGACTCACTCCGGGTTTCTTTTAGAATAGTTTAACATGAGAGTTGTGGATTAGATTACATCTCCTGAGTCCTGCTCTCTGCACAGATATGTAACGAGCACAGTCTTGAACACAGATAAGATGCAGGGTGCCCACGCCTCCGTGTGACACACAAACATGGCTCTCACCTCTTCGAGTTTTTTCGCGTTTCCAGTCACAAACACCACAGACCTTCCTGCTGGCACAGCCATGATGAACGACACCCGGACGACTTACGATACTGGACCCAAGACTTCCGGCCCTGCAGCAGCCAATAAAAACAGCCCCGAGAGCCTCAGCAAATCATCGACCAGTCCGGAGCTCCGCCTACAAAAAATCACCTATCAGTGAGCGGTACTGCCAGTAATGTCGTCCGGGTTGAAAAGTCAGTGCAAAGGGCCATGTGGAGAAATGGCAGTAAACAGGCTGTGACAGCGTAACTCGAAACGTTTCCAGTATTTTTAACAGCTTGAACCGACCATGAGTCTTTTACCGCGCACAGCGGAGGAGTTCAGCTCCGCGGAGTACTGGGAGAGGTTCTTTAAGAAGCGAGGGGAGAAGGCGTTTGAGTGGTATGGAGACTACAACAAACTGTGCGGCGTCCTGCACAAATACATCAAAGTGCAGGATCAGGTAAAGATGTCGAGCAGGGTATTTAAAGGTAGCGCGATACACGCACATTGTGGCAGTGGCACACTGATACTGACATTCATTCAAGTGTATGTACAGGTATATACGTGTTGGAGTGGAACAGTGTGTTTTGCCTGGTGATGTTGCAGTTTCTATGTGATGCGTGTGTATGACCGGTAGAAGAAATCTACATATACATAACAGTAACACTGGCAAACAGAAACACTCCTCACCTCAGCACAAGTACAGTATATCAGTCACACTGAGAGTTAAGTATCATAAATGACTGACTGTGGAAGACCGTGGTCCCTGAGTTATATCACAAAATCCTGTGTTATATGTTGATATTATTATGTCACTGGATGTTCAAGTTGAAGGCAACTCCGCCTTAAGATGTAGACTGTTAGTGGCTTAGTTTAAAAAAAGTCCAAGTAATAAATCACATTTATTTAGGTGTGTCATGAATTTTGAATATTACATTCTGTAAAGTAACCAGCAGCCATGACAGTTAATAAAGGGTGTATAAACTTGTCAATTATTTGTAATTAAATGTAGTAAAGGAGGCGGAAATATGCAAATAAACTACAAGTATTGTATGTACTCACCATATTTAAGTGTTGCACCACAGCCAGGCACAATAACTAATTATGTTTCCATCCTGCAGGTGCTGGTGGTGGGTTGTGGTAACTCTGAGCTGAGTGAACAGCTGTATGATGTTGGCTACAAACATCTGACTAATATTGACATCAGTGAGACAGTGGTGAGCCACATGAACCAGCGTAATGCAGAGCGCCGGCCAGGCCTGACCTTCCAGCAGGTGGATGCTACACAAACTCCATATAAGGATGCCAGCTACCAGGCTGCTCTGGACAAAGGCACACTGGATGCCATGGCCTCTGAAGAGGAAGGAGCTCTGGCCAGGAACATGCTCACTGAGGTAATAAACCATTAGCCAAGATCTGTATCATTAACAGAATCATCAACACGAACATTTGCACTTTCCTTACAGCGCTGTACTTGTGTCTGCAGGTGGGCCGCGTGATGAGTGTGGGGAGTCGGTATGTCTGTGTGACACTGGCTCAGGAGAGTGTGATCAAGCTGGCTGTGGAACACTTTGTTCAGCTGGGGTGGGCTGTGAGGCTCCACTGCCTGCAGGATGAAAGGGGAAAAGAGGAGGATTCCTTTGCTCTGCCTGTCTTTGTCTTGGTTTGCACCAAGTTTCGTCAGCCTATGCCCATGCCCATTCTGGAGATGTGTCTCGGGAGGACGGAGCCCCACACACGTCTCACACAGGTTTCAGAGTTGTTGTCAGCTGTGAGGGAGCATCAGGCCTACTCTGTCTTGAGAAAGAGGCTCCGCACAGGCACAGATGCCAGCTCCAACCTGTCACTCACACTCTGCCACACCAAGACGGGCCTTCCCAGATACACTCTCACAGTGCAGGATTGTTCTCCAGGGGCCAAGGTGCCAAGATCAAACCACTTTGCTATATTTATTGGTGAGCTTTCTTGTCACCTCATCATTTTCTACCTTCCTATTTAGGTCTTACTAGTTTTATTCTGTTCTTCTGTGATGATTTTTGGTTTGATTTCCTCTGTCAGTGCCTCAAGGCAGTGAGACAGCCTGGCTCTACAGCTCCACTGAGGGGAGAAAGCAGCTGGCAGCCAGTGCTAACTTTCGACGCCTGATTATTGTGGCAATGCACAGGAACCAGGAGTACACAGACATGCAGGCTGTCCAGTCAGAGCTCTCACCAATGGTGATGACCTGGCTCCTGGGGGTATGCCACCCAACCAGCAGGTAAACACCATACATATTACTTTTTTAAAATGCTCTTTTTATACAATGTATAACGTAACCAAGTCAAGCCTGTCAGTGTCTTATGTTGAGCTTTCTGTCCCCACTCAGGTGCCATTTCTGTCAGTAGGAGGCAACCTGGGTTGGCGAGAGGTGGTCAGCAGGGGTATGAGTGAGCTGAGTGGAGAGTACTGTGTGGAGAACGTCAAAGGAGAAGATGGAGAACTGTACCGCAGACTGGTTTTCCTCTCTAATGCTGCCCTTGTCCAATCAGAGAGCCGTCTCGTCTCCTCAAACACCAGTCAGTCCTTCTTTCTTCCCCTTCTCTTTCAGTTCATCTTAGCATATTTTTCTGTAAGATCTCAAAATAAGTAACCAAATAACCATTAAGAGCAATACATAAATATTTTTGCAAGTTCTTTTTTTCTGGTTACAAACGGAAAAATACCAGCAGGAGAGTCAATTCCAGGATATAAGTGAGCTGAGACAGGAAAATACAAATTAACAGGCAACCAGACAAAGAAAAAAGGAAAAAGCAGGAACTAATATGGGAAGGGAAGACGTACTATAATGCCTTTAATTAGTATACAAACAGTAGAAATAAATTACTTTCTGTGTCTTTGCAGCCTCAAGTCACAAGAAGAAGAACAAGAAGAAAGCCAAGTCAGCAGCTCCTCCAACAACATCCTCCACCTCTCTGTCAGTGGACAGTGGCTTCCTCTGCTGCGCTCACCATGAAGTCATGGTGGCTGGTCTTGTCATGCTTGGGGTGGGCACACCAGAGAACAAAGGTGAGTTCATACAGATTAACAGTCTAGTCAATGTGTTAGAGGAGGAAGAGGAAACAGCTGCAGGCTATTACAGGTACATCCTCTGCCTCTGATTGATCTGTACCTTTAACGTTTCAGTCCCTTCTGTCTCTCCTTTTAGGCGTCCCACTGTCAGTGCTCCTTGTGGGACTTGGCGGAGGAGGTCTGCCACAGTTTCTGCGAGACTTTGTGCCTGATGTTACTGTTGAAGTTGTGGAACTAGATCCTGTGGTGCTGGAGGTAGCAAAGGAGTGGTTTGGATTCAAACCAGATGATCGTTTGACTGTCACCCTTGGAGATGGCCTTGAACGCATCTGTGCCCTGGAGAAGGAAGGTCAGTGAGGGATGAGAAAAGATAAGATACATCGGGTAGGATGGGAGTTTGGATATTGATTAAGCTGACATGTTGTGCAGCCTGATGGTCAGGGGAACAGAAGGTCTGTGGATCCCTTCAGCCCTGCAGCACATGGAGATGAGACCTTTGCAGTGGTTGCTTCTCTGGCCCGCCAGGATATTGTGGATAGAATGATTGCTTTGTCCAGGCCGGCCTGCACCTCACTCCTTGCACATCTCTGCACAGTCTCCAATGAGTTGAGCATCCTGCCAAATACTAAGCCAGCCCTCTTCACCTGCTGGTACAGCAAGCAAATGTCAAAGAATTGGTTAACAAAAAGTAATGGTACATCACTGAAAATATTACAGTTCCCCTTTAGACACATTTTAGCATCAACATTGAATAATCTTTTATTTAACATGGTTTCTCTTCATAAAAAGAAATACAGGAGAAAAACTCTGAAAGGTGGCTGGAAGTACATTTACACTTAGTTACACTTAGGAGAAATCCTGGATCAGTCCTCATGCCCTGCCCACCACCGCTGCTGACACTATGTCGACAGGTGAAAGAGGAGAGAGTATCAGCATGGTTGAAGTTACAGAAAACATCGAGAGTCTCAGCCACATGTTTGAACATCAGTCACACCCACACTCACTGTATGAACCCTGACTGTCTGAATCTGTGTTCATGAGTCTGTCATTGGTTCACTGCAGCTCCGAGTTGGAAACACTCAGTTGCAGTGCTGACTGGTTATTTGGCTAATGATGTGCCTTTATATATAAAAAACACATGAATGCATTATTAGGGTTTAAAACTTTGTTTTCATTGAAGGGGGTCCTTATCATTTACTTTCATGTTTTTTTTTTCTCCACAGGTGGTCATTTGTTTGATGTCATCATGTTTGATGTAGACAATAAAGACAGCACTGTGGGTATGAGCTGTCCCCCTGCTGCCTTTGTAGAAACACCTATCCTGAAGAAAGTGTGCAGCCTGTTAACTCCCAGAGGTACAGTAACAGTATCATTCATAGTTTGTTGTAATCTGCTGGAATTTGTTAATTACAGTTAATGTAATGGTATACCCCTTTTATAAACACATTTTATCAATATTGTAGATATTAAAAGACACCTGATGGTAAATCAACAGGATTATCAAGGAATAACATACTCTTCTCTGGTGTCATTCCACATGTGAAGCCTTTTTTATTTAAAAAATACAAGTATGTAATAATTTCTCCCTGTTTGCCCCCCCCCTGTATCTTACTCAGGTATATTCATTCTGAACCTTGTGTGTCGTGACTCAGCCCTGAGGACAAGTGTGCTACAGCGTGTGAGCGATGTGTTCCCCAGCATTCTTTCAAGAAAGATTGAGGGGGAGGTCAACGAAGTCCTTCTGTGCTCTTGTGGAGAAAAGAGGACATCAGATGCTGCCGGCATCCTTGCATCCCTGAACCAAGCTGCCAAGAATCTGCAGAGTGCACTGGGCTCTAACAGAACTGGGACCAGCCACAGTCCACATATAGACATTGTAGAGTTGTTGAAGGACCTGAAAGTAGAGTGAAGTCTTGGGAATGGGAGGGTTCATTATGTGTTGACGATTTGACATATGGTTTCATATAAGTTGATAAAATATGAGAAGTACATGGATGTTGCCATTCAGAGCCATGTAATGAAACATAATATCATGTATGACATGCTGTCACAAGTAAACACAAATGCTTTATCTTTACATCTTCATGTGGTGCCTCTGCAAAAGCAAATGTTAGTTACTGAAGATATCTCATTATTATTGTAGGTGTTATTATTTCCTTCTTAGATATATCCTTTGGACGCTTGTAGTCTCCACTGTACGGGTACTCATACTCCCTCACTGCCAAAGAATGCAGCAGTGTTATTTACAGTAGATGAATCGTACACTCTGGTTCTCGTTGCGGTGTTTATAGGGCTGCAGCAGAGCCCAGCCCACTCTGGATGCGTTGCATTTTAAATAGCTTAGACAAGCGAATCCTCGCCTGGTGTCTGATGAATCTGGGTACTTTCTTAAGTGGCTACGGGGTTTGTCCGTCTTCTGCGTAAGGGGGTGCGAGTTTAAGTTGCCGAATACCGCGCATGCGCCGAAACTTGGTTCTGTTAGCTGTCAAAGTAAACCGTTTTCCTCTCTGTCCATGGACCAAACGGAGCCTAGCTAACCATGAAATGTGACCTCAGTCTGAGAGAAACGACACTCTGCGACGTTTGGAAGTTTTAAATAACCAAAATGTCCATAGCGAGCTGGTTTGGGAGACAGGAGGACCGTGAGTACAAACTTGGAGCCTATCGTCGTTACAAGAAACTCTAACGGTAACGTACGAACCACAGCTCAGGCTACCGACTTTCACTATTTACCAAAGCGCTTCAAGGACACTTTTATCCGTAGTTTTTGTACATTGCGTCATGAAAATACCGTAAATATTAGTAACCGTTAACTATATTAGCCAGTCTGTTGAGCGGAGTACCCCAGAACCGGAGAAAAACGGGATTTCTAAGAGCGCAACAGGTAACACGACTGACCCGTTGCGATGGGCAACCACGGGATGGAGGATCTGATCCCGCTGGTCAACCGCCTTCAAGATGTGATGAGCGTCGTGGGGCTGAGCAACTGCGTTCACCTGCCGCAGATCGTGGTGGTGGGCGGCCAGAGCGCGGGGAAGAGCTCCGTCCTGGAGAACTTCGTGGGCAGGTAAACCTCACACACTGACCTCTGAATGAACTGTGAAGCAAGGGGTACGTTCAGTATACACAGTCACTTTAAACTGTACTTCCTCTAGATGGATAAGATAAAACACATACTTTCTACTTTATCATACTCGGTTATTAGCAATGCCATTCCTTATATGTCAGTTATATATCACAGTAAACAGTAAAACAGTAAACTTGTATTACCAGATTTGATATCTAATTAGTTTTTGATTAGTGGACTATAATAACTTCATCATTACAAAATACTATAAATAAAATATATCACTACACTATCCAAAAGTACTTTTTCACAGGTTTGGCAGCCTGTGACATTTATTCTGACAAATGGCTAAATACAGATTTTAAAGCATTAGTAAATTATTTACTAGTCTTGATAAAACCAGTAGCTACAGCTTGAGTGTCCTTCTTTCTAATGACACGAATAGTTACAGCTACATACTGCCTTTATATACAGTCTGGATTCCTCACAGAGAAATCCTGCCTATGCAGTCACCCTCAGTGACTGAATGACGTAAATGACAGCACTATTTGAAAACAGTAACAAAAATTCATTATAATATAATAATTAGAATAGTCCCAGGTAATTCTAATAAAGTCCATTAAAATCTATGAATTGTAGAACATCTAGGTTAAGACTAATAACCTATAAACACCACCTACAGCAGACAATACTCTTATTTGTTTGTAATGCTAAAAGCAAAGCCATGTGGGCTGGCACATTCCTGAAAGAAAAAAACAGTGTGTTGACATCAGGACTTGTTTTAACCGTTTTATTCCAGTGGATTGTTGCAATCAGCATGTGTTCATACATGTCATGGTCCCCTCACAAATGATACAGCTATATTTGTTAGTCTTAAGTGGTAGGTAACAGGGGTGGCGACGTCTGAGTGACAGTAACCAGAACGACAGCTTATCTTACGTTCAGCCTCTGTCGGTATTTCTAAAGGTGCTGCGATTAACACGGCTCTTGAAAAGTAATGAAATGAAATAAAAACTTATCTTGGTTGAGTCACACTTTACTGTGACCTTCTACCGATTTCACGGTCCTAAAAATAATACAGCCGACTCATGAATAACTGTTTTGTTTTTGTAAAATTTAAATGCTGGTAGTTTGGTGTGTTATTAGGAGAAATTTCCATCTTGTCAGAAAGGAATGCTGGTGAGTAATCCAGTAGTTTCCTACTATGATAGACAGTGAAGCTCTCTGAACTGAAGGAGACCTATGTATTGTCCTGAGCCATCCGGGCCTTAACGTTAAGCATTTCCAGGAAATGCAGATCCTTAATGCTCGCTTTCCTGAATGTGTATTGATATTTTATCACATACCTCACTTCTTTGTCTTAGCCAGGACTATGTTATGACACCCCCTTTTGTGGAGGACTGTGCCAGCTGTTTCATCTGGGACAGGATGTACTAAAACAAACTTCCTGATTTGGATTTTAATAGGAAAGAGGACGATTATTTTTTACCAGTTGCATTCTGTCAGTTTATGGTTAACATCACATTTAGCTTTTAGATGTCTCTACATACCTGAGGGGTTGATCATATGGCAAAACATTCCTCATCCCTCCAGGTGCTGATAAACTAGTAAACTAAAACTAATGTATATGTGAGTATTCCTGCAGTCATTTCCTCATAGAGAATGATACTGTTTTAGTCAACTGACCTTATGCGTGGATATGCAACTTAAATAGCAAATGTGAATGTCATGTTTTAGCCTAAGACCCTAGTATGCAACAGTATCAAATACCATTAGCAATTTGCAGTGTCTGTGTGTGAGTGTGTCTGCACGTTCTTTGTCAGTTCAGTTTTTCTTCTTCAACAGAGACTTCCTCCCACGTGGCTCAGGGATTGTCACTCGCAGACCTTTAATTCTTCAGCTGCTACATGCTGACACGGGTGAGTAAAAGACCAATATTCATGGATGTTATGTTGTCCCGTTATTTGAAGCTGCCACCAGATGGCAGTATGATATTTCGCCAGCCAGAATGGTGAGCCATTACTGGGATTGTCATCTAATGTTCAGTACAGTAACATTGTCTCTTTGTTTCTCTAACCTCTGTGGCAGGATGTACAATGTTTGCATACTATCAAAAATAGTCTTCTGGAAGCTTGTTAGAACAATGCAGTCACAGCTGAATAAGTAACATTTTAGTATCTGAATGTATTTTACTGGATACTTATATATGCCTGATATTCAAAGGAGCCCCCCACCCCACCCCATACTTACTCCAACCCTGCACCCCCACAAAATAATGATCCGAGAGTCAGTCCATCTATTGCATATACTGCTTATCCTTGCAGAGTTGCGGGAGGCTGGAGCCAATCCCAGCTGACAAGGGGTGAGGGCAGGGTACACCCTGGACAGGTCTATTACTGGGCTGACATATAGAGACGAACAATGTACACGCACTCACATTCACCCACGGGCAGTTCCACCCATCAGCCCTGGTGTACATATTTTGCAGTTTGGGAGGAATATGCAAAACTCCACCCAGAAAGACCCCAGGCCCAGGATCTGAACCCAGAACTTGCTTGCACCACATCTGTTCTTTAACAGGTGCCTTTTCCTCTGCTTGTTGTGTGTCTTTCCAGAATATGGTGAATTCCTCCATTGTAAGAAAAAGTTCACAGATTTTGATGAAATCCGTCAGGAGATAGAGGCAGAAACATGCAGACTGACAGGAACTAATAAAGGGATCTCCCCTGTCCCCATCAACCTGCGAATTTATTCACCTCATGGTAACGCAGTGTGCATGCATGGATGTTCCACATATCCAATAACTTATGCTCTCTGTTTCTCTGACATGTCTGTGACATAATGTTTATATGTACTCTTTTGCACGTGCACACGGGTGTTTGCAGTGCTAAACCTGACGCTTGTGGACCTTCCTGGCATCACCAAAGTGCCTGTAGGAGACCAGCCAGCAGACATAGAGTACCGTATACGAGACCTGATCATGCAGTACATCTGCAAGGAAAACTGTCTCATCCTGGCTGTTACACGGCCAACACTGACCTGGCCAACTCTGATGCACTCAAACTGGCCAAAGATGTCGACCCACAGGGTAATACATGTATGGGTCATGTGAATGGGGTTTAAGGTTTGAATCTCAGTTTGGGACAAAAAAACGTAATTTCTCTCTCTTTTCCTCTTTAGGTCAGCGCACAATTGGTGTAATCACTAAGCTGGATCTGATGATGAAGGAACAGATGCCCGGGAAATACTGGAGAAACAGGTTACTCCCTCTACGGAGAGGTGTGCTGCTCTTTGTATGCATGTGTGTGTGCACTCACTGTGTTGAACCATCTAGCGTCAGTCTAGTCACACAGGAGGCTCTTTGGTTGAGCCTGGCTTTATGATTGTTTTTATTATCACCATGAGTTTTGGTCTCAGCACAAAGATGGCTGTGTGTTATTTGTGTGTATGGTATGTCATGCTTTGAGTCAGCAAAAAAATGAAAATGAAAATGAAAATTCTTTTTATAAAGTCGTAAAAACATCCTTTATCCATCTTAGAAATATTGCTAATAATAGTCAAAAAGAAACCTACAACTAATTCTAAATACCTTAGACAGAGCCTAAAATAAAACAAACAAAACAAATCACATTACCCTGATTAACACAATGTACTTCTGACTTACCTCTACCTGTACCTTCTTTGTAAGGCTTTAAATGGCCTTTCTCCTTCATGGGAGATTTTATTTTATGACCCACCCAAATCACCAGGGTCCTCTAGTGTCTTCCTTTGAAATTCCTCATGTTGCCATAGGCTGCTTTTTATTTTCATGCCCCCAATCTTGGGGACACACACTCTCTGGATATAGAATAGATAGATAATTATTTTGGAGTAACATAAATTAATGTCAGAGCCGTTGCTTCACCTTTTACCATATTATATGTGGGTTTTATTGCTCCTATTCCTTCTGTTTATTCTTCTTTATTGACTTTTACACTAGTTTATTTGATTGAATTTTATCTGCACCTCTTTTTGTTGGTTAAAATGCAGAAGTGAGGCCCATCCTAAATTCACAACTACCACTGACCCATTGATCTAGAGAGTCACTCTTTCCTTGCTGCTCACGAACTGCAGGGAAGCTGAGGAGTGCTTCCAATACAATGAGCCTCACCTTCATTATGACAAATTAACTAGTGAGGGAGAGAGAGGGAAAAGTTATTGGTAACAAGCTGTGACACTGTGCCTTAGTTCATGCCCTGGCAGTTTGGGTTTGAGTCCAGTCTGTGGCCCTGTTATGCATGCCATTCTGTCTCTTTACACTAGAGAGAGAAAGAGAGAGAGAGAGAGAAAGGCAGCAGAGGAGAAGGCAAGGAGACAGTGATCTCCGAGAGCAGTGTGCAGACTGGGTAAAGCACCACCAGGTGCTGGCTCCTTCATGGTTCTCTTGGAGTACTAATGCATTAGCCATGGAAGCCAAAGAAAGAAGTGCCCTTGTAACAGCATAGAGCCGGAGCATTCGATACGGAGCCTGCTACTATTATATCTATTACTATAGTAAATAGGGGATTTGGCTTGCTTTATGCCACATGGTCCTGCTGTTGTACAAACGCACTAATTTCCTGCTCGCATGCTTTAGCTGTAATGGAGCAAATGGTGTTCTGGGAGTTCTCAAGGACATGACAGAAATGTTACATGATTCTGTCTCACATCAGAATTCTTGATTCTTGCGTCCTTTTTGTCTTGTTGCACATTGTCTTGCTCACAGTGATCACATGCTCTTCATTTCCTTTCTGTTCTCCTCCCTGTAGGGTACATAGGGGTGGTGAATCGCAGTCAGAAGGACATCGATGGGAAGAAGGACATTGAGGCAGCTCTGCTTTCAGAGAAGAAGTTCTTCCTGTCCCATCCAGCCTATAAACACATGGCTGAAAAAATGGGCACCCCATATTTACAAAGAATACTCAACCAGGTTAAAAATATGCACACTTACACAGAGCAGTTAACACACTGTATGAATGTATTGCTACTGATGATATTTCTTTACAGCAACTGACAAACCACATCCGAGAGACTTTGCCAACTTTCAGGAGTAATCTGCAGAGCCAGTTCCTGACCTTAGACAAAGAGGCTGAGGAGTACAGACAGTACAGTCCTGATGACCCTGCCTGCAGGACCATGACACTGCTTCAGTCAGTCACTCACTCGTTCTGTGTATATGTCCATTTACTTCCTTTTAAATTAAATATCTGTCAGCTTTTCTTCTAGTCTGACCATGTATGTCTTCCAGGTTAGTCCCGCAGTTGGCTGTTGACTTTGAGAAACTAATTGAGGGCACAGGAGACCAAGTGGACACTGCAAATCTGTCAGGAGGTGCTAGGATCAACCGAATCTTCCATGAGCAGTTTCCCTGTGAACTGGTCAAGGTCTGTGTGAGAGTGATTGTCTGTATGATCCAGTGCATATGAATATGTGCATTAATAACTGTGATGTTCCTCACCCAGGTGCTTACCTCTGACTGACAACTTCCTGTGTTTGTTTTCAGATTGAGTCAGATGAGTGGAAGATGCGGCAGGAGATAAACTATGCCATCAGAAATATCCACGGTGTCAGGTATAGAAGAGGATCCCAGCATAAGTGTCAAATGCCTTTACATATTTATTACTTTTTGTTCCCTTCAGCCAATCCACACTTACCGTATTTTTTGTTTTCTTATAGGACAGGTCTGTTCACTCCTGACATGGCCTTTGAAACCATAGTGAAGAAACAAATATCCCGGTTAGAGCAGCCATGTCTTAAATTTGTTGACATGGTCAGTCAAGAACTAATCACCACTGTATACCAGTGTATCAGCAAGGTATGAAAGTGTGTGTATGTGTGTGTGTCATATATCATATCATTTCAACATGTCAAAACAGTCTTCTAACGATGCCCCACTCTGTTTCCTCTCTGTAGCTCAGTTCCTTTCCCAAACTGCGCGATGAGACAGAGAGAATTGTTATCACTGAAATCCATGAACAACAGAAAAAATGCAGAGATCAGGTCATTCACAAACACTTGTACTATTCTTCCACGAAACAGTGTTACAAAGCTCTGATGTCTGAATCATTAACTTTTGTTATGTTCTAATTCTCGATGCATTAATGTATGTGTGCTCTGTTCAGGTCTTATTGCTCATTAGCATTCAGCTCTCCTACATAAATACCAAACACGAAGACTTCATTGGCTTCACTAAGTGAGTAACCTCATCATTTCTTTAATCAATGAAATATAAAATTGAACCAAATAATGGAGTAAACAAATATTCCCATCCTCCCTCTCAGTGCCCAGCAGAGGTTCAACCAAAGCAATAGGACAGAGAAGATGGGAAACCAGGTAAGACCATCAAGAACACTATGTTCATTTTAATTCATGTCAGAGGGAGACTGGAGCATGCTGCCTTTTTTTTTTTTTTTTTTTTTTTTTTACAGTATTTTTAACCAGACACTTCGTCTTCCTGCCATCATTCAAACATTTTGATGACTGTGAAAGATCATGTCTCATCTTTTTCATGATGAGACATGAAAAAGAGTAACAATATTCATGATCCCCAGAGAACAGTTAACTTCCAACTTACTAAGACAATAATATCCCAAAACAAAAGATTAAAAAGTAAGGCTTTGTCACTTTGAGGCAAAACAAACACATATCCATATGTTTACATGACAGTGTTCTCCTTATATAATGATATATGAAGGGCTAAAGATGTAAAAATGATTTTTTGCTGCTCATGAGTGTGAAACCTTGCCTCGACCGAAACCTTTGCTATTGACCTTGAATTTGATTTCTTTGTTGCTGCTCCATGTGTTCTGCATTAATCTGCATTAATCAGTACCGTAGCTGAAGAAAAATGGGAGACTTTGTGTTGTTCATTTTTTACTGAGGGGGCATTTGGGTTTAATCACACAGCCACAGTAGATCTTGGCTTTTGACAGGAATGTAGTCAAGAAAAACGAATTGTTGATTTATTTTATCTCATTCCAATTTGATTAATGTGTAGCATACAGTATATGTGACACATTTGAAGGCAGGGCTAATTAGAAGCATAATCCCACTATAATTGTTGATACATTGTGTTGAGTCAGTAATCTTGATGTTATGATGATTATATTAGTAGAGGAACAGCACATTTTCAATCACAGCTTCAGAAAATGATCAGACATTGTATGTGTACACAGCCTCACATGTTGTTTTAATAGTAATGTCAGCGACATCCCCAGAAATATCCAGTCACACACATGTTTAATTTTACTCCTTCGTCTCCTGTTTTCCTCCAGGGTGTGGCTTCTCCCTCCAGCCTAATAGTAGGAGAACAGTAACTTTAAGCCTTCTCACTCACTGCTGCCTCTACTGGACATATGTGTGGGCAGGAGTAAACTTCTGTGGGCTGGCATGAAACTGATGGCAGCACACATGCTCTGGCTTGTTATGACCTTTATTAATCATGTCCTCATCATTTGCAACTGATGCAAGCCCATCCTCACAGTTACAGTCTACTGTATCTGTCACATCTCAGCCTAAAAACCTTTACCTTCCACACTTTGATATATAATCATTTCTCAGTCTGCAGGATGTATGTTATTTCTTCCTATGTTTTTATCATTGCATACCTTCTCTCTTTTATTCATCATGCGTTATTCTTTCACTTTCTTCCCTCCTTGCTTTATCTCAGTTTATGTGTGGTTATTTTTCTTGCCTTTCTTATGCTGTTTTCCTTCACCTGGCTTTTTTTTTGACCAGTTAGATACACTGATGGTCAGTTTCAGTGATTGTCCTATGACTGTGTCATCTATGTGACATATTTCACAAACATCTAACCTGCAAAAATCTTATTTTTTTTCACCAGCGTCAACTCTTTCTGGCTTTTACTTTTATTTTCAGATGTAAAGTCTCTTGTTGTGTGTCCTGCTCTGCACGTTGTCTGAAGAGTTACACTTTTATCTCATTTTCAACTAACCTGTCCTCTCAGTGCCACTGTGATGATGTCCGTTCTGTCACCTCAGCTGCTTATCCTCCGCTGTTGTGCAGGTCATACGCAAGGGCTGGTTGACCATCAACAACATCGGCATCATGAAGGGTGGAGCCAAGGAGTTCTGGTTTATTCTCTCTACCGAGAGCCTGTCGTGGTTCAAGGATGAGGAGGTGAGGCCTCAGTGTCATGACCTCTTTTATGCTTTGAAACAGATAGATCAGACCAAGATAGGTTATAGAGTAGATTGTCATTTTATATCCTAATAGAAAACAAATCACAACAGTTCACTTGCATTGTCACATGTTTATTAACACATATTTGAGCTTGAAACAGCATTTTAATCAAATGTACAGATACTTAAGTAGAAAATCTTTCATCTGTTGATAGTGAAGTTAGAAGTGGCCCTCAGTTCTGATGTCAGTGGGGCTGCCATCTGTCTGCCTGTCTGTGCCTGCTGTACAGGAGCAGAAGGTCTGCACAGCAAGTGTAGACAGGCAGACACACCACAACAGTCTTATCCTGCCTCAGTTGATGAGTTGTCATGGAGACAGGGAATGATGGAGTAGAGGATGAGAGGATGGATACATACAAGCACCTTTAAGCATTCACATCTGAAACCACTGTAGACAAGGCTGCTGTACAGATGATGCAGAGTTGTGTATTGTTTGACTGGCATTATGGAGTGGTCAGTAGAAACAGGGTGTAGAATGCTTTCAAAAATAAGTTATTGTACTTGGTAAGAGTGCTATGACCTTCAGGCCGTGTTATGGCTGAGGCTAAACACACAGAGCCCGTCTTCATGGAGGCTTTGAGATATATGACCCCATGAAATGTGTAACCAAGAGAGCATCTTGAACCCTGTTTCTGTTTTCTTTATATTTCTCTCCTGCCACCTGGACGTGCAACCGAGCCCCTCCGTTTCCCCCATTCATTCCTCTGATGACCCCTCCCCATTCGTCCCGCTCTTCCCCTTGCTCCCCCTTTTCTTCCTCTTCTGGGAGTTTAGGCATTTGGAGCGGCTCACTCTGACATAGCTGGAGCTGCCCCAAGCCAAACTAAGACACACACATGCATGCACCAACACACACAGAGGACAGGCTTGTATATACAGTATACAGTACACACGCAGACTCTGATGTAAACAAACTGGCATGCAAATAGTGGAGAAAAATATACACTCACTCAGACAGACACATGGTCACTTTTCAGATAAACAGTGGATTGCTTAAACACAGTGTTCCCAGACACAGCCCCAGGCATGCGTATTATACACTCACAGTTATAGGTTGCCTCTCACTGTCATCCACTTACTAAGCATTTACAAATCAGCCCACAGACTTAGCACATCTGTGACAAATAATACAGAGACAGGCAAGCACATATCTGCTGACCACATTAGAGCAACAAACTTTTTGTGGCTCATGATGAGACACGCACACTGTGTTTTACTACAGAGATGAAAATCAAAATCTTTTCACTTCATTTTGGTTCTGTGGGAGGATCACATAGAAGATTTATCAGATGTTTGTGTTCGGGAGGCCTAAGTGCATTGTCAGTCACCCATATTATCACAGAAGATCAGATCTACTGCCTTTCCACATGCATCTGTGTTTGTGCAAACACACTCACACACATACACACACAGTCACACAAGTCAAGCTGCCAAACTTCTGCTTCTTCTCTCTTGCAGTTCCCGCTCTCTCTCTCCCCGCCCACACTACCTCCACAGACATTTCTTTTTCTTTGACTGCTGCCCTCCTCCCCTTTATTTCCCCCTTTCTTTACCTCTGTTGCTTTTTCCTCCTCCCTTTTCTCCATCTGTTACTTTCTTTCTCTCTTTCTCTGTCTCCCCTGTCTCTCTTTCTCTCTCTGTCTCGCTCTCCCCCTTTCTGTGGTTGGCAGTCTCCTGGGACTGCGCACATTCCTGGCTGGAAAATCTGAAGCTTTGTCCAAACACCAGCTTCCAAGATCTGCCCAGAGAAATCCCACATGGCTGTTTCTACACTGCAGACCTCCCCCTCTGACTCCCTCTCTCCCCTCTCACCCCACCTCCCCCACCCCATTAACTCCCCCTCCAACCTCCTCTCTCCATCCTTGTGTGGATCAGTTCTTTTTAACATCTTTATAGCTGAACAGGACATCTTTCTGTGTGTTAAAACATCTGTACCCTGCACTGACCTCATATTGAAAGTGCAGCATAATAATTCAGAGTTTAATCTCCAGAGCACACTGAACAGACGTACATTCCTCCACCCCTCCACTGCCAGGGCTCCACCAGGCAGCCTGAAGAAAAACAGACGGTTCATGCCTATACACTTAATCTACACACTCCCCTGTGTGTGTGTGTGTGTGTGTGTGTGTGTTGTGTGTGTGTGTGTGTGTGTGTGTGTGCGCATACGTTTGTGTGTGTGTGAGGCCTGTTCCATATCTCAAATCCATTAGTCTGTAGCAGCAAGAGTAGAACTTCAGACACCACAGCTCTGATGTATGATACTTCACAACCACCCTGACACCAGAGTAGATATGACACACACACACACACACACACACACACACATGCATATACAAAGCAGAGCCATGAAGTCTGTGAACACAAGAGTTATCATATTGCCACACAAATACACATGCAGAAAGTCAAAAAACTGTGTGAGGCTCTGCAAGGAAAAAGGTCAGTTAGTGTAGAACCTCTGTACAGTGAATGTGTTTAGAGAAGCTCAGTTAATTAGCTTGTCTGCCTGAAATATTAGTAAAACAGTTAGTCTGTTGCAAACTTTAACATATGTATCACCCGCCACAAACAAAGACACTTAATTGAAGCTGACAAATGCTATAAAATGGATGTGACTGTATAGAGATGATGACAGTGTTTGAACAGACAGAAGCATGTGATAGTGTCTGCACATTTAAAGGCATTTGCACATCTGCAAGCAAGAAACATCAGTGAAGAGAAGACCCTATTTTTGCCTCAGTTTAGAATACATGCAGATTTTGATGTGGTCCTGAGTGTTGCTGTGGAAGCACTTCCTTGCACAGTCTAACCAATGTGCAGACTACTGTACACCAGTAAGATCCTGAACAGGTAGTCTGAACACTGGGATGACGGAGCAGGACCCTTTCTCACTTTCTTTTCGGACTCGCCTTTTCCATCTCTGGTTGTTTGCTAACAGTCCTGCCCGTGGCGGAGAGGAGTCGGCAAAAGGTTTCCTCTGTTGTTCTCTTCTCTTTTATCCTGCCTCAGTGCTGTGATGATGGCTCTCGCACGCACATCCACTCCTACGGGTGTCCCTCCTCTGCGAGATGTTCGTGGATCTAGAGTTAGACGTCCGCAGGGCTGTGTCCCGGCGTAGTATCCAGTCTTGACGTGGCACATTCACTCATTCAGCGAGGGATCTGCCTGTTCACTTGGGGAAGGCATAAGGAAATAAGGGGAGTGAGAGTAGGAGAGCGATTTAGGGAGGAACTTAGCAGCCATATATGGGTTGATGGGACCCACGGGGAATCAACTTTGGAGTGGTCTGCAGTTTCTCCCCACTTCTCCTACATGCTCTCTCCTGCTCTCTATGTTCCTCAACCCTTCCTCATCTACTCTAGCACAGTTCACCTCCCTCATCCATCCATCCACCTCTATCCCTCCTCTTCCTCTCTTCCTCATCTCTACTTTCTATTTCTACCCCATCAGAGCACCCTATACTCTCTCCCAGTCTCCTCCCCCTCTGTCTAAAGCGATCCCAGATGTTGCTCGATGGGCGCCAATCGCGTTCTGTCATTTTTTTTCAGCCTCTGTTACAGGAAGTGGGCCCCTTTGGAAAAAAGGAAAGAGGAACGAAGGAAGAGAGTCGTAGGGTTCAGGGGAGCACCGAGAGAGGGAAATGTATGACCAGTGCACTCACATCTCACACCACATGTGTGCACGTGCTGTAACGCAGGCACACACACGTGCATCCACACACACACACGGACAACATCCAGGGCTTTCAGGACACCTTGTTTGGAAGACGCACTTTAGTCCTCTTTCCTGTGGAATTCACACTACTTCTCCATCTTCCTCCTTCTCTTCACCTCATCCATGGCTGTTCCTAAAATCAACCTCTCGTAAGCCCCTCTCTGAAAGGTTAGAGAGAGGGAGCAGGCCAGGAAGAGAGATGGGGGGGAAGGGCTTCACTTTAGGAGAAATGTTGTGTTAGAGCTTGAGTCTGAGTAATGACTTTCACATGTGGGCCCGGCCTCTCTCCCTCTTTTTTCATACTTCTTCACTCATTCCCTCCCTCCCTGCTCCATTTCTCTGTACCCTGCCTCCATGCTCTCTGGTTCTCCTCACTCCACTCTGGTCACTCCACTCCTCCAACTGTTCTCTGTCATTCATAAGTCCCTGTGGTGATGACAGACAGACAGACTTACGGCATCTTTTTCCTCCTCTCTATTTGTCTTTCATTGTCTCTCCTTCACTTGTTAGTGGGATGTTAATGCGAGTCGGTCTGACAGGCAGACACATCATCTGATATGAACTCAGATGCCCTGCTAGCACAGTGTTCCACATTTTCCTTCTACACATCAAGTCTCTTGGCTCTTATTCCCTCTCGAGGCACAGACTAAAATATATTTACTTCCAGACACACAACTATTTTAACCACAGCCCCCAAGTGGACTGTTTTCAGTCTCTGTTGTTTTTTGTTATCAACACCTGTGTTACCTCTCCGCAATGTCATATTTTACTCTGCATACCTCTGTCAAACTTTATCTCTCTGTATTCTGTCTCTTCCAGGAGAAGGAGAAGAAGTATATGCTTCCTCTGGACAACTTAAAGCTCAGAGACGTGGAGAAGAGCTTCATGTCCAGCAAATTTGTCTTTGCTGTCTTCAACACAGAGTTAAGGTTTGTGTTTGTGTATGAGCATGTTTGGTGAGTGAGTGTGTGTGTGTGTGTGTGAGTGTGAATCAGAAAAGGGAGTTCTGTTCTTGTCACCTGCCTTTAGTGATATTTTACGAGGGTGGACACTTTGGAGGAGGAAAGGGAGGAGATGTCAGAGCGGTGTTTTGCCCTTCCTTTGACCTCTTCCATTCTGCTTTGCCACCGGAACTGAAAGGATATCCAGTGGGTATTGCAGCGGGTGTAGCTTTTTTTGTCTTGGGAGTATATGCCAGCCTGTTGAGGGCAGGATAGGGTTTGAGCTTTTTGGGTTTATGTGTGTGAAACAGATTGAGAAAGACAAAGAGACAAAGAGAGAGCATGAGAGAGAGAGAGAGAGAGAGAGAGAGAGAGAGAGAGTGTGTGTTTAGGAGCTGGAGCGGGCCCAAAGCCTGGCTGATTGTACCAGAGCATGTGGGCTTTGTTTATAATTCTGTGCTAGGCTGCATTCAGACACACAAACTGGATTGGTGTGTGCATGTGCGTGAGCGCATGTGTGTATGTGCCTTTGACAATGTGTGTGCGTATAGACCACAGCATACCGACGGCAGGCTCATTAAGCAGCTAATCAAAGCCAGAGAACTTGGATCAGAGATGAGGCTGCTCTTGTTTGGAAAGAATTGCTCGACTCACCACAAAAAGGAGGGAGAGTGAAGAACTGGAAGGGTTGAGAGGAGAAAGAAAGCGGGAGAGAGTATCAGAGCCCTCGGCCAGGAATGTGTCAAAGTCTGTCCTATGGCGCCCCCCGCCCCTCCTTTCCCTGCGCCCTCTCTCTGTTTCTCTTTCTGTATTTGCATATGTGTGTGTGGCAGACATTGCAGTGGTTTTGTCCCTGTCTGACAGTAATCATAAACCTCAGGAAACTCTTCAAATCTAAAGCAGTCAGGGCTGTGCAGAAATTCCTCAAGATGAAAAAAAAAAAAAAAAAAAACCTCACATTGGCCATGAGACGACAGGGGATGATGGCAAAGGGGACAAGAGAAAAAAAGAGTTAATGTTAGTGATAAATCTGCATAAAGACCAGTGTGTGCTCGCTGCTGTATACAAATGTTCTGATCTTAGTGTAATAGCTCTCCAGTATTGTCATCTTTGGCCTGGCTCCCTTTCTGTTGGCCACCACACCCTGACTTATTAGCCTCACCCATCTAGCCCAGCCATAAGCTCACAAACTGAGCTCGAGTCTGTTTCTTGATCTTTTGTGTACTGCTGGATCAGTCTGTTTTCTCTCTCCATTTCTGTTGTTTCTCTATCTTACACACTCAAAGGTTTCACATACTTGAGGTTAATTGCTATGTGTTCTGAATGTGAGAAAGGAACAACACAGGGAGGAAAGAAACAACGGAGTGATTAAGAAAAAATGTTTAACAGATGGGCCCCAGCCTGCTCCAGATCCTTCGCTTGTCTCTTACTTTGCTGCGCTGCCTACACAGCTGAAGCGCAGAGGTGGTAGGATGGTGTGAAGAGGAAAGTGAGATAAAAAGATAGAGAATGAGCTGGTGAATGGATGACAATGAAGGATGGATGATGGATTAGTTGCAGGGAGGGAGGTCATGTCAAGCAGAGCAGTTGGAAGAAATATATTTAACAGTTTTATTTTATGTTTGTACATGTGTGTCTGTAGGTTGATGTGTGTATGTGTCTGCAGAGTTGCAGGTGGTGGTATGTGCTTTTTAAAATTATTTCTTTGCATTCTTTTGAGTTCTGTGCAGTTTTTATTGCAAGTAACATACACGGTTTTGGTGAGGCTGGCCCGACCTGTTAGACCCCTTTCTAAAGATCTGTTTCCAATCTGTGATTTCCAACATTCGGCCGCACCCATGTGTGTGTGAACGAAGCCCACTGACCTGTGTCACCACCGCATCACGTCATTTACAAAGATGTGGGAATAGGGCACAAGTACTGCTGATAGTTTTGACTAGGACATGGTTTGAATTTGAACCTTTTCTCCCATAAAGTCAAACAGAGTCACTTGACATTGAAGGCATTTTTGTCCCTTTGTGCATTTTGTCCCTTTGTATTCATTGTAAACCAAAAAAAGGGCCATGGAAGCTTCAGAATAATTACACTGAATAAATTCATTAAATATGAACACAATTATATTTTATTCTACATTCTATTTTAGCAAAAAATTACATTGAATTATTATCTGATACTAATACATGGAATGATACAGATAAACGATACAGAGAGGAGATATTAGAATTAGTTCATATTAGTTTTCTCAGTCTGCAGGCTACTGGATCTAAGACTATCACTTCTGGTGTAATGGCTTGTACACGTTACACAGTCACAGTTGAGGGCAACTTTGTTCCATTAACATTTGGCTTATGTACAAAGTGGGTCAAGGGCTGCGTGAATAGGGGGTATTAAGAAATGACAGCACCAACACTGAAATCATCCATGTGGTCGTAGTAGATTTTTTGCACTGATGTCTTTTTAATTTTGCTGCGTGCTAACTCATAATGACATCTGACTTCATCTTAAAAGCAGCAGTTATAATGAAGTGATAATTAACGTGAATGATGGGCTCAGTTTGATTGTGTTCTGCAGCAGACAGCAGGCGCACTACTACTCTCTTCACACAAGAGGTGCAGAGGGACTTATTTTGTTTCACTGAAAGTGAACATAGCGAGGAAGAGGAGCCAACGTGCAGCTTAAAGTCACTGAAAACGTTGGTCTGCTGAAATTATCTCACGCATTGTGACTAAAACTCTGGCTGGATCTGCCTCACTGAGCTCATAAGAGAGAGCACTTATAACTTCACTAAAATGTCCTACTTTGTATAATGCCCATCAGAGATGATGGTTTGCTAGTGCTGCAACCTGTGGATGGTTTTGGTGGTTGATGGTTCAGTCTGCCCATAACTTGTTGGTGTATTTGTCGAGACCATATGAGGTTATAAGTCTGTGTTTTTTACTCTGTTTTGTAGAAAGAGTGTTATTACTAACTAGGAAGTGTAGTTTTCTGAATCATTTCACAATATTGCAATTAATTGCAGGAATGTGTACAAGGACTACAAATGCCTGGAGTTGGCCTGCAGCTCTCAGGAGGAGCTGGACAGCTGGAAGGCGTCTTTGCTACGGGCTGGAGTCTACCCTGAGAAAGTCCTCGTTAGTATTCTGACCCTGCTTCAACCTAATTAAACCCATCCCTGACCTTAGCTGTGGGGAGCTGCACCTGTCTGCACCTCACCTTTGTGTCATTTGCACATTTTTGCCTTTTCTAACCTTAAAGTCTGGCCGTAACCCATTCCCCCTCTCTCTCCGTGTTCCCCCCTGTCTTTCCCTGCCAAAGTGAAAAAGCAAGTCCCCCACCCCTTCCATCTCGCTCTGTCGTTGGCTCTTCAGCACAGCATTCTTGGCCCATGATGTCACTACAATATGTGTGTATGTGTGTGTGTGTGTGTGTGTGTGTGTGTGTGTGTGTGTGTGTGTTCTAGTCTGTTTCTAATCAGCAGTTCCTCGTCCCTCACCCACTCCCCCCTTTTTTCTTACCCACTCCTCCTGACCTCCCGCTTTTATATTCCCTCTATTCTGCTCTCTATGTTCCTATAACTGTGGCTGTATGTGTCTTCTTGTCACAAGCAGATGACGAAGATTTGGCAACGTACAGCTTTTCACACATCAGCTGTGTAAAGAGATCTTTATCGTCAGTATTAGCATGAAATTACCAGCTGTGTTACCTCAGGAAGTCCCTGCATTGTATTACAGTACATTACACTATACATCTCTTGTTAAAACAAATGGACAATCTCAACAGTGTACGCTGCAGTTCCTCCTGTCTCTATCTTGTCTGTGTGTCACCCAGGTGGATAAGCAGGGAAATGGAGCTCCTGAAAACTCCTCAGACCCTCAGCTGGAACGTCAGGTGGAAACCATTCGTAACCTAGTTGATTCTTACATGAGCATCGTCTATAAGACCATGAGGGACTTCATGCCAAAGACCATTATGCACCTTATGATCAACAGTGTAAGCTCGCCAGACCAGACTCTGGACTGTTCAGACGTTCTTCCTCTCTGTCTGCTTCTTACATTTTTGTCTTTTATCTGTTACCAGCCACTGTGTCTAAAACTTCTTGAATTTATTTAGTTTAGCATTAATCTTCACCATGATGTGGTCATTAGAAGCTGTGTATACCAGATCCTCCATTTGGAACACTACTTGAGCATTTTCCAATGACATGAAAAAGAAAGACTAAAGGAAAAAAATGTGATTTTCACACACAACTTTAAAGAATTTTAGAGTCATAATCCCAATTCAGAGTAAAATATCACTTTACAAAATCTAACATTTTGACCTGTCACAGCTGTTTATAATCCGTCTCCATAGGTGAAGGAGTTCATTAGCTCGAAGCTCCTGGCGCAGCTCTACGCTCTGGGAGAATGCTCAGCACTGATGGATGAGTCACCAGAGCAGCAGAAGCACCGGGAGGAAGTGCTCTGCAAACACGCTGCCCTGAAGGAGGCGCTCCGTGTTATTGGCGAGATCTCCACCTCCACCTGCACCACCCCTTTGCCTCCACCTGTAGACTCCTCCTGGATACAGTCCTCCAGGTACGACAGTGATGCTCAGATACATAGGTGAAACAAAGCTTCCCATACTTTTAACCTAATTACGATTCCCTTCTCCACCCAGCCCAAAACTCTCCAAAAACTCAGCGCCTAATGCCAGACCAGTCATTCGTGGACATGCCCCACAAGCTCCTCAGGTGCCCCCTCCCGCTGCACCCACTGCTTTCCAGAGCACTGGTCGACTTCAGCAGCTCACAGGCCAAGAGAACCGTGCTCGTAGCGTGCCAAGGTGACTGAAACCACGCAATTATGTCGGGAAATCTGACCTGTTACATTATGGTGACCTCCAATCTGTCACTCATACATACACTGCCATTTGCACACTCACACTCTCACATACACACATTCAAACCTTACACTACAGAGGCACAAGGGTAGAGGGAATTGTTATTTGAGCTGGGTGGGGGTCTGCTGGAAAATGTGTTTCTCATATTCTCTTTCCCATCAGCCTCAGTAGACAGGACTTCTCTCTGTGCAGCTTTCTACTGGAGCCAGAGACAACAGGCTGAGCACTCTGTCAAGTTTTCATCTCTCTCTCTCCCTCTGTCTCTCTCTCTCTGTCCTTCATCCCCCCTTTTCCATCTTTCTCTTAGCATGCTTTTTGTTTTATTGCCTTCCCCAGTTTCCCTCATGCAATAACCGTTATTTTCCCTTTTCCCCCTACTTCTTTTTCTTGTACATTTCTTCACTTCTCCTCTTTCACTGGTTCCTCCCCTGCTTCTGGCCATTCTCTCCTTTTTCTCTCTGCCTCATTTCCTCTGTGCTCTCCAATGGTTCTTTAGGTTCTTTCCCGCATAGTCTCCCTCTTTCCTGACTCTTTCCATCCAACCCTATGCCTCTTTTCTCACTCTATCTACCCTATAGCTATACAGGACATGGAGCATGAAGGTTCTTGTGTGAGTCTATTTCTTGTCTTCACATTTATTGTCTTTATTGTAAAGTTGGTTGACCCTGGACACAAGCTGTAACATTTTAAACAGTTAAATGACAGTTAATGACAAACACAAACACATTCGACCAAGGACAACACATTTATTAAAAAATAATTTACACGTCTTCCATTCTTTTGTCTTCCTGTGTATCCTGTAGTAATTTCTAATAACCACCAAGTTAATTATTGACTAGTTTTCTCTCTGTTCTTCTTTAACAAAACATTTGCAAACCCATGTCATACACCATGTGATAGTTTCACATCTTTCATGACAAGTCTCTGATCCAGAGGTCAGCAACTACTGTATGTAATGTAAGGAGCCATTTTTTTCACTGATGGTGTGACACAATCATAAAGTGGTCATATAAAGACGTGAAGCAGAAATTTCTTAACATTTGACGCAGTCCTGCTGTAGTCTGGTGTATTCATCAGTTGTCCTAAAAGTGGGGTCCAGTGCCCCCAAGGCTGCCAGAGCTCCTCAGTCAGAAGGGGAATAATGTATTTTCACTTTAATTACATCCATAAGTAACAGATGACAGAATGTATGACTACTCTGATAAGAGACCAGACATTGTTTCTAGAACTGATTTGGTAGGTCTATTTCTAAGGAAGTACCTTATGTTCAGATCAAAGGCCCTCTCACATCACAAAAGAGACATGTGGCAACTCCTCTCTCCTTATGAAAGACATTAGATGGTGTTGTATGGTATGGTAAGTTTCTCTGGGATTTACATGTGCATTCTGTCAACATCTCATATTGAACCATATAGTCACATTTTTGACCTGATCCTCTCCCCAGGAGACAACCTCCAGCTATCCCAAAGGTGAAATAACAGTCCTTCCAGCTCAGGACTCCATTACCCATGTGCCCCAGTGATCCAGCTGCAGCTGACTGCTATCCAGAGACGCCCATGACCTGTGTGATGTGTAATCCAGCTGAAGCTCTATGCTGGGCCTCTAGCTGTCTCCTCTGGGGAACTGCTGTCTGCAAAATTCACTGTGTTGAGCCTGTTTTGTACATAATATCACTGGCCATGAATGATGGAATGTGCTTGACTGTCTGCTGACTTCTCTCAAGTGCCTGAACTCTGTGTACATAAAACTTTCATTTTTGAGCTGTTCTGATCAAAGAGAATACATATGGACTATTTTTACTGTTTTTGAATAAACAGGTGTTTTATTTTTGAGCATGTATCTTGACTATTCATTATTTACTCATTTGAGTTGAATACTGTGGATAGGATTTGTTTTCTACTTTGCTAAATTGGATTTGTATAGAGTTATGGTGTATCAATACACTGAAAATTTAGCTTAATGATGATTAACGAACTTTACAAATGTTTAAGCGCTAATTATGAGATATCAATTCAATTTACCTCCAAAACATATTATTTTCCTCGGGTGTCAAAGACAGACAGAAGCCGCACATCAGTCATTGTGGCTGTGCCGCGCCGGCTCGCGCTCATTCTGTAGCTGTGTAAAGGAGGACGCACGCGCTCGTGCAGCTCGACTGAACTTCGCGTTAAACTCGGGCTTCGTGTGCTGTTAAGAGCATGGCGCCAACGCCGCGGTCCCAACCAGCCGCACAGCACACCGCCTCACCGCGTACCAGGCCAGAAGTGATGAAGGTATGACACCTAGCGCCCACTGCACACTGCTGCGTCTCTACTCTGCACCGTGTGAGTAGGTAGCCGGCTTTGAAGAGACATTCATGTTATGTCTGGGGAAGAAGGTACTCAGTGAATGGCAGCAGTGCTTGTGGTGTGTTCACAGCCACGTTTTCTGATGCTACACTGAAAACAACAATTAGATACACGAAAGCTACGTCCGTGTTATTGATATAGATATGGTCAATACATTGAAAGAAAACCTTATAATTAAAAGTAAACACACAATTCCAGAGTCCTGCGCGCTGAATGTTTGACACAGGGAGGGTGAGTACCACTCAGGTGAACTCGAGCACCTGGATTCAGTGAGTGGACTCAAACTGCACACAAGGTGCTCTCTACCGGTTTACACCGAGCTTCAAAGGCGGCAAGAACACTCTAACAGGTGTTTCCCATCAGCAGGCGAAGCCGCAGCGTCACTGTTTAGGGCGTGGCCTGAGAGCTCGACCCCAGTTTCTTGTGAGATGGTGAAAGCCGGGTTTGTGTGTGTTTTATTATATATTATTTAATTTTTTGTGATTAATATTTATTATTATTATTATTATTTCCACATTTTAACAAGGCATGGTATAACAGGATGATGGAGTCACCCCCCCCCCCCAACAAACAAACACAAATCTCCTTAAACCATCACCATCTAATGCTGACCTTTCTTTGGTTGTTAATATTTCAACATTGTGTTCCTTCATGTACAACAGACTTATCTCTAGTAACTACAGCCACACTAGCTGTATCATCTATTATTTTATTTTATTTTTTAAAGTTGTCTCTCTCTCACGCTCACTCACACACACACACACAATAATCAGGTTGCAGTGTTTAACACCACACATGCATTCATTCATACACAACACCAACAACATGGTACCCACAACCATAAAGCAACATCTCCCATACATTGTTAAAACATTGCTGAAATTAAACTGGTGCATGGTATCAGAGATTGTTCAGTAAAGTCAGTCAGCATTACTGATTGGTTGATACCTTATATAAAATTCTGAGGTCAACACTTATAAGACAGTAGCAGCTTGAACATTAAGACATTTTCATATGGCTGTTCAAACAGATGCTGATTAATGATAAAAAAAAAAAACTAAACATTTTAGTGTGTTTAGATGTACAGCACCAATATAATACTAGAATGACAGTTAATTCATATAAAATCCTCAGCTGACTTACACTTTAAATATCTCTGGTCAGGAAAAGCGGCTGAGGTCTTCATGAATCTCAGCCTCATCCCAGGGTCCATGGATGTTGTCCTTGTGCCTCTGCAGCCTGACTAGCAGTAAGGGGCAGAGTAATGTAACACACCCTAGCACCATGGCCAACAGCACAGCTCCACCAGGCGACTGGGAGCCGAGGCCTCCAATTCCTCCAAGGCACATTCCCACACATGCACCAGTAAATTGGTTGGGGGCGTTCTCCCTCAGCCTCTGCAGCAGACACGGCCACAGGGCAAACACGAGTAGGGCACAGCTGAGCATGGCGAATGTGTGCAGAGCCCCGGGCAGCCTAGATGCTAAACACACAGACGCAAACAGTGCTGCATTTAGGGAAAGGCTGCCCGGGGGTGACGGCTGGGTGTAAGGGAATGAAACTAGGTGGGCCAGCAACATTATAGCAGACATGGCATACACTGTGTCTGTACTCACAGACTCTGTCAATGTCTTTAGAACAGGCGAGAAGCCAAAAGTGAAAGACAGAAAAGTAGTGGCACTCTGTAAATCAGCCAGATGGGTACGGGGTTCACAGCCTGATTCGACCTGAGATGTCAATGATTCGTGCAGTCCATAACCCAGCAGGGCAGAGACGAGGCTGGTTGACAGCAGTGTCTCAGGGGACAGGAGACCCTGAGAGGAAAGCATAGAGAGAACAGGTTTAATTATTAATCTCATGAGCACCATTTCAAACAGTAAAAGCACAGTCAGCTCTGCGAGGGCCATAGATCTTCTAGAGCTTTACCTGCTCCATGTAGAGCCAGAGGGTGATGAAAATGGCCACACACGACAGCTGCTGTCCCACAAAGCCGGCTTCTTTCACCACAGCCCAGTAGTGGTACTGCTGGAGGCCCTCATTCCTCCGCAGCTCCTCCAGGAAGCGCTGGTCCACATAGTTATCAGGGAACGGCTGATGCTCCCACAGCACCTTCCGCCAGGGCACAGCCGGACTTGGGGCACCGTCCGGCCCCATCACCCTGACCACATACACAGAGACAGAGCTGTGAGCTTGTTTGTGCTCAAAGTAACTAATGGTATTTCAAATTCAACACTCACTATTATTTTACCAAACACACAAGACCCCCAAAACAAAGCACCAGGACAAGTGCGTGCAAATTAGTTTGTGCCAAATTATTTGACAGCTTTACTTGGAATATTTAGCACTGAAAAAATATTAACTGACAAGGTGCTGTATGGGCTGCATAATGATCATCTTCATAATCTATCATTAACTAACCAATTATTCTTGTGATTGATCACCTAATCGTCCCATCTATAAAATACCAGGAGGTGCATAATCAGTCCAAGGTGATGTTTTCAAATTACTGTCATGTTTTGACCAGCCAGCAGTTAGAGCCCTAAACATACAGCTCACTGTTGTATGATACAACAAAGCTTCACGTGTCAGAGGCTTGAATTAAAATACAGTATTTGCCACAAATAGAGAACAGTTATTTGATCGTCAACACAATGGCCTGTAGTTTTTCTTCAACTTGACCGTTTGTCTTAGCTGTAATTACTACAGTAGTGTTGTCTTTAAGCTTCCACAGCATTATTTCAGCGTCGAGGTTTTAAGTGTATTGGAGTTTTCTTAAATTCCCGTACAGTAAAGCAGCGGTCACATATTATTGCTGTATTGATAAACTGTACATTATACAGACAGAGAGGCTGCACAGTAAAGAAAGTATGTTTTAGGAGGAGGTTTCCATCATTGTCGGTGAAACCAGTCAAGCATGAAAGACCACTTTATCCGAGCTAGCCTTAGCCTTTGTTAGCTTGAAGCTAAAGATTTAGGCGCCATACAGTAGAGTTGTTGCATTATGACTTAGTCTACCGCTGTAGTCGTGCTAAGTAACTGCTGTGCTTGAACCCCACCTGGACTGTCGTGTTTGGGTCGGATGACCGTTGGCCGGCTAGGATGAAACTACTGCTGCTTCCGGTTTGACGAGAAAATAAAACCAAACACGCCATTTATATATGTGCGATAATAATCAAGACTAACGTAATGACAATCGACTGGTCATCTGTAAATATGTAAGAGGCTTACCCACCTACCTGAGATGTGATAGTGTTATTATGGTTCCGCGCCGCTCCTACAATCACCTTACGTCTTTATCCCGGAAGTGAAACTCCTCCCCAGAGCTCACCACGCCCCCTGTTGTTGGTTTCTTGTAAAAACACGTTGCCAGCTGGTCAGATCAATATTGATGGCGTCATCTTGTTCTTTGGCCAGGTGCCTGTGTTGAACATTTGTGGCCCCTTCGTCAATGTCCAGCCTGCCACAAGGTAACGTGACATTTCAAACTGGCACTCAGAGTTTATGTCACTTTGCAGAGGTCATGTTGTAATATTCATCAATAACCTTGACTACATTGTATCAAACAGCAGAGTGCAGAGACCACAGCCTCCTATCGCCCATGCATCTGATCACTCCGCCAGCAAACCTGTCACCTCCAGCGAGAAATCAAATCAGCTGGTAATTCCACCAACAAAGAAACACAAAGAGACCTTGTTTAGGATGGATTTCTTATATTGCATTCATACTAAACACATGATAACATATCACTGTGTAGATCGCACACTCTAATCACATTTTGTTACAGGCTTAGATGTGTTTTACATACATCACACCTCAAACTCTTATTACAGGCCCTTTCCACACAGACTGGATCATCCACATGGCACCGGAGAGACCAGTAAGTATAATACATAATGTGATGATAAGAATGGCCAAAATATATAAGCCCCAATACCATTTTTTTCTTTACCTCCAGCTCTTCTGGTCTGTGTCCTTGGTGCCTAGCTGTGGCCTCTAACTCTGCAATGATGGAGTGTCTCAACATCAGATCTCTGCAGCTTATCAAGAAGACAGTACCAGATAAGAATAGGCGGCGTGGTGTCATCTGAGCAACTGCAGCTTTCATGCAGGTATCTGTAGCACTGTAATACATACAGTAAAGTGAACAGACACCCAGGCCGTTGTTCAGCAAGAACACAACAGAAGCTAGAGTTCAGAAAATGATTGTTTAATTCATCCACATTTTGCAACTACAGAACATTAGTTGAATAAATAAACTGTAAGGTAACAGTCACCCCTCCCCATGACTCCATCAGGGCAGTAAAAATGATTTTTCAAACAGAGTGTGGCTGTTAAATTAGTAACTACTCAGTAACATGAAATACATTGAAAAATGTTGCAGTCTTTTATTTTTATAGAACTCTGAAGCACTTAAATCAGAAACATGTAACTTTATATTACTAATCCATCACTGATACAAACAGCATTTTCATTGAACAAGGTACCACAGTGAGACTAGTTAGGCAGATGAATAAAGGATGTAAGAAGCACTGAAACCATCCTTTATGTTATTGCAGGCACCCACAACACTTGGGGTGACACACACACACGCACACACACACACACACACACACAGACAAATACTATATGGCAATGGGTCATTTTAAAACAATAAAACTGCTTTGTTTTACTGCACTGTCAACATAAGGCTGTTAAAATCTATAGGCAAGAACCTGTATGTATGATCTCTGTCCAACAGCTCGGGGAAAATTCAGAAGAGGGAAATGTGGATCCTTCAGCCAGAGAAGTGAGCGGCCACAAAACACCAATAAAAAATATACATAAACCATAATTATGAGTCATCAGTATAGCATCTCAATAGTACAGAAACAACCAAAAAAAAAACCCTCTTGAACAGAGCTCCTTCTTCCTCATATCTTGGACCCGTTTCTGGTTAACCCTGATAATCCAAAAACACTTTAGAGGCCCATTATGTAAGATTATATTAAAAGAATATGAAAAACAAAATGATCAGAAGTCTGTTGTTCTGTGGCATCAGTGGCAGTGCAATGACCAGACAAGGGCTAATATAAGGTAAATATCAGTCTAAATATAACATTAGAATGAAAAAAAAAAAAAAAAAAGAAGCTGTGGGAGCCGAGGCAGTGAATGGCTCATGCATATTAAACTGAGCAGCACACCCATGTAGTAGTGGTAATGACCTTGCAGGTGTCAGTAAGATAGAAATAGACCTCTGTCACCAGAGAGACAGGCAGGCTCAACATCTTCACGCAGTAGGTGGCTGAAAGCAGACACCCGTTAGCAGCTGTGAAGCGTCACAGCAAAGGGCTGGAGATCTGGCAGCCAGTTAGGCCACAAGTCATCACTGTGGACAGTGGTGCAGACGTCCTTGGGTAGGGGTGAGATTTTTTCTTTCTCTTACTTAATGCTCCCTCTGGTGCCAGAGATCAGCTTTAGCAAAATGGCTCTGCCTAAGAACCTGGCTCTTCTGTTTTGGCAAAATAGGTAAAGTGTGATTGACTTTGTGTTAACAACATAAATATTCATGAGAACAAGAAGAAGTATTCAAAGTCCTTGCTAGCTAAATAGAAATCAATAAGGCAGTGACATACAAAGGTAAATGTTTAAGAGTAGCTAATGGATGGGAAGACTTGCTGACAGACTGGTTCCCCCTCCAACTATGATCAGACACAAATAAAAAACCTCACCATACATTTTCTTCATTTAACACTCAAATAAAAACATGTCCAAAGAAAAAAGGACATTTTTGCAATTGGCCACTGGCCTGATTTTGGGCTCCGTTAGAAAAATAGACGTGTGATTATGTTTTGTCACTTTCTATGAAGACTTACAGCAGCAAAGAAGGACTGTAAAACGATTTACAGGTTTTAAAGAGAGACAAAGATGTTCCTGTAGTAAACAGTGAGGTTACAAAGTACAGGGGCTGACAGTTTTAAGCTCTAAACCAGGGACTCTTGCTGTCCCTCCAGCTCCAGTGGAGTGAAGAGGGCAACCATTGTGGCAAATGTTATGAAGAACATCAGTATGTCTGCATATGTGTGCATGCATGTATATGTGTATAGGCAACATCATTTGTTAAGAGTCACAAGATTCAAGATCCGCTGAAAGGAAAATCCCAAAGGTATCCGTGGGCAAGTGCAGCAGTTTCTCTCCCTGTTCCTCCGTTTGGAGCAGCGTTATGTACGGATTTTCCTTTTATCTTCAAACAGCGAGCGCACTAGGTAGACCTGAACTGCTGACACCACCATCATAACAACGAGATTGACAACCGACCAGAAGTTCACCCTGTCAAAGTTACTCTCCTGCAGGTTTCTGTCACGGGCCTCGAATGCTCGCAGCACCGTCTGGATCTGTACGCTCTTTCCCAGCCGAGACTTCACGTTGTTGATGGTGTCCTGAGGAAGAAGAGAAGCACATCAGATAGAGTGGAACAAAAACAAAAACCAGCTACAATAGTTTTCCCTTGTCTACCTGACACAAGGTAGCCATTGGCATTAGTTATATAACACAGTGATCAAAATAAGCAGGTCAGGTCTCTGGGGGGAATTCTGAGGATGGAAACAAAGCAGCTATATCAGGTGTGTTCCCTCTGGTATGAGAAAACAACTTCCTCCACAGCTGGAGGATGGATTTCCTCTTTTAAGTGACGCCTATGTGACTTCTGACACAAATGAAGGCTTTTCTGGTTAGGGGGGAGGTGCAGGCTACTGTGGTGCAAGTTGAAACAATTGGCTGCCATCAGCCAATAGGGAAAAGTTCATGACATTGTCTATTCTTGTGACATTCTCCTTTTGACTTTCCCTGTATGTGGTGGATTGCAAACTATTTTGTTGTGCAGTGTGTTTGCTGGGTCATTTTGCTCCCCCCATGAGTATAGGTGGCACAGTGACAAATGTCTCAACAGCAGACAAAGTCTAAAACTGTAAGCTATTGTGAGCTACTATCTAGCCTAACTCGCAATGGCTGTGCCCTCACCATGATGTCCTCCAGCTTCATGTCCAACATGTCTGTTCCATGAATGTACTCCTTCCAATCATCTGGGTCTTCATCTGCATTCATGTTGTCCAGGATCAACTCAAAGAAGATGATCTTCTCAGAGACAGCACTGAACGTGTTGTCGAAGCAGAACATGTAGTCTCCATCCTCTGTTTCAACCCTGCAGGAGAGCACAGGCAGTTGGAGGATCTATCTTGCAATGATTTAAGCATGTGTGGGAAATGAAAACAAGTCTGAAGTGGAATTTGTGTTACTTACGTATGCACTCCATCTGATTTGCGGTAGTCACTAAACAGGAGTTGACCAGAGGGAGAGGAGATGGTAAAATCGACATCAAGACCTGCACCGTCCAGTACCTGTGGATGATGGAGAGCGCACACAGCCGATAAGTAAATAGGAAAGAGAAGATATCAGATAACTGTGATACATTAAAACAGGTTCATGGGGTGTGTGTTGTTTACTCCGCAGTGTGTATCAGCAGTTCATTATGCTTTCACCTGAGTCTGTTGATTTGTCAGCAAAATTATGCAAAAAGTACTGAACTGATTTTCATGAACTTTAGTGGTGGGATGGGCCATAAAATGCTGGGGCAAGTCTGGATCATCTACTAGTAATGTTTTTTCTTTGTCGGTTGTTTAACAGTGACAGTGGATGAGGTCTGTGCTGAATTACAGTTTCTGTAATAACATATTTCACTCAGTTAATATCTGTCAAGGTCTCCCTCATTCTCCTTGCCCTCCAGTGTAGACACTACAATTAATAAATATAAAATGCTTAGCATGTCTTCCACAGGCAATAACAAATAGCAGCTTCCTCACTAATTGAGCTCTAGACACACAAGACAGTAGGCTTCACGCTCAGTGGACTGAACTGACCAGCTTAACAGGTTTCCAGCACTGAGTCACACAACCTGCACCCCGTTCCCTTACACAATACATCCTTTAATTCACCATGACAGGAATAGATACTCCATGTAAATCACAGTGGTAACATACATAAAACGTGAATATGAACGAACACAGGAGGGACAGTCAACAGGTCTGGTGGTGTAATGTCAGCATTGTGTACCGGTGGGTCATCAATCACTGCAGACAGAGGTCTGCTGAACTGTCGTTACAAGTTGTTACGAGGTTATTGCCGTAAATATAAGTGTTTGTGACCTGATATTCAATCTCCAGAGAGGCGTCTTTCTTCATGGTCTGGTAGAAACACTCCTTTCGACCGGCGGGTAATGTGAATGTGAAGTCGCCGTCCATAGACTGGGAGAAGGCAGCCAGCACCACCAACCTCTCCGAGAGCAGAGCAACAAACACGGACAACACGCACAGAAATATCCGGGCCACCTCCATAGTTGAGCCTACGAGCCTAGAAGTCCAAAGCAGTGTTACTGGAACCCGCCACTGTGTTGGTCGGGAGCAGCGAGGTAGCTAGCTGTGTTCGCCCAAACTTCTCCACTGTTGAACTGTTCTCACTCAGTACAGATGACTGTCGACAGTTCAGGACCCCACCAGTTTAAACCCTACACTGTATAAGATAAGGTTTAAATCAACAACGCATTTTTTAAAATTAATAACTTAAAAACATTGGGCCAGTTTGCTATTTTTTCTATTTCAATTTATACTCATTAAAATATTTTATGTCGAATTCACCATTCGATATACGTTAGATATGATCTAAAAATAAAAAGGGCACAGGCACATTTTTAGGAGCCTAGTCGAACAGCACTTTGGGGTATGTAGTTCTTCCGGTCAATGAGCGGTAAATTGAAAGAACCTATATGTATTTAGCGAGTCTTGATAACTGTATGTGATCGACATTAATAGGCTACCCCACTAATTTTAAAGAAGCGACATAATTTATATTACATATACATATAAAAATCTGTTATCTGTAATCTGTTACAGTGGCATCTATCTTATACTTTTCATCAGTCTAAAACATATTATGGGGATTGTATAATATTAATAAATATTAAATAAAATATGCATACATAATTTTAATAACTCAGAATTCCTACACATTCTTTTGCTCTTTTGCTGTCATTGTAAAACTGGCATCATGACAGCCTGCATAGTAAGAAAAAGTATTGGGCTTCGATAACGAATCATTGGTAATGAAACATCATTCCAGGATTTTTGTACGTTTTAGTACTGTTTGAAGGTGTTTTGGGGCGTCAAAGAGAAAAGTACACAGTGTTCAGATTACTTACAGCACTCCCACTCGTCATAAACCTCCACATAATTTCTTTGACAAAACCAAATGCAGCAACACTACAGTCTGTTAGATTGACACGTTGCACATCAGACGGTTGTGCGACAACTGTAAATGTCTCATGCTTTAGTAATTTGCTTATCAATAAATAGGTGACGCGTCCTGCCCCTTAGTCACCAACTCATCCTCCGTTCAGGGGGCGGCCTGTTCAGTGTTGCTACGTCACTCATGATTGGTCTACAAATCCTCCGCTGAGATTTGATTGGTTGGACACAGAGCATGGGTTGAACTTACCGAGAGCCAGCTATCCGTCAACAGCAGTAGCTGCTAAAGCTGAAAAAGAGGCGGACAACTGGTCCGCACAATGAAAATTAGCACACCTCAAGTGTAGGTCTTAGCCAGGGCATACAGACGTTTGTTAATTTGTAGTGTAAGCAGGCCCCGGGCTTGTCTTCAGTGTGTTGTGTAGCCTGAGAAATTAAACGAAAAACCCAAAGAGCGAGGATGTTGGTCCCCGCGGGAAGATAATGAAGAGGCTGCGCGTTTTGTTGGTGTGCCTCGTTGTAGCTCTCCTGTGCTGGTAAGCTTAGCCCGACACATACACCTCCATCTACACTAACAACGACGTGTCACACAAATGACAGCTGTAACATTAGGAGAACCTCATTTCATCATTACCATACAGTCCGTCATGTCGATTTCCTCGATGTCTTTTTTTTTTGTTTTTTTTTGTCGCATAATATCTGACAGTCATCTGTGAGCCATCCCTGCTATAGCTTTGCTAACATTGTTACGGTGTGTGCCCTGATGTTTAGTTGACCTCCAACTCAGGAGAAAAGCCTGGAAATGGACTCTGGTGGTTTTATTCCTCAGTAAATGGGTTATAACTTTGTTTTTAAACTGTGCTGAAGGTGGCGAACACATTAGTTAGGTTTCAGCTGTTGAACAGGAACATAGCTCGCTGAACCGAACCAGTGAAGTTGAGCTGTGGTGGCTGTAACCGTAGATATTATTGATTGGGGAAATAATGCAAGTGATTGTAATGATCTGTTTTCTTGTCTCTAATTCAAATGATGATTCTCTCCCCGTGGAACTCGGCTTCCTCTATCCATTAACCATCACCATTACTCTAGTTATCCATCTCGGACAATCCACGTTAGCCATTAAAGTCCAAACATGTGTTAAATTGTTTGTTGCCTAGGACACGAATATAAATCTACAATGACTATATTTATACGGATGTGAAATATAAACATCAATAATTAATGTTGTTGTTGTTGTTATGAGCTTTTACTGAAATAAATGATCCGCGGTGGTTAATTGATTAAGGACTGATATGTCAGCTGAGCAGAAAGTGTGGATTCAATACTTAAAATCCTCTCCTCTTATTTCATTAAACATCATTATACAGATAGAGCACATCTGTCATTACCCCTTTTCCACTTAACTATGTCATAAATGAAGTTTGTAGTTCCTCTGCAGAGCACGTAGGTTTGACATCTGGTAGATTAAGGCAACTCATGAATTTGTTTAATCTCAGGAGCACGGAGCAGGTAACAGTCCACAGGGTTTCGGAAACAGGATTAAGAGGGCAGCTAACGTGCCTCCTTTATCCAGATCGGTGAGTCAAAAAAGAAATCTTCCAGTGTGTGGCCAGCACTCTCCTGTTTGTTGTCTGTTTAGGACAACTGCTCACTGCCACTTTTCTTTACAAACTAGATGCCTGTTTTTCTTAGGCGTTTTTTCCCGTAGACCAGTAGATCTAATTCATACATTTTGATTAAATAAGGACGTTCATACCTTTAATTGAGCGCCTATATTCTTAATGACAGATGTGTCACTTGTTCGTGTCACTAACCACTGACGGTAATCACTGTGCTACCAGCTGAGTGCCAACAAGTTGATGTAACATGTTATGTACATGCCATCAATACTTGAGATCATTGTAGCTCTCACAGCCTTCAGGCAGTAATGTTCCCTTGCTTTCCTTCCTGAGTATCGGAAAACACATTTAAGAGCTCATGTTTTATTTTATCAGAACAAGGACCAGCACAATGCAGTGTCTTCAGTTTCACCAGTATCTTCATAGTATCCGTGCTTTACAAACAGCAGACACACTGATAGAAACTGAGTCTAATTATTTGACTAAAAAGACTGTACAATCTCTTTGGTTGTGGAATTATCTCTTTCCCCTAGATTGGACTGTTTTAGAGGGATCAGGTATCTCACAGTGAGGATTAAGTGTTACCTAGTAGGCAAACAGCTCGTCATAAAATGGTGCTCTTCTCTCCATCCTGAGGGCCAGTGAGACAGAAATGTGACTGAGGGATCATGATATCTGTAATTACCCATTTAAATTCAAGAGCAGTCCAAAGGAGTATCACGTCATAAATGAAATCCATGAATGAAGCAGCCTTGTACAGTCCTGTGTAATTACTAGATCTGATGGCAGACTGGCACATCAGGTGTTTGCTTAAATACTGGTGAACTTTTTTTTTTCCATGCAACCACCACACGCACTGACTTCATTACTAATGCAAACCCCTTTTAGCGTGTCGTCGTCGACTTCTCGCTCCCGCGTGCCAACTCTCACACGTCTCAGTGGCAGCAGAGAAACGGGGAATACAGTTCTTGCAGTAGTCCAAAGGTTTCCAAGGTAGCAGTGATTTTAGGCAGAGAGAGCAGCTCTGTATGAGGCAGCTGGTGGCGAGAGACTGTGGGGGGGCTTCATTCTGTTAATAACTCTGCTGTGCTGTTTGTAATGGCCAGGCCCCCAGATTTAGTTTCCTTTGTTCTATACAAAGTTGCAAGTTGCATTAGACCGCTGTATCTGCTCAGCCAGACATCTTTGTGCCGCAGAGCTTCGAGAGCCACAGCAGAACGTACTCTGTGTGTGCCGTGCTGCCTCTTCACTCGCACAGTCAGCAACAGGGATCTTACTGTGTATGGTATGCTAGGCTCAGGCTGTTGACATCAGCATCAGTGGAGAAAGTGTGTGCATGTGTACTTGAGAGTGTTTTGTGTGAGGGTGCATGTTTCCATCCAGTTTGTTACTATAATGATAGCTCACCGCAGACATGTATATTTTCTCCCCACTTAGATTTTAACAGGAGATGTTGAGATGCTGAGTGTGGTGTGTGTCAGCGCTTCTCTCTGTTGTAACATGACCCTTCTTGCAGGTTGAAACAGATTGAGCTCGCCATCGTTTACCCGAATCAGCTGACATTTGAATGTTAATTATATATTCTGCGAAACCACCAGACAGGAGAAATGATAAATAGTTGCATGTGTTGTCATCCACTCATTCTGCCCTCCGCTCATATACTTATTAGTTTCACAACTGTTTGAAGATTATTATTATTATATAATATGATTAGCACTCATGAGATAATGCTGCAGCCAAATGAGCAGCTGGAGATTTCTCTTAGATTGCAGACACACTTTAATCTGCAATAGCATAACGACATTTACAATTACAATTCCCTGAGCATGTGTAGGGACAATAGAGTTTTGTTTTATGCACCTGATCATTGCATAATGAAGGTTTTTGCTGTTGATTAGTCTTGAGGGAATTAAATGAGTGAATTTCTGGTGTGTAGAGTGTTTTGATGATTGTGTTTTTACTCGACTCAAAGAGAGAATGGCTCAGGCTTGTTCTTGTCCAACCTGTTTCCCTCTGTATGCCACCTAAAAGACGAGATGGTCTTTTTCTGCCTGTTCCCCCTCGTGTTTCCCATCTCACATTTCCAGCTGTTATGCAGTCCTGTGATCCTCTGTTCTCCTGCACAGCGACAACATTTTGGGCCTTAAAATACCCAAGAGATAAGGCACAATGAGTTAACGTGAAAATGGATTATATTAAATATAGCAACGGCTAAATTCCCTCTGTCTACAAAGTATTTGATCTCCTGGAAAACATCCTCAAAGACAATGTGGACTCTGTGCAGAGTGACAGGCCTGTGTGTAGCCTCAGGATTTTCTTGTTAAAAAGCCTATGTGCCCAGCCCACATCGTAAAAGTTCCTTTTCTGGGGCTGTTGTTACGTAAGTAGACCCTGGTTATGCACCAGTATCCTGTTGTCACTGATAGTACTGCTTGTATTTCCGAACAGTAGATACACTCCAGCACCTGTACAGAGCAAATAACAGAGAAAGCTCTGTGGTGTGTGTTTTTTTTCTTCTCCGGCAGTTCTGCACTCATGAAGGGGAGGTGGGTTTGGAACATGGAGGTGAAATAGAAAGCAACAAAGCCTTCCTGGGGACACAACGACCTTTCTTACTTCAGGCTTTTCCTGAAGCTCATCACCCTTCACATATTAATTTCATCCAGCACATGGTTGTAAATTTAATGCTCTTGCATCAACACATGGCTGCGGTGATTTAAAACATGTGTCTTGTTTTTTTCTCTACTCATGTCTCCATTAGACAAACCCTGTGTTGGACTCCAAACCTGAGCTTTGAGAATACTGTCACTCATCAAGAGGTGGAGGAATGAATATAGATAAATAGAAGCAATTATCTGATTTTTATCTTGTGTTACTCCATATTAGTTATTGTAACATGGTGTTGCCCCATTCTAACTTCATGGACTTAATATACATGAGTCACTCATGTATATGGTCCTGTGCTACCTTCTATATAGTCTGAAGGTCATTGTTGATTTTTATTTACAGTCGACAGCAGCTGTCTAAATCTGTCTTTGTACTCACTGATGCATAGGCACCCTTAGACAGTATTGTCACGCTGTGTAAGTCATGTGCATGTGGATACACAGATGTACAGATAAGTGCTGTGTTTTAGACGCTCGTTGTTCTCTCCACCAGAGCATCTCAACGTGGGGAAAATAATATGACCCCACACATACACAGTGAAGAGCTTGGAGTGTATCCATTTGTTACGAAGGAGGTCTGGTTTGTTTTCTTAGCCTCTCTTAACTTTCTGGTCAAAAGTGAAGCACCTCTCACCTATCAGATGCTCTTTTTCAAACAGAGGAATCCAAAGTATTGATTAACTTGCGAAACAATGGATGATCTTTGTTTCTATAGCGAAACAGAGAAAAGTCCATATGATTATCTGTCAGAGCAAACCTGACATTTTACCTACAAACAGGCCTGCATACTAAACCTAGATATTTTTATCTACACAAAAACACGTAAGACTCATCCTCCACAGCCAGCAAACCAGATCCACACCTCTTGTTCTTGGTCCAAGTTGTTTGTTTGCCTTTTATCTCCTTTTAATCAAACTTCACCAGATACCTTGTCTCGTGTTTCTGCTTTTTCAGAATTCAATTTGAAAGACAGATTGGGGCTCCAGTCACAAGTCAGTTCAGCATTCAGTTCAACAGAAAGTAACAATTTTAAGTCAATTGTCAAATAAAGACGCCATACTTATTCAGGTCTCAGGGCTCTTGTTTTTTCCATCGCAAATACAAAAGTTCCTTTTGATAGGCAGGTAAATGAAGCAATTGGGAGATGTCACTGTAGGTTTACAAGTGTTTAGTTTATTTATTCCTTTATGACATGGATGCCCATTAGCTGATGCTAAACAACCAGCTAGTCTTCCTGGGGACCACTGTTACATAATACAATGAAGAATAATATATAAAAAAACAACCATACAATACATAAAGTCATTTAATTAACACAGAGCAGTTTTCTCTTACAACAGTTGACTCACTTGATTTTTTAGCAATAAAAGATCCAGAGTAGGGCTGTCCTAAGCAATTTCTTTTCTCCCGATTAATCTATCGACAATTTTTTTGATTAGTCGATTAGTCAAACGATTAATTTTTCGACTAATCTAGGGATTATTTTTGGGGTTGATGATTATTAATTTACAAAAACAATTTTCTGATTTAAATTTTTCATTTATTCATTTATATTTTCAAACCCAACAAAGTTTTGCACTTCAAGCTTCAAGTATTGAAAAGCAAAAAAAAAACCTTCTGAAACTGGAAAAAAAACCAAAAACAGTTTCAGTTCAACTGAATCCCTCCACTCCAATGACCAGCCCAAATAAAAGAATTACCAAGAATAAATAACTCCAAATAACTCCTGAATACATTCAAATGAAGTCAGATATTGAAGACACTAACTCACATGAGTGCAAGTGAATACAAACAGAACTTTTTCCAACAGGATTAAATAAACACACTTCACACTGTTAACAGGTTAAACTGAAACAACGGTCTGGTCTGGTAACATGTGGAACTATGCAGGATTTGTAGCTTAACATACTACATTTTACCTTAATTACACAGCTTTGGACTAATCGTGATGGTTTAATAAATGACTTAGCTTGTCACAGGGAGAATGGAGCCTCTCTACCTTTGTGTCACTTATTGCGTCTCTTGGCTGAAAATCAACCTTACAAGATGGGGCCGTCGCCCTGGTGTCCCAGCTCTTGTCTCTGCGCACCGCGACACAAACGTGCCCCTTATCCTGTAATCTCTTGTTTATGTCAGATAAGACACAAATCGTAACATCGTATATGAAAATAACGTTATCTACTGCTCTACTGTTTGATTTCTCGCTGGCTTTGTTGTAAACAATGCACATGGCCAGGACGAGGGTTAGCAAAACAGTGGAAAAGCGACCGGACTTGCATACCGGTAGTTCCTCTTTAACGTCTGCTGTGCGTGTTGGCGTAAATTGCGTAATTGATCGGTATGTTGTATGGGTCTACATATTTACGTCACCGACGTAATCGAGTCGATTAATCGGGACAGCCCTAATCCAGAGCTGTTGGCTGAGAGATTAGAGGCTCAGAGACTCAGAGTCCATCTTTCTGTTGTTGGAATGGGCCACGGTCCAGCTGTGAAAGTCTGCAGCTCTAGTTTTATGTGAGGGGACGGACCTGGGCTGCAGCTCCAGACCGTGCTATTATTCGTGCCCACTGGCTGTGGAGACTGATGAGCACTCTGAGCTCTTTTGCCTGCTGGCCCTCCAGCTGCATAACTCCTGGCACCTTTTTACATGAGGAGTGTGATGAGGTGAGCCAGTACGTGGGGTGGATCCACTGTGAGGTGAAAAGAATACATGAGGGTACGAAGCAACAGGGAGGTGATCGAAATGATCTCAAATCCAAAAATGTCCTTATATAATGAAAATAATGGACCTAGGATACCTGTAATGAATCTGGTATTTGTATCCCAGCAGTCATTAACAGTCATTCTGTGATATCATAAAACAATACAATACTTTGTGTTAAGATAGTTACTCTCTGTTTAGGGGTTAATCATTCGGGAAATAACACTGCCTTCACACACCTGGATAACTGGTTTGACATCACAGTACTTAGTCTCAGGAGATGGTAGTGTCCATTTTAATTCAAAGGGTAAAATACCAACAAACTGTCTGACCTGTCCTCATCAGGTGTCATGCAGATGCTACAAATAACCACTGAGTTTCCTCATTTTCAGTTTCATGTTGGTCCATATTGTGTCCTCCCTCTGCCCAGTGTTATGTCCCCTGCAGCTGCTATCAGAGGTGATATTTGATTGCTACAACACATATTGATGATATTTTGTGTTGTGAATTTTATTTTGTGTCATTACCTTGCAGGTTTATCAGAGACATGGATTGTGTCGAGGCTTGCAGTTGTCAGCGGTGAGGCTCACTATACTAAAAGTGAGCAGAGAGCTGCAGTTAAGATGATAGCTGTTTACTATCTGGCAGCAGGATCTTCTGTGCAGAATCCTGTTGCTCACATAATATTTTTCTGGGAGAGCTGAGTTGAAGCCATTGGCCCGAGGCTCTGTCAGTGGTTAGAGTGAAAACACCACTGTTTACTGGGTTGGTGTGTGTTGTACTCTGAGGGTGGAGGTAGCTGGGTCTTAAAGGTGGAGACTGACGTCAGAAGCAGAACTGTTGTCCTAAGTTGCATATATTTGCGTGTGTGAAAAGAGGGCAATGCGTAGAGAAGGCAGCTGACTGGTTTCACTATTTGACACCTGAGCGTACAGGTTGACCTTATTTTTTGTTTGACGTTATTGTAGTTGTATCCACTTTTTTTTTACTTTAAGTGTCTGAGTCTAAAACAACCTTCGATCGTCAGTTGGATTAACACATCTCAGCATGAGCGACTGACACTAGTTCACCACACTAACAACCAGGAGTCTCTTTGCTTTTTCCTCTCCTGCTGGAGAAAGGGACTATTTTGCTCTTGCTGGAAATGCTCTGGTTTTTTCTCTTCCCCTCCCCCGCTCCTGCTCACTGCTCTCTACTGTTTACCTCCAGCAGCTACTGACTGAGTGGCTCTCAGTCCTGTGCTGTGTCTAGTCTAGGGTCTAGTTCTCTCTTTTTCTTTGTTGATGTTGTGGTGCAGCAAGTGTCTAAGTGTGCGTGCGTGTGTGCATATGTGCCTTTGAGCTGTGTGGGTGAGGGGAGTGTACAGAAGGACGCCCCGTCCATAGTTGCCACACAGAGCTCCTAAAGAACATTATGTACTAAAGCTAATGAAGTCATGTTTTGCTGAATCTGGCAAATAAAAACACACCAGTGACATCAAATCTGCTCTGCACATGCTCTCTGCTAAATGAAAGTGTCCATTGTCTTATATCACAGGCCATTATAATGACATTTGTCATGGACATATAGGGATCAAATGAACGGCATGTTTCAGGTTTGCTAAATATTCTTATAAAGTATTATTAGCAGTAGAAAAATCACAGTATTGACATGAGCTTCCTGGATTCTATTGTTGTTGTCTTGCTCATCATGTGGCCACTGTTTGCATTGGGGCACATATAGTAAATGTGCGTGTTTCACTACGCTCCAGCACGTTGGTACACTGTGTTCTGTGGTGAATGTTTGATGGGTTTTTGTTCTCCCGCTGTGCCTGCTGATGCATATATACTCGCAGAAGAATGCACATGCATTGTGGCGTCCACACCCACCCGTGCTGGCCCACTGTAAAAATGGCTTTTCCTATCAAATGTCATTATATCACATGACTGCGTCCCTCAGTCCCATTGTCATGAGCCAGTGTTCCCGATGTCACATTCCCAAGCCTGTTTGATCCCTGTCTGACTGGGGCCGGTGCGGCGCTTCACACCGTCACAGCTTCACTGTAACCACCACACCGTCTGTGAGCCTTTTGTCTGCGTCGGCGTTACAGAGGAGACATTGGCTCAATTTAACTGTAGTGTTATAATTAATAAAGGCATTTAGCAGACTGATACATGACGATTCTGAATACAGCACAAATTATGTAAACGCTCAACCAGGTCTTATAATAATGCTGTGACCAGCCGCTACAATTTATGATTGTAAATTTCATATTTATGTTATTCATCCCTGAGAACAATGTTTTTTTTTAATCCAATATATGTTAGATTTAATTAACCATCATGTTTTTGAACTACAATTTCTGTCTGATTAGGTTTTCTGTAACCATACTGTGAATTCATTAGCGTGTGGATCATACTTAAAAAAAAAAAAAAAATAAAATATGAGTAAAGATTTCGTTTGAATGCTAATTGAAAAAATGATAAAAATGATAAAAGTAATAATGTTTGCAGAGCCTGGGGTGCTGTGCAGCACCACAATGCTTCATTCATGGCTTCTAGTGACACATTTGGCTATTTCACTTCATTATATTGACATGAAATGATTTTGATGATATTTACCTTAGTTTTTCATAATAAGGGCCATTGTTAATATGGCAACAGTTCAAAGTCAGGTCCCCTTTTGTAATCATTGCTGATTAATGTAAATGAACTGTAATGTTTATACAAAATTAAAATCAGCCTTTCATGTTCCTGCTGGCTGACCTACTGGGTGCCACAGGCTGTTTTTCCTAATAGAGGTGTGTCTGTTGATTCACACTACACACATCCTAGAGAAAGCCTGCTGTGTGAATTTGATGTGCGTCACAGAGCCAGTGTTGTCGAAGAGCTCAGACACACAGACCCACTGACAGGCTTCACCAATGATTTAAGCTTGTGTTGATCTATCATTGTATAGAATCAGCTTGACTGCTTTGATCAGATAGTGTGTGTGTGTGAGGCTTTGAGCAGGAGCCAGGTGAAACTGTGTCATTCTTCTAGGAACTACTGGGCCTGTTCCAGTGTTTAGCATGGCATTTCACAAGACTAACAGAAACATCACCAAACAGGTTCTACTCGAACAGAAGAGAGTGTGTGCTCACACTGCTGTGAGTGTCGTTAACACATAAGCTGATACAAGTTGATATATCTTAATTTTATTATTTATTGCTGAGAGTTGAAGCATGAACTCTGTTATTTTACCCTCATTATTGAATATAATGCACAATATCACATTTTCTTTCAGAGTCAGTGAGTGTTCGACATTTTTTAGTATTAAACTCTGATAAATACATAGATTTAACTTCTAACTGTCAATATATTCCTCCAGAGAGCAGATCAGTTGTTATCTGACTGTGTGTGTCTGTCAGTCTTAAAAGCAGAACATTACAGAAACATCCTTCCTGTCGTTGTATGTCTTCAAGTGAGCACAAATGCAGAGAGCTGTGGCTTTGTATATGAAGCAGCTGTTTTATCCTGGACACAGAGTGAATTAGGAGAAGCTTGAATGCTCTCACACTTGAGGTTGTCCATATTTGCACCTCTCCTAACAGGTTGGGACATTTCTGCAGCTTTCCCAAACTGCCTTTACTCCAGAGCCTTAAATTTAGAGTCAGTCTGAAGCTGATGTTTTGGCCTGTTAAAACACACTTCCTATACTCTGAGTTGTGTGATACAGTAGAGACAGTGATCATGGAGCGAGGGAGAGGCCTGGCTCATAATTTTCTGAAGTGAGGCAGTATGTGGGGTTTCCCTGTGTTGCTCCAATAGTGCAAGTAAGCACACGACATGGTAGCACTTAGGGAAATGAGCCTGCTACTCCAAACCTGTTCACCCCTCACAGGCCGTGTCTTGCTTCATGTAGAGGCAGAGCTGCGAGTAAACAGATGTATCTGGAGCAGCAAGGGTTAAAACAAGCATATCTGTCATCTGAAATATTTCCCTTCACCAAACTGTTTATCTGTGTGTGAAATTCCTGTGTCGTAAAACCAAAATCCCCTCTGCTGCTTCTCTGCACCTAAAGTTCTACATCTGCTTCTTCCACTGAGGGCCCAGTGATACTTTTGGAAATGCTGCAAGGGCCGGCCACCCCAGGGTGGTGTTGTAGTCTGAGTGGACAGAAACACAGACCTGTGGAAACAATGATGCAGACACCTGCCTCACCTCCTGATTGGATCTTATCAGCCTCGAATGCCAGTGGTGAAAGCAACAGGGATAACAAGTCACTGACCTAGTTGTCTGTGCTGTGAGCTTTCCTTCAATTCATTCTGCATTTCAACACTTCAGCTCTGCTGCTCCTCAGCTGTGGTATTTTTTTACCAAATAATGAACTGGTGATGGCCTGGGATAATTGATCTCATCTGACCAGACTAAAATAAAAAGTGTTTCAGTAAATGAATAGATTTAAATTTAAAAAAAAAAAATCTCTGTGGTGCTCAGGAGCAGTAAATCTGACTGTGACACTTCATTCCTGAGTCAGTGTAGGACTCATTGGAACCAGACAACAGAGTGTGTGCTGCTCCCAGAGAAAATCTTGTCATTCCCTGAGCTGCTTGAGTTTATAGGCAGAGAGAAGTTCAGGGAGAAGCTCGGAGCGGCAATTTCACTGTGTGCAAGAAGTCAGGGTCAGATATAGAGGGAACAAATCTGAGGACAGTCTCTGACAGTCTCTGACAGGGCCTGTGGGGGCAAATGGAGGTGGTTAAAAGCAGAGCCTGTGTGTGTGTGTTTGAGAGAGAGAGAGTGCTATTCAACAGTGCAGCCCCAGCGTCCTGGCTGCTCTGAGGATGCACCAGTGGAGAGGATTACAGAGGATCAGCAGGGTTTAGAACAAACTGCTGCTCTGCGTTGTTCCATGCGTCTATGTGGATAAAAATTAGAACGCACATGCGAAACTTGAACACACACAAACACGATCAGTCCACTAGGGGCTGAGGTTTTAGGCCCTGTAACCCCCCCCCCCTTTCCTCTGAGCAGTGACGACATGTTTTTGTCTGCCTGGCAGATGCGCTGGCCTACTTTTACTGGTGAGCCCTGGTATATCTCCCTGGCCCACATTCCACCTCTGCCCACGTGGATCCTGGGCTCGCTCCCTCTGTCTTTCTCTCTCTATCTCCCTGTTTGCCTGGTTTTCTATCTGCTTTTATTTGGGTCCAGTAACCAGCCAGTGTTGGTAGAATCTGCATCCTCTGCCTGCTTGACAGATTTCTCCTCAGATGTGGTTCTAGAGGAAAACAGCTGGATTTATTTGGCATTTTATTGTGTGTGTGTGTGTGTGTGTGTGTGTGTGTTAGCTTTATCCAAGCATGTGACTAGGCTTTGGTGAGTTGACAATCCAGTGCAAGAGGAAACTTGAACTCAAGTCATCAACACGTTGGTCTATGTATGCCTTTTCCCTCAGCACCACACAAATTGTATATCGAGAGCTCACAAGACTCCTCTCCCTGAGGACACAGCATACACATACTATTAGCTGTAATGTCAGACATGTCCCCCCCGCATTAAATATGAAAGGAGGCTCCCACACACTTGAGCATTACACTGCTAAATTGTATAAACAGGCATGTCCTGTGATTTTCAGCCTACAGTGGGAATGATAGCTGAGAATATTACTGTCAGGAATTGTCCCCCCTCTATTGAATATGAAAGGAGGCTGAAAATCACAGGGCATGTCTGTTTTGATAATAACAGTCAGAGGTCCAGAAATGTGTGCTTCTCTTCTATAATACACATTCCACAATTTCGGAGGCGCTGTCCTTCCACATATGGGCTTCCTTCTCCTTTCAAAAGGGCAGAGCTCTGTGGGAAACAGTAGGAGAGACACAGCCTGAGGGGGAACCGGGATCTGACACAACACCAACAGGAGAAGCAGGTCCGTGGAGCTGTGCACCACGGACATACATGGAAAAAAAAACAAGCGTGTCACACCAAATGCATGCTGCCACAGCATCACATCGGGTTGTGAGTGTGCGTGCTGCGTGTCCTCATTGAAAGTAATGGGTTTGCGCACACAAAAGACGCTACATCTGAACAGTCCACAATGCACGCACATGCTTTAACCAAGTCGGCGGCCAAAATCACCCAGGCCTAAATAAAAAACAGATACATATAGTGATGTATCTGTTTTTTATTTGTACATTGCTGTTTTGTTGTTGACACAGTGACACAGTTTAGGTTTCTCCATTTAAGTCAATTATGGAAGGTAGGGACTTAATATGTGTCATGAGACCAGCTGTTAGTTGAAGGCTGTGTGTTTACATAATGAAGAGCAGCAAGCTGGTCAGAGATAGAGGCCAGGTGAGGGAGAGAGCAGCTAATCTGTCCTGGCTCTTGGTGTATACGTCATGTGCTGCACCATCATGATGCGGCTGAGATAAGACTGCACACGAGGGCACGACTACAAAGGCAAACTGTTGTGAATACAAAAACAAAGTGGAAAGAAGGGAAGAACGTCAAACCAGCAAAAGATGCAGGAGAGGTCCTGTTCAGACTTGGCATTAAACTGTGTTTTGTTTGACCCAGTGACTGATTCACAGCTCTGTGTGTGTGGCATTAAAATGCATTTCCATATTCGTCCTGAGTGACCGCTTGTGATCAGATATGGCTTTCCTGATCTATATGCAAATAGATACATTTGGGTTGTTGTTTTCAACCAGTCTGGTGTATGTGTGTGTCTCTGAGAAGAAGAGAGAGAGCATGGGGAAAGAAGGGGTTGAGTGAGTCACTGTGCTGCACACGGCTCTACGGTGAAATCAGGATTTATTCGTCTGAATCAGTAAAATATTTTGGATTGATTATGAAACAGTGTTAGGACTGATCAGACTGTGTCAGAGGACATCAGTGGTTCTTCTTGTGCTTAAGTGCTTAAGGTCAGGACACATTTGTGTTCACACTGCTACATGAGGACCAGACCTCCTCTGAATATGGTCTGAGTGGTGGTCTGACCAGATCTCGGGTGTGTCCTGAATGCATCCTTAGTGTTTTCACACCTGAACTCAGAGTCTGTCCACTGATGATCAGATCACCTGAGATGGATGTTAATACCAGATCTGAAAGTAGTCAGAGAGAGAACAACCCCCACACACGCACTCTATAGTTAGACACAGGAGCTCACACATGTTGTCATGCACAATGTCTTTAAAAACCTTCAGTGACTCTGCAGACATCCTGCCTGACAGGAGATCAGAGCGCAGCTTGCATGCCACACAGCTGGCGACAACATTTGACTGGCTGCTGGCAGATGAAATTACCCTCAGCCTGTTGTCTCTGCAGGTTTGTGTTGAGGCAGTCAGTTGGTACTGTGCAGTACAGTTGATATGGTGGAGTTATGTCTGTGTCCCCGCTGTCTGAACACTCCTAAAGCCAACAGGAAATATCAGGGGATTTGGCTGCTCAGAACCAGCACAGACAGTGTATCAGGAGATGTCTGATGTTGACTACAGCCTGACTGATATGGATTTTTTTGGGCTGATGCCAATATTAGGGAATAAAAAATTCAGATAACGGATATATTGGCCAATTAAATTTTTACATAAATAAAAACAAAACAAAATAAAAGCCAATCGCTGCTTAAATAAAGTAAATAAACACTTGTTACAAAGATATAAATTGAAGGCAGAACATTTTACCATTTTCAAATACTCAAAAACTACTCAACAATAGTCAAACATTGTTTTGTAGGAAAAGCAATATATGAACGATGAACATTTCAAGCCCCTTTAATATAAAAAAATAAAATCAAGTACAAAATGATGTGCAAAAACGAAGTTAAGTTCTGGGAAATAAAATAATCATGCAAAGGGCAAGTCCATTCACAAATAACAAATGTATTATTATCTGTAGGTAGGTGGATAAGCAGCGTCATAAAAGTCACTGGTAAAACATAATTTGAAATGCGCTGCTCTGATGTCCTATGGTATCAAGTCCATTCCACCATCATTCTCAACGCCCCCATCCCCCACAAGGACATCATTTCTAAGTAAAACCAAGTCATATTTCCTGCACTTTGTTAGTGGAGCTTTATTAATAAAGTGTTAACATCAACACCGATCAGCCAACTTTTGACCAATTAATGATCTAATCGGTCAGGCCCTAATGTCGACTTCAGCTCTTGGAGCACTATTACAAAAATTGAGTTTTCAGTCATCAGAGGAGTGTAAAGGACAGAAAGACTTTCAAATCCCTAGGTAATTCTGAAATGGGACAGGAAGCCGAGAGAGAGAGAATGAGAGAGAATGAGAGAATGAGGAAAAGAGTATTTGCAGGCTGCTGACTCATTAGCTTCGCCCCAGGCTCTCATCAGCTTGGCAGTGACCCACTACTGGTATGTAACATACAACACACACTTTAACATCCACTCTGTTCATGGACTCTTCTTCTCTCCCCATTTGTGGGTCACAAGTCCCCCCCCCCCCCACACACACACACACACACACACTCCCACTGTTGCATAACAATTTAAATGAAAAAGTAGGTCACAGCACACCCCCCAACGCAGATCCTCTGGAGCAGTCACTTTTTCCTCCCTCTTCAGAAGGAATGTCAACACCCCACGCCTCCATTCATTCATAATGATGACGGGGGGGGTTGGGCCACATTGAAACTGGTTTTGGAGTTTCCATGTAGCTCAGTTTGAACAGGGACAGTCGCGGTTCTGAATTGCCCCACATGTTTTTAATCTCTGTGTTTTAAATATTCATTTTGAATAGAGATATGTGCTCCTGCTGTTTCCATTCACATTGCGGATGTCAGTCAGATTTGCATTAACCATCACGGAAGTTTGCACAGGATTGTTTACTCTGTGACTTGCACTGTGGTGTGTGATCTGTTTGCCACTTATGTGTATTTGCACAAGTGTTTTTTTATCAGGCTGATTAAAGGCCTCGAAAAGGTGGTTATCTCACAAAGTTAAAGAACAGAGGTTTTGTTTTTGCCCATTTTCCCCTTCACTCCAGTCGGTACAGAGGGAGACAAGTTACCATCGCTCTAGCAAGGCACCACCACTAATACATGTTTAAAATCAGATTAAACTGCTTTTTAAGGATATGATGAATTGTATGTGTAGTTGAGTGAAGTCCATACAGGTGCTTTTCTGAACATGGACTGGCCAACTAGACGATGCACATCAAAGCTTTCTTTCTGAGAACATGCAGGAACTAGGAGACCTTGATAATGAAATAAATCATCAGTCAAATACTCACACTATGAAGTGAGACCTTGGCAAAATGTATAAAGCAATTCCCTGGCTTTGTGGCATCTGGCACAGTGACGCCAGCAGTGAACTACTGAGCAGCATGTAACACACTCTCCATACAGCTGCTGAGGTCTGACCAAAGAATGAATGAATGAATTGTAAAGTGTGTTTTCCTTTGCATGAACAGTGATCCTTAGATCCTAACAGGCACTTACAGTGTGTGTGGAGATCAGAATTCAGACGACACTAAGGCCCTAATGAAGTGGTAATTATGCATATGTTATTTACTAATTATAATGTCCTCTAACTACAGCACCATTCACTTTTTCTGACCTGCCTCTTTTTAAAGAGGACCTATGCAAGTAATGTCGCTGTTCTGCTCTTTTGCTGTTTTGCTATCCCTCCTCCTGGCCAGGTGCGTTTATTTAAAATGAAGCTGGTGAGAAAGCAATCAAAAGAGCAGTAGATTTACTATATACAGTGAAATTGTCCTGGTAGACCACAATTACATGTACATTTTAAGTAGTAAAAGGGTTTAAATACTGCACAGGTGCTGTGTGAGAGGTGGGAAGGAATCTGATGGAGCATGATTGTAGCCAACTCTTGTTTTTGTTCCTAATTTTGTGCTTTAACTTTGCTGCTGTTCTCATGTGCTGTGGTTAACATTGTAACCTGTGAGGATCTGTGGGTGTGTTGCGTCACATGTTTAGCTGACTTGACAGACTTGACTCAGCATGTTAAGTGATCACACTTTTTATTCAATGTGATATTCAGTTGCTGAGTTATTCAATCAAATGCTGAATAGAAATGGAACTATTTTTGCTTTTAAGTGAGTGTTTCAGTTTGAGGCCAAACATTGGAGTCATTAAAGATGGTGTTTTCTCTGCAGGATTTGCATGTTGGCCTTATAACTTGCTGGCATTTTACTTTTACAGTTGACTGTTACATAACTTTGTGGCATCTTCAGTGAAGCATGTGGAGGGTGTCATCCCTGGAGGTCTGTGTGGTTAAAAGTGGAGGGGGACACGGGGAACATTTGAAATGTAACACAACGTCGTTTTAAGCTATGGATCTAAATTTAACCAGGAGTCTATATTAGCTCATGGTTCATATGTTCTGCTGAGTGTCTGTACATTCTGAAGTGTCCCTCACCAGCAGCCTTTTCGAAGGAAGAATGTATAATATGTAAGTATGTTATGAGGTGTTAACATTTTTAGGAACACATGCACATTTCATCATCAGCCAAGGACAACAGTAAATATCATGGCGTAGTGTCTGAGTCTCCTCCAGGATTGAGGAGAAAAGGGCTCACACCAGACATGACCTTTGGGTCTGTGTTCACAGACACAGACATATGAATTTCTCTGCAGAGCCTGCTCCTCCTGACATCTTCAGCAAAGGGTCAGAACTCTTATCTGAAAACTCTCTGATAAATTTGATAATTAGCACGTTGACTTGGCCTGAATTGGCTCCATTGATTAGATTAACACTTTATGGCTCTGCACCTGTGAGCAGATGTTCTCAGCTCCCTCTATCTGTCTCATTCTCATCAACATGATGACTCCAGAACACATGAGGGGGGTTTCTACATATGTGGTGTAAAGCTTTAGTTGTCCAGGTCCAGGTCCAGGTCCAGGTCTTTGGCTTTGTTCACACTGCCACTCCGCATTGGAAGCATATCCAGATTGTATCTAGTTTGATTTGACAGTCTGAGCTGCCAAAACTACATGAGATCTAATTTTTGCTAATCTAATTCAAGATTCAAGCCACATACGGAGGTGGTTTCAAATGTGATTCTGATTGGATTTGTATAGATCCGTTTCAGTGTGAACGGGCCCACTGTGACCCCACTTGGCCACAAATCAAGGATTCATTTTGACAAAAGTTCAAAGAAATGTCTGATACACTGAAATAATGATGTGATGACACTTGTTACCACAAAAGATCACATGTCAAAGTAGCTGTGACATCATAACATCCTGCTGGAGCAATGCTGGCCATTATTCAACACTGTAACTCAGGAGCAGAGGCAGAGATTGTGACAATACTTCCTGATACTTGACCTGTAGGTTGGCAGAGGCAAACGACTGCGAGGTTGTAATTTTAGTTTGCTCATAAATTGGATGTCATGTACGACATAGCTATCAAAAGGTCCTCCCGCTCATCCAGATGTTCTTGTCATCTTTGATCGTATCATTTAATCTCCTCTGATGGTAATGAAAGGAGGACGGATCAGGAGGCTCCCTGAGTGACAGGACTCTCGCTTACACAGATGGCTGTCTCTGTGTGCTCTCTGCTCATCTCCCTGCTTTTGACAGCCAGGCTGTCGGGATGCTAACATGCCAGTCCATGTGTCCTGCTCTTTCCTGACATTGATATTTGACCGCTGGGCGGGGGGCGGCTGCTCCAGTTTCAGAATCACATGGTGTTTCTGTCTGAGCTTTTGTTTCTTTCCATGTTGCACACACTGATGCAGTGTGTTGTCTTCCTCTCAGTGTGTACCGTCCACATGTCTGTGCCACATGTCTGTGCCCCATAAGAGAACGTGTAAACGTGGGTACATTAACTCTAATCTAATCCAGGGGTCCAGTTTTGTCTAACAAAGGGCCCAGTGTGTAAAAAGTCTTTGTTTGAATCTTGCTCCTCACAGTTTAACTCAATCTGTGTTAGGGGTTGGTCTAATAGCTGGCAGCAGACTTGTTATAGATCAAAGAAGCCTAGATGAGGTTTGAGTTTGAGTTTGTGTTATAGCAAAGGGAACATGTTTGGACAGAGCTCTTCTCAGTTCGGCTCCGCTCTTCTCTTGTTTGATTCGTCACTTTATCTCAAATTTACTGATAAGGAAGCTGAGAGCCAGCTGCCCCCCCACCATTCCTCCTTATCTTTGGCTGCTCTCATTTCTTATCACTCTAATCTTTCCTGTCTGCCTTTACATCATGTGTCATGGCTTATACACGTCACCTTCCTATTTATTTTGCCTTGTCTGTCATCCAGTATTCAATTTTTGCCACAGAGCTCTGACATTCAAATGCTACATAATTTTTTTTTTTTTTTCCGAGGACAGTATGTCCACTGTTCACATGCATATAGAAGCATCAATTCTCTAGGCTCTATTAGCCTTGGCACACTGCCAGTGAAAAGCTGCTGTTGTGTACTGTACATCATAGGAAACCTTGGCAGAGAACAGGAAGCCAGGCACTGGGTATGCAAAATACAGGCACCATGAAACTGAGATTAGGCTTCAAAAAGTTGATCGTCTAAAATTGGAGGCAGCTGAAAGAGTTGCAGCAACACTGAGGGCCCTGCGGCAGGAAGGAACAAAGGAGAGGAACAAGGAGGGGGAAGGGGAATTTGCCATAAGTTGATTATATGATGTTTTATATGGTGTTAATCGCCCACCATCACTGGTTACACTATCTTCATGCATAACTGACAAATGTTCCCCTCTGTGTGTTTCAGGTACCCCAGTCAACATGTGTTTTGTTCAGAGCAGAGCTTGTCTGACCCAGGTCAGTCAGCCGGGGACAGAAACTCTGTCGGCCACGAGCAGGAGCAGGAGCAGGAGCTGGACTCCACGCAACAAGAGGTCTGTAGAGAACAGCTGCAGTACGCTGTGGCTTACGGTTTATTATACCAGAGCTTTTTGACTACAGTTTCTTAATTTCTAGGAAATCCAACCCCTCTATATAGAAACTCTTTCCTAACTGTCATCACCGCTACGACTGACCTATGAATCTTATTTTCATCGTGATATGAACATGCAAGATAAACACATTGCGAAAGGTTGCCTGAAATGCCATGAGTAACTTTTATTTACAGGTGCCATGCCTTTACACAATCAGGGCTGTACGCTGGAACATGTATGTCACACAGGCTATGAAAAAAATGTCCGTGCAATGAATTAATTTGCCATAATAACAAGCGTGTGACAGTTTCATGAGCTGCGTGTGTGTTTTCTCTGAATGGAGGCCATGAGTTGCCACCCCTCCTTTATGATTTGGAATCATCCCATATTTGAGGATTAAATGGTTCGCTCCTTTTTGAGCCAATACAGGACGGGGTTTGTTCTGCATTTGTGAATGGTTCCTAAATGCAGCATCATTTCACCCGAATTCTATGAAGAGCCATCCCATGGCACCGTGATCGGGTAAAGCTCGCTGCAGGTTTGATCACAGATGAGACCAGCGAAAACACTTGGTGTGACAGTGACAGTGTTTCATGTGGCAGACAGTGGCCTGTCAGACGTATGGCAGCTTCAGGAGAGACACAGGACCTGTAAGGTTAATCAATAAAAATCAATCCAATCATAAACTCAAACACTGGATCTTAATGTAGTGGCATCTTGTTGTTATTGATACGTCTTAACATTGTGATTTTATTGTTGCCATTGTGTTTTGATAATGTGAAACTGCTTTGCTGTAGTTACAATGTATTTTAATGTCGTGAAATCTTGTTGTCGTTGATGATGCTGTTTTGTATTTTGTATTTTTATGTTCTCTGTTTCCTCCTACAGGACTACAGATGAAAATTAGCTTGTAGCTAACTCTGGTGCGGCTGAGAGCTGTGCACTGTCCCTGTCACCCTATCACAAGTCGTATCATTATTGCAATATTAAACAGTGTCATCTCACATGGCACATTTTGCTGAAATGGTGCAGCCTTGCCACCATTAATATAAATAGACTATTATGTGTGGTTCACAGTGCTGGTTCATCTTTTTGGCTGGCAGTGCAATGGTACACAGTATTATTAGCCTCACTGCTCACGATGAAATGTATGAGTTAGCAGAACACCAGAGAGTGGTGGTAGTGGGAGGTGGGTTATGCACTTAGCTGACCCAGTAACCCCTGGTGAAAAGGAGGAGGCAGGGAGATGGGGGAGGTGGGGCAGGCTGTGTGTGGTGGGAGGTCCAGGGTGTTACATCAGTCTTGATAACTCAGGAGATGATGAAGAATAGGACATGTCGACCACTGCAACTTATCTGTCTTACTGTATGGCTGATAATGTTGTTGTGTAACATTAATGTATGGCTGGAGTGAAAACTGTGTTCAGTATGTGAAGATTAGAGGTTACCTAGGGTGGTTACCTAGAAAGCAGCCCAGGTACACCCTGTCTGGAACATCGGGTTTTCTGTACAATAAGTAACAGAGATGGTGGCGATATAGGTTTAGGTCAGAGTTCAGAGAATAGTCAGCCTCCACAACTCTCAGTCTTTCTGTTCTTTCTGCCCCCCCCCCCCCATGGCTCAGCAATGTTGACGACTAATCCTTTTTAAGACCATGGCTGGATATTATGTACTGTTCCCCCCCAGAGTGGAGAGTTTGCCTCAGGTGGTCCAGATCAGGCATCCTCAGACCCTGATGAATGGCCCCTCAGAGTTGTGTGTGTATTTTCCTGCGTGATAATTTGGGGAAGTGCGTGTTGTTGTGGTATGCATGTGTCAGCAAAGAAGAAGGGAAATGATTGTTTGTGGTCCACCAGCAAACAGGCGTGCCAGCTCAGTTCAACAGGCCTGGCAGTCTGTCGTCGGCCTTATAACACACTCTTTGTCTGTTTCACAAAAGGCTCTTTCTAAACCTGAGATGCAAAGACCTTCTGCATCTGACATTTTCACACACAAAATGCATTTTGTTTAAATCAACACAATCCATTGATAAAGTCTTGCCAGCAGTTTGAATTGTGGTGCTGCTGTGGCACTTGACTGCTTCACTGTCAGCCACTGGAATGTCGGAGAGAGGAGCATGTGGTGAATACTGTGTTAAATCTGTTTGTTTTTTTTTCTCAGGTGGTGGAAGAATGGACGACACACACATCATACGATATGGGACTAGAGGCAGAGAGGGCAGCACTAGAGAAGCTGGCAACACACAGCAACACACACCAAGAACAGGTAACACCATATACCTGTCCTTTAAAATAATATGCTAATCAGTCAGATTTTATTAGTACTTTTGTAATGTTACACAGAGTGCTCTATGCTAGAATGATGCAGTGCTAACAACAAACCTCCATACACAACATACAAACACACACTACTCTGATTATGATAGAGGAAACACTGAAGCAAGGATAAAGAGTCCGTGATAAAGATAAAATGGTGATAAATAGTGGAGATGTGTTAAAGTGAGGGAGGTGGTCACAGTAGCTAAATGAAGACATCAGTGTAGTGAATGACTGAAAGAGAATCTGGGGCAACATGAGTCGAGGTCAATGTCTTTTCAAATTTAAAATATTCACTGCTTTATCCATCAGACTGCACAGTAATAAAGAACTCTTCTATCTACACAAAACATGTCGGGCTAGTCACTGTGGCTTTTCGTCTTTAAATCTTTCTTCTATTCTTGATTAGGGGAGTAAGACAAGTATTGATACACTGAAATACCCCAGTATTTCGTTTTGCAGTACTGTATCGATATTCAAAAGCACTGTATTGATTTTTATTAACAACATCCAACATTACATCCAAACATTCAGGGCGGTGGTTCAGTTTGTGTTGCATTTCAAACTCTGACTGCTAGTTGACAGCAGTCATTCAGCCACTGATTCCTCCGCTCCACTGGAACAATGCAACCTCGTGGGAATACAAGTCTGCATGCTCAAGCATTAGCTAACTTAGAACAGTCATTTAAATCCTAATATATCATCTTGCTTATAGTATCGCAATATATCGTATCGTTGCCCTTCTATTGTGATACGTATCGTATCACCAGATTCTTGCCAAACACAATCCTATTCTTGACATACTTTGTACAGTGTTAGCAGTGAATTCATAGCACATTTCAACATGAAATTAATAGCGAATAGGGAAAATATAATTTCCTTTTACACTGACCACACACTCTCACGCGGTGGTAAAAAGTTTTGTTGATGTATAACCTACAGCAGCTTCATTCAAAACCCATTTAGTTTTGTTGTGTCTTTTTCAGTGAGTGTTTTTGTGTTTCCTTCCTCCAGACTGTGAATCCTCAGGAGGCTGAGGTGGAGGAGACGAGGCCAGATCCAGAGCCGGAGTCTGATACTGTACCTGAAGCTCCTGAGCCACAACCCCAAGCGGACCCCCCCACTGATTTGGACCTGCAGACCGACACCCAGGACCACAAACAGGAACCCCCAGTGTCCTCCACTCCAGAACCAGTTCCAGCACAGAGCCAAGTCTCTGCAGATCCCCCAACCCAGGCAGAAATCCACAGTGACGCCCCCGCTGCGCATCCCAGTCCAGACTCACACCCACCCACATCCCCAGATGAAGCTGACAACACACCTACCTCACAGACTGTCGGCCAAGCCCACACAGGGTAAGATGAGATTCACTTCCTCAATACAGAGGCCTGTCCTCTGGCTTTACAAGTTGGCTATAACTACAGAACAGGCACATTGGTTAAATCAAATTCTAATCCAATAGAGTATCTGTTGTTGATGGTTAAAGCCAATTTCAACCCAATCCCGACATCATGTATACATCATTCATTTGTCAGACATCGCACATTTTCTTTGACGTTTTCGTTGGTTAACATTTGTTTCCTTCAGTTTTCTGTTTGGTTTCAATGGTTTTGTTGTCTCACTGTAAATGACTGGTTGCACACTGAGGGAAAAGCCCAAAGGAGAGTCGCTCTGTTATCCTGGACATTTCAATTTTTCATGGACCTGGAGGCCAAGAGCTTGGAAGTTACATGAACCTGATCATGAATGTGAGATTTTTTCTCTATGGACTTTGAACTGGAAGAAGAAACTCGCCTGTGTGGAAGTGAAGCTTTGACCCAGATTAGTTCAGAGGACAGAGCCCAACCCAGGACTACCTGTGGGTCCAACTCAGAGTGACCGTCAACATCAGGACATTTAAGATGTGTCACATCGACTGCCCACCTTTCCATCCCTTTTGTCCATCCATCTCTCTCTCGCTCTCCCTCCCTCTCTCTCTCCTGCATCGTGTCGTGTATCTCCTCCTCTTGTCCCCTTCCCTGCCCCTCTCCCACCCTCCTCTCTCTTCCCTCCCCAGTGTAAGGAGGTGTGGTAAACGCCATGTCCTTTCTTTCCCTCAGTGCAGTGTGGGTTGCCAGTGCAGGAGATGAACTCCCAGTAGACAGCTTTGTCTTTGCTGAGCACTCACAGTGCGGGGTCATTCCCCCCGAACTGGCAACCTGTGAAAACTCCCCTTTTGGCAGCCCTCTCCTCAGGTGAGTTTCCAACCCCCAGGAACCAATCAAAGCACAGAGACAGGTAATCCAGGTACAAGCTGCACCTCTCTGCTGTGCTCAACCGTCGACCGCTGGCCTTGCTCTCCACTTACTCATGCTTTTTTGACACTTCATTTCCTTTTTCCATCATTTTTCCTGCTCCCAACCAAGGACTGTCAATACTGTCGCATAAACTGAACGTTTTTTATTTGCATAATGTGTCCAAAATTACTGTGCACTTACTCATGTTCTTCACCTTTCTTTATCCTTATTCCTCCCCCTCTCCATCACCTCCCCACCCACCAACTCCTCCTCTCCTCTACCCCTACACCTCATTGGCCCCGTGTCTGTACTCTAGTGCGGACGAGGCTGGCGTAGAAGACCAGCAGTCAGGCCAGAGCCTTGGTTCTGGTCTGGAAGCAGAGGTACAGTCTGCGCCAGGCAATGTGGACCATGAGCATCAACCGCAACAGCGGCAGGAGCTGGAGGATGGGCTGTCTGCTATGAACCGGGAGGCCAACACCTCCCACCACCCCCAAGAACCGCAGGTCAGCAGCTTGTATTTCCCAAGTATTTCTCACATGTCAGTTTATATTTATTCAAGGGCCAGAGAACATTTCTAAATGAATTACAGTATCCAAAGAAGAGATAAGGAAATATTAAAATATACTAACTTCCTTCATAATGCAGCGTGATATGAAACAAAAAGAATTTGCAGGACTTTTTGAATGAGTCACACAGCAGTTTGGAGCAGATTGTTTGTGTGTTTGTTGAATGGTGGCAGGAGGCAGGCTGCAGGTATCATGATGGAAGATGTCGCAGCTGGACATAAACACAGTCAAAGGGGGAAAATCATTGTCATCGCCTTCCTGGGCAATCAATGTTTTTATTGAACATGGCACAGTGAGCATTTGTGGTCCTGGTGATGTGGCTGTAGAAGACTTTACGTCAGTGGGACAAAAGTATGAATTGATCGTGTGTCGTTTTTTTCCCCAACCAAAAAGTGCATATGCTCAGCACTGCTGCTGGATCGCCATGACAGTTATAAATATTCAATGTGTGAGCAGCTGTTCCAGCAAAAGGGCAGCAACTGAATGTTTCAAGTAGCAAAAGCTGAGTCAACCTGCCCTCAGTTTGCTTTTTTTTTTTTTTTACACCATGGATGAAGGTTAATTAAAACAGTGGACTCTACCTGTATCCACTTTGCCTCTGTGCATCATTTAACTGTTTTGGGTGAAGATCTGGTGACTAATCTGCAGTGACCATGTTTACATAAGAGGCGTCTGAGTTTGAGGGTTTTTAGGCTCAGACGCTCTTGTGAGGTCCAATAGGGCGCTTACATAATACATCAAAAAATAATTCACAGCTCAGTGCTTCTCAATGCTGTGGTGGCCAGGGGGGCTAGCTGGCTACTGTGCACTGTGGAGTGGAGCCTCCTCACTGCTCCTCAGTGGACGTAGTGATTCGCTCAGGGGTTCACAGAACTCATCCAAACAAGCTTTTAGTCACATTTAGGAAATAGAGTGGAAACAGCTCACAGTGCTCACAGTGACAGAGGGAGGACACAGTCATCCCTGTACAAATGTTGTTTAAATAATCCACTCATTAAACACGTCGTTTGCACAGTCTTCACTGTGGTTTCTATCTCTTATCACACTAATTGTATTTGTATGTGGTTTTTGGAGTCCGAGTGTGTAACCATGGTCTCACACACACACACACACACACACACAATTCACTGTGTGTGTGTTTTTGTCTGCACATGTTTACTGTGCACACTCGCACGCCATGTGATATCTTTGCTGCTGTAGCTCAGTGAGCTATTTAGCCTCCAGCTCCTGCTCTGCTCATGTTTTGGGACTTTAACAGTGAGTAACTATCATCCCCTCTCACAGCAGCAGCAGGCATGTCATGTTTTCACTCCGATCGTTCAGACCAGGCTCAGATTCAGATTCCTTTATTAGTGGCAGACGGGTAATTCATTTCTACAGTCAACCCATTCATAATAAGCAGAAGAAAAAGAAATAAAAACAATAAATACAGCCGCTGACATCCACAGTCAGTCATCTTAACAGCATCGATACAACAGAAACAGCATCAGAGCAGTTTCTGTTACTTCATCTTTAAACCAGTAAATAATGAAGTTACCATTCATGTCATAATACATAACACAAACATCCACTTATTGTGAACCAATACATCCAGACAAATGTGATCATTTGAAAGTCATTTGAAAAAAGACGAACTGAAACAGAATAAAAATGCTCCATATGAACATGTCAGTCAGAATAAACAACCTTAAACTGATCAATAGTTCAAATCTCACCATAAATGCATAAAAAAAAAAAAAAAAAAAAAAACTGTCCCAAAATACTGAAAGTATTGAGCGTAATTCCTTTCTGGCTGCGTGCTCTCTGCACATGTCCTTGATCTTGATGTAAATGTGTCAGGACATGCATCTCTCCTCACATGACTTATTCATCACTTTTGCGCATGTCGCACAGCTTTTCTGTGGAAACAGTGCGGCACATGGTAACACCGGAGCGCATTCAACACTTCCCATGAAAACAGTTTATTCCAAATGTTCAGTCAGAATGAAAAACAAATTTGTGTAGCTTCAGCTATTATCAATTGATGGGCAAATATCAATTTCAGAAAAGTTAGATGAAGATGATAGATTAAAGATGGTAATACAAGCTTTGATTTAATCATGCTTAATTAGGGAAATGGTGAGAAGTGTGTAATATACTGCTGAAGGGATCTGAAATCATGTGAATCATACTCTTATACTTCCTTATTATTACTGTGTAAACTGTGTTACATTGTCCTGATGTCTTAAATGTAGAAACCATGGAGGTAGATTTTCTCTGTGCCTTGTATGTCAGATAATGGACACACTACTGGACAGTAGGTTTGCTGTTGTAGAGTATGTGACACAGCTGTCTGTGTTTCAGGCAGGAGAGACTGATCCCTCAGTGCCCACGGAAGAAGACATCCCCACCTTTGACGAGTGGAAGAAACAAGTCATGGAGGTGGAGAAGGAGAAGAGTAAGTGCACACATTCATTATTGAATGTGCACACAGGGAAAGAGAGTGCAGTGTCCCATTAAGTCCAAGACTGCTCCAAGTTTTTTGGTCTCACAAAGCTCATAGTCAGAGAGAACTGGATGATGTTGATTTGACTTGATGACACAGGCTCAGGCTGCAGCACAGCCTCTGAAGGTGAAGGCGACATCACACGACGGCCTTAATCTGCATGTCACTGTGTTGCTTCTTGGTGCTTCATGCTGCAGTTTTCTGAGCACTGTGTACCTCTACATGTCTATTTTGCTTCCTTCCTCATGTTCTATTCCTGTCCCCCCCCCCCCCCCTCTCTCTCTCTTTCTCTTTCTCTTTCTCCATCTCCCTCTTTTGTCTGTCCCTCTCCCTGTGCATGTCATGTGTAGTGGCCAACGGAGCGTGTGTTTATGTGTGTTGCATAACCCCGTCTACTTGTTCCTCTCAGGCAATGCTCTTTTGCAACTAATGTGCTGGTCCCTCTGTCCAGGTCAGTCTCTCCATACCTCAGCCAGTGGCAGCCCCCATCCTGTGAAGAAGGTCCAAAAAAACTTCAAGAACAACTACGCATCTGTGGAGTGTGGTGCCAAGATACTCTCTGCCAACAGCGAGGCCAAGGTTAAACACACATCGCCCCTGTCCCCTGTCATCTGCACACAAGCACATGCACTCACACAGCCAGGAATACAGATGTCATGATGTCATGTTGTGTCAGCAAATGCATGAAACCCACTTCACAATGTCTTTTACATGGAAGTGAAGCGTTTCATTTATTTACCAGTCTTATATAAGAAAGTGAATAAAGTGTGATGATGATTGTGGGTCCTAATTCACGCTCTCTCTCACTTGTCCATCTCTTATTTAGAGCACTTCAGCTATTCTCATGGAAAACATGGACCTTTACATGCTGAACCCTTGCAGCAACAAAATCTGGTGAGTGCAGTGACACACATTACAGGAGTACATTTTGTATTTGGCATACTCAGAGTTTATCTTTTAATGGCCTTTCTGTATCACCTTCTCTCTAGGTTTGTGATAGAGCTCTGTGAACCCATTCAAGTCAAGCAGCTGGACATCGCTAACTTTGAGCTCTTCTCATCTACACCAAAAGACTTTCTAGTTTCCATCAGTGACAGGTTTGTTTTTAACCTTAATCTAATCCTCATAAACCAACAGTACATTGCAAACAAAACTGGAGCATGTTCTCACAGGTGCTGAGGCAGGTTTGGGGCAAGAAAAAAAAAAAAAGCCTCATCTGGCACTTAAATGTCACAGTATGCTAATTAGTTGCAGTCTCAGATCGCTGTCATCTGCAGCTGATTAACAGTTAATTCGAGGGGGAGAATGAGATTATCACATGTCAGCCTGACTCATTGTTAGCGTGAACAGAAAACTGTGGTTATGGTATTGGCCTGAGTCATAGCTGTGGTCTGGGGAGACAAATAATCTAAAATACATAAAAGTCATTCATTCTTTTTTTTTTCTTTTGTTTTTCTTTATTTGGATGAGCATTGGATGAGCAGCCAACGTTTTACAGTAGATGGATAGATAGATAGCTATTTACTTTTGCACATGGAAAGTTTTCACTTAAATACAAAAAATGAAAATGAAAACCTTCCTATTAGATATATTTTGTATAGTATTTATTTCAGGGTGGGTGGCTACTATATCTCTCTCACACATCTAAATGATTGACTCCAAATACATTATTCAAATGTTTATTCTCCTTCCAATAAGGCTCTCTATCCTGGCACTTTAGAGAATATACATCCATTGAGCCTGACCAATACTTCTCCAGCTCTCCTCCACATTATTGATATTGACCTCCTCCTTTCACTTCTCTGTCCAAGTTTCTTTCTGGATATGAAGATGGGGTTGACAAATCTTACTGACTTATCCTCCATCATCAGCTCTGGCTCTGTGCACTCAGAACTGCTGCTGTCCGTGTTTTAGGGATTTCACCCACAGGATTTAATTCCAGCGTCATTAAGTCCTCCATCTGGCATGGCAGGACAGACTTCTAGTCAGAGTGAGGCATTCATGCCCAGACCTTTAAAAACGTGCCAGATTTGTTTTTTAAGTATGGGGTGGCCCTCGGAAACACACGTCTTACTCTTCATTTGCTGTGTTTTGCAGATACCCGACCAACAAGTGGGTAAAGCTGGGAACTTTCCATGCCCGTGATGAGCGCATCGTCCAGAGCTTCCCACTGGATGAACAGCTTTATGCTAAATATGTGAAGGTACTGCCTCTTTCCTCTTACTGCTAGAACAGTACATTTATGGCTCAAGGAGAGGAATGAGAAACAACTAAGTAATTCATCCTCAGTGTTACAAAACAGCCAAGAAGACAAACACACATAGATACATTCATACACTGTATTTTAGACCCAAGAGACCTTCTCATGACTTCATGGTGAATTAGCCAAGCTGTCAGTGCTGCCTGTAGCCCCCTCCCTGGACTGGATGAGGAAATATGAATGACTGTCAGGGTGTGAGTTCATGACAGAGTTTCTTCTCCAGAAACTAAAGGGCAGGCAGATACATACAGTTAGTGTACACTGCATCAGGGCGTCATGAGTGATTGGGCTGAGTTCTGCCTTAGTTTGGGCCACAGAAGATAAAAGGACGAAAGTGTATGATCTTAAAGGATGGTAGACGTTTCTCCTCTGCTCTGAAAGTTTTAAAGTGTTAGTTTTTATCAGTCTGTTTAATCTAATCTAATCTTGATTACAGGACCATAAATGGTCACTTCACTGGGCACTTGGCTCAAAATAGTTCTCTCTGTTAATCTCTCAATTATTCCTAAATTGACTTGCAAACCAAATATTCAGATTTCTCTCATTATTCACCTTTTCGTTCATGATCCTCACACATTGGCCTGCCTCCTGTAATGACAGATTCTTTGAGTTACCCCTTCCGCAATTCACCAGTGTTAAAAGAAAAACAGCAAATTTACTGGTTGCACATGCGCAAGTAGGTGAAAAATTTACTTACATTGTGTTAAATTTTAGGGGCAAAATGCCCCCATTAAGGGGCAGTCTGGAGCCCTGCCGATGTGTGCACAGAAGTACAAGTCAGTTTGGTATATGAATAACATGAGTGGGCAGAATGGACAAATAATAACTACATCTAAACAAATGCACTTGTGTTGCACTTTGTGTCTGTGTGTGTTAGATAGAACCCTCTGTAGAGTTCACAGTCACTTCACACACACTCTTAACACTTTAGTTTTCACTCTTTGTTAGCTGTTGCTCAGTGTTGTTCACTCTTTATTCAGCCTCATTAAGCGTGTTCTCTGTTCTGACTGACAAATGTATTAGAATACACAAATGTGTTGGGAGTTTAGTCTTCATTGGTTTCAGTTATTGTCGAACCAGTTCATGGCTTTTCATTGCACCAGATGTCTTTTGTCCACAGGACAATATGAGACTGCGTTCATTTGAACAAGTGCTGATGTGATGTAATGGAGACGCTCTGTGTGTTTTCCTGGGTTGTCTCTCTGCTCACATGTCCACTGGTTCTGCTCAGATCTCAGATGATTATTCTTTTGATGTGGGGACTGTGGGTGCTGTGTGGGTGCTCACTGTGATTCATGTCCTCGATTATGAAATAGGTTTTTATTACATAAACTGATTTTGTGTGAAAGTTTGAGGAGTATCTGCATCACTCTGATCCAACCAGTTCAAACTTGTCATGTTCTGATGTCTCAATCCGTCCTCAGTCAGTCTGCCTGTGTCTCTGTCAATCTGTCTCTCTGTGTTGCTTTTGCTCCTTCCTATCTGCGCATTAGAGAACATCTCTTGTATTTTGCCTGTAACAGAACAATGACCTTGAACATATGAGCAGTGCGTTTGTTGTGTGAGTGTCGAACTGTAACCAGATCCTTGACTTGCTTGTAGCTTGAATCAGTCTTCACTGATTTCTTTCTCTTGTTTTATTTCTCTCCTCCTGTCCTTCTCCTGTCTTCCTCTCGCATCAGATGTTCATCAAGTACATAAAGGTTAGCACTCTTCTCTCTCTGTCAGAGGTCATGATGTGCTTTGAAACATGCTGGTGTATATGGTGGTACCCTGTAATAGGTGAACTTTGGCAGTGCACCTTTTAATGCATGTGACAGATGTTAAACAAGTAGAGCATGCATGCACACCATTTTGTCAATGCTTGGTAATTTTAGTCTTAATCTTCATGTGTTTGGTGCATTGTGGGTGTATGCAGTGAGATTGGCTCTACTGTGACATTGCGGATGATGTTTTTTTAGTCTCAGACTTTGTCTGTTTTCCCCACAGGTTGAGCTTCTCTCGCACTTTGGATCAGAACATTTCTGTCCTCTCAGTCTCATCAGGTAAGACACAAAGTGGCTCTCCACAATCCAGTTTCTCTGAGTAGGCCTGTGTTCATGATTTTTTGGGCTGAGGCAAAGCTGGAATCATACAATACATGATATAAATAAGAAATAAAAGTATTGATCATGCACTCTCAAACATGTTCTCTGTGGATATTGACTCCATTGAGATTATGTTAAATTACTGACTTTTATTTTGGAGGAAAAAGCAGCACTGCAGGATAATACTACATCCCAGCACACAGTTTAAAGAATGTGCACCAAATAAGAACTTCAGTGTTTTATTTCTATACTGCATTGTATTAGTAACTAGAACTGCAGCACTAGGGTCACTATTAGATCACTCATATTCTCTTCTCTCTCCCCCTGTTCTTCTCTCAGTGGCTGTTGGCACCCCGTGCTTAGATAGATTATTGTGTTTTATCTTTTTACACATGGATTTGCTCCAAAGTTCATGTTTCTCTGATGGAGACTGGAAGCCTTAGTCCAAGCAGCAGGCAGATTAACTGAATTGAGTAGAAATGCTTTGTTATGTTTGCAGTGAAAGCACAGTGTGGGGCTTATTGTGCCGAGTGTGAGTTACAGACTAATTGTTCCTCTTTCACACCAGCTCACGTGTACCTGCATGCCTGCCCCACAGTGTCAGGGTCAACGGGGTCTTGTGTCGCTGGGAGTTTGAGGGGCTGTAAAATCCTCCCCCACTTTTTTACTAGACGGTCCAATGTGATTTGTCACCACATCTTCAGAGAGAGGAATCTGAAAAACTTCAACTGGCCTCTGTAGGAGGCTGTATCTTATTTAATATGGAGACAAAGTACTGATTTAATCCAGCTATTTACATATTGAGACACTATTAAAAAGAATTACATGCATGTATACATGACTGAGATATCTGTTTTCATTTTTCCTCTTAAAATCTAATCTGACCACATTTTAAACAGCTTTAGTTCCTCAGAAAAAATAACATATCTTCTTGGTGTTTAATAACAACTCCGAACATTTACTGTAGGAAGCTTGTGTAACAGTGTGTGTGTATGTTTTGTGTAGGGTGTTTGGTACCAGCATGGTGGAGGAGTATGAGGAGATTGCAGACTCCCAGTACCCTTCAGAAAGACTGGAGTACTTGGATGAAGACTATGGTGAGTTAGTGACAGGCTGTCTTACTTTACTTTTTTTAAGTGTATAAGCTGCCTCACCTGTCACAGTACATGTGCTGCAAGTCCCTGGACCAACAAAGGAGCTTTACGAGTCGTCCAACTCACTGACCAAGTATCTGCAACTGGAGTTAACGATTAATGTCAGCTTTCCTTTTGCAGCAGAGTTTCCACCATCCACTATGGGAATGTTAATGTGACTTTTATTGTGAAATTCAATGGAAGAATAGATTTATTTAATGTTAAAGGGGATCTTAATATGGTTGTGTGAAATTTAAGCATTTTATATTTGTCTCTGTCCTCAGACTATCCTCCAGGTTACCAGCCATCAGAGGACAAGGCCTCGAAAAACCTGCTTGGTTCAGCAACTAGTATGTACACACACACACACACACACACACACACAATATGTATGTGGTTTTATAAAGAAAGACAAATTAGCTAAGAGAATTTTTTAAGATTAACTGTCCTACTACTGAAGAACAAATGGAGGATACTTGATGGCTGTGAGGGGGCAGGTTTGGCAACATTGTTAAGGACTTTTACTTTGAAAAGCAGAAGCAGTGGACATTTGGTCATCCTGCAGCAGTGTGTGGTAAAAGTGTTAACGTTAGAAAATTCATTTCTTTCAAAATCTTCAATAAATAATAAATCTTCACTAAAGCTGGTAGATCTGATGCAGCGTGTGAACAAAGAATTAAGAAGAAGTAAGGTCCATGGTGTAAGTTTGAGCTCTACAGTCACAGTTACAGAGCCAAGGAGACACTGGAGCCCTCTCAGGCTCAGTCACGTTTAGATCCAATCCTAGAGAGGCAGTGTTGAATGTTTCCTCAGGATCACAACCCACTGGCCTCAACACATTCACATAGACAGAACATTTGTGCGCACACACACACACACACACACACACACACTGGTGCCCCTCTGTCTCCTGAATTAGTAACACACACACACACACACACTCTGTACATACGGGTGCTCAAACCATAAAACCTTGAAAAACAGCAGAACACTACATTTTTTAAAGGGGAGAGCTGAACTAGAGAAACTGACTGTGGACTGAAGAAAAGTTAGAAAATAAAGTTAATGAAAGGAAAAGTAGCAGAAGTAATGCTGAAGCAGTTGAGGAATGCAGCGTCAGAGAGGAGAGGAAGAAAAAACAAATGTCAAAGCCTGTGGCCTCAAGCAGGGTTTAAAAAAAACAGAAACCTTGTGTCATTGAAATAACTGCAGTGTGTGTGTGTGTGTTCTTTTCTTTTAGATGCTATCCTCAACATGGTAAACAACATCGCTGCTAATGTGCTGGGTGGCAAACCGGAGCTGGAGGGTGGAGAAGAAACAGGAGGTACTCTTCCTTGAAACACTGGTTATTCTAGTTCTTTGTTTACCGTCCTGCTTTACCTTAATATTGTTCCTGTAAATGTTCACCTGATTCCTGTCTTTTTGTTTTAATGTCCAAACATTACAGTTTATAGTTGCTGACTCATTAGCATCGTTCTGAAAAAAGCCTAATTTTACGTAGTATCAAGGAGAGGCTAACATTGTTTTTTACTTTTATACCAAATTTAATCATTTGTGTAAATGTATATCTGTCCCCATTTAACACATCAACCTTGATCATCTTTCCTCCTTCCACTTAGATGCTGATATATGTACATTACTAATAGATTTGTACTCATATTGATAGCAATATTAAAAAAAATGCCTCTAATACTGCCTGACATACTGGATCAGGTCAGGTATCTGTGATTACACAAGTCCAAAACCAGTAATTAAGTAGTTCACACAGACAGAAATGAGCTTGTCTTAAAAGTAAAATCAAAATGTACAGTAAGCAAGGCCTTTATTTGGAGGAGTGACACGAGTGTCAGTGCAGCTAAAGTAGGAAGTGTTATGTAATCTCATTTGTTTTTGACTGAGAGCCACATTAGACAATAAAATGTTGTTCTTGTTGTTCTGATCTGTTTAAGGTAAACAAAAGGTTTAACAATGACAGCAACTACATTATATAATACTATACAGCAGTAAGGTTAATGTTGTAATGCACTGACACTGGTCTGTCAGTATGAAAGTCTGGTATCGTAGTTCTAAATAATCAACAGTTGTTTGCTGGAGAAGTAGCTACATGCTGGTTATTATCTAAACCAGACACGGGCAAATCAAGGCCCATGGGCCATATATGGGCCTATTGGGTTTTTAATCCAGCCCATCAAATATGGGTACTGTACAAATTAGAGCAAAGACCTTAAACTTTGATACACTGACAAAAAACTGTGACCAACAACAATCCAATGAAACTGTTGTAATGTGAATGTAATGTCTTTAACTTTGAGGTCATGGCTTTTACATGTCATTTACATCAGTTCACACTGACTCTCTCCATCCATCTGATACTGGCCCGGCCGTCAAATTTTAAAACTCGTTGTGGCCCCTGAGATAAAAACTTTGCCCACCCCTGCTCTAAACCATTTAAATAATCCTACTCTTCTTCTCTGGGTGAAATGTTGCCACAGTACTGACACAGCCTCTACATATTCTCCTTTATGAGGCAAATACCATGATGATGCCATTTATTTGCTTTTATTATGATTGAGCAGCTACACCTTAGCAAAACATTAAGTAGAACTGGTTGTTGCGTGTGGATCAACATGACTCCTGATGGCATTTTTCCTTCTTTTTCCTCTCTTCGTACTCTATGCTCGTACTCACTCCACTCTCCTCTGGTCTCCAACCACAGGCCTGCCCACATTGTTCACATTATCTGCCTCTAAAAACTGGGTCACTCTATTTCCTTCTCTAAATGTGAGCATATGCATAGCCTGGACGTTCATGTGTATACGTGCAGGGAGAGCCAGATGTTTATTGGCTGTTGGCAGGAGGTCTGTAGCAGCAGAACTTTCTTTTACTTGTTGGGAGAGAGCTGATATGAATTAGGAGTGTGACGCCAATCCTGCTCCTCGCCCTGCTTACCACACTGAGTTTCAACAAAATGACTCCACTCAGCTTTTCCTCAGTGGTGTCGAGTTACAGCAAAATGTGTGATGGGTTCATGCCTCTCTTGAAACACTGAAACACTTAATTGTTATGATGAACTGCTGCCTGTAAGTGTGCTATCTTTAAAAGGGAATCAGATCCAGTTATTGTATAGAAACTCTACAAAATGTCTCTTGTACTGCCAGGTGCCTGAAAATGGGAAGTAGATCTGTAACTGCAGAGTAAAGGAGACTGTGAAGAGCAGGGTACTCGGTTCTAACTGGACTAGACTGGTTCCCTGTTTTTCTAACTTTCCCAAACATGGGTTTGGCAGCCACACTGTGCAGGGGAGAGGGGTCTCTGCTCTGCACCGTGCCTCGTAGGACTGTGGAGAAATGTGCCACTGCCAACATGGGTGTGTGCAGTGGTAATAACAGTGAAGTGTAATCACTTGTTTTTTGTTTTTTGTCCAAATGTCAGGTAACACGACAGCAGAGGGGAGTGAGAAGAGCATAGAGAGCACAGAAGTTAAAGCCAAACCTGCTGAAACACTTCACCACTCTGCAGAGTAAGATCACATGCGGTGTTTTATATGTTGAGTCGAGCAGAATTTAAATGAGTCTGTACTTTTTTTTCTACAACCTTCTGTTAATGCTTCTGACTTTGGCTCCATGTCTTCCCGTCAGACCTGATTCTACAGAATCAGAACACACTGTTCTCCAGAAGGACTCGAACGTCTCTGGTGACTCATCAACACCTCCACCATCCTCCTTGACCATCTCCCAGGAGGACAGACAAATCGTCACTTTGGTGGAGGAGGAGGAGGACGAAGAGCCCAAACAGTCTACTGTCACCCTGATGGAGGAGGAGGTGGAGGAGGAGGAAGAGAAGAGAGACGAGGAAACGAGGAGGGAGGCAGACAGGAACCAGTGGGAGAACCAGACATACTGTCCCTTCTCCTCCTTCTCCTCCCTGTCTCTGTCCTGCATGGCCACACTGCCGGAGCTGCTCCACCGATGGTGCTCCGCCCGGCTCGCAAAGGAGAGACTTCGCAGCCTCCGACGGAGGCAGATGAGCACTCAAACACAGACTCCCCCAGATGCACACACCCCTGTCCTCACACACACACCACCACAGGTCCCTGTCCCTGCACCCACACCCCCACAGGAAGCCCTTCCCCTCACAGACAGAGCTCCAGAGCCCGAGGTGTCCGTCAAGGGCCAAAACGAGGGCAAACCTCTGGGTGACGTTCACATCGCTCACACACATCTCAACACTCACATACCTGCTGCACACACTCCGGAGCTCAACATCCTCCTAGAGCCCAGCAGGACCTCCACCATCCCTCCCCACAGCTTCACAGACACCCACAGTTCCCTGATGCGGCCCACACCCACCCACGAGGAAAGGCTGCTGCCACCCATCAAAGACGCAGCCCTGGACCCAGTCCCCACTCCACCCCTTCAAGCAGTCTCCATCCCAGAAACGCACCAGGCCAGCAGTGCCACCCCCACCCTCACCGTCAGCTCTCCCTCACAGCTCTTGTCCTCTGAGACGGCCTCTCCTGCTGCTGCTGTTCCTCCTGTCAAAGAGCAGCCTGTTCAGCCGCTTCCTACTGCGACGAGGCCTGAAGACTTTATTCCCCCTCCCACTGAACTGCCAGCAGCTGTCCCACCCACTGACACTCACACAGACACTGTGAAGTCAGGCGCAGACAGTGGGGACTCACAAAAGCGCAATGTCCCGGCCTCTCAGACTCACGGAGAGCAGGCAGATTCTCTCCCTGTGACCGGAGAGTCCCATCGGGTGGAGGAAGCAGTGGACGAGGAACTACTGAGCACTAATGGGAATGGTAACATCCATCGGACAGCCACAGACTTCTATGCAGAGCTGCAGAACGGTGGCGATTATAACAGTGGGGCGGCAAATGGGAATGGTGTTGTACTGAATGGGGGAGCAGTGCACGGTTCCAGCCAGAAGGAAAGCGTCTTCATGAGGCTGAACAACAGGATCAAAGCTCTGGAGATGAACATGAGTCTGTCCAGCAGATACCTGGAGGAGCTCAGCCAGAGGTGACATAGTCACTGTGTTAAGATGCACAAAATTTAAATACTGAAAAAAAAGTTTTTTTTCTTCATTCCAGGCAGACATTATGATGTTTGTTTAAACCCAAAAATCCAATAACATTCACATCTTTCAAGTCTCTCAGTGGCTCACTCTGTAGCACATGTACCATCAGGGCTTTGTCCTCATCGCAGCGGCCCAACACATGGCCCTTAGCTGCATGTCATCTGAACTTATCTGATTGGCTCTCCGAATATACTGTTTGACCTCAGTCTAGATAATAATATTGTCATATTTGGAAAAATAGTGGAATATTTAACATATAGTAAGTATATATATTACGTGTAGTGGAACATATATGTAAGTAATAAGTATACTTCATAGAACAACTGCATGTTAAGGCCAGTATTGCTCAGCAGACCTGTATGAGGGTATAATTATAAATGTTTCCACTGTGGAAAAGTTTCTTACAGTTTTCGCATTTGTCTTGTTCAGGTACCGTAAACAAATGGAAGAGATGCAGAGAGCGTTCAACAAGACCATCATCAAACTGCAGAACACCTCCCGTATCGCTGAGGAGCAGGTGAGTCTGCACTAACTCAGTCAGAGCAGAGAGTTTGACCCATGGGCGGTGGAAGCCTGTGAGTGTTTGACAGTATTGACTGACAACTAAGATAAGATAAGACATACTTTGTTGATCCCAGGCTGGGAAATGACTATGTTACAGTAACACACAGTACAAATAGACAAATTAGTGAAAGAATGAAATGCTGAGTAACTCTGTTGATACTTTTAGGACCAGAAGCAGACCGACTCCATCCAGGTCCTGCAGAACCAGCTGGAGAACGTCACTAAACTGATGTTAAATCTAACGGCAGCGGTGGGCCAGCTTCAGAGAGAGGTGACACATGACATACGACTCACACTACAGTTTTACACAGTGTTACACACATTTTTAGGTTTGATGGGCAACCAAGAAAATAATTTGTGCACAATGTTCAGTTTATATTTTATATTTATACTTGTTCTTTTTCTGGTTACTTTTTCACGTTTGAGCCTCATGCCACAGCTGGACAGCTGTGCAGCTGGATAGAGAAATATGGAAAGAACATGGACTAAGTGGCTCATATTTAGTTTTGACGCACCTGCTGTAAACTGTTGATTAGGATATGAGACAACATAGGAGATCATGAGCAGTAGCGGAGTTTCTGTAGACACACAGACATCACTGGGCTGTGCACACAAAGAAGTTCACACAACTCAAGTCAACATTTAATCCATTTGATTTCAGCAACGCCAAGCAAACATGATTTTCAGTAATCCCAAATATTTATATTGGTCATTCCCAGAATGAGCTGTTTTCAGCGAACAGTTTCAGGTGCAGTGTAGTGACCGACTTTAAAGGAACACACCTCACTGATCTTCACAGAGAGTGAGAGGCTAGCTTGGCTGAGAAATCCTGAGCTTCCGTCCAAAGGATTAAACACACAGCTTCATGAAAAATGAATGCATTTGGTGTACACTGAGCAGAGCAGCTGCCAACATCTGGGAGGGAGTTTCAATTAAATTTACAACCAGAAGCCAAGAATGGAGCATGTTATTTCAAGAGTGTGGACACTCTACCACAAACAAGTTTGTTTTTCAGATCTTTTGCAGACTCCTAGCAGTAAATTTGGGGTGCAGGCATCATCCTGCATCACATGCTCCACAGTCTGAAACTGAGCACTTTTAATGTGGAGCTTGGTGATTGGATCTTTGCAGCAGGATCACACAAAAAGCAAAACACACAATCTATTATTGAAAATGAGGCTCTGAGTCAGTGTATGTACTTGTCTCGGCTTTTCATGTTGCCTGTTGATGTGTGTGCAGGTGTCTGATCGTCAGAGCTACCTGGTGGTCTCTCTGGTCCTCTGTCTGTCTCTGGGCCTCCTGCTGTGCCTGCAGTGCTGCCGCAGTTCCTCCCCCACCCCCAGCACCACTGTCGCTGCCCTCCCTAAGAGCAACCACTACCCTAGCCCCAAAAGGTCTGTCTCTCTCACACACACACACACACACACACACACACACACACACACCATAAATTTGTGTACGTGAGGATTTTGGTTGATTATTCAACCATCTGTTGCTGATCCTGCTGGGCCTTTTAATGATTCTACTTCCTGTCGTCAGCCTCTACCTGCAGGAAGCTAATGTTACCCCTTCATAAACACCAATAACACTTTTTTCCTCATCAGATGCTTCTCCTCTTATGATGACATGAGCCTAAAGCGGAGGGTTACCTGCCCACTGGTTCGCTCCAAATCGTTCCACCTGTCCTCTACAGAAGGTAAGAGCCCGCCCCCTCTGTGAACACACACAGGACGCTCCTCCAGGTCTCTGTAATATCCTCTATTGTGTTTCTCCCTCTGCCATTACCATTAAAACATGAGCAGCTTTAAGATCTGACACCACAGCCATAGCTCACCACGAAGCTGATCTTATCACCACCGTAGACCCTCTGGGGCCCAGCTGTGTCACACCGCTGCAGCTCTTACCGCATAGCTGTCCGCATCCAAGCACTGCCCACTCTCCCCCTCATTTATCTTTTTTCTTTCTACCTCCACCGTTTCCCTCTCGCACATGTTGCCATGCTTAGTGGCTGATATCCCTCGGTGTTGCTGGTGCCTTGAGCGACACAACACAACCCCACAGGGAGGGACTAATGCAGGCAATAAAAGAAGAAAGTCTTTGAGACATGAAACCTAAAACTCCCTCTGCTGTTCATTATCCCTCAGCTGTGTATGAGTGTGTGTCAGAGACAGAGAGAGAGGGAGAAAGAGTGTGTGTGTGAGTGAGTTTACCCTTGAGGCTGAGAGGCTGTCATTGCCAGCTTTTGCCCACATGCAGGCTTAAGGAGTATAAGAATAGAGCACGTTGCTTTGCTGGCTCATGGTAGACATTTGCAAGTAGTAATTGATAATAAAATAACACTGATGTTTCTCTAGTTCTCTTTCTAGTACAATGGTTTGTGCTGTTCTCTGTGCAGACACTAGACCATGATTCATTTCTATAAAAACTACTTGCAAGGTCACTTCATGCTTGTTACATGTATGTATTCCTGTTTGCCATTCCATCATTAACCACGCCCCTCTCTCCCCTCCCCAGTAGGTCCAGATGACTTGTACATTGTAGAACCTCTAAGGTTTTCTCCAGAGAAAAAGGTACAGTGTCTGTTCCGACTGCTGCTGTTGGCTGTGACAGCCGCCTTTACTTTCAGTGCTGTGTTGTTGTTGTTTTTTTCTAGTGTCAGTCAGTCTGTTCCATAAAGTGCTTTGAGGAGCTGAGGAGTGTTGAGTCCACTCCACCCGTTATGTCTGTTAACCACTTGTTTGCTGACACGTTGTCTGTACTAATATCACAGCACAGCCCTGGGGTCAGCCGTAAATACTTTGTCTAGCTCAGTAGTTGTAGTGATATTTGTTTCTTTTCCTATAATCCTTATCCCTATCAGACTTTCCCACCATTCACTGATCTGTTTGTGTGACCTCAGTGTTGAGCACAAAAAGTGGTTAATGTGTCTTCGCTTTATTTACATGCTTAGTTAATTACTTTCTATTTCTCTGTCCCCCCCCATAGAAAAAACGCTGCAAGACAAAGTCATTGGACAAGGTTGAGACCCTGAAGGCGTCTGACCCCCTCGCTTCGCTCACAAACGGCGGCGTCAAGTGCAACGGGTTCCACCCATGCCTCCCTGCACCACCCCCTGCCCTAGCTCCTCCCCCTCCTCCTCTTCCGCTCCCTGCTCCCCCACCGCCGCCGCTGCCGCTGCCCAACCCTCCCTCTGCGGAGGAGGAGCCGTCGCTGCCCGCCTGCACCTCTAAGGAGCTCCCCTCAGAGACCAGTAGCTGCAGCTCATCAACTCACTCCGAGGAGTCCTACACGAGCCGCCTCCCCCCGCCCTCCCCCACCTTCCCCTCCACAGGCCTGTGCAACGGCCACAGCCTGAGCTTCCCCCTCCAGCAGCCTCCCACCAAGTCCCGTCAGGAGAAACGCTCCATGAAGAGACGGAAGTCACGGCAGACGGAGCTGCAGTTCCCGCACATGCCAGGGGGGAGCGTTGCTTCTCTCCCCAGCCTGCAGCAGCTTATGAAGGGAAACAAGGAGATCAGCGTCGGGACCATCAGGGTGACAGCCGTCACCGGACATGTCTGAAAACACTCTTACACAACTTACACACACACACACACAGAAAGTAAATGGTAGCAGACTTGTGAGGAGATGAGGTCGTACTGCAACCCAAAGAACCACATTTCCCATGAGCACCCAGGCGCACCGTGGAACTGCAGTGGCAATGGCAGCAGTAGCTCGACATTATCCAGTCCTTCTCCACTCCTGTCAAAGAGCTGTTTACGGTTACGTGCCTTTATATCTGTTCTAGACCTTTTAATGCTAAATACCTTTGTGGTGTGGGCAGAGAGAGAGACACTGTGGTGGGGAGTGAAACATTAACACAAGTCAAGTCCATTCAAGTGTGTTCAAGATGCTTTTTTTTCTATTGGAGAAGCACATTGCCCCCCCCCCCAACCTCTGAGCACAGCGAGGAGCGGTGCTGGCCTCCACTCTACGTTCCTACACCTACAGGGAGCTTCAAGAAGTATTAGGCTGATCTTCTGGGATGAATTATGTCATTGTGAGAGAACTGTGGAGCATGACTAACCAACTCCTTTTATTCTTATTTCCTTCTGTCTGCTATCACCATCACTTTTATCTTATCCATTCTGCCTGAGTATTGCATCCTGACACAACTTGTTTGTATGGGACCATTGATTAACATTCATGTACACCAGACTCTTCCTCTGTCTCTGTCAGCCTGCTCCAAACCAACCACCATAGCTGAATGAAGAAAATAAGTCTGCACAGGCTGAAGCTGTGTGAATGCGCTGGTCCTTCCACTACATATTGATACTACACATACAGCAGCAGCAGTCTGGAGATCCTGCAAGTTCACCACTCCGTTAGTTTGGGCTGGGCCTGAGAAGTTTGCACAGACATGATTAGTTACAGTAGATGGTTGCAGTAGTGGGTTCACACAGGTTAGAGTCAGGCTGGATTTTATTCTTCCAGATTTTATTATTGTTTTCATCCATAACTGAGCCGTGCTCCTCTCTTATTGTTTGAATTAAGGCAAAAGTGTTCTCTCTTTGTTTAGGTGGACACAGTGTTCTGTAGGAGGACACTGGGTAGCACAGCTGAATGTTTACGCCTTCACATATGCACACACACACACACGCCCTGCTGGGACCCTGCAGTGAAGTCTGACCGACCAGTTTTATTTATCTATTTATTTATTTAAATGACTACAGAGTTTTCTAACATAGGCACTGGCCTGTCAGTCTCCACCCCTGCAGAGTCACAATAGTTTACAAAGACACACAACAGTGATGTATACTCACCGGTACTGACACACCATGGTGGATGGCTCAACCAACTGCTTCTTTTTCTAATACTTCATCTTGAGCTCGGACATTTGAACATAATAATAATAACAATTCTGAGATGTCAGACATGACAGAGAGTCACATGTCCTGCAGCAGCCTCTGTATCCAACAAGATCACTATTAATTATTGATTTAGACTGCTTGTTAATTAGGATCACCACACTGCTGCTTTTGTATGTGTGAGAGCTGCTGCGTGGATTGAAGTAGTGAGAAGGGCTAAGCTGAGTGTGTGCTGCTGTCCTGTCTTCTGTGTGTGATTCATGGTTTCGTCACTGACCCACAATGACCTTCAGTTTCATGTATAAAAACGATGCAGGGTGTTCAGATGTGAGGAGGAGGTACTCATCTTTGGTGTGTTTTTAAAGCATCTTTTTGTGTATGCGTGCGGTTTCTGACTGGCTCTGCGTGGTTGGACTTGTGCACATTGTGACAGAGACAGAGGCTTTCACCTTCCATCAGAGCCTCATCTGAGCTGCTTCAGCACCTTTCGTCTTTGCATATCCTCATCCAGGGTCACCTCTGAACCCATTGCACGACTTCCTCTGTGACTGTGAAGGAAATGTTTTAATATGCCTGCTTTTTAATGAACTACTCTAACATGTCCCCATGATGAGCTCAAAATCCTTCATCCATCTAAATACCTGCTTCCCTGACGAGCTCATCTTCCCTCTGCATCCTCACTCTTCACCCACTCAGTCTTTGATCCACATGTCACTGCTCTTTGACTTCATGTGTTTTTTTTTGCCCCCCCTCCCTGGATGATCAGTGTGGTCTGTGAGGAGGGGATGTGATCTGTTGTTAAATAAAGGGAACGCAGCAAGGATGTGTATGAGTTGGAACACTATTACTGTGGTTCTCTTTGTTCCACAAGCAAATCCTGAGTTTTTTTAAACCCCTTTTTTGAATGTGTATGATCTCATGTTTGTGTGTAAACCTGTATACATGTGAGGATTTTTTGCTGTTGATCTCATGTATGTGTGAGTGTCTGTATTATGAGAATGACTACTTTTGAATCTACTTATCCCCATAACACAGCGAATAGGGAGAAAGCCCTTGATGAGAGATTTTAGGAGCTCAGTGTGCACTTTGTATGACTCCTCATGCCTTGTTTTGTTTTTCTTACCTTACGTCAAGTGCTATCTTTTCATTTTCTCTCTCTCTCCCTCTCTTTCTCTCTGTGAGTACTCTGAAGAGCTGCACAGTATTTTCGAGCAGGAGTGAGTTACTACAGTAACTGTAGTGCCATTAGAAACTGTGAATTTCTAAATAAAACTTTTTTTTTGTCGTCTTTCACTTTCTCTTTGTTGTTCTTTCTGTGTGATTAATATTTAGTGGATAATTTAGAAGTTTTAAACCACCATAGTCCAGCTAGACAGGACAAAGGTGAGCATAAAGAGGCAGAGGATGGCCACAAAGGTGTAAGAGGGGAGGTTTGAGATGATATAAAAGGATTAAATGGATTAAAGGTCAGGGGCTTCACGTGCTACCAGAAATGTAGCAGCTGTGGTTCCTGATATTCAAGATATTCTTTTTTTTTTTTTTTTTTTTTTTTTTAATTTAAAAAAACATAGAAGGTGAGGTCTTTGTCAGTGTTACAGTGTAGAATCACAATCCATGTAGTCATACTCTTACAGGTGGAATGCACACCTTCCCAATGATCAGTACATTTCTCCAAATATTCAACCATCCACAAGTGATCAACAAATGATTCTTTGCAGTTCGACATCACTGACAGCCACATAGATAATGTATTTATAAAATGAGAGCTTTTGAAAAATTATAATGGTGCCTAATTGAGTTTCCATTTTTCTTCAGCAGGAGCAGCCATTTCCTTCTTTTTTATTTCCTTCTTCTACCTCACTCCCCTTACAGACCATCGTCTCTGTGTCTTTGTGTCCCTCACTCATAAGTCTTGTGAGCAGTGCACCTGTTTTGAAAGGAAGGATAGAATCAAAAAGGAAACAAATAAATAAATTTAAAAACGCATCAAAAAAATACAACAACTTTTATAGAGCTTTTGGGGTTCCGTTGCGAAATGTCAGCAGCGGTCACTTCCACCGGAGGCTGAGGGACAGTGGAGCTGCAGCACTGACCCTTTGGACACTTGGAGACCAGGGCCTGTGGCCAGTAGGTCTGGACTGGACAGCTACTGGACTGAGGACCTGGACACAGGCAGGTTCAGTCCAGAGGGAGGCGCTGCAGCAGCATCACACACCAGCTGCCATGAAACCATGTTCTTATAATAGATCCATGCATGAAACCCAGAGGAGCAGAAGAGAAGTTCATACTTCCGGCCACAGGGTGGCGCTGTGAGGAAACCTGGGCACTGCTCCAGCCAGAGGTCTCTCTCTCTCCCTCTCTTTCCTCTCCTTTGTTTACGTTTGTACATCAACATGGAGGACGAGGTGGATGTTGACATCGAGGGAGACGAGACAGGGAGCGGCATGAGGTAGGGCAGCGCACCTGCTCCGTGAGTGAGCGCGGGTTCAGTCATCCTGACCTGGGTGTTGTAGTTCAGTAGCTAGCATAGAGCTGCTTATTGTAGGGTAGCAGCTGTGGTGTGGTTTGTGTCCTCCGGTTCTCCCGTGTTGTGTTCACGTCCAGCCTGCTGTCTGTATTGCAGCGAGCTGGAGGCAGCAGGTCTGGTCCAGGAGCAGTTTGTTCAGTCAGCGTGGGCGAGCAGCGCCGGCATCCTGGTACGAGTGAGTCCACCGGCTCCGGTCCGACTGTGAGCGCCGCTCTGAGTGTCACTGACTCTGTGTCTGTGTCTGTCTGTGTTGTGCAGCCGTGGGAGCTGGACAGCTCCATCAGCCCGGAGAACAGGGAGGTGATAGAGAGGATGCTGCTGGAGGAACAGTATCCTTTCACTGACAGTAAACGCACCACACAGCGGTGGATATCATCCTGTCAGGAGGCTGCGGTGCAGCCTGAGGAGGGACGCTGGTGCTCCTGCTGGGTTTCAGTTCAGACTGACAGTCAACCGAGAAGGCCAGAACTGAGTGTGTCGGGCTGTTAACTCTTTAGTTAAAGTGTAATTTTCTTGCACAGATACACTGAGTTCTTGTAGTGATACCAAACACCGGGCAGCACCTCCCATCAGAGGCAGTCTGCCGGACCAGCTGGGCTGGAATGAGAGAGTACAGTTGAACTCCAGCTGCAGAGTCTGATCCTGATGTTTTTGAAAAACGGTTTAACAGCAGCATCATTTAGACCTTATTAAACATGAAAGCAATACCAATGTCATTATATTACAATATTCGGGTTGGACTATGTTGTGATATTACATCTTAGAGTTTCCACAAACTTCCCATTTTTCCAATAAATGAATCCAGCTTGGCTCGACACAATCTGTAGCATCTGCTGAATTCTAGACACAACCCCAAAGCTTTTCAGGGTGAGGAGGCTTGGCAGGTTTATTGGAACACCTCATTGAATTATAGACATAAACACTGAATAAGAAGAATCTGTGTGAGGCGTTTAAAGTAATAATAATAAGGATTTGCTCTTTTATCAGTTTGGCTCAGTATTTATTCAGATCCAGTTTATAACAGCCATTTTTATATCTGTTGGTCCTGAACTACACTTACAGATACTACCTGACAGGTAAGGAGATTCCACAGCATATTTGGGAAAATGACACAAACAACAAGCCCAAGGTGAAGAGGTAAGTCTGTTCTTCATCCAGCATTCACATGACCGCTTTACACCCTTTCTTTACATTGTTCACACGTATGTCACACTGTTTTCTGTGGGTTGCTTAGTTCTCCATCCAAGACCTCAGCTGGATCCTCAGGCTCCTCCTCTCGGTGGTCCAAACAGGAGAAGGAGCTGTTTGAAGAAGGACTGGTAAGATCCAGCTCCACTCTTTGTCCAACACCCATTACAGACAGACAGCTTGTCTCAGTGCAGTCCTCTAGAGAGGTGCTGACTTCTGGACTCATAGCTGTGGTCTGTTTATCCTCATGTGTCTTTGAGTGTATTATCTCAAGTGATACTGGTGTGTTTCTCTGCAGGCTCAGTTTGGTCGAAGGTGGACTAAGATTGCTAAATTGGTGGAGAGCCGCACTGTTCTTCAGGTGAAGAGCTATGCCAGGCAGTATTTCAAACACAAGGTGAGTGAGGCCTTTCTTCACAGTGTTTACAATGCACACAGGTCTCAGCTTGTGAATTCAAGTGTACTTGTGGTCTCACTTGAACAGTTTCATCTGTTTTTCAGGCTAAATCAGAACCCAGATCTGCAGCTCCCTCTGCAAGAGCTGTGCTGCTCCCCCCTCAGCCCACATCCAGCCACACATCCACTCTGACCAACGCTGTCCGTATAGAGAAGCTTTCTGATGATGAAGACGAGGACGTGGACATCACTGATGACTTGAGTGACCAAGGAGACACTGGTGATAAATCACAAGCTGAGCTCAAGTCTGATCTCTGTGAGCCAGAGGAGACACCAGGCAGCCAGGCCCAGACACTGAGTCCCAGTGAGGAGCAGGGAGAGGCAGGGCCGTCTGAGGGGGAGATCACACAGCAGACAGAGGACAGACGCAGCCGTGACTCTCAGTCTCCACCTCATCATCAACACTCATCTTCATTCCCGTGCTCAAAGGAGCCTGACGAGACAGTGTCACCTCTACTAGAAACCTCTGAGACAGGAGCTCAGACACACTCAAGACAAATGAAGGATGAAGGGCAGAGCTGTCAGCCTGAGAGCTCAGCACAACTGGAAGAAGCCTGTAGTGATGGGACAGGTAATCCCCATCTTCTCTGACCTCGTTCTTGCTTTCTGCTTATGAATTCACCCTTCATTTTGATTGCGGAAAAAATCTCCTGTTTTGTCTCGCAGATTCTGCAGATAAGACTGAACAGATCCTAAGTCAGCGATCAGAAGAAGACCTGGAGGAGGAGGAGGAGGACAACGAAGACGAGGAGGAGCTCAACGTACCTGAGCAGGAAATTGAGATGGACAAGGACACCATCACTGAGGATGAGAAACAAGCTATCCCAGAGTTCTTTGAGGGACGACCCTCCAAGACCCCTGAAAGATATCTGAAGATCAGGAACTACATCCTGGATCAATGGTATACAACATGGCTGTTAAATACCTCAGTCACACCACAGCTGTGCAGAGCAGGGGGAGGTTCTTAATGTCTTTGTTCACCAGGTTGAAGAGCAAGCCCAAGTACCTGAACAAGACCTCTGTCCGCCCCGGCCTGAAGAACTGTGGGGACGTCAATTGCATTGGGAGGATACACACCTACCTGGAACTCATCGGAGCCATCAACTTCAGCTGTGGTGACTGTGCTGAGCTTTCACTCTTGCTCTCTGTTTTCCTTTCCTTGCTTCCCTCCTCACTCACAGCTCTGTCTTCTCTCTCACAGAACAAGCAGTGTACAATCGCCCCAAGGTGGTGGACCGCTCCAAGCATAAGGAGGGCAAAGACGTGCTGGAGGCTTATCAGCTCGCCCAGAGACTGCAGAGCATGGTAGGTACTGATAACCTCTGACACCTAAACCTCAAACATCTGAACTATGAGCCTGTCGGACCTGGAGCTAACTGCTGATTGGTTACAGCGGACCAGGAAACGACGTGTGAGAGACATATGGGGAAACTGGTGTGATGCTAAAGACCTGGAGGGACAGACATATGAGGTTTGGACATACACACACACACACACATGAGTATTGATCACATCACTATATTCACTGATTGTGTTTCCATCATCAGCATCTCAGTGCTGAGGAACTCGCTCTGCGGAGGGAGGAGATGAAGAAGCAGCCTAGACCCTGCAAGATGTCCAGATACAGAGGGTGAGTGAAGCACATCCTGTAATCCTCACATCAATGTAGAAATACTCATGATGTCACTTCCTCTACCAGGTCTTTTGATCCCTTCCAGCTGATTCCCTGCAGGTCATTTGGAGAGGATGTACAGGTCAGTGAGCATCATTCCACCAGGAGCCGTTTCCATTACCTTCATCAGAGTTTCAAATGAGAGAGCACACTCATCTATGATGATATGATATTAAGATGCTCTGATGACATTTCTACACTGATTCTGGTACCTCAGCTGGTTTATTGGCTGATACAGAGTGCTTGCTCAATATTTATTCATTACAAAACTTTAAACAGCTGTATACCACTAAGCCTGTTTGGATATGACATGGTCGCTCTCGTTGTTAAATTACTCAGGAACATTATCAGGTACATGAACAACATATAATCTGCCTTTTATTGTGTAATATGACATAAAACATAAAATATATAATTGTAGGAACATGTCGATCTTTTACTGAACGTCCTTTCCAGTGTAACATGTTGCCAAATTGCTGATGTTTTGTAAATAACCAATGTTACATTGTTTACCAGATATCAGTTCTTCTTCACTGCTCTAAAACTGTAGCTGCCAGTGGGTGAACAACTCAACTTTCTGCGTATGGAAGTTACTGTTTTAAAACAGTGAAGAAGAGTTGATTTCTGGAAAAAGTGCTGGTTTTGGGTCCAAAAACTATAAATTTATGCTTGACATGGTATTGGATCAGTATAGATTCATGTCCTCACTAATACCTAACGCTGTGTTTTCAGTTACAAGTATCATACAGCTCTAATGAAACGTATATTACCTGACCCACTTGCCCCTGCTTATATTTCGCTCTCCTGTGCTGTTCTCCCAGGAGCCGTTCCAGGTTATTGTGTGTGCAGAGACTCTTCTCATCATGGACCTGGTGCGTGCTGCATACATCACATGTGCTGAAGGTGTTCATTCAAAGAGAACTCCTTTTTTTTAACCAAAATTGAAGCACAACTTGCTGCTCTCATGGCCATAGCCAGCTATGAGGTCACCGAGGTCTGGACCTCGGTAAAAATTTCATTGAGAAAAAAGATCACCTCCAAGATGTAGAATATGTATTATAGAAGAGAAACACATGTCAGGACCAGGACTGGTGTCATCAGGACAGACATGTCCTCTAATTTTTAACTCCTTTACTTTTTTAACCTGATATTCTCAGCTGTAAACGGTAGGTTAAATATAATCATAGAAGGCTGAAAATCACAGGACATGTCTGTTTTGATGCTCAAGCATGTGGGAGCCTCCTTTTATATTTAATGGACCTATAATAATAATAATAAAGTCTAAGTCTATGTAATTTCAGTGGGCCAATGCAAAGAGAGAGGAGCACAGGGATTAACACACAGGAGTCTACACTCTCACTCTCTCTCTCTCTCTCTCTCTCTCTCTCTCTATCTCACTCACTCTCTCTCTCTCTCCCCCCCCCCCTTTCTCCCCCTTTCTCCCCCTCTCTGTCTCTCTGTCTCTCTCTCCTCTCATACACACGCACCTTTATTAGTCCAATTTGTGTGTAGTGTACAGCTTGGGTAATGCACTTGGGGTTGTAGGTGTCATTTTGTTATGATTTTGTACAGCCTACTATAAAAAAGCTTTTAGCTTGAGTGGTCAAAGCTGAGGCATTGTTTTTGTCACATTATGTGTTTTCCACTGCTGACCTCCCTCGCAAACCTCACTCATTCTAAACTCTGGCTACAGCCCTGGCTGCTCTGGACCGCTCTGCGCAGTCATGCGTAGTGTGAGAAGCACAAATGACGGTACAGAAGGAAGTAACCCCAAAGATAGTATATCTTAGGAAGAGTGTAATCTTCACTTTAAAAACCCCTTGGTCTGTATGTAAACAGCCAGCCTTCGCAATGCATGACAAACTAACTAACAAACTAGCAGCATTTTTTTCGAGCTGGAATATAACTTTTGACAAAAACAACAGCAAAGGTAAGATGCACTTTATGATTTTGTGAAGTTTATTTTCGCTACTTTTTGGCTGCTAGTTCGCCAAGTTTTCGACGCACAGTGATGGGGGGGACATCTTTTCCTATGCTTCATTGTAGAATAATTGTCTCTTTTCACTTGTTCCTATATAAATCACATGTACTGTGATCTTCAGCATGCCCATGTGTCACGAGGGGAAGTCATTGGTCTGCTGGGCGGGACCTTCAGTGAGGAGGAGAAAGTGTTGAAGGTAGGAGGAGTCAGAAACAAAAACGTGGAAAACATGAGAATAGGTCATTTACTGACTACATAATATGAATGTTCTTTTAACTGTGTTTGTGTACAGATCTGTGCTGCAGAGCCGTGTAACAGCGTAAGCACAGGTTTGCAGTGTGAGATGGACCCAGTGTCTCAGACGCAGGCCTGTGATGTGCTGTCGTCCCTGGGCCTCAGTGTGGTGGGCTGGTACCACTCACATCCCTCCTTCCACCCCAACCCATCTGTGCGGGACATAAACACACAGGACCAGTTCCAGGTGAAATAAAAGAATGAGAGAGGCCATGTACAAGTTTGTGTGTGTGTGTGTGGGGGGAAACATGTATCTGACTTCTTGTATCCTGATTGATCCAGGGTTATTTCTCACGTGGTGGAGCCCCCTTCATTGGAATGATAGTGAGCCCATATGATCCAGCCAATCCCTCCCCCCACTCCCAAACCACCTGTTTGTTGGTGAAAGAGAGCCAGGAGCCCTCAGGCCCTCAGAGTATGATTAACACACACACAGACACACACCACTCTCATGACTCAATACTTCAAAACAGTTGAGATCAAAAGCCTTTGAAATCAAGCTGACAATGTAGGTCAGTGATTTGGGTTTATCCTCTGGCTAAGTGTCTCTCTGTTCCTCCACAGAGCTGCCCTACAGATTCGACTTCCTGTCATCACAAGACATCCCAGACTGGGACCAGACCATGAGAAGAGCTCAGTGGATCATCCACAAATACTCTCAAACACCCGGGTGAGCCAAACACAAGACTTTTAGCAGCCATTCTGACACATGTGCTCTGAAGCTGATCCCATCTTTTTGTAATGTTAAACATGTAATTTTGTGGAGTGTCTAAACTATTGTTTGCTGATCTGGTTGGTCAGGAGTGTGCAGATGGACAGATTCTTCCGGAAGGACTCTCACCTCACCTGTTTGGAGAAGGTCAGTCCTACTCATCAGCACTGCTGATTTGTTCATCCCAACATCATTCAGCTGATTTACCTCTGCTTGAAGTGTTTTAATACCATCACCTCATCTGACCTAACCTCTTCCCTTTAGATGCTGTCATCTCTTGCCAGATACCTGGAGCCTCTCCCAGAGGAGGAGGGAGACTCCTTCCTCACCCAGATCCAGGCCCTTTTCCAGTCAGACTTTATTACCAATCAGCAGGAAGAGGGAGACTCTTCAAATACCTCATTGAGACCAGAGGACTCAGATGACTTTGCTTCTGATCAGCTGATTGTCCAGGAACAAGGAAGAGGAGACTCTGATCAGGATTCAGGCTCAGCTTCATGCAACAGCATACAGCACAACACAGACACAACCTCAGAGACAGCCAGCAGCACAGTGTTACATCTGGGCTCAGTGTTATCACCTGAACATGACTATTTACTGTGATGGACCAATTATCTCTCACTCCTACTGACCTGCAATGAAAAAAGTATCAAGTTTTTTATATAAATGCTGAGGTTTTTCATCAGTATTACAAACTTTCTTGTTTAATCTTTTATATAAAATTCCTTTTACCAAAAAACAAATTGACCCAACAGATGTGTTTGTGTGAGTGTGTGAGATGTGAGTTTCTCAGTTGTGCTTGTTTCTTTTCCACACTAGAATAAAGATGTATTTTCATACTATGTGGGCTTTTTTTATTTTGTCACTAATAGTGACAAAAGAGAGACAGGCCAGCCGTCTCTCGTCTTCCTGTAGTCAAACCAGCCGCTCCAACACTTCAAGTGCGACCTTATTGCAGAATTTATGGCCAATACACTGAGACAACTGGTAAAATCAGCGCTAGCTCGCTGCACTGTGTGGAAACTTCTGGTATTCAAAATAAAATGTGGGTAATAAATGTAGTAAAAAAAACTATTTTAAGAGTATGAGGTGTGTGAAGATTTGATTTAATTTTTTTTAAAGAAAGAAAGAGGTGTGTCACATAAAACAAGTATGGTCCTGCACTGATTTTGAGCCGATAGGTCACATAGTCTGCATAGTATAGTATTTTAACATTTCCCATATTTTTTCAGGATTTTTTCTCATAATGTAAATATGACATTTTAGCTCAATCACTTCCAGGTCATGTGACCTATCGGCTCAACATCAGTGCAGGACCATACTTGTTTTATGAGACACACCTCCTTCTTTCTTAAAAAAAAAAACAAAATCAAATCTTCACACTCCTCATATTCTTACAATACATTATTAATACATTTAATACCCACGTTTTATTTTGAAAACCAGAAGTTTCCACATGCTGCAGCAAAGATACTCTAGAGTGCTTTGAGAGAGATGTTTACATGTAATCATGTTTATACATTCTGTGATCAATATATGATCAAAAGGGAGGAGTGTGATGGAACATTTTCAGTGTGAAGCTGTTTATTCATTTCTACTGGTTTGTGTTCTCTGTCTGATACAACAGAGATCCATCTTGTGCAGGTTCTCATCAACATCAGCTGATTCTTGTTTTTGACACCTGTTGCTGACCTTGGCGTACGTTGTCATCTATAAAGTTCACTTGGATGTATTCTTTGTTCCATTCCTTGCAGACTGCTGCACTCTGTGTGACTGAGAACCTTCGCTGCAAAGAATAAAACCCTTAAAAGACAGTCAGTCTCAACATCTTTATTTCACATCTTGCCAAACAAATTTGTGTCAAAGTTCTTCATTAATTCACACCATGACAGGATGATGCTCAACAGCTTCCAGATCATGTGACCTAATGTCTCCGTGTATTTGCCATAAAGTCTGTAATACAAGTGCACTTCAAATGTTGGAGCGGCTGCCTTGGCAGGTTCAGCTTTAGGTGCCTGTACATGGCAGCCAAAGACTTGAGCAAAAACGAGCAAGAAGACTAAACTGGAGAATAATGGCTGCAAACAATCTGGGCTCAGCCTGGTCCTGCAGTAAAACCTTAACAGACCTTCAGAGTCACACAAACAACAACCATCTTTCTCTTGCAGGGTTTAACTCTGACATTGAGTTTGCTGATGCTCTGAATTGATTTTAGCATTGAAGTTCAGGCACTTTGTTATAAACTTAAAGACAGACAGCATTTTGACAGAGTGATAATGAGATATATCATGTAGAGTTTAACAGAGCTCTGCTGGGACTCAAACCATGGCCGTGGAACTGGGTGCTGGACTTCCTTACAAACAGAGCAGACTGTGAAGATGGTCCTTCCTCTTCTTCAGCCATCGTTCTGAACGCAGGGATGTGTACTGTGCCCCCTGCTGGTGTGGGACAGCTCAGCTGGGCATAGCAGTTCAGGTGGTGTCCAGCTTCAAGTACCTGACTCTACACATCAACACTTTCACCTGGTCCACCAACACAACCAATGTGGTGAAGAAGGCCCACCAACGCCTCTGCTTCCTGAGGAAACTCAAGGCTGCTGGACTTGGCCTTCCAGCCCTCATCTCTTTCTATAGATGTGGGGTGGGCGGAGAGTGTTCTGAGCCAGTCCATCACAGCTGGTAAGATCACTGGGTGTAGCTTCACACCCATCAGTGCTGCTGCAGGTGCAGGGCCTCCAGGATTATGAGTGACCCCACCCACCCTTCATATGGACTGTTCGCCCCTCAGCCCTCTGGTCCAAGACTGCGCAGCATTCAGGTCAGAACCTCTGGGCTGAGGTCCAGCTTCTTTCCTGAGGCTGTCAGACACAACAACAGTTTTTAGCGAGGTTTTAGACTTTTTTTTTTTTTAGACATCTATTTATTCAGTTTTATTTTTCTATTTCTATTTATTGTCTTTCTCCAGGCATTGAGTTCAGATTCGGTACTTTCATGTCTGCATGTTGGAATCTTGACATCTTCAATGTCTTCGTTCTAGTAAAGTCAACAGGAGTCATACTCATTTGTGACGCTTTACAAAATCTCGATCTTGATCTTTCACTCGAGTCTTGACTCTGGCTCTTAAATCATCCACGGATCAACAGGAATCGACTTTCTGGTCTGAACTTTTCAACAATTTGGGAAACGCTGCTTGCTTGAATTGCTAAAACAGAATGTGCCAAACTGCTGTATTTTAACCCGATTAAGGGCCTGATCCACTAAAGCTCTGCAGGTATAAAAACGTGTGCAAACGTGTTATCACCAGCCAAATAATGCAAGCTGATCTACTAACGGTGCGCACTTGAAATGAGCAAAACACGCGCTGCCCATTTAGCATCTTGTCCCTAATGAATATGCAACATGGGCTGTTTCCGCCCAGGTGAGCAAAACACCGGGAGGGGAAACTGCACATCGGTTGATTTAGCACGTGCAGTGTTATTTATGGAATGGCGCTGATTTTCCCAGTTGTGTATTTGCCATGAAGTCTGCAATAAGGGCGCACTTGAAAAGTTGGAGCGGCTGGCTTGACTACGCGAAAACGAGAGACGGCTAGCCGCAGTACTTAGAGCAATGTCCTAAATTTGTCACCGTTTCCAGTCAGAGAGAGTGAAATACCAGTTCCAGTTAGCTGAGGTTAATTTTGTAACCAACGTATCCGCAGGGGGTCGTAACGCGAGATTTGTAGCTTGGGGCCGGAACCTGTGGTGCAGGTCTGTTGTTTCTAGGCGGAAACTTTTAGCAACAGGAACGTGGAACAATTCCACAACAAAGTTGCGTCCAGTTCGTTACTGAAGTAACATTTCTGTTCGCAGGGAAGGTGAACGTCGAAGTCGTCGTGAAATTGTACCGAATAACTCAATTTTGTAACAGGTGCAAATGATTAACTGGTCCCCGGTTCTCGGCGGTGACCAAGGTTACAGCTAATGTCAGCCGGTAGCGATGACATTGACAGCAGGTAACAGCAACTATCAAACTCGGACGTCAACTTAACGTTTGTGACCGTCGTCTCCATATGAAAATGAGGAGCTCCGGGTCTTTCAGGTGAAAGGGTTGTGTCTTCGTCGTATGGTTTTTGAAATACAGGCGCAGGACAATGGTTTTAATCTCTGTGAGTCTCTTAGGGAACAGTCGCTTCTGTTTACTGTCTGCACGGCACGGCCTGGTCTGTAAACAAGCTGGTCTTCCTCTGAGTAAGGCTCAGCGCGTGTCGTCTCACTTCAGAGCTGCAAACTCTGTCCACTTCAGAGCAGCTCCATCGGCATCCCCTTTCTCAGTCTGCGGCCATGGACGGACGGTGTGTCTCAAGATTAGTGCCCAAAGCTCTTCACCCCTGCGCTCTGGTTCCGTCCAGACCCAGTGCAGACAGCAATTCCACACCTCAGCACACCTGAGGGCCCTGCCTGCTCCTCTCATATGGATGGTGCTGAAACCTCTGCAGAAGGTCATAGCTATAATACTGGGCAGGTAGGAGATTCACAGAACACACAGAAACACTTACACTCACTAAGAACTTCTTGAGGAACACTTTACCAGTACTGAGCAGTTCCTCCCTGCCTCCTCTAAAACAGCCTCAGTGCAGTTCTTCATGGATCATCATGGATCCACCAGGTGTTGAGACTGCTCCATGGTGACTTAACTACATCACATAATTTCTGTAGATCTGAGACCAGTTTGAGACTTTAGCTTTGTGACATTAAGCACCTGGAAGCTACCATTAGAAGATGGTAGACAACAACCATGAAGGGATGAGTACATAGACGTGAAATCCAGATTATGACTGGTTGTTATTAAGGCACAGACACATCCCTACACTCCATCACCATTGGTTCACTGCAGTCTGCTGCAGTGTCAGGTTCCTGTTCTTGGTGACATGAAGTGAAACTTGCCCACCAGTCACCACAGCTGTGAAAAGTTACTGTAGCCTTTCTTTGTTGTCTTTGCATTCACAGTCAGAGTCACAGGTAAAGTCACTGAGTCGCTAGTTTCCTTCGTTTCTGATGTTTGATGAACTGAAGCTCCTGACCTGTATCTGCAGGATTTCCTCTCATGTTGACAGTGATCGGTTAAATCAGTCAGAATACTTTGATCAAGTGATCATCTGCAAGTGCAAATAAAAAAAAGCTGGAAGTTTGTACATGAAACTGTTTACAGGCACAATATTATTTTATCACACATAAAGTGTTAATAGTTTTCATTCGATAATAAACACACCTAATTAGCATTTGTATTAAGGGCCACTTAAATTAGAACAAACAAATTATGTATTGATGTATTGTTAGCTTGTTTTTGTGAATAGGTTTTAATTCAATGTTAAAAGTGAATCACTGTGTGACCATGATAGCATCATTTCACACAGTGTGTGACCATGATAGCATCATTTCACACAGTGTGTGACCATGATAGCATCATTTCACACACATGAGGCTTCATTAACAAAGTTGTTTTTTATTTTGACTCAAAAAAAAAAAAAAAAAAAAAAACTCATTTAACCTCCTTTCATGGACTTACACAGGGAGGCTGTTTTGTGAACAAGTCTTGGCCTACTTGTACTCTACAGTGTTGTACTGTTTCCTCTGGGCAAGCACACAACATCACTTTAGTATTTTGTGCACAGAGCCTCATGTCTGAGGCTGAGCATAGATTATACATGTTTTGATGCTCCCCTTTTGGCCAGACCTTGTTTGAAAAAGCTTATTGATCTGCCTGGATTCCTACACTTCCTTCAAGAGCTTCCTTCAAGCGTGTGATTTGTATTTCCTGTATGAGGCTGTGAGCTGCTGCACAGATATCACACACCTTGTGTCGTCCCTCGCGTGCAGGAGTCTGAGGAAGTGGTGGGTGGCTCTACCAGACAACCGCCGCCAGCTCCTGCGCCAATGGGCCTGGCAGCGCCGCTGGCATCTGGCAGCAGGGGCAGGTGTTGCCATGGTGATTGCAGCTCTCCTTCTACTGACCCACCTGGATGAGTCCCCTGTGACGGGACGGACCCGCCTCCTGGTGTTCAGCAGAGAGAACTACATGGAGCTGGCTGCTCTGACTTCAGAGGCTGTAAGCGAGGGAGAAGGGCCAAACATTGTGTGTGTAACAGCATGATTATCCTGTTACATACATTTTACACAATTTGTAGCATCAGCAATGAAAACCTTATTGACAAGCAGACAGACAAGGTATTTTAGATGGATGGAGGAAGAGAAAATGTGGTATGATGAAAACTTTTTTGAAAGAAAAGTCGTCTTTGTTAAAAGCTTGTGTGTGTTTCAGCACATGGAGGAGTTTGCAGAGCTGCTGGTTCCGGTCACTGACCCTCGGCACAAAGTGGTGGAGTGGGTGGTGCAGCATCTGGCACAGAGGAACAAGGACATCCCTGAAGTGTCTGATGTCACATGGAGTGTCCACGTGGTGCAAAGTCCCAGTGTCAACGCCTTTGTCCTGCCGGTAATAGGGGAGAAAGAGACAAAGAGTTAAAGATTGTCTTTTCATGCTATCACATTGTTACATCCATCACCTCCTATGTGAGGGCGCCATTGACAACAGAGTGTGGTGAAATGTGTTCCTCTTATCATATATCCTTGTTACAGGTTTTCCCACCATACTTAGCTTGTTTTTGCATCAGACCACACATAACCACCACATAATTTAAAAATACAAAAAATGTGTAAGTTAATATTTACTGTGAGTTGTCCAGAGTATAATCTCTTGAATGGCTTATATTTGGATTTTACTTTATCTTCATGTAGAACGGGAAAGTGTTCATGTTCACAGGGATGCTGGAAGCAGTGGCCGACATTCACCAGCTCACCTTTGTCCTGGGGCACGAGATGGCTCATGCTGTACTGGCACACTCTGTAAGTGCATTCACAGTGTTTGTGACTGTGGCTTTGTATCTACTCCTGATCACCTCAGATATTACTGTAGTCTTTGACAGTCAGTCACTTTACATTTAAAGATTTTCTTTCACTCATTGACCTTGAAACATACTGATAATCCATTTGCTGCTTCACAACACAGTAGATCATTATTGCAGGTACAGATGTGGAAGAATTATTCTCAGAGAGAATGATCAGTCATCCCCTCACTACATATTGCTCCCTGTTTAATGTGTAAAACCTGGATGTCTGTTTAGCTGTGTGGAGAGGGGCTGGATTTCCTGAGGCTGGACTGCTGCAGTGAACAGAGACCTGTGTATAGAACGCTGACATTTGAGAGGCGTAGTTGATTGAAGCAGACCTTGCTGTGCATGAGGATGAGTCACTAAAACACTTAAAGTGCAAATAATGTTGAAGAACAAAGTTTTGTCTCTTAGAAGCCCTTGGCACACACAGTAGAAGTTGGAGCTGGACGTTTTCCAGGTCTCTCCCACATAAGGTTATAAAATATGTATGTGGACCTCCTATAGTTATCTGCATTATACACTGAGAGACCTGACTATTCATCATCAGCCCCCCCACTCTGTCTCAGAAGTATAGTATCGGCTGAAGTGGCATCAGTTGCAGTGTTGTTGCATCAGCCGGGGATAAAAACTCACTGACAATCACCTCCAGACACTCACTAATCCTGTCTGTCCTATGATGACCAGGGACCTGCCGACCTAGGGCACTGTCACGCTTTATTAATTCTCCTCTGATGGCTGTTTTTACTCAGGCAATAGGAGCCCATTCTTCTTGTTCTAAAAAAGTGTCTAATGAAGTGGGTATTTCCAGACTTTAAACGTCCTCGGAGGAAATGCTTGAAGGAGATTTTAATTAGATGGAGGGAATGAGCATCGATGGGCTTGGTATTACCCAGTAGGTGTGCTCTATTGGATTGGCTGTTAAAACCTCTAAATCTGCTACAGAGTTAAAGTTCCACTAAAATAGATGGGAACAATCAATATGTTCCAGCTGTCTCATTCACCTCCCAAAAACTTTTTGCCTCCATTTTTCTGTCTCTGTACCCACTCTCTGTCTGTCGTATCCTAAACCTTTACTGTCCTACCTGTGTCCTTCTCTCCTCTGTCACTCCCTCCTGGTCACCCCACATCCCTCTGCTCCCCTCCCGCAGGCAGAACAGGCCAGTCTGTCTCACATCCTGGACCTCCTGTCCCTTATTCTGCTGACAGCCATCTGGGCCCTGTGTCCCCGGGACAGCCTGGCACTGCTGGGACAGTGGGTGCAGCAGAAGCTCACACAGGTAAGAAACTTGCCAGAACATTACCTGTGAGCACTGGACAGGACTATTTCCTGGTTACCACTCAGTCACAGACACATCATACTTTATACAATGTGAATACACATTCACCATCCGGCCAGCAGCACGAGTTCACTATACTGTAATGCAAAGTCAGAAATTGAAATCAGTGGAACAGACGTGTGTGTCTGATTATAAAAGTTTGTGCGACCTCATAAACTAACAACCTGTCTCTCCCCCAGCTAATGTTCAGTCGCCCGTACAGTCGGAAACTTGAGGCTGAGGCCGACAAAGTTGGACTGCAGCTGGCTGCTAAGGTATCATCACCTCCAGAGTGGTGGTGTTTTATTTCTTCAAGTGACCAACCACAGATTTGACTTCAGGTTACTCATCACAAGGAGCACAGCTCAGTCTGCGAAAGGTTCAGTGTTTGTATTTAACAGGGACATTTCACAATGCATTTACTGTACTTGTGTGCCGCAGGTAGAAGAGAGAAAAATAACAGTGGTTATATGATGAATCAAAATATTACACTTTGAAAAAAAAAAGCATAGTCAAATATTAATACAGAAATCTAAAGACACAAGAAATAAGACAACCAGAAAACAAACAACAGAAAGGTAATAGTGTTTCAACTAGTGCACACTGTCATTAAAGATAGACAGACATGTAGTTAATACAGTATTTCTGAAGTTTCACTCTGACCTTATCAAGTTTAACAGGTTTGGCCCTACTACAAACATACATTACACACTGGAAGTGAGAAATCTACAATATTATATAACATTTTTGGATCTTTGTCCATATATGTTTAACATGATATGACAGCACTCACAGTCACTGTTGCCTCTTAGGGGTGTGGGGTGAGGATGATCTTCAGAGAAATCATCAGAGAAATATTTTAACATTATGGAGTAACACTCCTCTGGTGTGACTTTTCTTTAAAGGCCAGTAGTCTGCCTGTTGAACACTGGGGGGCACTGTTATCAAACTAAATTAACCTTATATGGAAGTCCAGTAAGGATTTTCATTTCAGCACAAGACAGAGGGATGCCATGCCACATTGTGTTTGTGTTTCTGATTCCATGATGGGGGGGGTGTATGTCCTTCCCAGGCATGTGCAGATGTGCGAGCAGCCCCTGTTTTCTGGCAGCAAATGGAGCTCAGTGACCAGCTGACAGGGGAGCTCACCATGCCCGAGTGGCTGTCCACACACCCGTCACACAGGAACAGGTCCTTTCAGCTGGACAGCCTCATACCACAGGTACAGACACACGCTGCTCAGCTGAAAACAGCAGGAGTTAACGGTGGCTCTTAAGTTGAGTTATTTGGATAAACACATACAAGCAGCTCTGATTCACATGTTTGTCTAAAGTAGAAGACTGATCACTGCGTGAGGAGAGAGCCATACACCTGCCAGTTGTTTAGGAGAAACAATGGGACTGCGGGAGCTGCTGGAGGAGTCTTAATAGAACTAATGAAGCATCTGGAGAGATGTATATCCACCTGCAGACATGTGGGGAGGAGGGCAGACAGGAAGGAGGGACTTGGGGAAGAGAGGAAAAGATGCAGGGGTTTAGGAAGTGAGGGAAAACATGTGGCCACACTGGGGCATGAATATCTGCTTAACTACTTTTCTTGGAGGCTATAAGTTGAGGACCTGTAAAGAGACAGCCCCCCACCAACCCACCAACCCCCCAGGAGCAGCACAGTCTCACATGCTCACACACTGAGCAGGCACTGTGGTGAGACAAGTCAATGATACCTTAAGGCTAGAGGGAAATCAACGAGGAGTTAAGACAAGCACTCGTGTGGTCGGCATCAGAGACAGCAGTCATTAGGTCTTCCATGTGCATGATGCGTGTTTGTGTGTGAGCCAGAGAGAGAGATTAGGAACCTATCAGCAGCGGATTTAACCTTGAGTGTGAGTTGGACTGTTGGTACACCGTCAGATGCTCCAAGCACGAGACACGAACAGATGGGTAAACCACTAATTGTCCATCAGGTGCTTGTGTTGTTGAGTGTGTGCACGCTTTTTGTGTGTGTGCATGTTGTATGCATGTGCCCATGCATCATAACATATCCCTATGAGGTAGATTGACCAGCCCTCAGCAGTCCTTGCCGAGGCCAGGCTGTAGCCACAGGCAGCCAAGTGATGAAGACTGTTGTTGTGGGGATTCATTGGCCTGAATTGTGTGTGTGTTTATGTGTGTGTAGAAACTGTGCTGCTGCTATCTGCAATGCCATCCTCACTGCCAGTTTGTTTGATCCAGCATAGCGGTGCATATGAGCCACTTAACATCTGAGCTGTGTCGGGTGAAAGTGATGCATAATGTGATGTTTTTAACCTTGCGAGGGGTGACAGCATCAAGCTAGTTAACCCAACTCTTGTGAGGGCACTCCGCCTCCATTAGTGCACTCATCATCCTTAAGCAAAGCGCATTAAGTCCACTGGTAGCATGAGAGGGAGACCCTGCTGAGTGGGGAAGCCAGTGCATGTATGTGCACAGAGTCTTGTAGGTGTAAGTGGGACGTCGTTAATTTGGATGTGTGTGTGTGAGAGAGACAGAGTGTGTTGGGATTGTTGTGCTTGTGGTTAATTCCTATCAGCTCTGCTCACACAGCCTGCACAACATTGATTTATTTGTGATTAACATTTTTTATTTGTATTATTTCAACATTGTAATTGTGTGTGTGTGTGTACACACACACACATATACATATACACATACATACATACATACATATACATACATACATACATACACATATACATATATACATATACATATACACATACATATATATATATATATATATATATATATATATGTGTGTATATATATATGTGTGTATAAATATATATATATATATGTTTTGTAAGATTTGTAGTCAGGCTGCCTCCAGCCTGTTATTCAGTTGTTCCACTACTTTGGTCCAGACTGAGACATCTGACGATAGTGTGGAGTTAATGGAGTTCAGATATGCATAGTCCCCTGAGGATAAATCAGCTTAGTGACATTTAAAGTTAAACAATATTTCATTTCCTTATTAAATACATGCACCAGTGATGACATCAGCCCGACCCTCAGATGGAGTTCGTGTTAGGTGCAAATCAGCAAACATTAGCATGCTAATACAATAAAGTTTATTATTTATTTTATTTATGCTCCTCAGTAGAATCATTAGCATGGCTGCTAACGCATAGTGCTGCTGATTCTGAAGGGGTTTTTCGCTGTGTTTTGATCTTTTTTTTTGTTGTCTCCGGTCCTTCATATTTTCCTCTCTCCCCCACTCCGAGGAAGATGGAGGGAAGGAGAGACCCCCCCATCTCTCTCCTTCTATATCTCTCTGTCGTCAAGTTCATTTCAGTTCACAGCAGCATTTTTGATGAAATATCTTATCTACTTATCGCAAAGTAAAAAGAGCAAACTGATTTCTTGTTCTACTACACTGCAAACAAAAACATGACTCACTACTACCTCAGTAAACACATTTATCATCTTGAACTGCAGTTGTAAGTTAGTTCAGAGACAGTATTTATCTATGAGAGTGGTTTAATATATTGTTCGTTCATCTCTGTAATGCTACTATATATCTTTTAATGTGAAGTGTGGTAATTGTCATGTCTTTACACTGCAGTAACTCTGTGTTTTTTGTTTTTTTTCACCCTGTCTTCATTCAGGCTCTGGAGCTGAGGGAAAGCTGCGTCTGCCCTGCTCTACCTGCCACTGACCCTCGTGTTGTTTTCTCCAAGAGCGTTCAGGTGTTGCTGCAAAACGCTAAGGACCAGGGGAGAGCAGGGCCACAGGGGGCAAGCAAGCCTCACCTGCCCCAGAGCTCCAGCTCACTCCCCACTCCACTGCCTGCAGCTCTGCTCCCTTACACTGCACTTCCTCCTTCCCCAAACGTGGGTCCAGTTCCAGTAGTCTCTTCAGCCCCAATCCCCACTCCCGCTGAGGGTGTCAGACCACAGGATGGAGTGCACATCACCGGCTGAGAGGGGTGTTCAATCCCCACAAACTTTTGCAGCTTTTCACTGACTGGACTGGACTGTTTACTGCTGCTGAAAGACATTAAGTCATTTAAATGTCAGGAGCTCTGAAATTGGAACGCAGGTTGTAAATGGTTTGCAGAGATTCCTGATGCTGCCCTCAGGCAAATACTGTGTTTTTTTGTAGAGTGCCAGCAAAATGGAGCTGGGTGAAATGATGATGATCAAGTCAAAAGAGGTGGATGGGATTATTTTAAATGAGGAGAAAAAGTCAGCAAAAATAAATAGAAAAGAAACAAATATCCAGTGCCCCTCTTGACCTTCTCCTCCACTACAACATTCTGATTACTTAACTTCAGAGAACGTTATCTGTGCATAGTGACTTCAAAGATGCCACATTAATTAGATAGCCTTGAACAGGGGAATTAAATTAATTAGTAAAGCTTCCATACATTAAATGATTAATATGTGCATTATTCATCGACATGCGGCAGCAGAAGAGAGTAAGCACTTTGAGTGTGCATGTTGGAGGGTGTGTCCATGACAGGCAGAGGACATCTACATTCTCATTATGACTGCTACTTTCTCATGCCACACACACACAGCACTTTATGCATTCTCCAGCCTGAGGGACACGATGGTGTAAATTTATGCCGGCTTGTTTACAGGTTTTAAAACATAAGCCTTCTGCACAGGAATGCCAATATATCCACCGTCAAGCTTTGACAAATCTTTCATGGGATTTTGTAAAATCTTATTTAACAAGGCAAGTTGACTGAGAAAATATCCTTATTTACAGCAGCAACAGCTTGCAGGAGCAGCCACACAAAGAGGGGAGCTGGTATGTCTCGATAATCTTTTGTGTGTGTGCTGAAACAAACACACCTGGTTGTATTGTGAATTCAAAAGCTACTGCTGTGTCTTCATTCGGGATCATTTGTGTGTGTGTGACGCATTGTAGGTGCTGAACTGCATCAGCTTGTAAAACATCAGTCAGGAGTGTTAGAGCTGCTGTAGAAGCTTTGTTTCACTGCAAACAGGGAAGGTCTGTATTAACGGCTGCATCTGCTGCATTAGTGTAAGGGGTGGCCGTGATTGGTTTTGTGCAAAACTATGCAATGAAAAGCCAAGTCGATATTAGTTTTTTCATCAACATCTCAGCAGGAGGCAGGCAAAAAATACAGACTTGTGAGGAAGATGTATGATCTTTGTTATTTTGCATCACAAGTTTAACTTATATTAAAATGAATGAACGATTCATCAAGAGACTTTAGTACAATGTATGATCTAATGTGTCAGCCAGTCTTAGTGACATAAGAACATCAGAACACCTATGTTGTCATGCCAACTACTCAACACAGAGGGTGATGGATGTGTATGTGTGGATATGTAAGTGCTGCTGCTGATCAGACAGATGTTACATCTGGAGAGCTCATTGACAAGATAACATCCAGCCAGCCATAGTCAAATGAAAGATAGTAAAATTCCCATGGGTGAGCCTCACTCTCTGCTATGCTTTTGTAACATCCTCCAACCGGGACAAGTTCATGCCTGTTACATACAAGATGAATTTGTATTATCTCAAGTTATTCTTTTGGGGCCCCCTTTGTTTGTGCTGCAAAAGAGAGGGGGTCGACCAGCACCTGAGAGGTGCTGAGGTGTTGCTCTTCTTTCTCAGGATTTCAGCTTCCATTCAGTTGAATAGAGACTTCACAATTCTTGGCTGCACTGTTGTGTGCATGCAGAAGCATCTGGATGCAGCTCCCTCACCACGCGTAGAGAAATTGGAACATGAACAGGCAACAGATGACACACACACACCCAGAGGTAATTGTAATGAGTGTGATACAATACACACACACACTGCGCTGAGTAATTGTAGCCTAGTGCTGGAGTCTAAACAATGCAGCAACAGAGGGCTTAATCAAGGAAAACAAAGAGACAGCAGTCAGATGGATTGAAAGGACAGAAATAGACACAGACAAAGTGGAACCATGGGGATTGACAGGAGAAAAGAAAAGCTTTCATTTTAAGTCCCTGAAAGAGTGAGTTCCTTTGGTGTGATTTACATTTAAATTATATAAAAAATATATTTGGTTTCAGCTCAAACATCGGATGGAAAAGTCGTTCTGTGTGGATTCTCTGTTCACCCTCAGGCTGATGAGATCTGTTCCACGAACTGAGTTAGAAATCAGATGTCTACTTCATGTCTGCAAATTCACCTTGAGTCTCGGATTATTTTGTGTTTGTATATTCCTCCGCCCACCAGAGACATCAGACTGTTTCTGAGCTCGCTGACAAACTGCTTGCAGGTATTTCAAGGTATTGACAAGTGGAGCGGCGTTGAAAAATAGAGGCAGGAGCACTAAAGGCAGCACACCCACGACAGCGAGAGGAGAATACAGTGCACAGTAGACGGCAAACTCAAGATGCTGTTTCTCCAACAAAAACACTCCCAGAGAGAGTTGGGGCAGTGAGAGAGCAACCCAACACATCTGCTGTGTAGGTGGCTGAATGATGTCCCAGAATTCAGTCTGGCGACCCTCTGACCTCCCTGTGGAGTGCCGCTCGAAGTGGCTCATCCGCGGCTCCATTTCTTGGATCCGTCTCAGCACACACGCAGCAGCTGGCTGCAGTGAGTACAGGGAATATGGTGATGGAAATGTGTAGATGTGTGTATGTGGCTGTGGTAAAAGTTGCCTTGTCCTTCCACTGTGCATTAATTATACATGTGGCATGTGGGTGTCTGATTGAAATGAATATTTTACTGCTTTTAATCACTGCCATTGCCAGAGTGATGGAGCATCTGGCTGTGTTACCTGGGTAATTAAAGATGCTGTCTCACACATGCATGCATGCAAGTCTCCGAGGTTTTGTCTGCAGTGTGAGACAGACATACCCTGGAGGCTTACTAATGAGCCCAAATTAGATTTGGAAGGTTATAAAGCAATGGGCCTGTGAAAAAACAAAGATGACCTATTCTTTCTTGTTATTGTTTATAACTTTGGTCAGTGAAAAGCTTTTCAGAAAGGCCAGGGGACAACAGAAATCCTCTTTCAGGTCACCCGAGTGTTAGCCAGAGAGTAACCTCAGCAGTGTTAGCAGCTACTTTAAAAACTTAAAACATCTGCTGTGAATCAGGTAGAATGTTCTGTGTGCCTCTGAGCCTTACTGAAAAATATAGACATTTAGTACATTAAACCTTAAACTGTCAGGTCCACCTTTTTACTGGATGAAGCTTCTTTGTTCATCTGGTCAGTCTCCACTGGCTTCAATGGGAACGCAAGGCAAATGTATCATTTTCTGTCATTAGAGATCTCTCAGAACAATGAGAAAAGATGTGCTGGTGACATTGAAAAGCAGCATGGGATCATGGGAGTGCGTGTGTTCACCATCATTGCTGTCAATATAGTCTCCTGCTCCCTAAAACATATGGACAATGTGATTAGAATTAGTGGAAGCACTGAATATGATATATATTAAAAACATGTTGTCTCTGGGGAGCTGAGAGCTTGCTGCTAACAGTTGCTAGGCTTATTTCTCTGATAACTTAAGATCCAGAGTCGAATGACTAAAACCCTTCATCTGGTTCAAAAACATGTCATAATAAAAAACAGGTCATAAAGTATATGTGGCTTAAAACAACATAAAACTCAATACTGTTGATTTGTCTGGCAGGCAGCCACAACAGTGATAGGTTACATCTCCAAAGGGATGATCTATCTCACAGGTCTAGCAGTTTTTAGATATTTTAATGTGGATAGGTTGTATATTATACTTTGAATACATGCATTTTTCCTGGGCCCAGGAAACAGACTCAACATGATAGAATCTACTAAACCACTTGTTTCCTCATCTGCCTTTTCAACTAAACTGCAATGAGGACAAGGTCATACTGAGTGTCTCCTCAGAGTAATACACTCAGTGACGGCAGTTTACCCTAAACACATCCTCTGTCTTCACATCTGCACAAAGCCATCACAGGTCACGGTGACCCATATTACACACACCAGTTTAACAGCCATCTCAGTGCCTCAGCTGTTAAGGAGCATTGTTCTGTATTTGACTCCTCAGTTCTGCTCTGTGCCTCTTCCCTCACTGTTCATACCTGGCACCAAATGTTATTTTTAGCAAATAGGGCAAAAAATGTGGTGCTCAGGTTGTTCCTCTGCGGTGCAGGCTGGTAAGTAGGTTGATATCACGGTGCTTTTTCAGCCACATAAAAACCTCGTCTGGTGCAGCTTTAATGTAAGCTAATGTTGGAGCTAATGTCTGCATTAGTGGCTGTACAGCGTTAGCCTGAGAGAATCATTCTTCACTCAGTACAAAGCTCTGAGGTTTCATTAGACCAAGCTCAGAAATTCATACGGAGCATAGAGAAAAATTGACCCCCACTTCTTAGTTAAAAGAAAGTGATGATAATTTAAAACATTTGGCTTTGTGATTGGCTTTTGGTCTGTGGTTTTCCTGGGGGTGGAGCTGCTGTCGTGTGAACTACAGTGATGAACAGACTGGCATGGGGTCATTGAGGCTATCTGGGTATTCTCTTTCAACACAGAGAACAGGTCTCCCTCTAATGGCTCCTTATGTCCTCTCCGTTTGCCTTATCACCTTCATCTAGGCTTGTGTGTGTGTGTGTGTGTGTTCATGGTTTGACTATTGGAGGTTTTTATAGTCTGCCTGCCCTGATGCTATTAGAGATTAGGATGTTAACACAGTCCTTCATCTGACTGCATCGATCCCAGCCCTCACAGTGGAATCACATTAATACTAACAACGTCAGGTACAAACTTTGTAGCTCTCTTTACCCCCCCCTTTTTTTTTTTACACCTGCTTCTCTGTCAGTGCTGATTTGAATCTGAATAACCAGCTTTCTTCCTGGTCTTTCAACAGGGAGGGGGTGCAGTGTAATGAAGGGAGCGAGGGGAGGAAGATTGCAGAAGCAGAGGGGGACTGGAGGATGTGGGAATGAGATGAGATAAAATGGTTTAAATCAGTCTTCCTCAGGTGCTTTGACACTGGTAGCTTTTGGTGTTTGGGCGCATACATCAAGTTACAGCTCAGCGTAGGTGTATTATGATAGTGAACAAGTGAATGTATTGCACAGCACGCAATAGCACAGTTTACTCTGACAAAGAAATTATATCCTACAATCATAGAATCCTACATTTGCCTCTTATAAAATGATGAAAAGATATAACACTTTTTTTCCAGAACATTTTCAAATTGAGAAATGTCTGGCCCACTCTTAAAAAAGAAAAAGAAAAAAGCTTTTTTTTTTTTACATCCTCATCTCTGTCCATCAGTGCAGCAGTGCATTATACTCTTCCTCTCACCTCCTCTGTGATCCCTGTGAATCCATCAAGAATATAGGAGAGAGGAACTCAGGCCAAAACACTGTCAGTCAATGTCAGGCAGGTTTATCAAACTGTGACGGGCCTGGTTGGGCATTTAGACCTAAAGTACTGTACAAGTGTCGAGCACAGTAGGTGTGTTTGGTTGACTTCCAGAGGAACACCCTCATTGCTGCTGCCAGTGTCCACACTTTAACTTATACAAGGATTTATACAGTCACTGGTGTCACTAGATAGTTTGTTTTTGTGGTAGTCAATCTCAGAGGGACCCTCTCTATATTACCATTTTTACATATCATGTATCTATTTTGATTGTTTTGAACACAATATATTTGTTGACTTGAGAATACAAGTACAATGCAGGACTTGTGTTTCTCACCATGATGTTTCTGTCAGACCTAGTGTTAATGCAGCTAACATGTTCCTGCCATTGTTTTTACTGCCACCGATGGAAACATAAATAGTTTTGCTCATGGACTGAGGTGCTAACACACGTATGGGTAAACTAAATGATTCCGATCAGAGTTCATCTCAGCATATCTGCAAACATATGCTGGGCATTTTTGAATTACTATTCATTTTATACTGTGCACCATGAAAAATATACTTGTTTTGATATATAATGACATGTAAAGTAGGAGTTGTCCATAATTTGTGGAGATTGCAGTGTGAAAAAGCAGGTATTTTATCAGCACTCAGGAACTGTTCAGACACAACAAGAAAAACGTCTGTAAATGAGAAAATTCTCAAATAAGGATTAACCTTTATTTAGACACAGGGGAGCAGCAATGATACCACAGTGTTAGACCAGCAGAGACTAGCCTCCGCAACGGATTTATGGATATTCATACTTACTCTAGACTTATGCTATGGAGGATGCTACTATGTGTTGATTATTAGACTCAACATGCCAAACATCCTGTTGCTGTCCATTAAGATAAAACATGTAGTCATTATTTATAAGATGAAGATAAACCTTTACACAAGTTAGTGTTTGTGAGCAAGGAACACATGCAGCCAACACTTATGTGCCACGAGCTGCACTTCCTCTAATGACCACTAGGGTGTAGCTGCAACAGGTGAGTCGGCCTCCACTGACTCTCATTACAAACTGAACAGCGCCAGCGCCACAGAGAGACAATCAATCGCTCTGATCAGCGCTAATATAAACCTGTGTGCACAGCTCGGTGCTGAAGCTGTTTCGGGTTCTTCGTGACAACTTTAAAGGGCTGAATTATCCAACTATATAAGCCACCTGTTTAGATCTGACCTAACTGTTCAGAGTTGTGTGGCAGGTGCTGTGATTAGCCGCTGCCTGTCTGTGCCGGTGTGACGTCATCAAACAGCACCTCAGGAACATCTGAGGAACGCGGGTCATGGATGATCAGAGCAGGAGGAAGCCAGTGCTGCTGTTTCCTGTTTCGAGGTGAGTGACGGTCTGGTAGCGTTTCTTTTTTAAAGCTAGCGCTAATTTCCGCCACAAGGCCACATGGGGTGGCCTGCTATTAGGAAGCCAGCAGGAGTGGTCAGAATGATGCCTCTGATGTGTGAAATGCAGTCCTGACTCCACAAGTTGAAATGTATCAGGCAGACACTGTACAAGGTGATGTTAATGTCTGTCTGTGTTATGTCTCTACACTCTGAGGCCTTGTTGGGCTGCTGCTGTCTGTCCTCTATCACCTGTGTGAACGGCAGCAGAGGTCTGCAGGAGCTTACTCACTCCTGATAGTGACTGCACTCCAGGCATCACTGTGTGTGTGTGTGTGTGTGTGTGTGTAAAGACTCAATGTATGTGCATCTGCCTGCTTACAGCTACTTACCAGGGATATTATGAGGGATTAAGCCTGGAATAAATTAGAATAATTTCACATTAATCCTTATACGTTTGTTTCTGTGACGTTTGTTTTAAATTTGACATTATAATTCCAGCTTATTGTCCTGGGGGGGAAACCAGCATAACATCTGAGGAAATCGTAATGCCAGCTACTACATGCTGTTAGCTGAGGTTCAAAGAATAGCTTTAGTGCCAAACCTTAGCGGCTGGGAGTAACTGCAGGGTTTCCACTGGTGTGAGTTCATCTGAATTTGGTGTAGGGCTGTTCATGTTCAATGAGTAACTTTGATAGCTCAGACGTGGAAATTGTAAAGACAAAACCCACCAAAGCATCTGTGTCTTATAGAGAGAGAGTGTGTGTGTGTGTGTGTGTGTGTGTGTGTGTGTGTGTGTGTGTGTGTGTGTGCTGTTCAAACATGTGAGTAAGGGGGCAGGGTGTTGAAAACTAGTGTTGAGAATCTTATTTTTGTTCTCCCACATCTCATCTAGGTTCACCTCCTCTTCAGAAAATCCCATTTATCCATACATCCACCCCTTCTCACTCATCTTAATAATTGCTGTCTGTTTGCTGTCTCGTTGCCATGGTTTCCATTATGCTTCCTGCCTGTTCTGGTTTTGAGAACAAAGCTCTGATGATGGGTAGTATTTAAAGAGAGAGGGAGAGATGGAGAAGCAAAAAGGAAGGATATGATATACTTTTGTCACTGGTTTAATATCATCTTTCACTATCGCGCACACATACTCACTCTCTCTCTCTCTCTCTCTCTCTCTCTCTCTCTCTCTCTCTCTCTCTCTCACACACACACAGTGAGGTCTTCGATCCGCATCCCTGGGGATCGAAGGAAGGTAGAAAGGCAGCTCTACGCCAGCTCCCCCTCTGTGTCAGATATTTAGCTCTAGCAGGGCTTATCTTTTAACTGATCAATAAGCAGGTGGTACAGCACTCCCTCCGCTCTCCACGGGACAGGCTGCAGTAACACAGGACTGCACTGAACCCAGTCAACCTGCACTAGCCTTTGTTATGCTCGGTGACTGCGCTGCACACTGGCTGGTAATACAGGGAGGAAAGATTTGCCCTGAATTCCATAAGCAGCCCTTGATGACGCAGGACGTGTGTGTTCATCACGCCTTGTGTTTCTGTGAAGTCTTCTGGCTGTCAGAAATTAGGCTAAAACTGTGGACTTTATTTAGCTGACCTGGTTGAAGAGTGTGGAGGAGAGGGGAGGGGGAGAGTGTGTGTGTGTGTGTGTGTGTGTGTGTGTGTGTGTGAAACAGACAAGATGGAATGAAGAGACAGGGTGAAGGAAAGAAGGAGAGAAAGAGCTTAAACTCCATCCTTTCTCTGCCACACACATCACCCCCTCCACTGTGATTCCACCCCCCACTCTTACTGTAAGGTTCTTAGGGCCTTCCTTAACTTTTAATAAGAGTCTTTAATAAGTCCCCAGATCACAGCATGGTCGGTCAGGGCTTCTTCTTCGACACAGCTCTGCTTAATCTTACTCTAAAATAGATCTGCTCGCTCTCCTCTCTCCCTCTCAGCCCTGCGCCTCCTCTCTGTGTTCCTCCACCAAACTGTAAAGATGTTTAATAAACTACTGGGGGATCAAGCAAGGTTCTGTTGTCCTCTGTGGTGGTCTGGAAAAAGTGTATCTGAATTGTAATGCACCGGCTTTATTTGTGCTAATGAGACTCAGTAGGAATGTTTTTGACAGGAAATACCTTGATTTAGAAATGGTGAATAAATATTTAGTTGTGGATCTATGAACAGATTAGAGCCACAAGGAAGATGTAATAAATCAGATGAAGTCAGACGTCAGGGTCTGTTAACTATCCCTCCAGCCAGTGATGTTTAGCCTCTTGTATCTGCACACATTCACCAGAGGTGGCTCAACCATTACACACACACACACTTTGAATTGCTAAAGCGTCTTCTGAAATGTGTTGTCTGTGCTTGGAGTTCCCAGTTTCCACAGTGTGCACAGTGATGCTGCGGTGCGTCTGTGTGCCATACTTTAGTTTCAGTCTCTTTGGCCTACTTAGACGTGTTGTAAGTAGCACACTGAGCTGCTTCTCCTCTCCCTGTGGACTCAGGCTGAATAATTGAGTGGTGCTGAGGCAGGGTAATAAGCTACACTGCTGCTCTAATAACCTGCTGGACAGTGTGTGTGTGAGTGGCAGTGAGAGTAGAGGCTCACGTTGCTGGGGTGCAGTAATGGTTCCTATGACTCAGGGTTGGGGACTGACACCCACCACCCACCAGATGTAGGTGACTTCTGTAAATTTACTCAGTGCTAAAAAAAAAGGTATATAAACAATGCAATAGTCACGGAGCAATACGCTACATTCCACAATGCTATACAGAACCATACGTCTGCTGGTTTCACATTAACTAGTAAATAGATGCAGGTGGTTACCAAGGCAACTTGACCATAAAGTGCTAATGAGGAGCCAACCTGAGGTCAAGTAGCTGATGTTGTAAATGAACAAAAACAAGACAGTGCTGCGTTGCAAGGATTAAGAGGTCCACAGAGAAAACTTCAAGGCTAAAGAGGTGCAGGTGAAAAAACATGTTTTTATGAATGAGAAGTGGAGGAAAGCTGATCATGGACAGTCCTGGGATTGGTTCAGCCAAATCTGAAGCCAGAACAGTCCATGGATCATCTCAACACCACATTCAGGTCAGACAGATCTGCTCCAGAGAATACAGCAACAATGAAGGCAGTTTTTTAGTCTGTTCACTGAAGTTGGATTGCATTATGTATTGAGTTTATATTATAGCTATCATGTATAGTTTGTATAAAGGTAACAATGACTTTTCATTTACTCCTAGCTTCATTTTACTATTTATTATTTTTCATTGTCATTTCGCAGACAGGACACTGTGTTTATTAAGCAAATGGCTTCAGCTGAGCGAAAGACCCTACAATCAGTGAGAGTGTCATGTCTGAGGTGACAGCTGACTCTACTGTGAAGGAGCAAGACATGCTCTATGGGTGTCTGTGCAGCTGAGACAACTTTCATGGGAAAAGAGGGGGTGGGTCTTGCAGACAGACGGAACATCGCATGGGTGTCAGTAATGAGGGCAGAGTATGTATCCAGGACCTTAAAGTTTTTCTGATAGGGCTGCATGGCATTCTACTGTAAAAGCACTGCAGTCCAGCTTGTGGACGCTGAACCAATAAGGATTGGATGCATTATTTTGGTTTCTCATTCCTCTGCAACCTGATGCATTAAAGCCTGACCCACCTCAGCACCCTCAAGACTCCACAGTGTCTTCAGTACATGGAGACAGTGCTCATGAAATTAAAAAAACAGCTGAGTGAGAGAGAAGTACAGTAATGTAGCACTGACCTGGTGTCAAGCTTGACAGGCCAGCCACACCTTAAACCATGTCAGAAGAGCAAGTTCAGGCTGCTTGACCAAGCATATTATTTTCTTTATTATCTTTTGTCAGATTTTGGGAAATCAGAAGTGGAGAGATTAACCGGACACCCGTAGGGCTTCCTGACATCCTGTTGGACGTATCCCAGGCCTATCGTCCAGACCAGACTGTAAGAGAGTGGAGAGTCTCCTCATGAAAATCTGGCTGGAGATCGACAGGTTGTAGTAACAGCAATGCCCTGGCATCCAGAGCCTGTCTGACCTCATCCTCACCCTACCTGCCTCAGCAGCAAGTGAAACCTGAAAGAGACTTCAATCAAATGAAGCTGGAGTGACTCGAGCTCCTGTCCCACATCTAGAAACCCGTGCGACCTGCTGACCATCAGATTTGAATTCCCTCTCTGGAGGATTATGACCTCACCCCTGCCGTCCAGCTGAATCATGGAGGAGAAGAGGAGTGATCAGGAAATCAAGTGAGTTTTGTTTAATCTGCTCAACTCATCAAACCTCCATCACTTCACTGTTTGTGTGGTTGTGTGTGTGGGAGCGAGTTTAAATATTTACCTTATGAAATCGTCTGTATCTCCACATGATAAAGAAATTGAATTTTGTATAACTTGAATTATTTTTGAGATGCAGTTGCACACTACTGGTCAAGACCAGGATGTGGCTGGTACAAGAAATTGATTGGCTACTTGTTATGTCCCTGTGTATTCCAGGGGAGCAACATTTATTAAATAATGCCAAATTGAACTCTATGTGGGGAGCTACTACACATAATACAAACTTAAAGAGAGCTCCTCATGATGAGCTCTCAGTCCGTGAGAGCAAAGCACAAAAAGGGTTAAGAAACCCAACCACCCTCTCAATGACAGAGAGTAACGGAACACAACTGAACCACACACTGGTCTCGAGAGAGGCTCAGTCCACACCCAAGGCTGTCTGCTGGCCCACTGGCACTGCTGCACCTCTGCCTCCAGCTTTTTATGCGAGTCGTAATGAGCGATTGGATCCAGGTGCGCTCTGTCAGTGGGTGCAGGAGGGGCGATATCTGGGAAGGCAGCACAAACACACACACAGCAACTCTACAGCCGTAACCCTACTTGATATTAGAATCTGGCAGCCAGAGTGGCAGGTGGACAAAAAAAATCCACCCCTCCCTTTGCTGCAGGGCTGTGGAGGCAGACAGAACCAGACATGTTATATGAGCATAGTGGATGTCCCCAGGCTGGAACCTCCTTACTGGTCTTGTCTAAGCTAAGGAGCATGTCTCCTCCATCAGAGCCTCTCATGCAGTTGGTTGAAGTACCCTTCAACCAGAAACATCACCATTTTGCTGTGTGTGTGAGTGAGTGAAGGAATAAGACAGTGTGTATGCACCTGTATGATGAGGCATGTCAGGCATGATGGTCAATTACTGCATTCTAAGGTCTGTTATTTCTGTTATACAGATACACACCATGTTTCCATCCACTCGATAAAAATATTAAAGCAAATAATGCCGGTTCAAGTGTGTTTCCATCTAAGACCTTGAAATCAAATAAAAAGCTGTGTGTAATGACGTCATGTGCTGTTTTGTGATCGTATTGGTGTATCAAATTGTTTTATTGCAATTTGACATGTTTCCATTCATTTTTTCACTGAATCACAAAATCAAATACTAATAGGAGTCGCTGCCTGGATTCCACTGAGCGACACAGACTGCAGCTGCAGACCACAGGCCTCTATGAACAAATGCTAAATATAACATAAGTTATACAAGTGTTTTTGTGTCAACTGGCACACACATACCAATATATCATCAGAAGACTATCCACCCAGCTTTGAATCCTATAAGACGGCGGAGGCGACCTGTGGTGTGGGAGCGGCAGTGCTCCAAGCAGTTTTGGGAGATTGTTGAAAGACACTTGTTGTCAAGAGAAATGCGTCCAGCACCAACAGGTTGGTTGCAGAGCAAAAACAATAACAGTATCGGAGACGTACGTACGCCATATATGTGGCTGCGTGTGACGTAAATGTAGTTGAATTTCTCATTTATTTGGCAATGAACCGTTTCCGTCTGCATTTGTCGCATCAGCTTTTTATCGATCAAGAGAAAATCCAATGAGATCGACCGTTTTTACTTTTTATAGATATTCAGGCTATTTCAGTGAATTTGACTGTTTCCATAAGGCATTTTCAATTCGATATTGCTTAGAATTAAAAATGTGTGGATGGAAACATGGTTACAGAATGCAGTAATTGGAGCTGTATCAGAACACAGCATTTAATGGAGCTGTGTAATATATATGTGAAAGTGTGGCTGGCAAATTCAGCCAAGTATTATCTTAATACAACAAATACAAAGTTACTGCATCACAGGGACAACAGGTTCAATATTGTCTTGACATCTGAGCAGAGCATCACTTATATTGACCATCAGCACAACCCAGTGTCACTGTTGGACCTGCTGTATGAGACACTTTGTCTGCAATTATGTTTCTTTGAAACTTATTTGTGGGCTGCCGGTCACGCTGCCGGTGGTGTAGCTGTCGTGCTTCTGGTTCAGTAGCACTGTGTGGGGCAGGTGACAGGTGTGTTTACATTGTTTTAGTGGTAAAAATGAGTGGGTTCATCCCCATGTTGTGTTGACATCAATGTCAGTCGGGGCCACGGCTCATAAATAGACGCTCATACCACTGCAGTCATCTGATATGGATGTGAGTGGTGCCCTCCTCTGCTGTCTAATGCCTGACATGCAGATATGACTGAAATGATAGAACATAGTAAGTTTGATGATAATTAGCTGAATGTGTTGCTCGGACACCTGAAAGTCCAAACCACGGTTCATGTTTTTGCTGCATTGTCTACATTTGATCCAATTGGTTCGGGTTTCACTCTGCATTAATGTCAGCGCACCAAAGAACTCACTGCCTACGCATTCTGCGTCTCCCTACACTTGAGTGTAGGGATCTAGGAAAATTAATGAACAAGTTTGCATCATCATCATATTTATACTGTTATGGCGTTGTTATGGCGTTGCTAACAACAGCATCAACCAATATGGAGCCTAGTTTGGATTCAGATGAACATCCTTGTCATGTTGAGGATTTACTGTCGCTGCATGAAGATAATAAAATGTGCTATACTCCCCATGTGTTACTGCGGCTCATCTTTAATATTTCTTCTTCGTGCATAGGCTCACAACCGGAACTTCCTGTTAGACGTTCAAAAGTCTGAACCATTGGAAAAAAAACATTCACATCGTCCGAACCATGGTTTAGTGTGGTCTGGACCGAGACCACCTCTTTTGGTTGGACCAGATTTCTGGTCTTTGGTCTGGACCGTGGTCTGAGGAGCTGTAAATTTGGTTCGGATCAAATGGGAAAGTCCAGATCGAGTGAGGCAGGAGCAGAAGCCCCCTAAGAGTGATTTTAATATTAATTCTAATGATCTTTAAATGACCCACACTCATAGCAGTGTTTACACAGAGTGGTTGTTACTTCAAAGGTAAAGATCTCTCTAAACAATGTTTTGTTACCCCCTGCTATTCTGCGTCTTCCTCCTTGTTTGTTTGTGTATCCGTGAAATACCCCCCACTGTCAAATGGTACACACACACACACACACCAGGAGTCCCCCCACCTTCCTACCAAGCACCAGTATCACTCTACAGCAGAGCGAAGCCCTCCCCCGCTCTAATCTCAAACTAGCATCACTTAGATCCCATAAATTCTTAATGCACAGTCCTAAACCTGAAATACTTGAAAACCGCTCTCCACTCCCACTCCCCCCAGTCGCCTTTCATCTCCCTCTCTTCTGGATGACTGACTGGCTGCTTGTTTGACTGATTTGTTGATTCTATTTAATAATTCAAAAGTAAACGATAAGCAAAATTTGGCTGCTCGAGATGCCATACGTCACCCCTCCTGATGCCACCATCCTTCCTCCTCCTGCTTTGTACCTTTTGCAGATGAAAGTAAAGGCTCCTGTTTACTGAGACATGACAAATCACAGAGTGGAAGAGAAGCCGTTTATCAAAAAGTAGGAGTTGACAACTGTTTCTCTTTATTTTTTATTTGGCTGTGGTGTACGCAGGTGAGTGTTCTTTCTGCTGGCTTTGTGTACACTTTGAAGTGCACGTCACTCGTTCTAGTTCTGTGTGTGTGAGGCTGAAATTACTGTCCTCCTCGAGCTGTGTGCAACAGTCTGCTGCTTTCTTCTCTGCAAACCCCTCCTCTCCTCCCCTCCTCCTCCCCTCCCTCCCTGCTCTTGTCATTCTGTCCATGTCTCCATTTTGTTTCTGACATTCATCCACCTCATGTTGACAACCAGTATAATACACTGTCGTTCAACCACCTCGTTGCTCGGCTTTGGTGGCTCCAGTAACAAAATCACCATGTAACTCAGCTAACTAACTTCTGATATTGCACACACACTCTCACTGGCTGTGTTAAAGCTGTCTGTGTGATGGATGTGTCCTGACAGAACTGCTGTGTGTTGAATCTTAACCTCCAGCATCATCCTCATGCTGTACTACTAGCCAGTGTGTGTGTGTGTGTGTGTGTGTGTGGGGGGTATTTGATCATCACTTTTTCCAAAAATACTGAAAAAAAAATATGAAGACATAGGGACTCTCCCCTTGTCACACACACACACATACACACACACACACACCCCTAGTGGTTGATAAAGACCTTTTTGGCAGAGGCTCTCCTCTGTGCTGTGGGTTCATTAATGCTCTGAGTGTGTCCCTGTGACTGAGGACTAAGCCCTCGGCTCTTATCAACAACACCAGGCCTGGTCGACTACACACACACACACACACACACACACACACACACACACACACACACACACACACACAGGATTATGAGGAGTGTGGATAAGTTGCCAACATCAGCTCCGATATCCCCTTACAGGACAATGACAGACACCCCCTCTCCCTTCCCACTGCCACAGTCATGGAGAGTGTGTGTGTGTCTGTGGGGACTGGTGGAAGGGGAGTGCACTGTTTTCCTATTGATCCATTTGTATTTGTAGATCCATCTGTACACAGTTGCTCTCGTGGATAGGTCATTTTGTGTGTTTGTGTGTGGGTGTGTGTGTGTGTGTGTGTAATTGGTGTGAACTTGTGCTTTGTAGGATGTGTCATCTCAACACAGGGTGACATAAAAGCTTACACCTACTCTCCTTGTGGGTAATATTTGTTTCCTCCTGCGCACACACACACACACGTGTACACACACACGCAGGCACACACGCACACACGCACACATGCACACACACGTACACACACATGCACACACACATACACACATGCACACACACGTACACACACACGCACACACACGTATACACATGTGTGTACACACACACACACACACAGGAACAAACTGGGTTGATTTACATATTTATTACTGTGCTGTGCCTCTGCTTCACAAATTGATTGTGTGTGCTTTATGTGTGAGTGTGTGTGTGTGTGTGTGTGTGTGTGTGTGTGATAAACTGAGTGAGTGTTGGTGCACAGTAATGTTACAGGCCTGGTTCAGTGAGGACAGTGTGGGCGGCTGGTGGTTTATGGCTCCTTCATGTTGGTGTGTGTGCGTGTGTGTGTGAATTGTTTGTTTCTGTGTATTGTCTGAGCCCTGAGGAGGTATCTATTCAGCCTGGTAGAGAATTATTATTACTTTATCCCCAGGGAGAGCAGAGGTGACGTACTGCAACACTCCCTAACCACCTCCGGCCCCTGCCACGTTCCAGTGTACGTACACACACACAAACCCACACATACAACTGAGGCATCCACCCTTCCACATCCATTAACACATGTTTCTTGCACATGATGGACATAATGCTAAAGGAACTGTGTCATTGCTACTTTATTTAAATTTTTCCAAAGTTACAACAACAGAATCTCCATAATAAAAAGCCAGGACTGTTACACCGTGGCCTCATTTTCAATTTCTGCATTTTAATTAATGCTGTGGGTTTTTTTGGCCCTGAGGTCATGACAAACATTGTGCTTATTAAAGACCTTCAAGTGAAAACTTACACATTGCCAGGATTGATGTTTTATTTTGAAGAGCAGCAGTGTTCTTTCACATCTCCACTGTTGTGGTTCTTGCTCTCAGCTTGAGGCTGTTTTGGAGGATGTGGGGGGACTCTTCCTTACATCAGATCCGTCTTCCCCTGTGTCCGGCGCTCTCTCTATACTCCTGCAAAGAGCAGCAGACGTTGTAGTTACAGTGTATGAAAATATATATATTTTTATTTCACTCTGAGCTTTTTAATCTCAGCTCTCTTTACAAGAGAACAAGTGGACCGGATGTCCTCTGGTGAGTTCAGATCTAATCACGTTGAAAGGCAGCCAGTGTAGCCTGCAGCGCTCCATAATTGGTTGACCTCAGAAACACTCCAACTCTTTCTGAGGATTTGATATTTTATGGCTGATGCCAAATTGCAGACGGCTGGTACTAACGATGATTCTTCCTGCTTTACTGCCTAATTCATCAGATTTTCCACCCAAATATGGACCAGTCCAGCAGCTGGCTAGTTATTCACAGCCGTGTTACCATTACCATGGGTAATTACAGGCTGCATCTGTGGCCTGGAGACATTGGCAACCAGAAAGGGCAGGTTTTTAGTTACCAACAGGGATGACTACTGATTTTGGTACTTTTTATTGGTACCAACCAAATTCCCACAATAATCCAGTCAAATCAAATGCTACTACATTTCAGTATCTGAACGCACCCTTGTGTCCGTCAGATAGTGGAGAAGTGTCTGGTTGATGTGCAGCACATTGCCCTCCATGCCCTGCACTCTATCTCTCCCCGACTGGACATGCTGGTTTGGGCTGAAATATATACAAATGACTCTGGTCGAGCTTCTTCAACATCGGTGGATCAGATTTTAATTTTCAGGCCCGTTGGACACTACTGTCTGTGAACAGCCCCTCCTCTCCCTGCACACTTTGAAGTTTTAAACAGAGATCCCACTGTTGCCGTTAAGGAGGACCCCTCAGTATGCCGACTTTGTTTACACCGAACCATAAGAATAAATATTCAAAATTCAGAAGTTTTAACTAATTTTTATAAACAAAATAACTTAAATTACCACATGTACAGAAGAGTTGCATACCGGTACTGGTTCTCAGGAACTGGGTTACTCTACTGTGTATATATAGGTTTAAATGTGAAAGGTACCCATCCTTACCAACAGGGGGAAAACTCTGACAGTGATTTCACATCACCTGATGGAAAGGGTCTTTGTGAGGAACCCAATCTGAAGTTATTTCATCCAGTTACTGTACCCTTTTCTTTATGTTATTCCTTGTGTGGACATTGGTCCACCTCTGTATGTAATGGGAGGTGGATGGAAGAGTAGGATGTGGAGGTCTGTGTGTGTGAGAGACAGATTAGCAGTGTGTCAGGTACACCTATGTGTTTCTTTTGTTTGTAGAGGGAGCTGAGAAACGTCTCTCTAATTTGGTCTATAATGGAATTTGGCCCATGGGCCAGCCATACTCTTCTGAGAGATGGCAGCAGATGAGAAGGAGATAAAAAGAAGTGGCAGGAAGGAGAGGAAGTAGGAAGCAAGAGGAGAGATGGCAGAGTGGCAAGGGAGAAAGAGAGGAGGAGGCATATGGTTGGTAGATGAGAAAATGAAGGAGAGGGAGATGTAGGAGGAGGAGGAGGAGGGACATAACATTGCATCCTCAGTCATCTGTGAGACTTTATAAGCAGTGGGTGCATGGGCGAGTGGCTGGCAGTCAAGTCAATATGACATATGAATATTGCAGGAGCCATTCTCTCCCCTCCTGCCCTCCTCAATTATTAATGTCTGGCTCAGAGTTGGCTCAACTTTTTCTCGAAGCCTCCCTCTTCCCCACCACAGAAGAGGAGTGTGAGACATACAGGCAGATATGCATGGAGCAGCATGAGAGCAGGTTAATCTGCTCATCGTGATTCTCGTTCCTGAAAGAGAGATTGAGTTTATTAGTTTTTCTTCTGCTCTGCATTGTCAGTCCAAACGGTCCACACTAGCAGCCACAGGCATGACCACAATGCTCCAAACAGGCTGCTGCAGATGATGCTGGACTGTTGATTTTAGTCAAACAGAGTTCATTTGTGCACAGAAAGTCATGCAATGATGGAAGGACCTCTGTTTGATTGTTGTCCCTGCAGTTTAACCAGAGGTTCAGCTTCTGTATCATGGCCTCAAATTTATCTCGCACATTAAATGTAGTTGTGGAACCTCCCTGTAATCCAAGATTAAGTTTGTTCAGGCGAGAAAAAATATCTCCCAGATAAGCCAGGCATGTAAGAAACTCTTCATCATGCAAATGCTCAGACAGTTGAACGTTATGGTCATGGCAATGTAAGTTTATTTATATACCAGTTTCAAAATGTAATCAGGCTGTTTGCAAATCATGCTTTTAATATTTTTTTTTGCATACTGTACCCTAGTGGATCATGGTTGATCTGTGATCTGAACTGATCGCTCTCCGTGGATCGATCGATGAAAAAAAAATAAAAAAAAGGTTGTGTGTGTAGTGTGGGAACATGTAGGCACACCTCCCCAGCCGAATAAACTGGCAATTTGAAAAAGTCCGCTCGTATGTTTGAAGCTGCAGCTCTATGTCATGCACAACAATAACAAAATGATTTGTTTTATCAACATGTTTGATAACCACGCCCCCCTCCCCCCCGCTCCGCTGATCCGAAAATGACCCAACATGGTCCGTCCGATCCGTGAGGTTTCTGATCCGTTGCACCCCTGCTGTACCCCCTACATCACTTTGTGTAGCTCTGAGGGTACAAATACCCCAATTTAGGAATCACTGCTCTATACTGTGCCTGTCTGTGTGGATAAAGTCTTCCTCTGTGAAGACAAATGTTCCAGGCATAGAGAAGCATCAGGTTGTTTTAGGAAACATGCTTGATACTAAGATGGTACCACAGACTCACCATGGTGTGCTTTTTTCCCCAACACTGTCACCACTGTTTGATAAACATGTTGATTATATTGATGCAGTCCAGACTGTAAGTGCTTGTACAAGTGCACATTATTGTTCAGTAGATGTGTTGTTTCTGTCCTTTCATTTGAAATACATTGATGCATGCTACGTTAAAGTGCAGAGTCCCAGCTTTCATTCCAGTCAGTTTGCATCAATATAAAAGGAACTGTGTGTGTGATATAACACTTTGAATAGTGCCTAAATTGGAAAAGTAATTGGACATTTGGTGAAGTGCGGTCTCAGAAATATCACTAGGTGAATGCATCAGTTTATCAGTTGAAAAAACTCCCTGCACTTTTCAGCTGCCTCTCAGTAAACAGAGTGATGCAGGAGCAACAGTGTGGAGGGCTGTAAGCTTCACAAACTACAGAGGGGAAAATAAGTAGTGAAGGCGTCAACAGTCGTGCATGGTGAGTGTGCATAGAGGTCATGGTGCATGAGAGCATTACTCATTGTTTTTTTTGTTGTTTTTTTTTTTAACACCTGTACTTGTTAATTCCAGGTGTCTGTAAAGCCCTCTGTGAGTGCTGCTTGGCTCTTGGACAGAACAGAGTGTTCTGTTGTCTCTGTCAGAAATCTTACAGGAGGAGCACCTGTTAGTGGCCGCTTTATGGTGAAATGATGTTCTTTTCTCTTCCAGCCCCAGTGGTGCATTCAGAGGTTTAGATAGATGTCTGTGAGCAATGCATGCATGTGTGCATGTGAAGGTCTTGACAGAGCTCTTTGTTTTGGCCCATCATGAGATGCTTCTCATGTGACACCTTGGTGATGACAAAGCTTTTTACAGGCATCAGTCAGGACTATTAATGAGCACTGGACTTTCTAAACACTGACACGTTCCAGCTGCTTTCTTTTCTTTCATTTCTTTTCACCTCCTCCTTTTCTTCATGTGTTCAATACTGATTCTCTGTCCTTTCACTGTATCACACAGAACTTCATTTATGGACATGTTTTGGTTTCTTTGTATGTGTGCATTACTTGTTTCTGACATGTGGTGAAAAATTTCAGTCTATAGCCTCATTAGAAATATATTTACTAGAGATGCACCAAAATTCGTCCACCGAAAATTTTTGGCCGAAAGACTTTAATCACCGAAACAACACGACCAAAGCAGGATGTTGTAATGACGCAAGCAAAAACCTGCCGAACATGTGGATCAGTGTCGGCTCATACTGGAGTCCAAAAATGAAACAACGTATCACTGTATACAGCCAGTATGTGTGAAAACACACGCTGTGGCTGTTTTCTTTGAAGCATGAATATTAATTTATGCATATTGCAATGCCTTGATTTCAGTGAGGTCAGTACACAGTCATTGCCATAAACACAATGGTCCTAAAAATTTGCATAATAATTTATTTCGGTGTTTCAGTTTTTGGTTTTCGGCCAAGTGTTTCCTCTTTTTCGGTTTTAGGTTTCGGCCAAAACTTTCCATTCCGGTGCATCCCTTATATTTACTGAGAAAAATGTTGACACAATCAATACTTATTTTCCCAAGTGTATGTCTTATCTCCAACAGTAGAGAAATGGAGAGCAGCATGAGGCAAGGCAGCACGATTCATTTCTTTCTGCTGCTGCACTGCTCCCAGTTGTGGTACCTGGCTGACAGTGGTGTCAGCTGCTTGGCAGGAGAGCCACTCTGTGGTATGGTAGGATTTCATAACTGAGCTCTGACTAAAATCGCCGCCTTTAATGTCTACCTGACAGTACAGAGCATCACATGTAACCATTCTGGCACCACAGGTTACAGATAATAAAATCAGAAACTTTGGTGTGGGACGGCTGAAGACCATATGATGGTGTCCAATACTTACAGTTGGGACTAGGGCTGTCATAATCATGAAATTTTAGTTGACGATTAATCTCCAAACAAATATTTGCGATCAATGATTTAATTGTCTTTTTCTGATCGTTTCATGCCACAATTATAGTATAAGCCTAAACATAGTTTAATAATACACATACACCTTATGAAGAAGAAGAGCCATTTATTGGCATTAAATGAATGAATGTAAACGATTTTAATGATTATGCAAAATAATTGCGGTCAGCTCAAATAATTGTGATCAGCTGATTTTGTAATATTGTGACATATTGTAACATTGTTACTCCCTAACCTTTGACAGGACTAACTGCACAGATATTGATTGGTCTTCATGGGGGTGCTAGTTTTCTATAGGCTGTATTGTTCTGAATCATGGAAAGGTTTGTCATACTGACTCTGACTCTTTTCACATTGTATATCAAATCCTTGGAGTTGGTTTATGTCTCATTTATTGTTATTATTTCAGTTCATGATGGACTTGAATGAATCACAGGTCCTAAATACATGAGATAAGGAGTGGCTGTTCAGAGTCACAACAGGCTGTAATTGGCTTTAGTTGGCCCTCATGTTGGGAAAGGTGAAATGTCCCAGTCAACACCGGTGATCTGCAACACATAAATTCCACAGGCTATTTGGAGGATAACCATTAAAATGACTGATAACTCGTGTCATTTCCAATTAGTGTTGAGTATTATTTAAAGGCATTAAAGCGTGACATTAAGCCTGAGAGTGTGAGTGTCACATCAGATAAGTGAGAACCGATAACCTAAGATGTAATGCATGCATGAAATAAAGTTTTGAATAGGTCAGGGTGTCTACACTGATGCATTGTGACTGTTTGTCCTTGAACGACACCATTGCCGTGAAAACAGTTACCATGACGCCAGCCAGGTTGCCGACGTTGTTGCTCTTGTTGACCTTACCGGCAGGTGAGGGAGGAAGAAGGTGGTGCTGTAATGTGTGTGTGTGTGTGTATTTGTGTGTGTATGAGAGCTGGAGGGTGGGCTGGGTCAGTGTGATTGACGGGGTGTTGGCAGGACGTAGGCACAGCAACATGGTGATCAGGGTGTAGAGGAGATCTGGCCCAGCTGGGTATAAAACTCGGAGCGGGAAGAAAGTCAAGGTCCCCCTTACTATTCATACACTCACAAACACTCCCATACACTAATTCACAAACACACACAGACACGCACACATGGCCTGTGTTTTGAACAGTGACCTTGTTGGGCTGACAGAGTTAGCAGGAGCAACACCTCTCTCTGGCAGCATCATCTGTTTGTTTAGAGACACTGCAGTGTGTTGCTGTGTGCGCGTGTCTGTTTGCACTTCCTGTGCCATGCTCCTGTTGGACTTGACCCATCCTTTACAAATTCACAAGTTTAGGAGTGGGTGCAACAAAATCAGGAGTAGAGGAAGAAGCTGGGTCAAAAGTGGATGGTGGAGGATGGTTGGAGAACTGGGATCAGCTAGAAAAGTGCTGAGTCAGTCAATTCAGTCTGTGAGTTGTGCTGATGAAAGCAGAATTGACAAATTACAGGTATGCAGATGTGGTTTTGGTCTTTGTTCATGAACTCACATGTGTCTTGATCTTAATTAATAGCTTAGTTTAGACTTTATTTGCTTTGGGCAAAAGATGTTGCAAGGGAAATTTTGTAAGACAACATTAAAAAAACTCAAAACTTTTCATGAGCATTTTGTGTGTCTGTGTCTGTGAAATATTTCTTACACTATTTAAAGTAAGAAGAGAAGATACATGCAAGTCAAGAGTACTAGCTGTAGTATATTAGCAGCAGCAGACAACATCTCATTGAAGCTGCAGTGTAACCAACACCTGTCTGCATATGTTCAAATGTGTATTTGTATGTTGTGAGGGTCTGCTCTGCCTGAACATATGGAGAGGTGCAGATACATGTGTGTGCTTACAGTTGCTGAAATGCCTGTAATAATGTGTGCAGCAGTGTCCCCGCCAGTGTGCTGCAGCAGTTGTAACAGTGATTGACGAGGAACTGTGAGTGTGCAGCACCAGCTCAACCCCATCTGACTGATCTGTAAATATTCCCTCTTTCTGCTGCCTCAGCAGGTCTTTGCTGTAGCACAACACATGGATCACATTGGCAGGGTGCAGGCGGGGAGGGCGCCAGGGCTGTGGAGAAAGCTAACAAGTCCAGGCCAGCGAGAGAGGAGGCAGGGGAGAAACTGTGGGGGCTGGCAAAATGGTTGGAGTGAAGTGTTAGAGAGCGGGGAGGCAGAGAGAGGAGTGCGGCTGCACAGCTCCTCTCATCAGAGCTGCAACATTGGGTCCTCAGGCCCTGCTGGACCACAGCCAGACCCACACAGCAGCAAACACAAAACATCAACTCCTTCTCCCTCTGTTGTTCTGTGGCTCCGGGCTCCTCTGTCCTCCTTCCTCGTGCCCCATTCTCTTAATCCGTCAGCAGCTTCTCTGTGGGTAAGAGGAACAGGAGATGAGACAGAGAGAGAGAGAGCAAGGCCAATAGATGGAATCAGAGAACCATTAAACCAGACTTTGTTTATCAAAACAATATGACACAGACTACAAAAGGAAGACATGAAAAATTCACAGCAGGTCAAAAGAGTGGATCCCTGCTAGCAGCCCTCAAAGAGCCCATCTCCACACACAGAGCTTCTCATTGTGGGGTAATAATGTTTGATCGCAAGCTTTGCCATTCTAGGCACCTGAACCCTGAACTGTATTGTTGACCATTTAAGAAATACAATCTAAGACAGAGAACAGAGTAAAGTGATGGATAGACAGGAAAGAATTAAGGAGTGAGGAAGTTGAAGTAGTCCCTGGGCTTCCAGCACGCTCGCTCTGCAGTGATGGAGAGAATCAAACACGTGGCTTCAGATGAAATGGAAATATTGGTATTAAAGGCCGGTCCTGCAGTGGAGCTTTAATGTGTAATTTTCTAAAGTAAAAGGACATTTTAGTTGTGACCTTTTATGAAATCTCTTTCTTTAGATATTTCTCTGTGATGTACTCACACACACACACAGAGTCGTGGAGACGCGTGCATACTCCCATCCTCGTATTCACATTTCACAGCGGCGACATGCCGAGTGTTTTGGAGCGGAACTAAAATCTTTTAAAGCCACTTTGTAAGGTTGGTCCACTGGCTAATTCCATTCAGTGTGAAATGAAATTGTGAGCCTCTGTGAGGCTTGTCCAAGTCTTGATTCAGAGGCCTGCAGCTCCTTTAAAGAAGGATTTAAAAAGAGCAAAGGTTTGACACAAAGTGGCTTTGTTGATTGCGTGAAATTAGGTCCTGCATATGGGCTTTTAACACTGCTCTGCTCTTATGCAAGACCCCCGTCTCTCTCTTACTTATATAAGGCCTGCCAGCATTTCCATTACTCTTTTGACAGAGGCATATGACAATAGCTTTCCTGTGTGATAATATGATTACATTAACATGGAGGAATGGAGCCAGTTGCTCCCAGAAAGCTCAAATCAAACAGGGTGCTCTCTGGATGGCTGCTTCACATTTTAATATGAAGACAAACATGAGTGGACATCTTCTGTTTTTTCTTTCTTTCTTTTTTTTTTTTTTTACTCTGGATGCTATTTACTCTCAGAACTAACCTTGTGCACTTGTTTCTGTTTGTTTGATCTCAGACCAGTTCCAGAGGCCCAGGTGCAGCTGAGTCAGTGATACTGCATGGCTGCTGTCTTGATATGACACTGTTCACACTGGGTTCCATGGAGTTGTGCCAATAGACGATAGTCTTTGTGACTGATAATCATCAGGGTGATTGCCAATTGCTTTACCAATTTGCTTTTTTTCTTTTTTTGATTTATGTATTCACATAATATCTTTGTCCTCTTTATTATTATTATTATTATTATTATTGATTGTCTTAAATTAATAGACATTTTTGAGTCACAACTGTCATTGGTCAGCATCTCCTCCATGTAACCAATACTTGCATCACCCTCTGACCAGCTGACTGTCACTGATGTGCGTTGTGTTGGTGCTGAGCTGGTCCTATTCTATCTTGGCAGATACGGGACAATTATTTTGTTAAGTCTGGCTAATCTAAGTCAGAGTTACATCGTTGTGGCTCATAGGATTCCCTTTTCAGTAACCATGGTAACCCATACTGCTGGACTGTTTCTGTAACTTTCTTTAACGTGAAGGGATAAAGGGATAAATCATTCATTAGATGCACATCATACATTTTTTTTGGTTGAGTTAGGTTGTGTGTAACCATGTGATTGATACAGGTCAACAATCAGCTGTTACCAGCAAAGCAAAAGAGTCATTAGGTCCAGATTGGATTGGTGGTTAAATACACAAAGATAAAAAACAAAAGGTGTTGTTGATGTTACTGTACATGAGCCTATTACAAAAAAAGTTTTTCATAATAACTGGTGTTGCAAAAACTGTATAACTCAGAGAAATGACCTTCCTAGTTTGTTGTTATGTTTTCACTGACATTAAGTCAGCACTCTCCAGCATGGCACCAAAAAACACCCATTATGTTCCACTCTGTCAACCAAGTCCAGTGTTTTGAAATGTCTCCTGAAAGCTGCCAGTTGTGTTTTGTGGTAGTTGATCCATCCCGTGGCTCTCTCCATCCCTTTGCCCTCTGCAGGGTGAAAATTCAGGTAGAGCTGCATCTCCAGCTCCATCTCGGTGTCTTTGTTGTGGTTAATGGCCTCCTATTCTGTGTCTAAGGTAGCACAGCTGATCTCACTGAGCAGATAGCAGAACGCTATTCACAAGTTTACAATGCAGCTTAATGCTGTGAGACCATCTTTGAGTTGGCTTTAGGTCCTTATCACACTGTGTGTTTAGGCTTTATGGATGAGTGTGTGTGCAGTAAAGTAAGTGAGCTCTGACATTAACAGGGACAATACAACTACTGAGGTGATTCTGTGCAGTCCCTCTTAACTTTGAGTGGCATACAGTAAAAGGGTCACATTGGGAAAACTATGCTACAAACCCTGTGGCGTGTGTGTGTGTGTGAGAGAGAGAACATGAGAGAGGGGCCATCATCACCTCCATATGACCCCAAGTTGTCTTGTAATTAACAGATAACCTTTAATGAGATATTGGCCTCACAAGCCCTAACCATGGAAATGTCACATTTAACCAGACAGCGACACAGTCTGAGCCTGCACACACACACACACACACACACACACACACACATGCAACACATGCAAACAGCAGAGAATGTGTCAAGTGTCCTGTCATGCCATAAATGTCATCTGACTGTAATGTTGAGAGGCTGCCTGCGTGCTCTTTACAGATGGGTTGTGTGGGTGTGGTGGAGACGGGCTGGGAAAGATCAGCCTGTCATAATGTTTTGTCATCTTGTACTGAGAGGAACCGTGAGCACATGATCATATTAGTCTCACTGTGGACATTTTGACCGCTGATCACTATTAGTTTACTTTTATTAACCGTATGTGATCAGTAGATCAGCATCAGTGCCTGTGGTTGTGTTGGGAAACGACCGATACGTTTTTTTTTTTTTTGGAGCCAATATTGATTATTAGTATTCAAGGAAACCAATAACCGATATTATAACTGATAATCATTTGCATTAAAAATTTTACTTTCAGTATACTGTTTGTTGTTTGTGTTATTCTACAAACATTCAAGGTCTTTTTAATCACAGCTTTTCACAAACTCCAACACAGATGTTGGGTCAGTGGGGGCTGTGGGCAGGACAGTGTTACACAGCCAAGAGTGGTGACTTCAGGCAGAGAGACGCTGCATCAGATCCAGATGAGTGCTTGTTAAAATTTATTTTATTGGTTATTGGTGAAAAAACAGCTGATTAGCTTAAAAATGTCGAATATCGGCTGATAATATTGGCCATGTGTGTGTTGTGGTCTTGTCCCACCTCTCACCTTGTTCAGTACGCCAGCGCATGACAGACCGTCCAAACAACACGTCGGCCCTGTGGAGCAGTGTGTGAGACTGGTGTTATGTAGACACCTGCAGTGCAGCCAGAAATGATTTGCACTGGTCATGGATTGGTCGATCACACACATAGATGATGTGATTGGTATCGGCAGTAAAAAAAAGCCTGATCAGAGCCTCCCTAAAATGAAGTGTGTATTAACAGTGTATGTTCCACACGGTTAATATCTCATTAATAAAACATTACTGGTGACTGGATTCAGAGCCAACAGACACCGTGTCTCTGTTCTGCTCTCCCCGGCTGCTCAGCAGCTCCATCTCCTCTGGTCTGTCACTACGTCTCTTTTCTTCACTCTTTCTATCCCCTTCCTCTGTGCTTCCTGTCTGGCCTTTCTTTGAAACAACTTTTTTCTGACAGTCCATTTATGGGGAGGAAGATTGATGTGTGTGAGGTGTAAGTGTATTTCCAAATCTACACACTTTAGCAGAGAACACACACACACACACACACACACACACACACACGCACACACACACACACGCGCACGCACACACACACACACGCAGGACCATCTCACAGCCAGCCACATATCCATCAGGGAGCTGTTGTTTGTATTAAGGTTAAACTCTGGCTGGCTGTGGTCACTGAAGTGGGCTCCTGAGCCGTGATATTCTCTTAGTGGGACTAAATAGATTTTCCACTTTTTTTTACGCTGTAATAAAAAAACAAAAATAAAAAATAAAACTGTTTGGCAAAAGCAATAAACTCTCACCTGAACCCTGATGGGTCTGTAGGCCCTTCATAATCTCCCCATGGGGCCAATATGCTGATTTATTTAAATCTAACCATGAATATTATAATAGAAATGTGAGAATGTCTTCTTGGATCAGTGGCTTCAGAGCAGTGACAGACGATAAATGTTTCTAGGTCTACAGAATGTGAGCAAGATACTGATCCCATACACAAATACAGACATATCCAATGAACTTTCTAGCATGCTGATGTAGAAAAAGTAGAAAAAAAGCCGTTGTGTTTGGCTATTCATTGGCTCTGCAGCAGAGAGCGCGGCTGTGTCATTTCACTGTAAATCGCTTTAGAAGTGAAACCGTCAACTCGCATCAGGACGAGATGTGACAGTTTGAATCCTGAGGAGATGTGTGTGAGGCTCTGTTGGCTGTTCTGCACTGCAGCGTGATGCAGAGATCTGCTCGTGTACCACACTGGTTTCGTGCCCCAACATTGTGTGTGTGTATTTGTGTGTGCGTGCGGGCACACATATCAAGTGTCAAGATGTACGAACATACACAATCACATAGATATTCCCCCTGCATCTTGCGCTCTCGTCACGCCTCCCTGACTTTCTCTCATTGTCTGAATCCAAGATGAAAACACACACACACACACACCCCCACGCACACACAAGTAAACACAGGCACGCATACACATAGTCACACAAATTATACTACCCGCCTGAACACATTCTTCTTTAGGTTAGAGGACAATTTGTTCAGCATCTGTGAAATTAGACATGGGTTTACAATGTAGCCTTTTCAATACTGATCACTGTCATACAAGTGTGTGTGTGTGTGTGTGAGAGAGAGAGTTGGCGTGCGTGTTGAAGTGTGTGTTTTTGTGCGTTTTTATTCTGGAGAGAGTTAAAGGAAACTCGTGTGAGCAGGCAGCAAGCTTGACTTAATTAAGGCTTTGCCCACAGGCAGACGGTCTTAATGTACTATATATTCATGGACCACAGACAAGTTTTAACTTCATCTATACAGTCAAAACGCTCCTTTACACAGCACCAGCTCAGGCCTACATGAGACTGTAAACCCAGATTGAATTGCTCTCCCACCTCTGCAAGTGAGCCATCCGTTCACAAACCACATTTACTAACACGAGAGAGTTGAACAATTGAATTGAATAGTAATGTCGAGGCAGACAGAAGGAGGAGGGCTGGATGTTGAAGCAGCTCAGAGCAGCTTCCTGTGTTGTTGCCATCATGTGTGGTGTTTTTCCTTCAGGCGCTGACATGCCCTGGCATACGCTGCCATGGCCACGTCAGCTTCCCTCTAAGTAAATGTTGAATCTTGGTCTGGTCGGAGGTTGTGTCAGTTTCCTGGTATTTGGGCTGCATTTGGTGAAGATTTAATGTCTCTATGCAGCTCACAGTGAAGCAAACAGTGTTCCTCTCTCACATCACTGAGGTTTACTGATGCTCACTGGATGTTTTTGGCTCCATCCCAAGTAAACACTTTGGAAACTGTTGCACATGAAAATCCCAGGAGATCAGAAAGCAGCAGGTGTCACACCAACACTGTACTGAAGCTCCTGACCTGCTGTGATGTGATTGGCTGATTTGATAATTGCATAAATAAGTGGGAGTACAGGTGTTCCTACTGAAGTGCGCGGTGGATGTTTACTGATTTTCCAGTCTCAATCATGGTGCCAGCTCTAATTGGTAGGAGATTTATGACAGAACTTCAAATCCTTTACAGCCAGAAAATTATGATCAAAGCTAAAGCAAACATCACTCACCTCTTTTACACTCAGGCTTGGTTATAGTTACAATAAATACTGACATCATCAGTCTCTGTAGCAGGATCCCTCTGCCATTCTCCCTAGGGGTGCACCGATCCGATCAGCCAGCTGATTGATTAGTGCCAATTTCATTCATTTTGCAGGATCGGCAATTGGCAATTCTTTTATGTGAAACCAGTCTTATCTACCTCCACAAAGGTCTGAAAGTCAGCCACTGTCCCCCTCTGCTCTGCTGTGAAAGAGCCCTGCAACCAGGTCTGCACGTGCGCGTGTCTGCAAGTTTTGTTTGTTTTAAGATGTGAAAAATGAAAGACTAAAGGAACTGATATAATTCAGTAGGTTGGACAGCAATGCTCTATTGTTTTCATTTACATTTGAGAGAGCTACCTCATGTGCAGTTGAAACAACACGTTTGTATTGTATTGTTTCAATAAGATTTGAACACTGAAGGTGTATGCTGTCAGTTATATAAGTGGTATCGACCAAGTGGAATCGGCAGGTCAGGCTTTTAAAGATCGGTGATCGGTGATCGGTGATCAGTGATCGGCCAGAAAATTGCAATCGGTGCACACCTAGTTCTCACAACACATGACTTTGCCTTTAATAGCTGGATTTCCTACAGTCAGACATAGAAAGAGGAAGAATTTTATATGAAATAAATCCCTATATCTCTACGTCCCAGTTCAGGGACCTGACTCCTCCATATATGCGTCTTACAGTATGACATGTTATTTTACATGCTGCGCTGTTCTTTTTGTTTTTTGTTTTTAACTGAACTGTGAATGGAGTTACTGCCGTATATGTACCAGAATGCCAGATTTGCTTTGGTGAGAAAGCAGTGGGAGGAAACTAATCTTAAGAATGATGAGACAAAAGCAACAGCTGTGCATGTCAGTAATATTCAGTCATCTTTAGTCATAATGAATTATGGCCGTGTGATATTTCAAGTTGATTAGGATTCTGGTGTCTGGTGCCATATGTGGAAAACTATTAACAACTGTGTGGTCTTGAATGTACTTTAGGTCACAGGGAGATGTTGTAATGTTGTCACTGTACAAATTTCAATGACAGAAAGCTACATTTAGAGAAACCTTTGAACTAGAACACACCTTATCAGCCCATCATGATTTATTTGGCCTGGAAATACAGACTTTGCCTCAGTGTATGACATTTTTCATCAGTGGGGCTACATGAGCTACTGTTGCAGAAACAGGAAGTGTGTGAGAGCATATCAAAGAACTGTATCACAAGCCTCTGTGCATTTATGTGTGTTTGTGTGTGTGTATGAGAGAGAGGGACTGGACCCCAGTCAAATCAAAGCTGCCTCTGTGCTCGCTCCCCGAATCCCCTGTTGGTGAAAACTCAGTTTGTCTGGGAGCTAAAAGAGACTGGTGAATTATTAAAGCTTGCTGAAGCTTCACTCATAGAGAACCAGCAGACCACTGAGACACCACAACACACACGCTGAGAGGCCAGTCCAGCGTAGCACTCACAGGGCACCATACTCAAGATACACATGAAGAATGTTGACTACTCATGCTGAGCAAAGCTGGTGGATTTCAGTGTTTGCAGCTACAGATGGACTGCTGCAGCCTTTCAAACATTCAGCTATAGGCTACAATCAGGCCGGCTCAGCAGGAAAACACATCAACCCACCTGGCTCACAGATTTGCAGCTCGTGGTCTGAGCCCACTTGCAGTCAGTCAAGATTTATGAAGAGCTGTTGCTCGCTCTCCCATTTACAAGATTCATTCTCATGGCAGTCGTCTTTCATTAGATAAACAGTGGAAGGGACGCGAAGGACAAGATGCTTGGGTGTCACCTAGCTCTCTAATAATACATACTGGTCATTTAAATGTAGTGCATGTACATGTGTAGAAGTTTTTCCATTACATTGTGTTATATGTGGCAAATGCTGAAGAAACCTGGTCTGCACTTCCCTCTGACAGTCACTCTCTTTCCATCCCACTGTTTCCACAGAGTGCTTCATGGCTGTGATTCCTCAGAGCAAGAAGCCGAAGTGTGACTGTAGGATGTTTTTCTTTTGTTATGATGTACACATTTTGATAGATTCCTCACTGTGTCCATAGTTATGTTATCTTTGGCTAAATTCTACGAACTGATGGCAACAGCCTGACTCTCAGGAGCTTGGAGGCGTATGTAGTTGCTTTTAGCAGACTCTGACTCCAGACAATAAAAATATCTGTATTCATCTATGTGTAATTATTTATATTTGGACACAGTTTGCACACAGGCCATAGCTGTTCTAATGAGATGTATGTGGCTGTAAATTATTTTGGTGTGTTTTTTATAATGAGTGTGTGATATTTCATTTATTATCAAGCACTCTTCCAGTCAGTGATTTCCTATTTTCCTCACAGTATTGTAGTATCGTTTCACTAGCAGGAGAGAATGGGCTTCTCTGTACTTTAAAGATGTAAGTGGAGTTTGACTGCTAGAACAATGTTTAAGTACTTTTTCTGCAGTTGAGGAAAGGAGAGCACACAGAAAATGAAGCTGTGGTTTACTACGTCCCGTGGTTTAATTAAGCCGCTAGAATGGAGCTCATAAGCGTATAGGTCCTGTGCAGGAACATGAAGTCATTTGTGCCACCTAGATGAGCTGATGATCAGCTGCTTCCTCTAAGTGCCATCCTCACACCCATTCACATAATAGAGTGGTCTATTTAAACGCCCAGCTCCATACATCAGCTGTTTGCCTGCTGTGTCGGCCATTGCTGCACTGCAGGCTGAAGACACCCAGCTTTCCCCCATAGTTTATATACACTGATTCACCATCATGTTTTAACAATCTGTGTAGTGTTGTGATTCTCATATAGACACCGCAGCAGCAAGCACCAGCGCCTTGGCTCCATTTGATCTGCTCAGAAAATAGAGTGAATACCCATGAAGCAGGTTGGTATTGACCCATAGCTAAGACAGTATTGGTAACAATGCTCTGTGACTCAGTAATGAGCAGGGCTTTTCTAAAGTGAGATAAGTTAATCACAGCAATGTTTACCAAATTACCTTGAAAGTAGTTTAAACCTCCAGGCACTTATTGTATTATCCTGTGTAGTAAATGGCACCAATGTGCTTTTCCTGGAAGGTTAAAACAAATGCATTCAATTATTTGCTAATACTGTTTGATCAAGGTCTAGTATGAAGTAATTGTCAAAGTCCTTAAAGCTTCCAGGCCCACCACACTTTCGCTCTGTGTTTGCCATTTGCTATCATTTTGTAGTCCAGGGAGATTGCGGCTAATTCAAGCTTGATGTCAGAACAAATCTAATTAGGGGGCATTAGGGTAACATCAGCGTGGGGGTGCAGGCTACATTTAGGATGAAAGTGCTCGATAATATGAGTTTGCCTCACACATGATCATTTCATCATAGACTCAAATCCTCCACTCTCATGGAATAAATTTGGTGAATAACTAAATTAATTATCCTGAGAGCCGAGGCTGACAACACGCAGAATGAAACGCGTGGCTTGTGTTGGTGCCTGACCTCCTGATGGTACTGTCCTCCACCTGCTCATGCATTTTCAGGTCAAGTCTCAGTGAAACATGAAGTTGAACCAATGACGCCCTCCTGTTTATGGAGCATTGTGCATGTGCTCAGTTCATACTGGGCCCCTCTCCTCCTTCTGTGTCGGTGCAGCTGGACGAGGCCTTAAAGAATCAGTGCCATGAAGCCATTTCCTTACATCCATGTCTTTTTTGTGGGTGATGGCTGCTTACATCGAAACTGTCTAACTCACTTGTTATAATGAAGCCAATAGATCGTAGGTCATAGAGTATGTATGGGTATTAAGTATGAGAATACTACTTTCCCAAATATAGCTACAGTAACAAGGTGATTTTTTTAAAGAAAAAAACACCTTTTTTTTTTTTTTTTTTTTAAAAAAAAACAAGTTATTTTTCTGTTGAAATCAGAGAAAATGTTTTACTTTTTGATATAATAGATATAAATGAATGTAACACAAAGTTTGTTGCAATAGTTGGTCCTGCAGGTGTGTGGGGGGAACAATAACTCATTTGGCTGCACAGGCCCCCCTCAACACCACCACCCTAACCCTCTCTTGGATGCAACCCTGCAACTAATCTATTCTTGCAAGCCAGTGGCAAGTTATAACGTTATCTGCTGTGTGTGGCAGCCTCCATTGACTGCTGCTAGTCAAGCTGGCATTCATTATCAAGCAGGTAATAACACAGAGCACTGGGCCTAACTCAACCGGCAGTGGACTCATTAATATAAACAGGACCCTAAACCCAAACTCAATTTACTTGAAAGCCTCTTTGGAGACAGGGGTTCGGTGAAGAGTCTTTGCCTCAGTGTGTGTGTCTGTGTGCACATGTCTCTGCATGTGTGTCTAAGAAAGGTATTAATCATTCCTCTTCCACAGCCAAACACCAATACACAACAGTACAGTGTGTGTGTGTGTGTGTGTGTGTGTGTGTGTGTCTTTGTGTTCCCTGCATTACAAAGCTCCAATTAGATAGCTGATCAGTGGTGTATATTTAAGCAGTCACTCATCTCGTCTGCCACCCCACCCCCACTCACATCTCTGTCATTAATGAGTCCAATTAGCACATGTAAATATTTACTTCTAACTAGCATTTGTGATTTATCACACTGTTCTCTCTTTAAAACAAACAGACATTCATGTGAATGCGTGTGCATGCTCACATGTGCACGTGGGGTTTCTCTCTTTATTCATGAAAGCCTGTCAGCTCATTAGACCCTCCTGTAGAGTGAGATCATCTGCAGTGTGGGGAGAGGAATCAAAAGATGGTGTAAAGAGAAAGAGAGGGAACACACAATATTCCTCACTGTAATATTCAGCTATGCAGAGACACATATACCCCCCTGTACCAGTCATTGATTTAGGGTGTGCACCTGTAATGGGTACCACTCCACCGCTATCAGATTAATGACACCCAGACATCGCAGACAGCACAGAGGAGTGGGAGGGTGGGGGGATGGGGGGCGGGAGGAGATTAAACAGAGGGACACAGAGAGATGCTCTTTCAGGGAGTTACTGCTAAGAAACGCCTTAATGTGCTGCACATAGCATTTTAATATCAATAAATCATTGGTAAATGTGTTAGAATTCTTATACTTCAACTTTTGCCTCTTTAGTTTTTTCCTCCTCTTTGACCCTTCTTTGCTCATTCAATATCAAACACAGAGCTGAACACTAACAAAGTCTATTCCAGTTGCATTTTTATTAATCAGTTCCTCAAACAGGCCTTTGATGTAATGTTCTGGCCCACCACCCAGAGGAAGAGAAAAAAGCTGTCCAGAGGTATCAAGGAGTTTAGTACCCATAAATAAATGCCTATATCTCTCTAGATTTGGTGAAGTCAGCTCTGTGTACCTGTAGGATTAAAAAGTAAATGCACTAGACAGCATTAGGACTGTTCAGTGTGTCTAATAAATCTTGACGAACACCAGAGAACTCCTCATGAAGTTCAGGATTTGCACACTGTTCACTAAACACTGACACTTGGAGAGGTTTATATATAGTTTAGTTAAAATCACAACAGAAATGGAAAGCAAAATGTTTCTCAGACTCTGTTGACTTTACTTCTCATCCCGATGCTGCCCCAGCATTAATTAGCACATTTTGCATTTTACATTTACACTTGTCTGTGTGGATGGGCATAATAAATCATTTTATCCTTATTTAAAATGAACCATGATAGGTTTGAGTGTAATTGGCAGTGAAACTGGACACGTGGGATTTAGTGTCTGTGTTAATCAGTCAGTCCATCTCAAATGCAAACTAAACACCACAGGAAAATACATGATGTGCAGTGTAATTTGTGTGTACATTTTTACCATAAGGAAATTATTTGGAATATCTTGGGGAGAGAGACATCTCGATTAACACACTGCTGTGCTGCCAGTCTGTTGGCCACCAGAGACTGAATATGTGGGAGTTTGAGAAGGCCCAAATCAAACACTAATATATTCAAAAGTGTGTACCAATTACTTTTTATGATTATCCATGACCTGTAGGTGGGTGTGACAGAGGGGAATTGGTTTCTTATGTTCTGATATGAATGTGATTGTACAGTATATGTGTGTGTGTTTGCATGTATGTGTGTTCTCTAATCTGAAGGCTGCGGCATGATCATCTATGTTTTATTCATCTGAGAGTCTGACACTAGCTAATGGAAAAAGGAGGTGTGTGCGAGTCTATCTGCATGAGTGTTTGTACATGCCTACGAGTGTGTGTCTTAGCTGGGGTGGGGGGTTTCTGCTCATCCTCACCTTGTTACTCTGATTAGCTCCAGATAGCTACACTGTAAGCTGTCTGCAGGAGATTGGAAGGTAACATACAGCAGTGGGGGAGAGGTGGGGGGAGCAGGGAAACAAAGGGGGAGGGTAGTTGCACTTTAATGTGTATACTGTAGATTTAGTGATATTTAAATTGTACCTGTGGTCTTAGGAGGGCAGGAGCTTGTGTGTAGTGCACATTGTGACCAGTGATGACTGATGATGAAGCACAAAGAGGTTAAAAGATGGTTCTCATATCAATCACTGAAAGCCTTCCTAACAATCACTGCCCTGTCATGTCATTAGATGTTTTTTTCCAAAGCTGCTGTGGACAGGTAGACGTAGATTTCAGTGCATTGGCTATTTACACTCATTTTCCAGAAGTTCAAAGGTCAAACCGTGGGTGTGGTGGTGGTGGTGGTGGTTAGTTTATGGCGGTGCAGTGTGTGGTATAGACAGGCGACACGCTCTGACAGTAGCTGGGGCAGGAGGATGTAGAGCTGGTAGCCTGCTAAGCAGCCTTGAAAAGTTGCTGTTGGACTGTGTTTGCTGGAAGGACAGGAGTGTGGAGGAGCTTTGACAGTCACCAGAAAAACATTTATGTCCAGGGAGAGTCACAGTGTGTCCTGTGTTGCAGCACAACTAGGAGCTTTCCTCTGAGAGGTTCTCCTGCCTATTTCTGTGCCAGTTCCAGTTACAGGGGTTAACTTAACCAATCTGCACACCAGAGCCTGGTGTTGCCTGTTACAGACAGGAGCCAAAGGATGCAGCTGAATTTAAAGCATTGAGTACTGTTCATTTTTCTCTTTTACTGGACTTCTCAGTGTAACACGTTGCCAAAAAAATTGCTGAAGTTTTGTTATCAGTTAATGTTCAAGCACTTACCTGAAATCAATTCTTCTCTGTGGAAAACAGTGGTATATAGAGAGCAGTGAAGAAGAACTGATTCCTGGGAAAACTGCCATTTTATCCATGAGTGAAACTCTAAAGTTATTGATAGATGATATGGTATTCACAAAGCCAGCCTCTGGCTCACTTTTACAGCTACTTGCCCTTACACCATGTGTATGTCAGTGTTATTACTCTGGGCTTATGCTGCGTTCACATGGAATCCAGCAGATGGCAGATGGACTACAGCCATGGGACGAAACAAACAAACGCTCTGACAGAACGTCACAACGACAAAAATGATACACACGTGACAATATGTTGCTATGCCGATGGCATATTGTTTACAACAAATTCCTGTGTATTATTTAATATTATTATCATAGCTATACATATATGTCTCTTGATATTGCATTGCAAACTGAAGCATATGCTAAATTCCCTTTAAAATGTCACATGCGGTTGTGAACTCAGTGGAGGTGGACGACATAAGTTAAAATATTTTGATTTTGGATGGCATTGCTGTTTGCCATCGCTGTTGCTGGTATTCTGTACCAGCCTCCTCCAAGTTTTACCGCCCTTCTCTTGTCCACTAAAATGACATCCGGTTTGCCGTCTGCTGCCTGGCAGATTCCATATAAACACGGCCCACTTCTAGACTGCTGTAAGCTTGATTAGAGCCACCTGCATGGCGCCTGTAGTCCAGTGGACATGGATGTGAGGCTGATCCTAACCCTCTACTCTGGATCTTTGAGTCTTTTTCTTCAGGTCCAGTCACTTGCTGGTGGGCAGTACCAGCTTTAGTTGGCAAATATAATTTACACATTTTCGCCAGCCGATCACTGATCTGTTGTGTGGCTTTTTTTCCTTGGGGAGACTAGTGGCCATTTTCAGCTAGTGCTACTCGACTTGACTCGACTCTACTTGGTTTTTTGCTTTTCCACTGGGGATATTATCTGGTACCTGGTACTTTTTTTGGTAACGCTTCAGCCGAGGTTCCAAGTGAGCTGAGCCGATACTAAAACGTGATGTCAACCGACTGACTTCCACTGACTGGCCAGGGTGTCGTAACCGGAAGACTCATGAGTGCGATGTCCGACATGAGAATCAAACCTGCTATTTATAAAAGCATGGCAACTGTGACCTCTGATCTGTACTGTTCACTGATCTGACCGTTGAGATTCTTTCACCCAAGTTAAATGGCTGCTGTGATAAACCACACCGTGATCCATTGATGAGGTGCAGATGTAGCTGCCATGCTATGATGACCCTGCCCACGTTGAGGAGGTCCTATGAAATATTCAGTTGTGATGGAAAAGGACCTAAACTGAGTCGAGTACAGCTGTAACTGTGTAGTGGAAAAGGCCCATCCTTTGGTTACATTGGTTATTCTGATAAACACCTCTCTTAAGAGGTGCATTTGTTTAATTGCACTGGTTTTCCGGAGGGTATGGATGTGGGAGGACAGAATCTTATCGGTGTAACTCAGCTGAAATTTTAGTACATCAAGGATATCCCCCATTTGTCATCTTCTGTGTGAGGCTTAACTGAATGCCTTTTTAAATCTCCCTGTGTGTTCTTTGAGTGGATGCTGTGTGAGCATTTCTCATGTATGAATGACACTGTGTGAGTCTCCATCAGAAGAGATGGGCAGCAACATTTACCCTTTGATCTCCAAAGCTCTGCTTGCTGACTGCATACTTCTCCAATACAAACCAGAGGGAGGCATTTTTTTTCAATTATTTCTCAGCTTCAGCATTCCAACACTGCAGCCCATCCTCTTCCTCCACCATCTGTCCCCTCACCTCACCCCCAGCAGCCTCCCTCCCCTCCTTTCTCTGTCGCACAGCAACCGTCCGTAATTAATGAGCTTTTACAGTTCGATCTGATCTGCCTCAGGATTGGACACGTCTGATAAGCCGAATGGAATATACACACAGGCCTGCCCCTCTCTGCTCAGCACTGCCTGGAAATATAATTACTTGAGAATGAATACACACAAACACACACACACACACACACACCACACACAAGCAGAGTAAGCCCAGGTTAATACCAATCTTTTTCCTCTCCTCTGCACTAATTAGAAATGTACTGACGAGAGTCGTTTGTTTGGAAGTTGAATGCACTGTGCACTTGTTGTCATTATTCAGAGACTCTGAAACTTTGATAATTAAATCTATTTAATGATACGCTTTAGTGAGCGTATGTGTGTATGTTAATGACATGCTCTGATGCTCTTAATGAGCATGTGACAGTTGCACGGAGAAGCGACAGGATTCCACATTTAAATGCCGTTCAGCCAGTCATTACTTAAATCTAATCCATCTCCATTCTGCCAAATGCCAGTTAACGCACTCTCTTATCAATCTGCCCCCACTGCCACACTCGACACCTGTCAATAGACTGCTCAAGTGGCTCCTTATAACAGCTTCATCACCAGGAAGCAGACAGAAACTGTATTCATGGCAAATCTCTTTTCTGGATGCAGTGATGTTCTGTGAAAGCTGGTGCCCTGATCAATGGGAGGCTACAACATCTGGTCTGCAGTGAGGAATGATGTTGCAGGTGTTTGTGTGTATGTTTGTGACACACATGTTAGGGCGTAAGCACATCCCGTACAGGCACTCTTTCAGCATGGAGTGAAGCAGCACAGTCAGGTCCATTGCTTGCTGTGGCCATAGCAACAGCCATGAGTGGAGCTGGAGATGACATTTTTTCTTTTTTAGTGGTGATGCACTGAACGTCCTTGTTCAGATGACAGAGGAGAGCGAAGGATGAAAATACAGTCACAGTGAAGGATGGAGAGAGACGGAGGGCTGGAAGAAATTTTAGAGAAGGCTGAGATGAGGCTTTCTTTCATAGCCTTTTAGCTGTTTGTTGTACAAGCTGCCACAGCTCTGTGACACTCTCTGTGAGTTAGTCTTCCTCCCTCTGCCCCCTTGAACAGTGCCTGCACCCACAGCTGCTGTTACATATGGAGTCTGTGCTGGATCAATGCAGCAACAGGAGAGTAGTGACATTCATCTGTTCAGGTAACATGTCACCATCTAACACTGTGAAAACTGTAAGTTAATGAGCTCCCAACACCTCTCCAATCTCAGCCTGTCTGATGGCGTTGCTTATTTTTGTGGGGTTACTCTTCTCTCCCAGTGGGACTCGCCCTCCTACTGTTTATGTGTTCGTCTCTTCCTCCTCCTCTGGGTGGGTGTCTGTATGTGTTGTCTGTCTGGGGCTAATCTGTGTGTTAGGGAGGGCTGAATAAGCCTCTTTTTGTCAGGGCATTAGTTTTGGAGAGGATGAATACATTAAATGATAAATGCTAGCAGTGAAGGTGGCGTGTGGATTTGGATTCATCCGAGTGCCACCACTCCTCTTCCATTTATGTCCCCCCTGCTGTCATGTATGCATTTGCGTAGTGCATTTGTGGATTTAAAGGGTCAGTTCATCCAGATTACAAAAACATTTTGTCATTGATTGTTAATGGTATCAAGTCATCCAGAAATTTTTGTGTTGTGTTCCAACATTTGGCTGTGAATTTTTGCCATTTCCATGGGGATGTTTTCAGTAGACAGTGGAAACTGCCCACAGTCAGATCTGTGGATTGTTCATGGTAACCTGGACAACAAATTTGCTTCAACTGTATTTTGAAATTGGCAAAATTGAAGATTTGAAAAGTTATCAGATTTTCATTTCATTCAGACACTGTCTAGTTTTCCTTAGAGAGGAGTTAGGATTAAAACCTGCACACTGTTTTTAACCTGAACTATTAATTTAAGGTTCCAGGTTGAAGAGTTCAGGGCTGGTTAAACATTTATAAATCCTTCTTACCTGCAATTGTAAATATTATAACACATTTCACATATTCAAGCCTGAAAGAAACTCACTCTCAGTGTAGGCTGCATCCATGTGCCCTAACCTTTAACATTAGTATGTTATAACATATTGTATGTTATAGTCCTCTGTGCCTCTGTGAGAGTTGAGTTAGTCTTCTACAATAGACGCTCTCGTTGTCTTCATTAAAACAATATTAAAATCAATGTGTTCTGAAGGCTCAGTAATTATATGAACGGTGCTGGATCTACTCATGTACAGCACCACTTCAATCTACTGCATTTGAGAAAGAACAGTTCTTTCTACTGGCAGCTGTAGGACTGTGGCACTTAAGTTGACTGAAACGTCTGCTGGGTTCCCTTTGACCCTGGAGAAAAAGTCGACCCCCTAATTGACACTTTGTGTAACTTTGTTATTCCTAAGAGGACTTTTGTATTTTGAAGGAAGGTCCATCGGTCTATCTGCTTTTATTTCCATTTGTATCTTGGTGAGAGTGACTAGATTTGTTAGAAGACATGACATGGCCTCAGTTTTCTTTTTCTTTGTTGAAGGAAATCACTGAGCGAGACAGAGACATGAGGGTTGAGGATGGTAGTGATGAATACTGTAGTTAAGAGAGGATTCTGCTATTAGATGGAATGTGGTAACTGTGAGCAAGGAGAGGAGGGGGCAGAGGCAGAGCGAGAGCAGGAGAGAGGCAGGCTGGGAGGGGGGGCTAGGTTGCTGACTCTGAGCTCTGCTGCGGTGAGCTTTGAGCTAGCGACTCTGAGCTCTCTGGCTGTGTGCATGTGAGTGTGTGTGTGTGTGTGTGTCTGTAGGCTGCTGTGGTGCAGACTGTAGCCTAGCCACGCTAGCCTCCCTCCACCACTTCCACAGCTCAGTCAGCCGGCAGCTCCGGTGTGCTCCAGCAGCGGTGAGGCTCTACAGTCTTTAAGTGTGTCTGTCTGTGGCTGAGGATTTCCTGCCCCTGCAAGGATACCCTCTGCCTTCCCCGCAAAGCCCAGGGAAAGAGGAAGAGAGAAACAGAGAGTTAGAGGAAGACAGGAGGAGGAAGAGCGGCAGCAGGCCGGCAGTGACCTTCGAGGTGTGGTGGCAAAGCAGAGGAGGAGGAACCGGGCACGGGTGTAAGATCCATCAGGTGTGTGGCAGCACGTAAAGTAAGTCTGCTGTATTGAGTGGCTCTGCATGATACTTTGTATATGAAGTAGTAAAATATGTCAGAGGGTGCGATATTTGCACTTTAATGCTACAACTTGTCATTTCATTCTGAAATTGAGTGCAAGTGAAGTCAGAAGCACAGAGCTGAGGGAGAAGAGTTGTGAGAGCAGCAGATAAGTATGAAGAGATATATTTCTCTATGACATGTTGTAGATGGATAGATCCTCACAGAAGCCTGATAGAGAGATGCTGATATGAAGAGAGAGGAAAATATAAATGGAGAATACTGAGATGGATGGGGGGGGGGGGGGGGGGGGGGGGGGGGGGGTGTATGCAGTGGCAGCTCGATCTCCGTGAGGATGACAGACGTGTTTGTGTGAGTGTTTTTCTACTGGCCTGAGCGAGTGAGAAAACGTCTGTGTTGGTGTATCAGTCATTGTGGGCTGGGCGCTGCCTCAAGGCTGCAGGCTATAGAAGCATGCTCTCACAGCTCCCTGGCTTCCTGTGTGTGTCTTTTAATATGCCATTTGTCTTTCTGTGGAATCATGTTATTGTATTAGTACATTATGGTTTTTTATTGGCGCTGATGCCTGGAGTCCTCATTATAGAAGAAACATTTGTGTCAGATGAGGCTGGCCCTCGGGTCAGTGAAAGTTGCAGCATGTAGGTGTGATCTACTGCACATCTACACCCTGTCTTCTCATCAGTTACATCTGCATTAGAGCCTAACATCTAAACCTCTGCTTCACTCCAGGTCTTGAATCTTGAAAAGAAACAACCTTGAATCAAACCTGCAGGGGGATGTAATGAGTGTGGTTACAGGCTCGTACCCATTTGACAAACGGTATCTGTGCTGCTGAAGTGGCTTTGAGCAAGGCAGTGAATCTCACCATGTTACGCTGAACCTTCCCCGGCCACTGTTTTCATGAGTAGATTTGTTTGCTTTGCTCAACAGCATCTTTGGCAGGACACATAATGCCTCATTACCACTTACAGCTCAGCTCAGTGTTGTGAGGTTCAATCAGTCATTTTAGACATTCAGTGATCAGTTTATAATGCTGCATGCTGGGATGTGAATGCCTCTGACAGCCAGATGGAGAGCAGGGCTGTATGTGGGGAGGATGCAATTAATGTCTAAGAAAAGACCTGCAAGTCACTACATCGGCTCTGAGCCAATCAGGAGCCACTGTGGATGTGTGTGTCCACGTGTTCATGTGCATTTGATTGTATGAAAGATTAAAGAGAGACACATAGAGGAAAAATACACTCTGTGTGTGTGTGTGTGTGTGTGTGTGTGTGTGTGTGTGACAGAGAGAGAGAGAGAATTTCATCTGCATGCCATGAGGATGGTCTCTCTGCCTGTATCCGTCTGTCTCTGTCTTTTGGTTTTCTCTCTCTTTCCCATCGCTGAGGTAACATCTAGACATTGACCCACTGAAATTTAAGTTTGACTCAGGCTAATCCATTCTGGATCCTGCGTGACTCAGCAGCCGCTGCATGCGCACACACACACACACACACACGCACGCACGCACGCACGCACGCACGCACGCACGCACGCACACACACACACACACTCAGTTGCTGGCTATTTGTAGCTTGTTAAAATTCTGGTCTTGCCTCTGTGTTGCTACAGCAGAAGAACATTGACTGTGAATAATGGCACTGATACAGAGCGGATATGAGCGGTAATATTACTTTTTTTGAAAATAACAAAGGTCTTCTGTATTGTAGTGGCAGTTGTAATGTTGTTCTGCATTCTCTGTGTACAAGTGTGCCTGAATGTGTATATAGGTGCTGCGCTGCACTCATAACTTTCTACCCTCAGTACAACAAAACATCATCTGTTAAACCAAGAGGGGAAAAAATCCAATTACATTCTTCTCACACTGTCTGCCAACAATGAGACAGGCTTTTATATCTTTGATTTTTACAAATCTCTTTCAATCATCAAATGGGCCACATGTACCTAAAACGGTACGCTTTTACTGTATTCATTTGGCATGCAGCACGGCTGTGGGTTTGAGAAAGTTATGTGTGCACAAATGTGTGTGTGTATGTTTCCAGCTGAGGATAAGTGTGTTATCCATGTGGAGGTAAAAGCTTTTCGTTGATAGATCCTGACAGAGAATTCCATTAGGTGTTTGTTATATAGCCTCTATGAATGGGGTTTGGTTTGAGGCACTACATGTAGGTGTGTGAAGGAGCAATATAAATGCACATATTTCTCTTGCGTGTTGTGTGCATGTATGTATAAGTACAGGCTATATAAATGCACATATTTATTGTATATCTGTACCATGTACCTCGTCCTTTTGTGTCCTTTATGCGTTAAGAACCCTTGGACATGGTAAATGAGGGAATGAATGGAGGACAGCATCTCTTCCCCCTCTCTCTGGTGCTGCCTGGTGCTATCATAGCTGTAATGAAGGCTCATTTATCTCCATCTTCGCTCAATCTCATCATTTACAAGGAGACTGCAGTAGGTGTGGAATGAGGATGACTATGTGCGTTGTTTAGGGGATGGTCATGTGTGTGTGTGTGTGTGTACAGGAGGAGAATGGATGTTTGGATGCAGTCAGTGATGGAGACGCTGACCTGTTCAGGTACCTGTTGATCAGAGGAGAAAGTGAAAATGGATCACATGCATACAAAAGGACAGCGTTTTCAAATGTTTGGTCAACATCGTGAGTCCAAACTGTTGGATTATGTTAAGTAAGGCACATCCTCCCCTACAGCTAAGAGGGACTGAAGGGAAGAGGAGGCGGCAGATTGGGAGACAGACACACTGAGCAACAGGGACGTGTGTAGAGAGATAAAGGCTGAGTAATGTCATCATAGCCCCCCGTATCCTCCAGGTCTGATTAAGAGCCTTTCTGAGCACTCCCAGACGCTGCGCTGTGATAGGCCAAGGTCACGGCGAATCACAGCGCAACGCTGCAGATTGATGCTTAACTCCGTCAGGAAACGGCAGAATCTAATTGGCCAATGGGCTTCCTCTCCACTTCAGATGAAGAGGACAATTCCCCTCACCCTAGGGTCCTTCAAGAAAGAGTGCGTGTGTGTGTGTGTGTGTAAATGTGTGCTGGTTTACAGCCTTGCTGGATGAGTGTGTTTGCGCATGTTTGGATTAATTCTGTGTGTGTTGTATTACTTCTCATGGTGTGTAAATATGAGTGGGGACCTGTGTGTGTGTGTGTGTGTGTGTGTGTGTGTGTGTGTGTGTGTGTGTGTGTGTGTGTGTGTGTGTGTGTGTGTGTTGTGTGTGTGTGTGTGTGTGTGTGTGTGTGTGTGTGTGTGTGTGTGTGTGTGTGTGTGTGTTGTCTGTGTTCTGTAAAAATGTTTCTCTCTTTCTTCTCCCTCCCTCTCTACCTCTCTTGCTCCCTCTCTCTCCATCAGCCAACTTGTGTGGTGCCACTACACTTGTCAGCATGTGGTTAAGGAATGCATTGTACATGATTGGCAGGCTCTGATATTAGTTTGGGAATAATAAGAATGTAATAACTCGGTGGCGTTTGCCTCTGGAGAGTGACTCCCAGGTAATCACATTTACTCGACACAATCACTGTCTCGCACGCCAGTGCCCGGGACAGGGCCGTGCTCTTTTTCATTTCCTCTTATGAATGTCATGAGCTCTGGTAACTGAAGTGTTGTTTGTGTGTGATACTGTTGATGCTGGCTCACAGCTTGGTTCTAACTGTAGACTGCTTGTGTCTGTAACATCTGTGTGTAGTTAGTGTAGAGTTAGATCTGTTAGAGTCTTCAAAGACTGCTGACATATTGTCAGTTGTCAGGTTTCCTTATCCAAACTTTCATATTCATTAATTATTCATTTATTTTTTTTTCAATCCAACATGTTTATTTCTGCTTTGAAGTTGAATATTTGACTATAGGAGCTGCTGTTTTTGGTCCTTCCATGTTGGCTTTATTTATACAGCTCTTGGCCAAACATGTTCTCCATGTATGTGCCCTCCCACAGTCCTAATCCATCCATTGTCTATACCAGCGCTCACTCAGGGCAGCTGGAGTCCCAGGTGAAATAGCATGAGGATGGGTACACCCTGGACAGGTCAGCAGTCTATCACCAGGCCAATATATAGAGATGAACAACCTCACGCACACTCACATTCACACCCACGGGCAATTTGGAATCGGGAGTCAACATCAGGATGTCATTGGGCTGTGGGAGGAAGCTGGAGAGCCCAGAGAGACCCCATGCAGATACGGGGAACATGCAAACTCCACCCAGATCTCCACCTAAAAGTCAATCCCAGAATTTTCTTGTTGGGAGGCAACAGTGCAGACCACAGGGTGTGGTTGCCGCCCCCAACTAACCTCCATGTAAGGTTGATTGGCGCCTCTAAAGCTGGGGACACACTACACGATTTTCACAGTCGTTGCTGATTTAGAGAAGACTTGGAGTACACACTGACTGACTGGTTCCAGCAGGTTTATATGACTACTGGGGATCACACATTTAACGACTGCGCGAATTCAGGGATCACAGACAACACGATTTGTCAAACCAACTGAACGCACCAAACTCTCGTGAAAACTCTCGTGGGAGTGACAGTGTAAGGAGTGTAGATGTGTAGTGATTTCCACAGATGCGGTTAGTTGAGGTAACTTGTTACTCGCTTCGTCAGCCTCCTGCCAACAACATACAGTGCCTCTCCACCTGCTAACTGTCTGTTAGCGGAAGCGATTCCACCCTGAACACTGTTGCTAGGCAACCAGGTCAACACATTCTACAAAGTGTAAACAAAGATGGACGACATATGGCTTGCTACTGTTTGCGCAGCAATCTGCTGTAAAAAATCAATTAAAAAGAAAAAAGGGGTATGGATCAAGTTGAGGAGGAGTTGACGTTGGATTGTGACAGAGTTGGGAGTGACCCCGAGATTCACTGGATGCAGAACGGCTGCAGAACGGCTGCAGAACGGCTGCGCTGCGTGTCAGCTCCATGCTCTGCCGTCCGTCAACACCCACCGAATTCGTCTGTGATGTGAACTGTTGCGGCTCTGCTGGACAGTGGGAAACAGGGGGCCCATGGAAATCTTGTGAATTCACGTATAAACGCGCAATACAGCCGGATGTCCTTGTCCATGGTGTCAAAATCGTGTAGTGTGTCCCCAGCTTAATTCACCCATAGGTGTGAATGTGACTCACATGTCAGCCCTGTGATAGACTGGTGACCTGTCCAGGGTGTACCTCACCCTTTCAATGTCCCCCAGACATCCCCAGTCTCCTTTTTGGTCTAAAAGGACAGGCAGTATGGCTCTTGAATGACAGATAGTCATAGTCACAGATAGTAGGAAATAGTGCTTTAAAACGTGTTGTAGGGTCCTAACTGTCTGTGAACCTGTGGGGATTTCTAAGTTGTATAACTGAGGACTTTCTTTGTGGCAATATTCACTTAGAGAGAAGCCTGAGGGAGTATTAAGGTAAAACACAACGTTAACAGGCCTGTCTTTGCAACACAGAAGTTTGGCTTCCCTCCTGGGCAGGTTTAGAAATAATGTGGGCGCAGCAACAAAGTGCACAGTCACTGTTTTTTTTTCCAGACTGATCCAAGTGGCTGTTGTAAGTGAAATGCAATGCAGCAGAAACTTAAACCTCAATTATGGTGATGGAGTATGGCAGTGCTGGTTGTGTCGATGAAGACATAGTGTATCCTCTCTGAGCACAGGCAGTTCACTTCAGTCATGCCTTTTTATCGGAGCAGCAGATGTTTTGCTCTGGTTTTATCCAGATTTGATCAGTTTTATTAGTGCTGACAATAAACAATGAGGCAGAGAGAGCCATTGTCAGGACTCAATGGAGATCCAAATCCATGAATGAGCATAACTAGGTACCACTTCTGTGTCGGATGTCATCAGACGAAATTGAAAGAGCATGTAATCACATTTGCAGATTTTTTTATATGTAAATGTGATAATGTTCTCATGCACATTGTAGCAAGGTAATCTGATTAGAGTCACCATGAATGTTGTTCATGCCACATATAAACACAGAATGTTGCTCTTTGTTGATTTTTTTTTTCTGGCTAAACAAATGAGGAACTGTCAAACTGTTTCCTGTTTTGTTTCAGCTGCAAGGTTGGAAAATCATCTTATTCCAAAATGTCTGGCAGTATTTTATATGGTTTGTATCATTTAATCCAGCTTTTTAGTGGAGATACACAAGTGATACATGAAACCCAGATTCAAAGTTATGTTATTCATTTAGATAAAAATGCCCAGGATGTCTCATGTGGCATTTTATTCATTTCTGAACATTTTTGAAATAAAGCTCTGTGCATCTGAACAATATTTTGCTCTACAGCATGAGCTGAGGCCATTGAGGTTTGAATACTGTAACAATGTCTCCACCAATAGACAACTAATCACACACTCTGTATTTCAAATGATCTACAGGTTTCCCATTTGAGAATCTTTGCATTTAGCATTTTTGCTTAATAAATGACCTCAATGAATAATCAATTATCATTATCTTTATTGATCCTTTCATTGATTTATTGATCAATCAGCTTAATTTTTGTGCAAGCGTTTCCATGTGCACAGATAATGCATGGGTAGTGTCTTGTACTGAACATTGTGTGCTAGTCAGTTCAATGTCCATGCAAGTGATGAAAAATACAAGGGAAAGAGACAGAGTGAGAGGAGCTTGTAAAGTGGTGCAGCAGTGAAAAGAGAGAGAGAGCAGGTGAAGAGAAAGAGAGATAGAGAGAGAGCAGTGTAGGGAGTAGACCAGTGTAACAATATGGCTGAGCTGGTGGATCAATAATATACTCGCTGATCCATAACATATTAATAGGAGGGAATACATTATTACTGTTAAAAGATGTCAGGTGGACAGGGCACACACACGTACACACACATGCACGTACACACACACACACATGCACACACACACACCTACCTATGTCTGAGTACTGTGGAATTTTCAGCTGACTGAAGGTGAGGGACACAACATAGCATCTGGGCACAGAGCCAGAGAATAACCCTTAAACCTCTCCTTTCCACTCGTCTGCTCTCCACCCCACCCCAGCTTGAGACATTCTGTAGAGCTCCATCTCCTGTCCTGCTCCCCCTCCCCTCCTCTGTCCATTTCATTTCCTCTCTTAATATCCTGATTGAAGTGGTCACCTTTCCCTGTTTGTGGTTAATGAGCAGCAGGTGTCTGAGTGCAGCTCACTAGACCATGGCTGGGACCCAGGGACCAACTCACAGCAGAGCAGCTTCTTTGTCAGCCTGGGAAGAACAGAGTGGAAGTGCAGTTCACCTAAAGCCTTAATGGTTTTCCATCACTGCTGATTGAAAGGAGAGAGAGGGAGAGAGACGGACTGATCTCTGTACCCATCTCCCTCTATCTATATATCTATCAATATGGCTGGGTGGTGTGACCAAATTTTCATATCAGGTTTTTTTTCAAAATCATATCAGTTTCACGGTATTTGATGTTTTTTTTTTTTTTCCCATGCAAAAGTGGTTTTACCCATATTCTCCTAATGAGAAAAAAAATACTCAAGTAGATCAGCTTTAAATAGCTCATTCCATCATAAGGAGAGTATAGATGTCCACACACAGCAAATGCACCTGTCTCTATCTATCTATCTATCTATCTATCTATCTATCTATCTATCTATTGTTCGTTCGTTCGTTCGTTTGTTTGTAATCCATCCTGCCCGTGTCGATTATTTCGGCGTCCCCACGTTACGTCTCTCCCTATATGCATCACCCCCTGAAAAACAAACTACTGGCTATGCAGTCATGTGACACCAGCACGTCCAGTCGCTACATGGAAGCGAAAGGGAGGAAAACTCAAACACCGGGTCGACTGTGGAAAGCGAGCAGCTTGTACAAAAAAAAGAAAGAAGGAAAAGATAATTAAGGGTTTCTGCCTTCTGCTAGAATTTCCTCTCCTTTTTCCTCGTGTCCTCTCTACACACTGAGAACTTTTTCTCTTGGCTCTTGTTCTAGCACCGTCTAGCACGCATGGATCTATGCTAGCACACCTGTTTGGTGAGCAGCGGTGAAATGGGTCCCCGCTGAAACACTTAACTGCTGTGTACCCGCCACTGTTTGGGCTCTTCACTGGTATTGTGGTATATGAAAAATTCATATCATGACAAAAATAAACACCGGTATTCAGTATGAACCGGTATACTGCACAGCCCTGTCTATCAGTGTGTGTGTCTGTGTGTTTGTGTGGCTCTGTCATGCCAGTGGTTCTGTGTCTTGCGATGCCACGTCTGAGTGCCGTTCTGGCTTTGCGGGTTGTCCGTTGCACTGCAATGCAATGTATTTCAGTGATGTATGTGCTTTGAATACACAACTACTGCCACTGGATGTGCAGACAGAGGAGGGGAGGACCAAGCTGGTCTGTTGTGAAGATTCTGACGACTCTCTCTCGTCCTCTCCTTCAGTCACTCACACATCTCTGCATCGACAAAGAAACTGAACGTCAGTGACAATTTCCTCATTTAGTGTTTTGATGCTCCACTCATTATCACAATCAGCATCGCAGCCATCATCATCACAATCATGATCTCATCCTCTTAACCAATCAACAGCCATTAAGCTGGAGAACTACGAAGAAGTTTTGATCAGAACAAATTGCTCCACATAACATTTGTCTTTCTGTAGCTCTGCTGCTGCTGCTGCTGCTGCTGCTGCTGTTTGGTGAATATCTGCTCCTGCACTGGCTCCTTGCTCCACTAATGTTTCCTGCATCAGCAGTGCTTTGACTCCCCATGCTCTTACTACACCCCCCTTGTTCATCTACTGAAGTGACTTCACTTTGCTTAGAGACTGGCTGCCTTAGGCTGTTTTGAAACGTTATCAGTGGGAAATAAAAGGATGACAGTAGGCGACATAAAACTTCCGTCTTAACTTCAATGCAGAGCATGCTTATGCAGAATGAGAGAGATAATAAAAGCGGGGCGCTGGTCTAAGATAGTGGACAAACTGCTGGTGTACTGTTTGGTTTTGAGATAGTGTAGTGCTGTTGCCATAATGACAGAAGAGCAACTTTGAAACTGAACACAGAGAAGTAGATGTCGTTCATTTAAAGGTCCCACAGTGGAGAACAAACCTCACTCTGGTATGAGCTGTCTACAAACAGTAACACTGAAAATCAATGTTGTTTAAATCCCTTGTAAGTCGTTATTCATCTGCCAGCTGTCCTCCAATCAATCCTGATCAATAATCAATACTACATTTTTTCTGGATTGCTCCATATCCACTCTGCTCAGCAAACGTATTTTTATTTTACTGACTCATGAAATGGTCTGCCACAGCACATCTGGCGTGTTGATTCTTTATCAAAGAAGTATATTTTTGTACAACATTGATTCATTTATTTGGCGTCACTTCATAATACTGGTGCCCAGTCAGATGATCTATGTTGTGGATGATGTCACTTTGTCACTGTTAAGAGTGCTCAGTTCTGATATTTTATTGCTAAGTAGCCCACTGTCAGCCCTCATGCTGCTGATAGAGTAATGTAAGTAAGTAAGTAAAAAGCTGATTAATTGGCCAATAGCCCACAAAAAAGTCATTGTTTTAAATGAACAATTCTGATGTTTTTTGTCTGATTGAACCATGCATGAATAAGAAATAATAGAGCCTACCAGTTTGAGGGCAAAGGGGTAAGTTACGTGGACACATTTCATTCATAAACTATAAGCATGACAAGGTTTCTGGTATATGGGCTACCTGTTTTAGCCCACAGTTGGGCCAGGATTTTGCATGCAGTGCATTAGGATCTCATTGGAACAGGAGTAAATGGTTCGGGTTGGGCTCGAACAGATGGTGTGCGGGCTTGGCTCTGGTCAAGCTGGAATTTTTGCCAATCTAAGTTCTACTCTAGAACGAGGGTTGTTCCTCTGCACCGGCTGGCAGCTAAACAGCTGGACATTAAGACCTCTCCAGTAGCTTCTCTCTCCCTCCTGACATCGTGTGTCTGGCAGAGAAATGTTGATTTTTAATGTGAAACATTGTTATTGTGTTTTTACAGTTTTAGAAAGATCTTCACCTGAAAAACAAACAGACCCGATTAAAAGAAACACTAACGTTTTATTACACGGCTCTATTGAATGCTGCATTCTGATTGGTCAGTCGCTGCATTCTACGGCCTGTTATTTCTGTATAACAGGCCGTTGTCAAGTATAACACACCGTTGCTAGGGACACTGCTCTATTCAGAGGAGCACATAGGAAAAGAGGAGCTATGCAGGATATTTGGCTTATGCTACATTTTACCTTAATTAAACAGCTTCAGAGTAACTGTGATGGTTGAATAAATGACTTGTAACATGTTACAGGGAATGGAGGCTCTCTGCCTCCACCTAGTGTCTCTTGGCCAAAAACCAACCTTGCAACATCAGAGCCTGACCCGGTGTCCCACCTCACATCTCGGCGGCACCACGACACAAACGCGCCCTGTAACCCCCAATCTCTAATGTGTATGACAGATAAAACTACACAATACACACATCATAAAGTGTGTATGATAATCCATCGCTCCACAGATGATTGATTTAAAACAGCAGGAAAGTTAGCAGCAGAAAGTGACTGGACTTAGGCTAGGCTACTGTATACGATGGACAGATTCATATGCTAAATGATGCAATTTATAAATTGTTAGGGTTAGGGGTCATATTTTGATCAACATTGTGTCTCAAATTATTTATTTCACTCGTAAGCCGTGTAATCTGGATAATGTAGAGTGAGTCTTCAGGATGAAGACTCTGCTTCGTGTCAGGGTTCCATTCATCCTGTCAGGGTTTATTTCTCCATAATGACCAGCTCACTCTACGTTTTCTGTACATAATGTAAAAAATAATGTAAAAAGCATTTCTCCAACAGACACAGGGTGTCAGGAGGGAGAGAGGAGCTATCAGGGCTTAACTTCTGCATTAACAATAGTTATATAATGTCCTATTGGCCAACTAATTAATTGGTTGGCCAAGCAGAGCAAGAACTACCATCTCCAGCTGCAGTCCCTGACAGTGAAGCTACAGTCCATCTGCAGGACAGAGACCTGCCTGCAGGCAAGGAACAAGGAAACAGGAAACGGGATGAGTCAGCAGCTGAACTTTCACATTAAAGTTTGTGCATAACTAATCATGTGATCAGCTCTACTAAATCTGTGGTATCGTGGATTGTGATTCTGAATGAAGAGATTGTAACACGAGTCTGGAGTGTGGTTAGGGCTGAACGATATGGACAAAATCTTATATCTCATTGATATTGATACGATATGACTATGGTTTCAGAGAAAACTGAGCATTCTTCAAAAAAATAAATAAATAAAGTGGCATTATAATAACAAAGGATGTGGAAAGTACTGTTTTATTGAACAGAACAGATCGATCACTGTCAATGATTGATCTGCTGCAGCTCTGCTTTGACTAGTCTCACAGTCTTCTTCAAAAGACAACATAAGAACAAATGTATGCGAATGCTAATCAGACTGCCAAACTTCTCACTGCCACGACTCAGTGGTTTGTTGGGGGCTTTTTGTGCATTTAGTTTGAAAGGACAGCTGGAGAGAGACAGGGAGGGAGACGAGAGAGAATGACACACAGCAAGGGGGCCACCAGGTGGAATCGAAACCAGGTCGCTGCAGCGGGCATGCTCTGCCATGCTATACGATGCGCGCAGCTCAGTGTATTTAATTGGAGATTCAATTAAGTGTTTCATTGAGAGCTACCTGCCTCTGCTTCAGAGTCGGGGCAGACGCACAATAACAGTCACCTGTTGCCATTACCATACCGACAAGCAAAGATGTCCTTTTGTTGATAATTTTCTCTCCTTCTCTCCCTCACTACATGCTGTTTTGGTCGAGCGGGGAAACTCTGTATCATCAATATCATTGCCTTTGCGATATTAATATCTTGCATGTTCATATGTAGATATAGATACGATAATGATATATTGTTCAGCCCTAGTGTGGGTACTTCTGGTAAAAGTGTGAAGATAGTTGCAAACTAGTTATCACTGTCCTCACCCTCAAAATGCAATGATGTACCTTGAGAAAGTCATTTAACCTCAGCCATGCTCCAGTGAACAGCGGCGGCCTGAGTACACATACAGAGCACACCAACACGTGTAAAATGCATAATGAATCAGAACATTACTGACAAGGAGGGAGCTTTGTGGAAGTGGTTATTTTCAGAAGGGAACAAATAGTTAAGTGGATGAAAAAATGAAAGTATGTGGCCCTTACACTGAGCTCTGCAGGATTTCCAGATCTCACACCTCTGATTTGATTGGTTTAGTGAACCAGCTGGCAAGGTGCTAATGGATGGCTGCCATTTGTGTGTGACACTAAAACAGTTGTGTAACAAACATAAATAGTGCATCAGTGAAGCTGCCAACCTGCAGTGCCACAGCCATGGTAGACTGTAGAAGCTCCATCTTCATGTCTGCAGCTAAAAATAACTCGTGCTTATCACCATCACAGGGGTGTTTGTAGAAAATGAGCAAAGGTTAGAGAAAGGGACACAGGACTCTCTCTACACATTTATCTCAAAGCCACAGCTGAACCTAAATAGGACGCCGAAAAATGGTGTCAAACAGTCAGGCAGAGAAATGGGTGAGAGAGGTGCACACACACAGGAGCGGGTGCCAGGAGCCCGGCTCAGGGCTTGTAACTGACAGGCACTGATACAGCAGGTGGGCATGCAGCGGATGGACCATTGTTCACATTGGGAGGACAAGGTGTGAACGTGAGTCTGAGAGAGCGAGCTGTGCGAAGCTCTAAACTCTGCACAGATAATTTCACTGCTGATGTCAGAGCAGAAAGGTTGATGTCGTTCCCTTCTTTTTTTTTTTTTCTTTTTTTTTTCTATTTTACACCCACCTCACCCCACTCTCCCCTCCCTCTCCGGTGTGGCCGAGGCCGCATGAGTTACTGTGTCAGAGAGAACGCAGCAGTGAAGGAGGTGAAGCTTTATTTCTCTGTGAAAGGTGTATTTTCTACTTGTCAACAGGCACGGCTGCATCAACCTCTCCTTGACTCTACCCCCCCCTCCACACACACACACACACACCCCCCAGTCTCCATCTTTCTCCTTACATGTCTGCAGCTCTGTTCTGTTTTCCCTCTCTCTGTCCCTCCTCTCTCTCCTCTTCCTATCTGGACCTCTACAGACGACAGATTGAGGGTATTATTTTTCTCGGCAGAGTTTTTCTGCCATGCAGTGATACTGAAGGTCCCATTCTGTTCCTGTGTCCAAGATAAATCAAAAACATTTTTCTACAGCTGCAATCAATGCCCTAGACCTTTTTCAACAGCTCTGCCCCCCCCCCCCCCCCCCCCCCCGTCTCTCTGTCTCTCTCTCTCTGTCTCTTACACATTGGCACATGCACACACATGGACACACACACAGACCTCCTCACACGGACACACACTTACTCATATGGACACACAGTTTCTTCACTGTTTCTTCCTGAGGTGATGGTTCTCTCTTGAACGCCGACATCAGATCACCCCCCTCCAGCAGTCCACTCCTCTGGGAGGGATTTGCATCTCATTTACATCTCATTGCAGATTTAATAGAGCAAACTGGGCTCCATCCTGCGCGAAAATGACGAGGGAGGGAAGAGGAAAGGTGAAAATAGCTGGGGAGAGTCAGTCTATTGGCAACTGTCTGCCTCCAAGCAGCTGTTACTTTACATCCCCTGCCTCACACCCAGCTGATGTTATTCTGCAATTAACCATATAATTGAAATAAAGATAATATTTCAGACCTTTGCACCAGTGCATGGGTGTAAGTATACTAGAACATGATGGTAATTTAAAATCAGAATGACAAATATTTACTAATAAAAATCCAACAACATCATCTGTTATATGGCAAGGCAAGACAAGTTTATTTGTATAGCCCATTTTTACAAACAAGGGCTTTAACACAGCATCATAACAACATCCTCTGCCCTTAGACCCTCACATCGACTGAGGAAAAACTCCCAAGAAAAAACAGGAGAAACCTCAGGGTGAGCAACAGAGGAGGGATCCCTCACCCAGGACAAGAGAACAGTTTACAACATGGAATATGGTATTGGTCAGTCAATAAGAACTGGTGAAGGCAGCGTCTGGTGGGCAGGCCGGGCCATATACAGGAAAAGCAGGGAGGGCTGACCAGCCAAAGGGTTAGAGTGATAGTCATTTTATTATGGGGTAGTTGGAATTGCTTAAATAATACCACAAACTTTGAGGACATTCATAGCTGATTGTTCTTCTCCAGATGATAAAAAGTGAGAGAAGATGTATCACAAAAGATCTAGAAGTGAGATGGACAAAGAACTGTGCAGGTGAAAGAAGACATAAGAAGAGCTGAGGACATCCTGCATTAGGTTTAACACATTGTCTCCACAGCGGATATTAGGACTTGAAGTATGGTGTCTTAGCTCACTGGCACGTCTTACTGGGACACTTAATGGAATTCATGGAGCTAATGAATTGTGATTTCATTTTTTTTAAAATGTTTTTTAGTTTTCATGACCAGATGTTGCATTTAGTTGTGGCTGAAAAAAAGAAGAAGAATGTTGATGCAGTGTTTCCCACAGGACTTTAGGAGACTGTGGTGGAAGGTTAAAACCTAATAATATTTTTCTCTGTAAGAGACTATGGCAGCCCCAAACGAGACTGTGGCAAGCCGCCATAGTCTGTTTAATTAATGGGAAACACTGGATGATGTGATTTTCTTGTGGGGTCTTGTACCAAACATGCATGTTATTTTACATAGGATTTCTGGGCTGGGGATTCTCTGTGGTCTGTTGTGACACATTGTACCTTTTTATTAAAAATATTGTGGACCCTGGAATTTGGAAATAGTTTATTAGATGCAGCTTCGGAGTAATTGTGATGGTCACATACATGACTTGTAACGTGTTACAGGGAGAATGGAGGCTCTCTGCCCTCCACCTGGCATCTCTGGGCTGAAAACCAACCTTGCAACATCAGTGCAGCACTTGGACTCCGCCCCAGTGTCCCAGCTCTCATATTTGTGCATCGCGACACAAATGCACTCCGTAACCTGTAATCTTTTGTTTATGACAGTTAAGACTACATGGAAATACATGTTGTAACATCATACATGTTATACAACATTATCCAGCGCTCCATGGATTGTTTTCTTCGCCAGCTTTGTTAAAAACAAATGCAAATGGCCCGGAGGAGGGTTGGCAAAACAGTGGAAAAGCAACTGGACTTGCATAGTTCCCTCTTTATCCATGTCGTGATTTTGAAAATATTTCCATTAAGTGTGCAGCCATAGGTCATAATCTGTCATTGGACTATATGCTATTAGTATGACCATGTTAGAGGGGCACCTGATGCTCAGTATGCTCATATACAGTAGTATACATAGGTGGACATCCAGATGAGGGGACAGCAACTTGCCCCTGATGTAACACTAGGACTTGAGCTCTCTGTTGATTAAAGAGCTAAATGACACCTCAGTGTGTCTCGACTGTCATTAATTGCAGCACATTGCCCTCTATACACATTAATATTAGTTCTTAGTATTTGGCTCCTCTTCTCATGCTCCACAATCAAACACACACTTTCACATACAGTTAATAAGGCAGAAAATATGATTTGTTTATGTAAATTCCTATCAGTCAGTGTGTGACAAGCCTGAGATAAACCCTGGCATATCACACAGCCCTCTTTAATTACCTTATTGTGCTGTTTCTCCTCAGCAGCAAACTCCTGGAAGGAAAAGGCTTTTTCAATTAGGACTTCTCCCCCCATCTGAGCCCCACTCGCTGCTGCACACTTTGTTGTGTGTGTGTGCATGTGTGTGTGAATTATTTGGTAACCTTTCTAATTTCACACTTGTTAAGTTTTCATGTAAAAGGCAACATTTTAGAGAGAAACCCTCAGGATGGGTGAATGTCATTAGTGATTGTGTGTGTGTCTGTGTGTGTGTCTGTGCGTGTGTCAGGGGCTTGATAGTACATAGATTAGTAATATAAATTCAGTGACAGGTTTGGGTGGAGGGCCTTTTTCTACACACACTTGGGACACACACAGAAAAAGCCCACAAACACAACAGCTCGCCCTGCTCTGCTTACATCCCTGTGATGAAATGAGGTGATCAGCCTTTGCTATTGTTCAAGATCTGGGGCCTCCGCCGGCAGACTGTGCTGTGTGTGTTTCTGTGATGATGATTATGCTCTCTTTGTTTGTTTCTCTCCCTCTCTCTGTCTCCCTCTCCCCCTTCTCTCACTCTCTAATTTATGTGTTGTTGTTGGAGCCGTGCTGATGGGCCCAGAGATGGCATTTAGCTAAAGAGCAGAGAGGCTGTTAGCTTCTCCATTCATTTAATCAATCTCACTAATGAAACCACTGTCCTCTCCACAGCCTCTTTCTTCCTCTCTTCTCTCATCCCCCTCTCTCTTGTCTCTTCCTACCCTCGCCCTCTCATCATTTGCTCTCTTGTGGTTTTTATCCTTTTACTTTCATATCCTTTTACATCCCTGTGGTGCCTTGGTGCCCACTCTGTTTTGTTTCCTTCCTTACCTCTTTCCTTCCTTCCTTTCAGCAGCTGTCCTAGATTCACCACTGGTAATTTGTTCCCAGTGAAGCTCCTTTTTCTGTGTTGCTGCCTCCGTTTCAGCAAAACCCATGTCTTCTCCCCCTCCCCTACAGAATAGATGGTGGATTGACCCAGTTAGGGTAAGAATGGGTATTTCACTGGGACTGTATTTGTGCCAAGGTGTGTGTGTACACAACTGTGTGTATCTTAATATGTGCACAGTGCCTACATGTACATGTGTGTTGTTTAAGTGATATTTTTGGGGTATCATTTGCTGACAGCCAGAGAGAGACACACACGCAGGAGGATCCTGTACAGAGAGGGGGGAAGACATACAATGAAAGGTCATAAGACTGACCTGAGGCTGGCGGCTGCCATTAGGAGCAAAGTTTAATGATATGTACTCTACCAGGTGAGCCTCCCATGTAGATTTCGCAAGAGGACAACATGAAATGTTCTAAAGACAAATCTATCTGATAATCAACCAACCAACTGATTTTTGGATTGAAAATGCCACATGACTCCTAAGACTGGGAACATCTTCAAATCTCTTATATGTTCAGTTTGGCATGATGTAAGTATCATGATATGACACGAGTATCATGATATGATATAAGTATCATAATGTATCATGGTATGGTATAAGTGTCATGGTAATCTGAGTATATGGTTGAAGAGATTTTGAAGATGTCACTTTGGGATCTGGGAACTTGGGATGTACAGACAGGTGACAGATGAGGAAAAATCAATCAATCAAGTGTCTCAGTAAGGAGCTCATTCAGTCAACCCATGTGACCCATGGACAGAGGCATGGTCACCCTGCTTCTCATTTCAGGGGTTTCCTTTAAGTTTCTCTTTTCATCTTACAGGCCAAATGTGTAACTGATTCATGAAATCACACTAGACAAACTCATTGGTGATGAGAGGAACTGTTAATTGCAGACCTATTTACATTAACAGACTTACCAGTATTAACGTGTATAACATCAGATGCTACACCTGTAAACAACTTGACTGTTTGCTGTTTGCTTCACACCTTATCCCTCCACTGCTACATACATCTTCCACAGCCCTTACTTAAGTGTATTAGCTGTATCATACTATGTTGACTTGCCACAGGAGAAAAGATGGGTGTGTCTCAATGGTTAGTCCTTTTTCACCGCTGCACCGCTGAATTTAACTGCTGATGTGGCATAAAGCAGAAGCACTGTTGCTATGGTTACCTGTACGTTTAATATTGCACACTGATTTAGTTTTGAGGTTAACCTCAATCCTCAATCAAGTGGAGCTATGTTTGAGGTCATTGAAATTTAACAGACACCTGCGAGCCAACCAGAAACCAGTCTTTTCCATTGTCATGAAGTATTGGAGAAGCAACACACTTTGATGTCATCTAATCACCTACTCAGGTCAAACTGCAGAGATTTTTTTTTCCTCAGGAAACTGGCGAGGAATAGAAATCTAAGAAGTGATGAATACACATCCAAGGTAGTGAACAGAGCAGTGCAACAAAATAAACAGGAGAAAGAGAGGAAAATGGCTTTAAGTGAAGGAATAGCTCTTGAATAGTGTAACTTTAGAGATACTGCCCTCAGGGTCCCTCGTGCTTCTTTCTCTGCTCTCATTCTGAAATCTGTCTTTGTGTCCCTGTGTATGTGTGCGACTTAATGCGTTGGTGCGTGTGTATGTTTCTGTTTGTAACCTTGCTTTACTGCATTCAAGGGGTCCACTGGGGGTCTGCTATACTTGTGGGGTCTGACAGCTCTGTGGGGACCAAAGTTGGCATTCATTTGTAAAGGGTTAGGGTATGGTAGGGTAGGGGGCTAGGTATCAGTGATGAGGGTCCCTACAAATATAGTAAGACAAGGGTGTGTGTGTGTGTGTATTTGTGTGTGTAGCTTTGGGGCGTTGATGCATGCTGGACAGAGACCCTACAGAGAGCCTTTGTGGAGAAGACTTCCCTGCAGCAAGGTCGCTACTTCCCTCTCTATCAGCACATCTCTCTCCACATCTGTACCCCATTCATAGTTTTCACCCCCCCACTCTCTCTCTCTCTCTCTCTCTCTCTCTCTGTCACACACACACACACACACACACACACACACATACCTTCACAGTTGCTAACACCCAGACAAAAAGCACATGCTACATGGATGAATTTTGTGAAGGCAGGTCTCTGGTGAGGCCAGTGGCTGTAACTTCAGAATACAAAGCGGAGTGTATATCTGCCACAGTGAGTGTACTTATGTGAGTGTTGTGTGCCACTGTGACTTTGTGGGTCCTCTGGGTAATATGCCACTGATTATAATGTATAGATATAGTGACTTCTGTTAGAGGACAAAACCTGTTCCCCTGTGGTGCATTGAATATACAGTACACACACAGACATACACATTTAAAAGCTGCAAAGCCAGTCATTGGGAAGTATGTGTGGTATATGTTTCATGCATGTTACATGAGAATAAACTAAACACAAAATATTTTTGGTTCTCAATAACACACACTCAAACATACAGCCTTTCCCTGTAATACTTTGCTGTACACCCAGTATGGCTCTTTTAGTTGGGACTGTGTGTGTGTGTGTGTGTGTGTGTGTGTGTGTGTGTGAACTGCAGGACAGGACAGTGATACAGAGAAGATGCATTTCCATGGTTTTACCTTTGAGTGTTTAATTCACACTTTGTCTTGCACACAGATACCTCAGCTGCATGCACATCAATCACAGCTCCTACCTCACCTGTCATTGTCTGTTTTGTTGCTTACACAAACATCCTCCTGCTGGCTAACAGAGGAAGGACCCCAATCAGGATTTACATTTACAGCAAAGCACCTTTTTGCTCCCATACACTCATTCCCTCTGGGCATGAAAAAAAAGCTAAACAGCACTGTTTGCAAAAACAAACAAACAAAAAAGGCACAGAGGACAGTGCTGTTTCACTCCTGCAATTACAGTAAAAAAGAAAAAATCATGGAATAGAGAAATAGATATGGCTTCTTTGTGAGGAAGTTAAGTTGATTTGTGAATGTGATGAAACAAGGAGGAAAAGAACAGATGAGAAATATGTAGAGAGCGGGAACGTGAAATTGGGACAATCAAGTTGGAAGAAGAAGGACAGGTGAGGGGTGTGTGTGTCTGTGTGTGTGTGAGAGAGAGATGAGCCTGCATAAACATGCACCGTGCTGAATGCTGATCAGGAACAATAAAACCTCCATTAAAGATTTATTCTGGAGAGACGGAAGAAGGGAGAGCCGGCTGATAGAGAGAGGAAGAGGGGAGGTGTGTGTGTGTGTGTGTGTGTGTGTGTGTGTGTGTGGTGTGTGTGTGTGTGTGTGTGTGTGTGTGTGCGTGGTGTGTTGGGGGGGGGGGGTAGATGGGAGGGGGAAGAGCTCTCAGGTTTGTGTCACAGAGTGGATTATACCAAAGATACCTCTTTCCATTTGAGAGAAAACACACACATACACACACACACACACACACACACACACACACACACACACACACACACACACGGGAGCTCAGACTCGGTGCATTTTAATAGCCCTGTCACCTCCAGCTATAATATCAGACGGTGGCTCTTGGAGCAGACACTCATCTTCAGTACTGTCTTTCGTGCTTGCTGACAGGCTCAAGCGAGAGCTAACTGGCTAGTTCACCACAATTATAGATCTGGTCTGTGTAGTGGCGGAGCGGAGGCAAACCTTAGCACAACAAGCCCGAGGCCCTCTCTGTCAAAATGTCACCTGGACGGGGCTGCGCTCCAGGCAAGACACCCAGGCTCCTTTTAGTTAATATCTACAATAGGATTGTGGATGGAGGTGGAGGAGGGAGAGAAAATGAAATGACATGAGGAAAATGTAATCTAATTCACCACCCCCCTCCTCCAATGAAGTGTGCTGTCAGCTTTATCTCAGACCCCCCCTTCAAGCTCCTGCATTCATCCTGTTTGAAATGATTGAGATTCAGAGTTGATGCTGATGACATTTGAGCAGGTGCTTTACTGTTCCATTCACCAGTGACTGACTGACTGACTGACCGACTTACAGATGGTGTGAGCTGGTAAATGTATGGAGAAAGGCAGGAGGGGGAGGTGGTGGAAGAAAAGCTCAATCAGTGGAGCAGATATGGGGAGGAAAGGGAGTTAAAGATGGAAAATGATGAGGAGTGGAGACAAGAGAAACGGGCCTAGAGGGATTTGAGGAGTAGAAGGAGCAGAAGGAAGTGAGAGATATGTGAAGGGGTAAAAAGGGCACATGGACAGAAGAGGGCAAGGTGTGTCAGCCGTGAGACATTCACTGTAAAACCAACAAGCTCTCAGAGGCCAGCCTTTTAATAAGGAGAGCATCAGAATCAATAGAAAAATCCCCATGTAGGCTGCCAGGATTAGAGTGTGTGTGTGTGTGTGAGGGGGGGGTGGGGGGTGGGGGGGCATGGGAATGTGATTATCAGTGTGTTTGAGAACACTGTGACAAGGATAATTATGTTTGATTACTAAAGAGCCCAGTGAGGGTTTGCATTATCAACCACTGTGCTCCTTTGGTATTTTCCTAAGCCACGATGGTGAGCTGCCATCGCTCTGTGTGTTTTTCTCAGAGCACCGTCTTCCCTCTCTGTTGGACTTGTAAAATGGCAAGTTCTAGATAGTAAATAAAAAGTTTGAATTGGTGTCTTTGATGGATATTTACAGTGCGTACAGCTGACAGAAACAGAGTCAGGCAACAAAGTCTGAAGGAAGGAGATGGTTAAAGGCAAACATCACATTCCACCTAGTGGCTGACAGTTAGTAATGGATGTTCAGATCTGATTGACTGATTTGATGAATATAAATGCACATATTAAGGCGACATTAGTTTGGAAAAAACACAGAGGCTACACCAAGATCTGAGCCAAGGCTCTCCAACATTAGCTGGTACCCAAACCCCCTCTGTCTTAGAGTAGGTCAGAGTGTGGTACATGGATGCAGCTGAATCAAATGCAGACACAGACTCCCCACCCCACCCACCAAATCCTTATTGCTCCCTTGTCAGTCAAATCAGTTACTGTGAGGTTTGTTGACATCAGATTTGCTGTTCACAGAGATAAACTGAATGTTTCCAACAAACAGGAAATATGTTGCCGTGGATACAGTGAGTTTTGTAGCCCATGTTTGTTTACATTTTGAAAAATAAAGTGAACTGAGTGATCTGTTTAGAGATCGTGTTTGATATGATGAATTAATGTCAATAAATGTGATCAGTATGATCAGTAATATAAGACACATGGACATCAGCCATTTTCATTTTGTAGCTCTGGTTGGAGACCCCTGCTCTACATCAAGGATGCACAGGGCCTTCTATGGGGTACTTTTTAATGTAGGTGAGGGGTAGAGACATACATCTGCCTACTGTCATTGAACAGCAGTGTGAGAGGAGCAGAGGATTGGCTGGAAGTTGTCATCTGCTTGGACCAATAAGGAACCAAGCTGAAGTTGAGGCAGAGACTGTCATGAAGACATGATTCTTTCATTTTGAGTTTTTGTGATGACCTGTAGGAAAAAAACCCAAGAAAACAGGAGAGTGAGACAACAGTGTAAATACTGTCATAGTGTTAAGTTTTGAGACACGTCAGTGTCGTGGTTGTGCCCCACTGTTTCTCTCATTCTTTTTGTGGGTATGTTTGTTTCTCGTCATTTGTTTGGAAGGAGGTTTGTACGTTTGATCCCATCTATTGTGTGATTACATCTGAAGTGCAGCCAGTGCATCGTGTTCAGGTCTGCTCTGTGCCTGCTGCTGCTGGCCAACACCTCCAGCCGCAGCACAACACAACACAGTTAATTATCCATGGCTGAGGGTCAGAGGTTTGTCTCTGAGAGAGAGAGAGTGTGTGTGTGTGTGCGTTTGTGTGTGTGTGTGTCATGGAGGGACTGATGTTCTCACAATGGTTTTGGGCCCACGGCCATTATTGCTTGTGTAATGTCTCTCTCACAAACGCACACATACAAACACACACATGCAGACACACAAACCCTAACAGCAACTCTCAATCCCCAAATCTTTCTTTTACATTTGCAAGGACCAACCACAATGTCCTCATAGAAATACATTAATAAGTGTACACACACACACACACACACACACACAGGTTTTCACGCCTCACTTACAGTTTCAGCTAATTGCTCACCTTTTGCTCCTCCCTGCCTCACAGCTGTCTGTCAGTTCCTGTGGCTGTCTTGCCCTTTTGCCCCACTCCATGCCTCATACACACACACACACACACACACATTTATCATTTAGGGTGTCTTAGCAGTCAGGCAGTCAACTCACGTAGCCCCAACCTCCTCACAAATATCTCCAGTTTGGTCATTTCTTCCACTGGTATAGTAGCAGACATACACGTACAGAGACACACATGCTGACATAAACTGCTACATTAGTATCTGAAAGTTTGAATTATTTAATTAAGAAGCTGTTTTCTATAATTTTTCACTATTGAAACAGCTTAAATGTTGTAGTATGGATGTTTCACTAGACCTGTATAAGTATAAGAGGCTGATGTGGTAGAAAATGAATAGAAACATAGAATATTTAAAGCACATGGCCTGGGGGGGGGGGGTGCTTGGTGGTCAAGTGGTTAGAGCACACCCATGTTGGTACAGTCTGAAGCAGTGATCACTGCTATTGTGACCACCCTCATACCCACCCACCATCATGGTTGTTGTTGTTACTGTGCCATCCTCCCACTGCTTTATGTTTACCTTTTCTCATGATAGAAAAAGTAATATCATGTTAATTACCCACTTATTATCTCCAGTGTTAAATTTCTAGCCTTCATCTTACAGCATCAGAGTAAAGGATAGATAGAATGAAGGTAGAAGGTGCACATGATCACATTCAGAGTCTTTCCATATGTCTTGAAAGCTAGTTACTGTTTCTGTACACTGACACACCTGAGTCATATAAACACTGTACATTGTCATTGTTTCTTGTTCAGGTAGATCTGCAGCTCTCAAACAGCCTTTAAACCAGAGCAGAGGTGAAGCTGGCTCAGGATGTTGCTTCCTCAAAAACACTGCATTGACATGATGCCACAGGGGCGGAGCTGTCCGTGGTGCTGAATCAGGCTGTAGCACTGCACATGTGTATGTGATGCAGCTGCATTTAGAGTCAGTACTGTGGGTTGTTTTGTGATTCACAGGTGAACCGGTGCTGTGTGCAGCCTGCTCTGCTTCATCATGTTTTCTTTTCTCCTGTATTTACCAAAATATGACTTTGAACCGTCTCCTCCTGGTGTGTCCTCCTACTGGCAGATCTCAGGTCAGGCCTGCTGTTCAGTTCGGATTGGAGACAGCTTTAGCTCTTACACAGCTCAGGCCTGCTGGGCCACTTTGTCATAAGTGCCTCACTGTGTCCTCTGCCTCTGGTCTGCTGTGCGTAGCTCTCCCTTCAGCCACTCTGCTTGTCTTCTGGTCCATACGGCCTCATTATCCCACACACTGTGAATACCTCCTCTTCTTCCAGTCTTTATCTCTTCTCTTTGTCTCCTCTCGCCTCTCTTTGCCTGTGCTTGGGGCAGCCTGAAGCATTTATAACCAGAGATTTCATTATTATCGCTTTAACAGAGGCCTAATGGAAAGATGAGGACATTAGACCTCCCCTACCACCTCACTTCAATGCTCACTCTGTCTTCCCCCCTCCACTCCCCTGTGGACTGGGTGGGGCAGATGAATGTGATGCCCAGACTGCAGTGTGCCAGTCGCAGACTGTGTGAAATGTGAAAGCTTATGTCTTGTATGTGAGGATCTTATCATTGTTATTAGTTTATCTCCATGACTATCTGGGTTTCATAGCTCCACTAACTCTCTCTATCACCCCCACACATATTAATCCATGAGCTCCCTGTTCACCAGCTCTATCTGGCTAAAGCTCACAGATAGTCTAAAGGCCATAGATAAGGCTGACATGCTCTTGTCTCCCTTCACGCTAATTGAATTGACATCAGTTGTTCTGCATCAAAATCAGACTCAACCCCATGTGACATTTGGTTTGTTCTGTGACTCTGTATGCAGATACTGCTGCTTACCGTGCCGTGATTGACAGAGAGAGTAATTTATATTTGTGTGTGTGTGTGTGCTTGTGTGACACACTGGGTACAGTTAATGTGTAGTGGGTGAGCCCTCCTGAGTGTTGAAATCGGCTTATTTCCAGCAGCCACTAGAAACACCTCAGAGGTGCCTTAATGAAAGAGCAGAAAAGGAGGATGAACATCCCTCTAATTCTAATTTGTACCCCCCTGAAACACCCCTCACACCCCCACCACTCTCTCTCATCTCCTGTCTGAGTTGGTCACTTATCAAATTCATGTGAGCAGCATTTTAGGAATCCAAATTTTTACTTCCAAGTGGAGCCGTGGTTTGGAAATATTAATGAATTATTCTTCATACGTCTTTTCCTGTTAAATGATTAATGCAAGCTGTGATTGTGGCCCTGGGTTTGTGGATGGGGGTATTAAACAGTACTTGCTGACATTAGACTGTGGCATTTTTATGTAGCCTGGAGGCATATTGAGATTGATCCATGCCCAACATCAGTCCTAAAACCAATACCATCTCCATCCACTGACCCTGCACGGGAAGTAACTGAAACACAGAAAAAATGGCACACTAGTATCACTCAGTAAGGAAATGGATGATGTGTGAGGAGAGGAGAGAAAGATGGAGAGAGGTAAAATAAAGACAAAGCTGTGGGGGCTGAGCCATGGTGTTGCTGTGTGAGCTTTGGGGCAGGCTTATATTTAATGGCTGGACTGGGGCTAAATGAGCTGAATTAATAGGGTCTGTTCTGAACACTTACATGCCTGCTAAACATACATTTTTGTGCATGTGTGTGGGTGCACATGTGTGCGTGTGGGTGTGAGTGTGTGTGTGTGTGTGTGTGTGCGGATATAATTGGGTCATCTTTCAACCGTTTCATGCCCTCTAAACCTAGATTGAGTAGATGTGGGTTTGTAGGCTGCAGTTTTTTAATGTCATGCATGTTACTCAGTCATTTCACAGCCGTTCTTGTCAGTGTGTCTAAAGTCTCTTACATTTTGTTTGCAGATATTTCTCTCATTGTGATTTTCAACATCTCCATGATTTGTTTTTGTCTTCTATATTAATTTAAAAGGTTTAGTATTTTTTGTTATTTGCTGCTCAGGCTTTACTTATCAGAATTTTTGCAGACACATGCACAGTGTCAAGTCCCGTGCCCGTGTGTGTGTGTGTGAGCACCAGGCAGAATGTTGGCTGAGAATTAAAGGGTCATTCCCCACTGTGTTCACTGATTCAGTGTGGTGCAGAATCTGCTCCACATCCCCCCATCTCCATCCTTCCTTCCCTCGTTCTTCTGTCTGCTCCAGCTCATTAACCCCCACACTTTTCCCATCTACCACCTCTTCCCTTCACCACAAACTGGTATCAGCATGCATCTCTCATCTGTCATCAAGAATTCTACTTCCCTTGCTCCCTTCCCCCTGCTCTGTACTGGATTGGCTGAGTCCACGTCAGGCTCAGCAGGGGACTGGCTCCCCACAAAAAGGCCAATCATTCTGACATGAAAGGGTGCAGCCTCAGGAGTGGTGTGTGTGCATGCACGCGTAGCCCTATTACATGTATGTGGAAATATGATAGGGCTACGTGCACATGATATGTGCTTGTGTTGTCTTTTTGCTTGTCTCGGGGGAGGCTGTATGGGGTGTATTTAATGTGCATGGAGTTTTGCAGATGTGCAGAAATCCTCATCTTATTTGGCCAAGCATGGTGACTTCAGAAAGGTTGTGTGTGTTTATTTGAGAGATGGGGAAAAAGACCCAGGGACAGAAGGATGAAACAGAGCTCTGTCACAAAGCGGCATCAGTGTGAGTTAGAAAGACTCACAAGAGGAACTCTTTTGTCTTGGTCTGCATCCGTCTCCCACTCTCTGGGGTCCCCGTCTGTCCTCTCTTCCCTCTTTCTCTCTGTTTCTCACACAGAATGACATATCCTCTGGAGTCAGGATTGGGCAGGATGTTTTCAGACAGATTATCTAGACCATGTGAGGACCATGCTCAAACAGAGGGTCATCCAGACTGTCTTGTTCTACCCACAGACAAAATCCAAACAGAAGAGCTGTGACTCACCCAACTCAGGCCTCCATCCTTCACAAACACAACACAACAATATATCAGTAATATATTATCTGATGAGACTTCATTAAAGAGACTCAGTGGAATGGTAAAACTCTTCTTTTGCATCCTTCCTTCCATCCCTTCACCCTCCACTTCTTCCTCTCTCACTAACCTCTCTCTTCAGCTTGCTGAACCCCCTTTTTCTTTGTGTTCCTCCCCCACTCTTTCATCACCAGTCATCACCCATCTGCTCTTCTGTCCTGTGCTCAAGTTGGATGATAATTGGCAATGAAAAAGGCTTTATTGTCAATATGTAAGATATCCTCTTCTTTAGCTATTCTTCCTCTTTATTTAAACCACCATCAGTATGCGTGTCTGTATACACCCAGTATACACACACAAACACATATACACACAGTATACACGCACACATTTCACACAGAGCAGCATTTCCAGTTTGTCAGTTAGTTAAATTCAATCTGCTCTCATACAGTATAATGTGGGATTGCCAGATATGAGTGTGTGAGAAGAAGCTTTAAGCAGCTGCCTGTCTCAATGTGTGAGGTGCCATAGAAATAGGAAGCAGGAGATTCCCTCAGCCCACTCTGCTTTTCTTATTAAATACACACTGCTCACAGGACTCTCCTCCTGCAGGCAACTGTGTGTGTGTGTGTGTGTGTGTGTGTGTGTGTGTCTGTGTCTGTGTGTGTGTGTGTGTGTGTGTGTGTGTGTCTGTGTCTGTGTCTGTGTCTGTGTCTGTGTGTGTGTGTGTCTGTGTCTGTGTGTGTGTGTGTGTGTGTGTGTGTGTGTGTCTGTGTCTGTGTGTGTCTGTGTCTGTGTCTGTGTGTATATAGACTTTGTGAATTTGAAAGTCTCCTGTGATATAGGAGTTGTTTATTCCATGATGCAAAATATACTTCATTATGAGTGACACCATGAAAAGGATTTTTGTGTGTGTGTATGTGTGTGTGTGAGAGAGAGAGAGAGTGCATGTGTGTGTGCATGTGTGCGTGCTCATGCTGGTGTAGCTGAGGGGCTGCTGCTTGTGATGTTTAAGCAGAGTTCCATGTCTCCCCTCATTAAATCAAAAAGGAAAGGTACTATTTGAAGATTTGCTGGTGTGAGCACAAGTGTGTGCTTGATGTGCTTTTTTTGTTGAGGTGGAGGTTTGTCATTGGCTCATTATTAACAATGACATCACAAATCACAGGGCAAAGAGCCTGGTAACATGTAACAGTGACAATGAGGGGTCCTCCTAGATCCATCCACCCAGGTGAAGGTATGGTGATGAGTGGTTATTCTCTCGGCTGGCCACATGACTCTGTTCATATTTATTTAAACAGCTGCTCCAGTTTCTGCAAGTAGCACAGAGGGACTCTCACGGTGCAGGCGGTGAGATAGTGGGGTCCCTGAGGGGGCTTAGTGGGGCAGGACCTGACAAGGCCCCCCCGCCTCTGGTATTGTGGAGTGGACTCCCTCTCACTGTCACCACACACTCAAGATGTTTCAATCAGTAATTTATATTATATAATGATATATGTAATTACTGTGTGTGTGTGTGTGTGTGTGTACATACTGTATATGTTATCATCATCTGTTTCTATGGGTTTATTGGCACTGTTGTACTTTGTATATGTATGTTTATAAAGGGTTACGATAAAGGCAGTAGAAGAAATCATCACACTGCTTCTTTGGGTGTGGATGTGAACCAAAGGCCGATATGTCACTGTGAAAATGTAAACAATGTGGCACATACTCTACCATGGATGTTGGTTGTAAGTTAGTACTTTTATTAAATGATACTACACCTCACATGTCAGTGGATGTGTTTTATTCATGCGCTCCTTTTGATACAGTTATTTAAATGTGCAGTTCTGATCGTTTGTTCTGACTCTGTCGCTCACTGAAAGATGTTTGAAGAAAAACAAAAGCATCAAAAAGGACTTGATTTTACAAGTGAGCCACAAAGCTGCACTTTTCCTCCCTTTCTGTCCTGCGTCTTCATCTTTTGTTCATGCAAGTAACAGTGTGTTGGACAGATGGTGATTCCTCTCATGTTTTGATTAATAGCGTCACATTTCATTCAAGGTGCCAGAGAGAAAAAGGAGGGAGAGAGAAACAGAGAACAAAAGATGAAAGGACATAGCGGAAAAGAGAGGATGGAAAGAGACACCCTGTCCCTCTGTAGTAACAAGTTCTGCTGTCAGTTCTTTCTGAGGATGATAAACTTTAGTTGACACTGCATCCCTGGAAAACTCTCAGTACAGTTCAGTTCAACTCATCGCTCACTTGAGCACGGTTTAGGGGAAATCAGAGGAGTCAATTTCAGTACTATTGGAGTAATGATGATTTAGCCAGTGGGCTAATTATTATTTGGCCCATTGGCTAATTATTATTTAATGGGCTAATTATTATTACCTTCATCTGTATCAGATCCTGTCGCTGTCTGGCTGCCTGTCTGGATGTGGCCTAAAGCCTTGTCTCTGTTAGAGTGTTTTGAAGTGTCTGAACTGCTCCTTCTACTCTGCAGTTAGGTGCTCTGTCCTGGACCTGCTTCAACAGCTTGATCTGGGCTGGTGGTGTTTTCTGCTGTTGCAGAGTTCAGACTCCTGCTATTGTAGGATTGTGTCCCTCTGGTCCCGGCTGTGGAGCTGACATGCCACCTTGAGTCCTAGCAGCTCCCAGAGCTTAGACCTGCTCAGTTGGCTAATATCAGTCCTGCAAGTGAAACTCCTTCTAACCACCAGTGTGTCTCTGATTGACATGACCTCCAGTCCACACCCCAGTGCTGCGGTCTGCGGTTTGTTAGCTTCCTGCTTGTTCTAGCCTATGAAACAGCCAGCTCCCTGCATGTTACCTCTGAAATGCCCAGTCCCTCATATGTATCTTTAGACTTCTCAATCCAGTGATCTTTCATTGATCCAGCAGCCTCTCACCTCATCATGTTTGAAGGGAATCTTCATATTGGACCTCCCTGACGTGTAGACATTGTGGTTGCACTGACCTCTGCTGCCCTGCCCCACAACTGACTGTCTCCTCCTGAGCCGACCAAGCCTACCAACACCCAGTCCAATCCTGAAAGCCCGAACTCCACAGTCAACTGCGATGGCAAACTCTGCTGATGTCTCTGGATATTGCTATAAACACATACGCCTCCCTTGTGCATTGTGCCTCTGCTCCTATTGGGTGGGTGGGGCCTGTTACCTGTGCCTGTGCTTCAGCATCCTAGACCCTGACCCTGCCTTTCTGCATATAAGCCTTTGTCTTTGTTGGTTGCCTTTAAAGTCAATGAGCTGCCCTTCCTGCACCCAGGTCTGCCATCCTGTCCTTGACACCAGCTCAGCAGCTGAACTTCAAGCTGTTGTTCAACACTCTGAGTAAATTTAGGTAGTACAAAAAGTCTTTTTAAAAGCAGAGCAGCTGTTATTCGGTTTAAATTTAATTTAAAGATGTTGTAAACAGGGAAAGTTCCTTCATATTTAATGATTCTCCCCATGCTACAGTAGACTTCTCCTCAAGCTAAACACAGGTGTGTGTGTTGCCTTGTCTTTTCTGCATTGTAATAGGGCTGATAAGGACCACGTCCTCACATCTGCTACGTGAGGTCTGTCACCACATTTAGTTTGTGGGATGTGCAGGCACCAGCGATGGGACAGCTCACTGAAACTTGTGCACAGCTGTGTGTGTGTATGTGGGAGAGAGAGAGAGAGACTGTATACACTGAGGTGAGTTAATTTGAACGCCAGCCAACAAACATTTAATTCTCCCTGATTCTCCACCTTCACAGCCGCTCCGTGAAAGCAGCAAACTCTGTATCATTAGCAGAATACATTAGTCTCTCCCTGTCAGCTTGCCAGCTAAAACGCCCATTAATATTCACAACCCACTCTTAATGGAATCAGAGGAGCCAGAGACAGCATTGTTTTTTTTTCTGAAGAATGAACTGCTGTCCAGACGCTGTCAGGTCACAGTGCACAGAACAGTCAGAACCAGGCACACACCTTCATATACATTATTAACAAGCACACACCCAAACATATTCTGTGTGAGTGTGCCAGGGGTGTGTGGGAGAGTGATACAAACAGAAAATTGGCTTATGTGTGGTGAAATTGAATTTTAATTGACAGTAAATCTCAGGAGATTAATCAGATTTCTGATCTGATTTTACTTATTTGTCTCTTTTTAATAGGAGACACTGCTAATATCTTACTCAAAGGGCATCTTATTGAATTTACCTCTGAGCCAACACGTAGCTGCAGACAGGTTCAAAACATACTACCCCCTGTCAGTTTTACATCGGCTGCTGTGTGGATGATAGTTACTTTGTGCATAGAGGTGTAGACTTGTGCATTTAAAATGGGCTGTGAGGAGCTTTCCTCCCTGAGATGCAGTGATTCAGCAGGGTGTGATGCAGAGCTGTGCAGTCGGTCAGGTTGTCCTTCCCCATATGCTCTGTGAAATGTGTTTTCTGGATGCTGTGTAAATGGATTTAAGCTTTACTCGCCCTTACACTCTGCACATCTCCCAACCATTCACTCCCTCCCTGCATGATGCTCCAGAATTTCTCTCTCTGCTAGACCTCCACTAGTCCATATACGTGCATGTATGTGTGTGTTGGTACACACAGATTGTGTCCTTGTTCATGTGCGTTAAGTATTCTCCTGCATTCACATCCTGATTGTGTGTGATTTATGGAGCCCTCAGTCATGGTTAAGTGTCCATATGTGTGTGTGCAATTAGTCATGTGTCCAAGCATGTGCACGCTTGTGTGTGCATGTGTGTCTCACTTTATGGGTGACCCTATAAAGCAACCTGTCCATGTGCATCCTCTTAGGCTCTTATATTCAGCTAGAGAGAGCAGGTGTGTGTGTGTGTGTGTGTGTGTGTGTGTGTGTGTGTGGCACAGGTGTACGGTTTGTTGAGGTAGTTTGTCACATGTTTGTCACAGACCTGCTCTGCATGATGTCTTACTGTATGTAGTGATTTGTTGGGTGAGAAATTTGCTGGATACAAATGTGTGTTCATTAATGTTGTTTACCGAAACGCCGTTGCTCCAGAGGTATTGATCCGGAGCAGGCTGTCTGTGAGCATGTGTGCATGTTTGTAGCAGTGAGACTATTGATCTCTACCACTCCCAATAGTGTTTATTCCTACAGCAAGTCTGTCAAAAGCAAAGTGTAAGTAATCCCTCTTCAGCCCTTTCTCTGCTTTTCTCCCCTCTGCTGCAGTTTGTCTCCACTCAGTCACCTTCAGACCTTCACATTCAAATGGTTGTGTTTCACTTTTCTTCATCTTGCTTTTTGTCATATTGTCTAAACGTTGTTTGTCCTCTTGTATTTTGTTCATACATTTTCTTTGCTTTTCTTGCATCTCAGTCAAAACCAGCTGTGTGTAGCTGTGTGTAGCTGTGTGTAGCTGTGTGTGTTGTGTAACCAGCCAGACCCTCTGACTGTGCACAACATGAACATATTGTAATATCACATTAAGCTTGCTGCTCCGTGACTAAATTCCACAGATGCATCTCTTCTTTTGCAGCTGAGTCGAGTCCCATTCACAGTGCGTAGTGGTTTGTGTTTGAAGCTACGAGCCTCAGTCTATCTCTCTAATTGCTTTTGACTCGCAGCTTTTCAGACACATTACCATGACAAGGCAGACTCTGCATCCAAACTGCATTACATTAATTGTTTGTCAGAGTTGCTGTATGACAGATGAAAGCACAAAGACACATCCATGCACATACGCTCAGTCTTTAACACCACCTATTAGCCACCCACAACGCAGCCAGTTTTTTTGACAACACTTTAATTTGTTTTAATGTTTAATGCTTTGTGTCACACTTGTGTGATGCTGAGGTTTATACTGTATTAAAAAAAAACCCAATGCAGTGTAAAACATTGTGCTGTGTGTTCTTTTGGCTGCCAGTTGTGCTGTGCTGGATTTTTTCATGGATACCAGTGTTGAAAATAAATTATTCATGATATTTTACTAAAAGGTGATTACTTGAATTATTCACAGCAAACTTAATTACATTACTTTCATTGCTCAGTCCATGTGCCCTTTAGACAACACCTCCATTCCAACAGCTGCAGCTTCTGCATGTAGCATAGAGAATGACATTTAGTACAGTACAGTATGGAGATTGTTTTTGCTGTCATTAAGAGCTAGTGTGACTAGTGAATTGAACAACATCTGGTGCCTTTCTCTTGTTTTCATAGAGACTTACTATGTTCCTGCACCACTGCTGGCTGAAAAGTTATGTTTTCATAAACAATATGAAGATGTGCAATCAACACAAACACACATACACACACGTGCACACACTATATTCATTCTAAACCTTTTGCAAATTTTGTTCTTTTTAAATATAAAAATAAGACATAAGACTAAAGAATAGGGATTCACCCATATGGTTTTTTCAGGGCCGATGCTGATTATTACAGTAGTAATCAAGGAAACTGATAACTGATACTATAATGGATATTCATTTGCAGTGAAGTGAAAATTTTGGTGTCAAAATTTAGAAAAACAAACCTGGGATCAGACTGAATACTGTTTGTTTTTTGTACACGGTGAAAATATGTGATAAATGGGATGGGACAGTGTTACACAGCCAAGAGTGGTGACTTCAGGCAGAGAGACGTGGCATCAGAGCCAAAGGAGCGCCTTTTAAAATAAATCTATTTTATTGGTTATCGGTGAAAAAAATGCGGAATATCGGCCATAGCCCCTAGTAAAGAAGCTTGTGAATTGTACTATATTGGTGAGATAATATAAATATAACATAGCAGCTGCACCAAATCACAAAACCTGTGTGCAGCCTGGATGCTAGGGTCATGGTGTCAGTTTGGTGGTGACTACATGGTTAGCTAACACCATGGTGGAGTACAGGACATAGGAACAGTATAAGCATACTGTAATATTTGTTTATCTAGCATTAGTCATATTGTCTTTGCTATACTAAACAACATTTGAGCACATTGCAGATTTGTCTCATATCATGCAGGCTGACCTTGCAGCAGTCCGTCACCTGGGACACTGGACACAGAGAGATGCTATTTATCAACCTGACATTACACTCCTGGTAAAACAGCATTGGGATTAGGAACTGTGATGTCATCACTGTCTTTATAATTATAATCCCCTGCACTGTTTATTACTGAACAAGTGATTGTATTGCTGTCAGATCTTATTAAGTGTTGCATTGACACATTTAAAATCACTGTTGATTTGTCAGACTGGGTAAATGGCACTTGTGGTTGTTTAAATGGTGGTTGTTTAAAGGCTATAGGGAACATAATCATTATCCACCTCTGATGTCATGTAAAAGGTGTTGACTCAATCCATCTGTTAATAAACTATAATCAATAAATAACTTTATTGACTCGATATATGCATGAAGTAATGAGTTTGAAGAAAGCTGTCACTGAGAGTCCTGTGTAGCTCAGCAGGCAGACATTAAACATACCAGGAAGGAGAGGTTTTATTTCCCGTCAGCCAGCCTTAGTCAAATGTATGTGTTTGTGATGAATGGTGGGATAGAGGAACAGATTCCACAGGATTGGAGGTGAGAAGAGCTGTGGGAAGGGGCACCGGCTGAGAGGAGAGGTGAGATAGTAATAATAAGATTGGATAAGAAAAGGGAGGGGGGAGATGGAGGGCAGCATGGGTGTTATAAGGGAGGAAAGAGGTTGTTCAGGGTTGAGCAGTGAAGCAGAGAAGCTGTTGCACACTGAGACTGGGCTGTGTGAGTGCAGGTTTCTGTGTGTGTGTGTGTGTGTCAGGGTGTGTGTGTTTGTGTCTGTATGAGATGATGAGTTTTCAACCCCAGAACTCAAGGAGCCAAGCGTCCTCTCACTGCCTCAAAGTCACTTTCCCTCCTCCTTCCCTCCTCTCTCTACCCATCTCCCCATCAGCCCAAAGTCACCCGCTCTCCTCGACTCCTCTTTGACACAATCTCTCTCCTGCACTTCAGGGGGTCCAGTCAGCTCCAGCATTAAGATTCACACCACAACTCCCACCCATCTAACAGAGTCTCGTCTCTTCTCTTCTCTTCTCTTTCTTCTTCTCTCTTCTCTCTCTTCTCTTCTCTTCTCTTCTCTTCTCTTCTCTTCTCTTCTCTCTCTTCTCTCTCCTCCTCCCTCTCCTCCTTTCCTGTGGTCTGTGCTCTGTACCTCTCCTCAGATCCCTGTAAAGCCATGCTAAAATCCCTCCATGTATGTTTGTTTTATTACACTCTATGCAGCACTTCATGTGCCAGGAGTATGTTGAGACTTTGGTGTGTGTGTGCATGTGATCAGACGCATGTGTGTGTTGTCTCAACTTTTCTCTTTTCTGTGCTGGCCTTGGGATTGCACCTCATTTCTAAATTTATCCTCAAAGTGTGCCACCTCTCCTGTGAGCTGCTGCTGGGATTCTGCGGTGGGGGGAGGGGAGACAGAGGGTGAAGGGGATGTAGAGATTGGTGAGAAGAGGGGAGAGAGGGGGGTGGGGGATAATCGGAGAGGAGGGAGAATGAGGGTGTGGGGGGAGTGAGGTGTATGTATGTGGGACACAACAGCTCACATCCTGTTCTGTGCTTTCTTGCTCTTTTTCTTATCTCCTCTGCCATCAACCCATCTCAGGCCCCAGGGTGCTGGGTTTATATGGTGGGGATTATCATTGTGTGTGTGTGTGTGTGTGTGTGTGTGTGTGTGTGTGTGTGTGTGTCTATTACTCTATTACTGCTTGCATGTATGTGTTTCTTTGTTTTTGATTGTGCTTGATTTGCATGAGAACATACATGTGAATACACAAGCTGCTGTATCATGGTGTGTGTGTGCGCATGCATGTGTGTGTGTGTGGCTGTGTCTGTGATTGTTGTGAGGCAGATCAAGCCACAACTCCACACAGATTTCTATAGCCTGGACCCTGGAGGTTGACAGTAATCTGAAGTCCCTATAAACTGTTATATGTTTGGGATTACACCTGGGCAGGGTGTGTGTGTGTGTGTGTGTGTGTGCACGTGCTCGTGTATATTTTGCAGAATGATAAAGATACAATCCTATGTATCCACTTGTGGATACCTGGGAATAGGAAATCAATATCTTCAGCAGGATTAATTACTCTACACACAACACATCCAAGTAATGGTGTGTGTACACGACTGGCACACACAAGACATCTTCTCACCTTATTACTATAGATAGAGACTGTACAAGGCTGTAGTGTTATAGATTTTCACAACTGCATGAACACATGAAACCTTGAATGCCTTTCTCTAAACACAAAACCCAGCTGTCAAACTACAGTCTCTAAACCTGAATCAAACTCACAACAGCTTTATCTTCACTCTGAGTCACACTCTGTTTTCAGATCTAACACAAAGCCAATAAAAATGAAAACACCACTGATCATTCATTACACAGTGCATAGAATCAGATTGAATAAATGAATCGCTGTGTACAACTCAGTAAGAACCAAGTTGTAAGAACTAAAGCAGTATTCACAGTGTGGATTCAGCACTGTAAGAGCAGACTGACAACAGGACACAGATAAAACAACATATAGACCTTACACTGTAAAAGTAAGTGATAAATTCAACCTTGTCTGATAGCCTTGTACACTTGTAGTTAGTATAATATCATATGTGGATATACTGTATTACTATATTGTATGTGAAAAGATCTTTGTGTGTGTTTGTGTGTGCGTGTATTTTGCACAATTGCTGCCATGTGTGGTTAATCTCTCTGACAAGCCAAGCTGCCAGCTCCCAGGCCCACAGGCCTGGAGTGAAGCCTGGGGAGTGGGGTTGGAAGTCACCCAGGCAGGACCCAAGGGACTGGGACTGGCCTTCCTCCAGCTCTCCCTGTGTGTGTGTGTGTGTGTGTTTTTTTTTTTTTTTTTTTTGAGTTTAGGGCAAGGAGTTCAGAGAGAGAGGGAGGGGATGAGGAACGGATGGAAGGGAACATGAAGGAGTGTAGTTAAAAGGATAGTTCAATTTTGTTGAAGTGTGGTTGTATGAGGTACAAATGGCCCCTAACTGCAATATCTGCAGTAGAAATCTGCTCTCCTGCTATCAGCTGTTCGGGTCAGACTCTTATACTCCTTTTCCACCAAAAAGAAGTTGGTGCTAGTTCGGTGCTGGTTCCAGTCCTTAGCTGGTTCAGCTTGTGTGCCTCCAAAAAACAGGTTTTCTTTTCCACTGGTAAGCAGCCAAGTCAGAGCCACGCCATCATGTCAGGGGAAAACATCAATATGTAACTCTGTACATCTCCACTTACCCAGTAATGCTCATTTTATACGTTTATACTGTATACATATATAATGTCGATGTCACTGTCCCCATGCAGGTGCTGCCTAACATGCAATCCAGAACCAGGCTCCTTGTCTTCGTCGTAATCACAGCAAACAGCGATGAATGAACGTAAGCTGTTGTTAGCCATGGCCTGTAGCTCAGCTACTTAGCTTCAACTATGCTTGCATCAATTATATAGCAGTTAGCCAAACGTAATAAGATATGATAATCAGTGATCAATGTATGTCTTTGCGCTGGTCCAGTTGGTCACTTAACCCTCCCCCAGCCCCTAGTGTAATTGGACATTGGCTCGAGACCAGCAAGGAGTTGGTGCGTCAATCACCTGCCTGTGTGGAGGAACACTGAGTTGGTTAGATCCACATAAACAGTTTTTTTGGGACCAGTTGATACACTCTAAAAATGTGTATATAGTGTACACTTAAACTGGTGTATTATTTTGGGATGGGACTTCTTGTAGCCAGCGAACGTACGCTGTTAGTTTGGGTCTGTTCACAACTGTTTATCTCCTGTATCTCTGCCCAGCACTATGAGCTGGTACTGTACAGCTATTGAGGAGAGCAGAGAGCTGTCTACTGCTGATATTATACTTAGGGGCCATTTGTACCTCATACAACTCCACTTCAAAAAAAAAAAAAAAAAAAAAACTATCATTTTGAGCAGCAAAAAGTACAATTCAAACTTCCAGCCAGTCAATATATATTTGATACTCCAGGAAGTCTTTGTTCCTGCAGTTAGCTTTGTTTAAGGTGGGAAACTTGGTTCACCTTTTAGTGTATTCATAATGACTGTTCCTGATTGAGATGCCTTGGATGTAGCTAAAATAGCTGTATTTAGAATGAGAGGAAATGGACGGTGATTTGACAGTAGATCTTAAATTAGACTTTGGTCTGTCTGATTTAATGGGACATCAGTGTAGGTAATACATGAACTGTACTATTGGTTCTAGTGATTTACTGTAGGCAGTACCATGTAGTCACAGGTTTGGTGCAAAGGTGTGGCATTTAAACGGCAACAAAAACCTATAATTTGTAAACGTATTCAGCCAATTTCAAATGGGCTTAATTGCCTCAATTAAATAACCCTCCTGACACCAAGTGTATAGATACAGATGGTGCAGTTTCTGTCAGTTCCTTTTCTCTGATTTCCCCACTGACACTGTAATCTGAGGAAAAATGAACACATTCAAAGTTCACCATCTGTATCTTTACACATAGCAATGAGAGGGTGATAATTTATATTTTCTCCGAAACCTCAAGAGACTAAACTCAAATCCCATTTAGAATAAAATACATTCACTTCAGTTATAGAACTGAGTCTGTGCTACGTATGAAATCCCAATAGACATTAATGAGAAGTAAGAACTATCTTTTAGATGTTGAGTGTTTTTATCTCACTCTAAGGGGTTGGGGATGAGAAGTTAGTGATGTCACCACGTTGATACACTCAACTGGCTTGATTGTTGTCATGCACCTGGATATCTGACTGCAGTTTGCTTAATGTGAACTGAAATTGTACTAATCTAAGCTCCATGATGAAGTCAGACTGCAGGATTTTTCAGCTTTTGTTACTGCAACAACTGAAGGAGACCAGTTAAATCTGAAATTAAAGAATGTACAAGTGGTCTGGACTGATTCATAGGGTTATTACTAGGCACAGGGAAAAAGAATTGGTAAGTATAAATCCACAGGGACAGAGTTGTGAACAGTCATTATTTTTTGGAGTTTTGTTTGATGTAGAGATAAAATGATTTCTGTTTGCTGCTGTCCACCCTAGTTTCTAGGGACAGGGTCTATGAGATCGATCAGAGGTCGATCAACAGTAGATGGGGATTTTTAGCAAGTATATAATAACAATAGTTTGAAGCAGGAAAAGGTGTTTTTTTGGTTGATACTCTGCAAAAAAAAGAGTCAGCACAGTCTCCCACTGTCCCCGCTGCAAGGACCATGACAATGCAGGCTGCTCGGCTGTAGAAAGCTCTGCCTCCATGATAGGGGATGTGGTTAATTCTGAATTTAGTTCAATGGGCAAAAGTTAATGTGGAGCAATGTTTGAATATAAGTCATGTCAGGTACACATCAGCACTACCCTGACCTCCTGTGTGGAGATCTGTTGCAATAAGCTGATGTAACCTGACTGCAACTGGTCAGTGGTGGACCCCCATCAGCCACTATCAGAGCCAGTGATTCTGCCGATGACCACATCTTATTAAATGTCCTATCAGCTGAGATTAATCATCCAAACTGATTCATCAGTCGACCTTTACTACAAATTCATGTTAGACTGCAAAGGTTAAACCAAAAGGAGACCTCCTGCTCTGTGGCAGGAAGAGGATTTCTTATTCATCCTCAGTCAGTGTGAGGGGAATTCTAATATTTGAACAAATGTGTCATGTCTTTGTTTTAGTTCATCACCTGACTTATTGTAGGAGTGTTATCAATCTTACATTTATGCAAATGAGAAGACTTGGTGAGGACATTGTCCCTGGCTGGATTGCAGTGACTATGACTGTTGAGGTTATTAATGATGTGAGGAGGCCCAGGTTCACTGAGTGTTCCAATGAAAGGGTCCAACCTGGCCTACTGGGGAACTGTCTGTTTTGGTGTTTTGCATCTTTGCCAGAAAGTGTTGACTGAAGCAATAAGAGAGGACATCTTGTCTACTACTCTAACTGCTTGCACACTGACCTCACAGTTGTGTGTCATGTACATGTAAGAAAACTCTTTCATCTGATTCCACCTATTGGTTAAAAATGTTTTCTTCCTTAAGTTGGATAAATGAAGACAGGTTGTTCCCTTATATTCTCTTTGTGAAAACTGTTTTATTGCTGGTGTGCAATGAATCTTCATTTGTTATTTGTTATTTCTAAAAGAGCCTTTGAAATGGGGCCGCCTTGTTGAGTCACTGTGACGCAGTTGCTATTGAAATGCGGCCTATGAAGGATGTGGCTCCTGAATTTAGAAATTCAAACTACTCTGGATTGATGTCCACCTCATCAGACAGTTTCCAGTGTTAAACTGTTTTATTTAGAATCAAAGATGCAGGTGACCAGGGGTCAGAGGTGAATGCACTACAGAGGTCCCAGCTTAGCTCCACCCACCCAGATAGAAAGTGTGTGTGATTCTTTCAGTTTGTTTCAGTTCACTTTCATCACTCAACACACATTTAACAATAAAGTCAGTTATAAAAATTCCTACTACACTATTTGCAGTATCTACTTCAGTAACTAGCAAACACTGAGTTCCCCCAAATTCTTTTGAACTGGTGTCATTTGAAGTCTAATTAACAAATGCTCTGAGGACTGAGGATGGTACAGAGGACACACTGGCCGCTGAAGCACCCTAACTAAGTAGTAAAGTAAAAACTTCTCAAATTCAAACAGTCAGATTGTGAGAAATCAGATTGAATATGTATTTATAAATAATGGTTATTCTGCTAAGCAGCACACAGTGCTTTGTAGATCACAGACTCAAATCCCCAGACGGACAGATGAAAACAACAGCACATAATGTACCTTTGTATTGTTGTAAAGAAAAAACAGCTTCACACAGGGAATTACAGCCTTGTGTATTTCACTTAGTGACTTTTCAGTGGAGCGTTCTGGCCTTGATGATCCAAATTTACATCTTTACAAAACGTTAGTACAGCATGATCGAGATGAATGTCTCTCGTCATCTCAGTTGATGGTGAAACAGGAACATTTGAAAACACCAATCAAACAGACTACATGAAGCATCTAAACCCCCTCTAATTACTGACTGACACCACACTCAGCAGCCGTCACTCTCTTTTTTGATTAAATCCTTAATGCCATTTTCTCCCCACTTTAACTCTCTCTTTAACTCTTATAATTTCACTAGATTTTAACCATCAAAACAGCCATTAAAATCAGTGGGGTCCAGTGTTATGGTTTCCACAAAGCCACTGGAGCTCAGGGTATGGTAAGCTCCTGATTTATGTGTGTGTACGGTGGCAAGAAAAAGTGTGTGAACCCTTTCTGAGTTTTCTGCATTAATTGGTCATTTAATGTGATTCAACTGCATCTAAGTCACAAGTATAAACAAGTACAATGTGCTTAAACATAATACCACACAAACAATTATAATCCATGTCTTTATTGAACATATTCATTAAACATTCACAGTGCGGGTGGAAAAAGTAAGTGAACCTGGAACTGGTTTTGGACCGTTCTTCTTTACAGAGCTGCTTCAGCTCAGCCATGTTCTCAGGACATCTGATGTGAACAGCTCTCCTGAGGTCTTTCCACAGCATCTGTGTTGGATTCAGGTCTGGGCTCTGACTGGGCCACTCCAAAAGGTGGATATTTTGAAGCCACTCTGTTGTAGATTGACTTCGATGTTTAGGGTCATTGTCCCGCTGCATCACCCAACTCCTACTGAGCTTCAGCTGGAGCAGAAGCACTCTGCCATGACCCTGTAGGTTGCCTTGATAAACTTTGGAAGTCATTTTGCCCTTGATGATGGCAAGTTGTCCAGGCCCTGAGGCAGCAAGTCAGCCCCACACCATGATGCTCCCTCCACTTTACTTCACTGTTGGGATGATGTTTTCATGTTGGTATGCAGTGCCATTTTTACGCCACATGTACAAAAAATACAAAAAATCATCTGTCCACAAAACATTTTCCCAGTAGTGTTGTGGAGTGTCAGGGTGCTCTCTGGCAAACGTCAGGCCTGCAATGATGTTGTTTTTTTGTTTTGTTTTGGTTTCTTTTTGTGGTCACATGATTTAGTAGTTAATGTTACACAACAGTGTTTGTACTGCAGTGTGTTTCAAGGATGAAACATGAGAGAGTGAACAGAAAGCTGCAGACGAGCCTGTGATGAGCCTGGGTAACCAGACACAGAACATTCAGTCACAACTGACTGAAGGTCTGTGTGATTACACCACAGCCTGGTGCTGCTCACACACACACGTCTGCATAGCTGAGTTGTACTAATCACACAGAGAGGCATATAAAATAGACTTTCTGCTCATACACATATGTTTACACACACTCACTGCAGATAGAGGATCCATGTGAAAAATGTGTTTTCAATAAGACTGAGAGCTTAATGTATCCTGCGTTAAGAGCAGAGCAAAATGGGCAGTTTTTCTCCAAGGAAATATCTAGAAAGAGATTGGACAGCTACAGCAGTGTAACAGATAGTGTATGGTAAATGAGCTTAGACTGTGGTAGTCAACAGGGAGATAACTCTCTCTCTCTCTCTCTCCTTCCTCTCTTTTCTTCCATCCCATACTTTTTTCAATTTTTTTTCCTTACCTCTTTCATCCCATCTCTCAATATGCACTTTTACTGTTGCTCTTTCCCTGATGTTCACTGCTGTTCCAACGTATCCACCTTGTCATTATTTCTTCTTTAGAGGAATGTGTGTGTGTGTGGGTGTGTGTGGTGTGTGTGTGAGAGAGAGAGAGGGAGAGAGAGAGAGATAAAGAGAGAGAGAGATACAGTATTCCTGTGTATTTTTGCTGTGAGTGCATGTGTCTGGATCTGTGTGTGTTTGTGACAGCCACATTTATGCATGCCTGCCTTCCAGGCTGGGCATAAATCATCGTTAGAGATGGCAGGTGTGTGTGTATCTGTGCATGTGTGTGTGCTTGGGTGTACGTGTACACCCAGGCCGACTGCAGCAACTGTAGCTTTTTGTGCTCAACAGGCTGCCTCATTGTTACGGCTGCAATGCTCCGTTCCACTCCGTTTCCAAGGTTTCCGAGACCTGGGACTGCTGTAAAACACACACACGCACGCACGCACGCACACACACACACACTCCACTGTCTCTGAGAATGGGTGCCCTTGCAAAGTGATGAGAGACTGGTTGATAAACTCTGCTGAGTGTGTGTATCCCGCCTCCATAAAATGGCTCACACAAGGTAAGCAGGTAAGTAGCTGTGTGGTGATGGACTAGTGCTTTACGCCCAAAAATGCGCAGCCATTTCCCTGACAGAACAGGAGACAGAGCATCAATTCACTCTGACCCTGTGCCTTCAAGCCTATATAGAAAAACATGGGTTATGCCATAGACAACAGAGCCAGCTTGAGAGTGTGACTTTTGGGTAGAGAATCCTCTTTTTGCCATGAAAAATATTATTACTCTACATGAATCCATCGGTCTTCACTCTCATTTTTGCTTCTAGTTTTTGGAACATCCACTGCCATTAAACTTACTTCCTTGAGGAATTTCTTCTAAAGAGCATCACTTGGTCCTTACCACAAGAGTGCCTGTTCAAATAGATGAATATTGCTTCTTTTGCATCCAAGCATGTAAACAAGCATGTGTTTATATGGAGCCAAATATTCCAATTAGAATGGGTTTGGATGTCCAAACTGAATGAAAATGCTCCATATAAACACCTCAGTCAGAAAAAACAGGCCCCAACTGAATGAAATTTCATTTGGTTTTAAAAGGCTTGAATATTCCTTCTCCCAAACTGATCAAAAGTAAAATTAGATCATGTAAACAGGGAAACGGAATGTTGTCTGGTTGTGTTTTTTCTGCACATGCTCCTGGTCTTGAGGTAAATTTTGACATTTCTTCATTGGAAATATGGTGGCTTCCATGCACAGCACGCAGAACTCGTTGTTTAGAGAGAGGGAAAACAGGAAATAGAGAACTGTTTTGAAAAGTCCATGAAAAACTGCAGAAGTCTGCAATATTGTTGTAAAAATTCTGTGAGCAAGCTGAAGGCTGAAGCACACATGATCGATCACATGATCAGATTGGCAAGTGAATTTAAAAGCAGACAACGTTTGGCTTTTCTGCAGTTACTGAATTAAATGATTAAGTGATCATCAACTGTAGATCTTCTGCTAATCTGTGGAACTGATTAATAGATTCATTCTTTGGTTCTTCATAGAGTCATGGATCTGCTATATTGACATGCTGGTGTAGATAAATACCTACCATCCAGGAGCGGTGCTCATGTATTTCTGTTACTCACTCTTCTTTTGTGGGTGTTTAATGTACAGAGAGAACAGAGACACACAAAGGTCAAATATACAGCTCAATACTTTCACCTGTGCAAAAGTTCAGACCCACTGAAAGGAGGAGAAAGAGAAAAGGAGAAATGTGAATTTGAATAATTGCTTCCATCTTAAACACTCCACCCCAGATGAGTCATTTGTGCCTGACAATGTTGAGAAGTGATCTTAAGAAGATGCTGAGAAATGGTCACCCACACACTCACACAGTGACAGGCGATGCAGTGAAGGAGAACATATGGTTAGGAGATGTCTGGACGTTATTAATGATAATTTCCTGCTGCATTCTTAAGGACGTTCAGAGTGAAGGCGGGCGATGGGAGCACTCTCTGTCTCTGTCTTCTTTTCCCTTTTCATCTTGCAGCAGATCTTTCCATCCTATTTGTATGTCAGTCAGGAGTCAGTGGCTCCCTGCTGGTCCTCTCTGCTTCCTGGCTCAGTATTAGTATGTGTTTTGTTATCTGTTTGGATATTTCTCTGCATTCAGAACACTTTGACAATCCCTCTGCTTCTGACTTCATTCAACTGGCAGGCCTCCAATACTTTGACTGTGCTGTGTGTGTGTGGCTGTGTGACTGTATTGCCTCTGTAGCTCTGCCAGTTCCTGTGTTTAGGGAGGTATCACAACTGACAGTTTCTTTTTCCCTCATTTGTATGCCATCATTTATTTTGTGTGTGTGGTGGATGGTCATCACCATGTGGTAGAGGCTTGGAACAGGAGTGATGCAGTCAGGGATTTGGATGGTTAAACATACTCAAGCATTTGAGCACTTGCACTTGTCGTTGATGTCATTATTCAAACAGCCTATCACTACTTCACTAATACTACACAACTGCTCTGATGAAAACGCAGTGTCGAAACTAGGGATGGGTACCTTTCACATTTAAACTGGTACCGGTATGCAAGTACCTGTTTTCGGTACTTTTTGTGTGTATGTGTGGTAATTAAAGTTATTTTGTTTATAAAAATGAGTCACAGGTTAGGGTTAGGGTTAGAAACTAACTTCTGAATTTTGAATAGTCATTGTTACAGTTCAGTGTGAAGAAGCAAAGCCTGCATGATGAGGGGTCTTCCTTAAAATCAGCATAGTAGGATCTCTGTTTAAAACTTTGCACAGAGAGGAGCTGCTCTTCACAGACAGTAGAGTTCTCAATGGGCCTGAAGCCTGAAGAGAGACAGTCTTTGTAGGAAATGTGTTATGGTTGGAGGTTGTTGGCGGGTGCTTGGTGCTGTCTCAACTAAGCTGAACAGTGAAGCTGCTAACTCTGAGGGAATCCTGACCAAAATCCTGAAGTCTGGGGGAGCTGGCTTCATTCAGGAAAACCTTACAAAAACACAGGGAACAAACTTTGTCAGTATTATACTGAAGTATTTGACTCTGAGCTGCCATGCCCTCTGGACTTCATGGTAACTTCAGCAGCAAACATCTTGTGTAAAGTAAGGGTGCCCCAGCCCTGCACAGTCTGATTGCAGCCATTCTCCATCTATAAAACAGATGCTAAGCTGCTCAGCTACAACAGTTTTTCGTCCAAGTCCAACATCTTTCACACATGTTGTGAAGCTGTAACATGCAGATGATAACGCCATCTCTGCCCACACAGAAATATTATGCAATGCATAATTGATGCATTTGCAGGGGCATGCACATAAAGGAGACAAAGGTTCTGCATCAGCCCCACTGGACTCCCCCACATTCCTGCCAATGATAGCAAGTCGTGCTCCCACCAGAAGAGCCTGCAAAAGTCTTATACATCAGCTGGAGAAAAAACCAGACCAACACCAGTACTGTGGAGGAACACTCTCAACATTCCACCTCCATCATTAAACACCGGCTCAGATGGACTGACCAAGTGATATGAATGTCTGAAACAAAGCTCCCAAAGCAAGAAGTCACCACTGGCCACCAGACATGGGGGGGGGGGGCAGCAACGTGTTTCCAGGGCAACATCAGGATCAACATCACCTTCACATAAACAGCTCTAAATGAGGAGAACTACAACCATGTGGAAAAATATTCTAACCAATGTTCATCTGACAGCACCCCACATCACCCCCCACTGTGTCACAGAGACTTCATATAAATGTATGGGACAAAGGGCTCAGAAATATCAGTGAACTAGTTGATAAAGACATTAGCAGAGTCTCTAATTACTGAATTACTCTCAGCTGTGGTTCTGGCCTGATACTCAGATTTTGCCACCGTGATTAGACAGGTTACCACGATGATAGATAGACTCAACTCAGAGGCAGATTTTTTTTAAAAAGTGGGGAAAGAGGGTGATTTTCTCCTATCAGAACAAGAAGGAGACCATGAGCAAACTGACACCTTCCTGAACACGTTGATATTTTTCTGGTGAGTTAATATTTGGGAAACACTTGTGAGCTAAAAGACACAAGCACTTGGGCTTTTCTCAGGTAATTAGCTCCAAATTTGCATTGGAGTCAGTGGACAGCTGGATGGGACTGCCCTCAATCAGAGGGTCATAGTTCAAATTCTATAAGTCTGTCTGCTTTTTAGAGCACATCAGGAGAAAGATGATGAGTTTGTCTACAACTGTGGAGAAAATCAGTTGTGTAGAGTGTGATCTGTGGCCTGGAGCAGTGTCGGAGAAAAAAATGTCAGACAATTTCGAAGAACTTTATTCAACGCTAGCCCATGATGTCACTCCCACTTGAGCCCGAACATTCTGTGCAATACATACCCATTATAATCTCAAACCTGAAAATGATCACATTGAACAAAGACTGAAAAAACGATTAAAGGTGAAAAACCACATCAATCAACGAGACTTTTGTCTACATTTTTAAGTTTACAAGTTTAAATAGTCTTTACATACTCTTACTTATGATAAAATACAAGTGCCAGCATTTTTCATATGCAAAATTCACAAAAAATATATAACATAAAATATTTCATTAAAATAATTAATAGTATATCATGTACAGATCATTTTTTTAATATATATATTTTTTATTTTGCAATTTTAATTGAAGACATTGAACATGGAATATTTGACATTAACAGCGGAAGAGTTTCTTCATTCTGCTGAAGAATTTTCCAGTCTTTATAAATATTTTTTTTTCCAAGTCAAGCAAGTCCAAGTCAAGTCTCAAGTCTTTGGTCACGAGTCCGAGTCAAGTCTCAAGTCTTTGCGGGGTGTGACTTGGTCAAGTCTCAAGTCTTTAGTCATGAGTCCAAGTCAAGTCTAAATCTCTAAAAAGTAAAAGTCTCATGTCTGTTCTTGTTGTAATAAGCCTTCTATCATCTGCTGCTATTTGGTGACTAAGAATGCTGCACAGCTATACCTATCAAAGCATTTACTGTATTATTATCACTCCTTAATCTATTATCAGCATGAAGTATCAGTACTGATTAGTTGTTTGTTATATGATCACTTTAAACAGGCTATTGCAATGCAATATGAACACACAATGTACACACAATGTCCTCCTTTAAAGGAAACAGTATTCTTCCAACATGAACACAGTTACAATATATCTTGGCCCCTACTGTGCAGGCTCAGTGGGACCATAATAAGAACAAATATAGAAAATGTTACACCTCACCCAGTCAAAGACATTGTAAGCTAATTAACATCCTTCCAATTAGTGCAAAACATCACACTTTAGCTAAATGTAAACAAAACACTTACTTAAATTCTTGAAGCTAGGCTCATCAATCAGAGACAGAAGCAGATTGCATGAAATGATGAGATCCTGTATTATAGATTCAGTAATGGCCTTCTGCTGGGATGGCCTGGCTGTATATCTGCACACCTTTTGTCTGAGTTAAGAAAGAGTCAAGGCTTCTCTGTCCCTCTGCACTAGCCACTTTTTCGCTCTGTTGAATTCAGAAAACCTGTAGATGAACAATATGGAATATTAGGCTGTTAATTATAGTAATAAGATCTGAATGATATAACTAACATTTTTATGTGTAGCAAAACCATGCTTCTGAGAGAAGAACTGGTTTTAAGCTACTGTTGCAGGCTATATCAACCTTTTATTTCTGAATATAGACAGGGTTGCTAAAAAAAAATGACAGACCAACTCAGGGTAACGGGAAAATATTGCAATAATAACTAATAATCCAATCACAGTTATAGTAGGCTACATCTGCTAGACACAAAATTAACACCATTCACATGCTGGTAAATTATGCAAGTGGCTGGTACTGTATGCTGCACTCACCAGCCACTATAACAATGGCAATCTATTCAGTGGCTGGTAAAATTTCAACATTCACTATGCTAGTGGAAATGTGGGGGAAAAAAGTTAAAAGTGTGCACTCTGCAACCATATCGTTCAATTACACTGGGTCTCCAATGACATCTTTTAAGTCTACTATAAATTAAAACATTCCTCTATCCTCTCACTCAAACCAGTGTAATGGTAACCTGGTAAACCTGTAACATTAACGTTACGTGGTCAACAATGAACCTTTAACATTAACTTGCCTGTAAGCCGACAGAGTAACTGTGTCTTTTTCGACGTTTAACGTTAGCCAGTAGATGGTGGCAACGGAACGTAGATGAATAACGTTACCACTCCATGCAAACAAGTGTGACAAGCAAACTAACAAACTACCATTCACTCATCTATTAAAATATTCAGTTAGAAAGCTGGCAGCTGAGCTAAACATCTTTGCTGTCCGTCCATATGTGCTAATGTGACTGACCTATCCGGGTGAGTTTTCAGATGCCTGATAAAATTTGATGTGGTTGATCCAGCGTCCTTTATGTTGGTATTGCAGACTTTGCAGTCAGCGCTTCTTTTGTTGGTGCCGTCCTGTTTGAAGTTTTTATAACCAAATGTAATTACAAAGGGTACAGCAGCAGCTGCAGGTGTGTCGGTCGCCATAGTATTATCTGAGGTACTAGTGCGTGAGGCCACAAAGCACCCACCCGAGGCATATGGTTACCATGGTTACCATGTCAAAAAGGAAGGAATTACGTTAAGCTTGTCAGACGCTTCAGAGTTTCCTCAATGTTAGTACGCCAAAAAAAAAGAAAAGAAAAAAGAAAAACATAATGATTGTTCACGAGTCCCAAAACACGAGTCCAAGTCAAATCTGAAGTCTCTGTGTGCGCAAACTCGAGTCCCCATCTCTGCTTGCGGAGGCTTTAACAGGGCCAGTCTAGACAGTGTCAGGATCATTGTAGCCGTTGGCAGCTGCAGCTCCATCACTGGAAGAGACGGAGGCTGCAGCTCCACCAGTGGACACAATGTCCAGAACAATGGCGCCTGGTTCTTCTTTTGGGGCAGTAGCTGTATCTCCAAGATTGGAAACAGTCATGAACTCAAGTGCAGAGTCTATATAGGTTTCTGTCTCCAGTAGGTCTACCAGGTGGGCCATTGTTATAAAGCTGTGTTAAAGGGCTTCCCTGGGCTTAATTCTCTGGTTACCATCTGGATGTATAGGCAGCATTTCAACAGGTCTTAAAATTCCATCCTATCTTTGTACTCATGGTCATCATTTTTCTTTGGATATCTTTTTACTGCATCCTCTAAGTTAAGAGAATGGCCGCAAACTTTTGGCTTGTTACCAGTTAACATCTCGTACTCCTCTGGTGTCCATAGTCTCCATTGTTGGTCCAGGTCCACGGTGAAATATTGACAGCTGTATATTCCAGAGAGCAACAGGTGGACATCTGGTGCCAGCAGGTGGAAAAATGCTCTCATCCAGTCATATGGACAACATCCAGGGAAGAGGCTGGTACCAAAGTATAAGTATGCCATGACGCAGCCCACTCCCCACAGCAACAGTTTTATAAATCAGTAATATGCAGTTTTTATTTCAGTGGTATAAGAAATAAAGAATCTTCAGAGGTATTTAATAGAGAATTAGCACTAGTAATCATCAGTATTCTATAAATGGAGAATCATCTTCTAAGAAACTATCATTAGCATATAAAATGGAGATTTATCCCTAACACTCACCAATGTGAATTTTAGAAAGGCATCTTTAACAATGCAGCTGATGGGCATCATTTGAAAAACAGAAAAAATAATAGAAATTTATGAATTAGCAACACTACAGTTGTTACACAGTCCCTGTGTGTTGTGTGTGGTGTGTGTGTGTGTGTGTGTGTGTGTGTCGCGCGCGCGCGTGTGGTTGTGTTTCACAGAGACTTCATATAAATGTATGGGACAGAGGACTCAGAAATATCAGTAAATTAGTTGATAAACTGCAGAGATATCAGCTGAGTCTCTAATTACACTCAGAGGTTGCCATAGTAACTGGAGGGATGATAAATAGACCCTAGCAGAAGCAGGTAAATAAGTGGAGAAAGAGGGTGATGCTCTACCTGGGTGATGGTCTCACATTTGGGCTTATCATGACAAAACAGTAGGTTGTATCAGAACAAGAAGCAGACCATGAGCGGACTGAGACCTTCCTGAACATGTTGCTGTTTTTTGGAGTTTCTAGAGTTAAAATTTGGGAAACATTCACGAGTTAAAAGACGGAGGCAATTCTTTTCTCTGGGAATCTGCTCCAAATTTTATATTTGAGTCAGTGGACAGCTGGATGGGAATGGTCTCACTCAGAGGCTGTGTGGCTCTGTGTGTGTGTGTGTGTGTGTGTTGGATGCCAGGCAAAGGAAAATCAATAGTATTAATTTGCGGAGGCAGTGGTGTGAGCTGAGGCAATCTGCTGCACACTGGGAGCCACGCTTTGCTCTGATTTACACACACACACACACACAACAAACCTCCTCCTCCTCTCCAATTCCACCTCCCCAAATCACACCTTTCCTTTTCCCTTCGTTTGTATTCAGAGACAATATCAGTTTACAGTTTATGAGGCACACTGGAATGTCATGCTTCACTCGCTGCCTCTCTCTTTCTTTCTTGCTCTCTCTCTCTCGTTTCTACACACACATAGACAGGCATACACACACACTTTTTATCGTGGTGCAGGTAATTAAAAGGCAGGCTGCTACTCCATGGTGGCAGGAGGGAGGAGAGGACTGGAGGGAAGGGCAGGGGAGAGTCACCACCACACACAGGCCACACGCTGGCTCTGCCAACACACAGATACACATGCACACATGCACACATGCACTCTCACACTTTTATTTCAAAGAAAACATGCACTTTGTCACAGATGGCAGAGTTTTGATTTCCAGCAGCGGTGGCATCAGATTGATATGCACTAACTGGCCTGCAATTAACAAAGTGCTGATTCCATTTCAAAATTGCACTTAATAAATTGTCACTTGTAAAAAATTTTATTTCAGAGGTTTTTTTTTTTAATGTCACAATTAATAAACTGCGGTAGATGTACCAGCATGCCATGCATAATGAGAAAATGGCTGAGGCTTGACTTAACACACATACACACTTGAATTTGTAGATATCAGTCCAACCCCCCCCCCGACATTTTAAATACCATCACAACTATCACAATTACTCATTTAAAAAACACTCATTAATTAAGTTAAAAATCTTGCGTCGTTCCTCTTTAATGTGCTATTGAGTAATTAATTGTTCTTACCTTAAACCTCTGGACCTCTGTTGATGGCTGGACCATGTGTCCATGCTCACTGTTTTCTGGCAACAAATATGAAACAAACAGAGAGGAGATGAAGCTGTGAGAAGCAGACACTGTTCTTTGTCCTGTCTACGTGTAAGGAGGTGCTACAGCCTGCCATCAGCTCTCTCTCCCTCTCTGAGCTAAAATCAGACATCCTCCTGCCAACAGCTCCAAACTGAGTCAATTATCTTGTTTTATGAGTTATTAAAACCTGCATTATACACACATTCTTCATTGTGACAACTAAACCTGCGTTTGATGAACTCACTGGGACATTTTTCATGTTTTTATGGTGTTTGATGATCTCAGTGATGGCTCCAATCGATGTGTCTGTCATTTAATATAGAGGTACACATTAGGACAGCACTGCGCCTATATTATTCACAGCTATTTATTATGGCAATTAGGATGCATTTTCAGCTTAGTGGTGGATGTTTGGTACATTTACAAACTCAATGAGCTGCCAATCTCCATTATAGCATCAGTATTTATCCTGGGATTTCATTCACATACGCTGTCTGTGATAAAACCCCCTTGTCACAGTTATGAGATTAAACTCGTGCACACACACACATCCACAGATTTAAGTGCGCGCACAAAACACACCGCTGTCTCTCTCTCCTTCCATCTCCATGTGTCCAGTAGCACACCGGACATAACTAATCCACCGTAGAGTGTCTTAATCCAATCAGACCTGTTGTCTGCTGAACTGACACACACAAGGCCACTGCTCTGATACGGTTAAACATGTACACATGACATATGCACCCTTTCACACAAAGCACAGACATTCATTGGCTTATGTTATATATAAAACCAGATAATATGGTGCATAATATGGTGCTTGTACATCTATCTATTCTTTAGTTATTTAAGATGGTTAGAGATGTTATGTGATGGTATGTGGTGATGTCTGAGAACTGAACAGAAAAGAAAAATGATCAGATGGGCTTTATCAAATCATTCAAGTTGGGAAGTCTGATATGGGAAAGAAAGCTATAGGTGGACATTTAAATATAAAATATTTCCTACAGGGGTCAGCAAACTCTGACACTCGTGCCATGGTTGGCATGTCGCGGCATAATCATTGGTACGCTGGCGCCTCAGTGTTATTTAAATTCACCCATTAACAACAATCCCAGCCTTATGTGTGGCCTGGTTTCTTGTGTTTGACTGACAGCAAGATCTCCCACCCACATTCCCCGCAGCGCTGTGTAGCCACTGTCCTCCTGCCCACATTCCCAGAGACCCATGCTTCAGATGTGTCATAAGATGTGTGTGTGTGTGTGTGTGTGTGTGTGTATATATATATATATATATATATATATATATATATATATACATAAGAAGACCAGACGATTCACCTGAGGCTATTGCCCAGTCACATGGCGTCGCCACACGGCCGCCATCATGCATCAGTCCGCTCACTCCCTCAGAGCATTATGCCTATGGTGCATGTTAAAATAACCGCATCCTGCTCAGTTTTGACCGATTTTCAAATGATTGGTTTATTATGAATGCAGTTTTATTTAAACATTTAGCTGTTTGCCAATGTCTTTGAAGTATTGTGACTGATATAATAGATTTTTTTTGTCCAATATGTTTTACATAAATTTCTGAAAAGTGGTGTTTTGAAATGGGATCCAGGCCCCTGTTGTGAATAACAGGAAGATATCTTCAAAAATTGGATGGATATGGATAAATATGGATGAATATGGATAGAATACAATCCCAGGTATGACATGTTTTTTGTATTTTTTGTATTTTGTCATAATTTAACATTGTATTGTTGTTGATAATTGCACACTCACTGACAAGAACATTTCAGACTGGCGCTCCATGTCACAAAGGTTGCTGACCCCTGTCCTCAACTGATGAACTTTTTAGTTAAAATATCTGCACACGGTCTTCTCTGTGAAATAAACGATTATTAGTGTTGCTTTCTTGCCAGTCTCTGTCTCCAGGTAACTCCTGACAAATCCAGAGATGGTTGGGCATATGTTGTAGCAGGACTTCAATGCATACCCATTTGTGGCAATACTCTCATCAAATTGTTGCTCTCACCCTCAAGCTTGCATAACTTTAGGCCGTAATAAAATGAAATGCAAGTTAGATTTACCACCTGAACACTTTTCATTAAGGGAGAGATTATCTGTAGAGACAAAACTGTTTTTGTACCTGCCTGTAAACATTTTTATTTCTGCTGTAAAGTTGGACCTGTTAACATGGTAGTCTATAAGGACTGGCTCACTGTTGTGGCCGGACTTAAAGGGGACATATTATGGAATATCACTTTTTGAAGGCTCTTTAACATATATTTGGGTGTTTTCTTGCCCTCTGGCCCCAAAATGTGAGAATTGACAAAAAAAAAAAAAAAAATCTGTGATTTGCAGGCTGGTTTTTTCAAGCTGTTCCCTAGGGTGTCAGACAATGATGTCATTAGTTTTAGGATTTGCATAATACCACCTGTACCTGTGAGTACTGGTACTGGTAGAAGGGGTGGGGTGGGGCTAACAGTGGTTCATTTGCATTTAAAGGGACAGGGCACTGAAACAGACTGTTCTGAACAGGGCTGTTTGAGTGGATGAAAGGAGCTATGATGTTTGATCCTTGGGGTATTTTGACCTTAGCATGTCACAGACATGTCTTTAAGACACCTAGGAACTATTTTAATTTGTGGAAAAGGGGCAGAATATGTCTCCTTTTAGTGATCATTAGAGGAACTGCACATGTAGCAGTGGTGGATTTTCATCTCCAGAGGTTATGGCTTGTTGCTTCATCTCACACGACTATGAAGGACATCCTCCACATTTACAATAAGGTTAGTCAAGCTCTTCAGTAAACTGACAGTGCTGCTAGACTCTGTTCTTCCTCCTGGGGGAGCAAAATAAGTGCAGTGTGTAGTGTGTGTAGTGATGGTTTTGTGTTCCCACATCTCAGCACTTAGTAGTCATGGTAATAGAAACTGTGGTAAAACTGGAAAGATAAAAAGAATAAATCTAGCATGTGGAATGACTCACACAGACAGATCATGATGAACTTGTAAAATATTCCATACTAAAAGTGTTATATTTTATTGACTTTTATAATGTTATTGTCTCATAAAACAGTAATTTTCCAATCACTTCATTATTAATTGAATTATTAACAAGTGAAACAGGTTTATATGTTTATATTCCATATCAGCTGATACACATTTTTCATGATATGACTTTGATCCTTTTCAGCCAACCTTGTCCATCCTTTGGTGCCTGGTATCCTGCCGTTGATCATGGCAGACATGCACGGTTGCACACACTTCTTTAATTGACTTAAATAATATAAACGATGCGAGGTGGTGGAGTGCACGAGTTACTACTCCCACACATCCATCTCTGTGGTCCCGTGGTCTTAAGGTGCTTTTCATTTTGTCTCTCAAGCATCCTTTATATACTGTGATTCACAGCTCAGTGCTCCTTTGCTTTACCTTCTCACTCCTGTCAGTGAGAGTCTTGAGCCCAGTCGCAGTCTTTTCTTCCAGCCAACAAAAATACGCTCAGACACAGATCTCATCCAGCTGTCACACAAACCTGAGATATGGCAGGGGAAAAAAACAAAAAACTTTGAGATGTGCTGTATGATTTTAGTCGTGTTGACTCGTCATTGACTATTTGCCGTTGTTTGCAGGTATGTGGATTGTTGATGACTGATGTTGTGTCATAGCTTTTCTCTGTCATCTCAGCCACGCAGAGAAGGAATCTGTTCTCCAGTCTACTTTCATCTCAGAGACCTCAGACTCTTGCCTGTTATTGAATAGCTGAAGAGTCATTTTCTAGTCCTTGTGTTGGGAAGAAAAACCTCACACAAGACAAATGGTCCAATTCTACTTTAACAGGCCCATTCATATTGTAATAGAGGGCTGGAACAAAGAAAGAGAGCCGGGACATTAGGAATGGCACAGTCAGCCTTACTCACTGTGTCTGACTGTGTGTGTGTGTGTGGTGTGTGTGTGGTGTGTGTGTGGGGGGGGGGGGGGGGGGGGGGGGGGGTTCAGAGAGAGAGAGAGAGAGAGAGAGAGAGAGAGAGAGAGAGAGAGAGATTTTTTGCTTTAATTTTCTCTGTTGGAGATGTACTACCTCAGGGATATTCTGCCATCTGATCCACTTTAGTAGTGTGGCAAACAGCCAGGGCATCTTTTCAATTACAGAGAAATGGATAGTGTGTGTGTGTGTGTGTACGTGTGTGTGTGTGTGTGTGTGTGTGTGTGTGTGTGTATGTGTGTGTCCATGGGTCTTGGAGTGTGTGTGAGCACAGAGGAAAAAGACAATGACACAAAAACAGCAGAGAGAGACGTAAGGAGCTACAGTAGGAAGAGAAGGAGGAGATAGTAGGATTAAGAGAAGAAGCATGGTACGCAGCAGCAAAGGTGTGTATCTGTCCACTGCTGGCTCAAGACTTGTTAAAATGGAAGAGACCAAGAGCAAGATGAGAGGAAAAGTGGGGGAGGGAGAGAGGGGGAGCTGGAATAAGAGGGATTTGCCACAAAGGGAGAAAATACTGCTCCCTCTCTGTCTTTAAGCTGAGCAATAATTTAAAGCCTTGGCCCTCTGAAGCCTTGGATCCACATTGACTGGTCATCTTAAATCAAATAGGGCACTGGGCTGGCTGCTGTGTGCGTGTGTGTTGGTTCATACACACATTTGCAGAGAGCCTCTGGTCTACTCTGAATTATTGACGGTGGAGAATAATTGATTGGTCACCTTCAGGCCTATCAGCCAATGTCTGAGTGCTCCACCTCATATCAGCCTGCCTCCTCCTGTTTCACTCTCACTCCCTCACACCCGGGCTTTGCCGTTTCATTCCCGTCTTTCTCCTCCATCTTCTCATTTTTTTCTTAAAGGGCTGGTTCATCCCACAAACACATTCATCCAGTGCATTTCCTCACAAAGCATCCATGGTGCTGAGCTGCAGAGGTTTTTGTCTGAAACCAGGGCTGGCCGATTAATCTTGCTGTCATCATCATCGTGATGTCAACATCATCCATAAACACATCGCAAAATGCTGCCTGAAATGCAATGAGTAAGATTTATTTACAGACGCACCTCATACCTGTAACCTGAGCTAGATGTAATGCAACAACAGCACACTCCCATTGCGTCGCTCAGATACTGCGTGGAACCGCAGCCATGTGGCATCGATCTGCATATTTGTATGGTCACGAATTCTCGTGTTCAGTCGACTTATAATGTTTGGAGTTTGTTCACAGCGTGCAGGCTTTCCACTCTTGGTGTATTTGTGTGACAGTGTTAAAGTGCCTCTACAGGCCTGGTGTATGTACTACAGCGTATTGAGTCATTTTCAGGAAGACACAGGAACTGTATGGTTAATATAAGCACCTGAATATTTGATTATTTATCACAAGTCATATCATCATCACAATATTGAACAGTGTCATTGAACATCTTGCTGATATCATACAGGCTTATCTGCTTCAGTACAGTGGATATTAATTTCAATTTTTGATTAGACCTCACTGTCAGCAGTTTATTGGACGCTGTTCTTCTGAACTCCCTGAGATCTCTCTGTCTCCCCATCAGGGTGGACAGAGCGGGAACGCATAAAACTGAACCTGAACCTGCATGAGGTGTACAGTAAGTAGGAAATGTTTATTTGTATGTGTGTGTGTGCGTGGGTGTGTGTGTGAACCTTTTAGGCCTTTCTTCCTTCTTTCCTGTGGCTTCCGCTGACAGTCCTACCCATGACAACTGGGCAGCATGTGATCAGTCACAGCTACCTATAGTGCACTGGGACATGCCTCCAATCAATAACATGATTCTGCCGGCAGGAGACGGCCATGACATACAACTGCTGCCCTCACACACACATGCACATACACTAATAACACACACAAGCTGACTCACACACACATGCTGAGCTGACACACAGCGCTGCTGCTTTGACAGGGCGGAGATGAGGTGAGGATGGATGGATGGATGGATGGATGGATGGATGAATAGATAGATGGATGGCTAGATGGATGGATGTGTATGGGGGATGGAACAAAGGTAATGGAGAGAGGTGAATGGTACAGATGTGTTGCTAGATCACTGTCAGTGCAGGAGGAGTCTGACTCATCCTGTCCTGGTTTGGGCCTCATCGTGAGCCAGGCTGTTTGGTAAGTCTCCAGGTATGGATTTTTACATCCTCCATAACTCTGGTGGCTGTGGGACAGGGCGTCTGGCAGCTCGTACAATTTAAAACACCAACAAAATCTAGAGCTCAGTTACCAGCTTCCTGTACAAATCTCTCAGTCACAGAGCGCTCAATGCATCTCTTGGGTTGTTTGGATCCCTTCATCAATTCACCATCTTTCCCTCTTCTGCAGTGTAAATGTCAACATGGCAGACAATAATAGTCTCTTTAGAAAACGGAGTGTGGCATGGATGCCATATAACTACCTATTGTATCAACAACCCCATTGTCTGTTCTCTTATTATTGAAAATACTTAATCTTCTTATATCCGGCATGCAAGTCAAGTAATATTTATCTTTATTATGCCGACCTTGCGCTGTTCCATTTGAAACTGTTGATACATGTACGCCCCAAACACACCAGTGATAGTGTATCACAGCTCAAACTGCACAGGCTGATTCAGCATTATTTCAGCTACAAAGGCGCCACCGCAAATCCCCTACTGGCAACTCTCAGTTCTGTTTTCTTCTGTTTGAGTAAACAGTCTGCACCTACTGCTCCGTGTATCCATATCACTGTTGTGCTGGTGGGACACACGCCGTACTCAGGTGTGTTATGCAAATGTGTGAACCTGGATTAGACCAATGGGAGAGTTAGGATAGTGGTAATCCTCTCTCCCGTACACTTCATTATCATATTCACACCACAGCAGTAGAGGCCTTGTCCTGTCTAATAATCCCTCTGACTCAACCCACCTCAGAGAGAGAGACAAGCAGAGAGTGAGACAGAGAGAGGGGTGGGGTGGGGAATGAGGTGGTAGGATGGGTGTGGGTGTGGGGGGGCATCCTCCCAGCCTCTCCTCACCCACTGCTTTCTCCTCTGAATGTGCTGACTCCATCAGAATAGCTCACAGCGAGAAGAGAAGTCAATTAACCTGCATGTGTCTCTGCGCACTACCTTGTGTGTAGCTCTGGGTTTGTGAGTCTGTGTTTGTGTGAATCTGTGTGTGTGTGAGTGCACATTTGTCTATATTGAATGACAGGCAGGGATGCGCTAATCCTGTCTCCTCAGCTTGTCACCACAGACAGCTCACATAAATAGAGTACACACACGGGTGTTGAGACACAGCCACAAACACACAAAGCCTCACAAAACTAAGTCCAGGATAATTAATCATTAAAATGTATTTTCTACAGAGTGTGTTTGTTTTAGGAGCTTGGTGTGTCACATGGAGTCCTGCTGCTAGCATGCTTTGCTTTTACTGTCACACACTGGCGGAAGAACATGACTCCTCCATGAGAGAATTATTAGACAGTCCTCAGTCTCAGCTTGGTGTCTCTATGTCTTAGCTGTGACAATATGGAGAGGGAGAGCGGGAAGAAGGGGATGGGTAATTGAGACAGACAGAGTGAGAGAGAGAGACTACAGTACGTGCCACCAGAGGTAATTAGCAGAGCAGCTGTTTGAGAGGGGAAAGCTATAGCCGTGACACTGCAGGAAGGAGCTGGGGGAATAATTAGCCAGTAACACCCGTCAAGCTTTCACAAAGAGGAGATGTGTTATTCTACTTTTGCTCTCCATCGAGGAACACCAGACCTCCACCATGGTCCAGCAACCACTGATCTCCAGCCTGGTTGGAGGGAAAGGCCTGTCACATATGGGGTGTGTGTGTGTGTATCATGTATGTGCTCCACTGGCCATATTTAGAGTATGTTAATTGGGTATTGATCAAAGGGCAGCCAGTAATGATGTATGAACATCCAGGTGATAGTATTCTGTGTGTGTGTGTGTGTGTGTGTGTGTGTGCACGCCAATAACCACACACCATATTCAATCAGCCCTCCTCACCAGAAACCATTCTTCTTTTCTCAATCAATTCACTCCAGCTTAACCAGGCTACACAAAGCAATATGCATAACATTTTAATAGAAAAAAAGCAGTATGACTCAGACAAATGACATTTTCCTCTTCCTTTGTTCCAGAATAGATTTAAAACAGCGGGAGGGGCTAATGCATTCCTTTACATGACTATGTCTAGTTTGAAATAGTTAGTATGTGTTTCAGTGCAGCTGTGCTTTGTAGCTTTCATTCAGCAGTAGAACAGTTGGTGATGTCGGGGCTGTGACAGGCAGAGAGTTGATTTATTGAACGGTTAAAATATATAGATGTCATTAATTAGACCCTGTTTCTAGACTGCAGGGATTTGAATTTAAATTCAGTGATGCTTGTTTGTGCTTATTAAACCATTTCAGATTTAGACCACTAAATACATGATCATGAAGTTGCGTAAAAAGATTACTTTATACTGGCTCAATATTACTATTTGATAGTTGGATTGTAAAATTTTATATTGGCTGGTTCTGCTACTGTTCAATATTGGCACGGTGAGCTGCTCTGCAAAATATTCTTTTCCCTTTTGGAGCTCAGACGGCTCCAATAAAAATCCAACATGTATATTTAACACACATCGTGACATTTTCACAGTTTAATAACAATATGCGTTGCCATCCTCTGTGTCTAGCTGGATTGATGTTCCTTTACAGTGGCTCTGCGGTGCAGGATGTCTTCCATGAAGTCCTAACTGCACAGCAGCAAACAGAGTTACAGATGCCATCGTCATCTGTCTCCATATATCCAATGCCGGAGCAGTAACCTGGTTACAGTGCACCTAACCACAGCCATGTCATATCCCCAGTGTCTCATCTGCTGCCTCGCAGACATTCGCTGTCTCTTAAAAAAACACTTTCAATCTCTCTTTTCAGGAGCAGCTGGAATGATCAGATTAAGACTCATTCATGGTGAAGCAGACAAGATATTTTTAAGATGCAAATTCCAACAGTCAAAATATAAAGTAATGTGAGAACCCATGTTTTTATCAGATTTTAGGTTTGTCTCGAACAAAGTGTGCCTACAAAATGAAACATCCATATTTTGTCTGAGTAGTTGATTGTGTTTTGAGACTTGTGCAGCAAAATGCATCAGACTCAGATGGAAGTGTTAGTTTGCTCTATTACATCGCACTAAGGATAGAATAAATTCTGAGTAGACGATGGGACACAGTGGAGTATACCCACCATCCTGAACACGTATTTTCTGTTAAATAAGGCTGGCAGTATACTCTGAACAACAATTAAAGCAATGAAAATGGCTGTTAAACTTGACTTGTACGCACACATTGCAGCTTGAAGTCAAACATATTGCTTCCCGCTAGCTCCCAGCATCACATTTTCCCTGTGAGCAAATGCCAAATTCAGTTTTCTTTGCACTATACTGTCCCTGTAAAGACCCGAGCTTTGTCACAGCCGATCCGTCCTCCTCCTTCTCTCTGCTCCCTCTCATTCCCCGCCCGCATTGTGGAAATATTGGCCTCTCCATTTCAGCATCCAGTCTAATCCTGAATAGACTCCATGGTGTGTTGACTCTGCAGGAAAAAGCCAGTCAAGTCTGTGTCCACTGTGAGTCTCCTTTTTCCTGTGCTGAGGCATTTAGCAGCTGCTCCCTTGTCCCCCCACACTGCCTGGGAGCGGCGGTGAGCGGGTGTGTGTGCTTCCGTGCCCTAAGCACTCTCTACCTGGAGATTACCCTTCATTTTGCAGTGAGCCACTTGAGCTGCTGACACAGCGACTTCCTTCAGAGAAACTTTGCATATGTATTGACTGTGTGTGAATGTGTGTGTCCATGTCTCTTTCCTTGTCCCCCCAGCATAAGCCAATGTACAGTGTAGATCAGATTGCCTCTGATGCTGTCACACCTCTTCATTTTGTTCATTTCTCTTCACATTCACACCACCTGTAGGTGCTGATCTGTAAATGTTGCTCACAAGTCCTTCAAAGGCATGCTATCCTATTGGTTTGTACGATAGTGGACGTAAGTGTATGTGTGTGTGTGATTGTGTATGGATGATGCTACGGGACTGGTTTGTATTCCCAGTGCTCTGAGACAGCACTCAAATGGGTCATAAATATACAGGAGCATCTGTTTGAGATTCTCTCTCTCTCTCTCTCCTCTCTCTCTCACACACACACACACACACACAACACAAACACACACACAAACACACACACACACACACACTGACCTAGCAACCGGAAGGGCGTTACCTTTTTTCTCCCCTGACAACGCTGACACCTCGCAGCGGGAGCTTGCATCGTTATGGCAACTGGGACAGTTGGATTTGCATATTCATGAATACTAATGAATGTGCTGGAATGGAAATTGAATGTTAAAAGTTTTTTTTTCTCAGGCCATATGGTGGTCAGTGCTCAGGGAGGGACTTGAGTTCACTTTGAATTAGTTTATACATGTTGTTATAGGAGGGATGAAGAGAACGGCTGAGGAGGAGGACATGCCAGTGAGTCAGCCAGTCACAGTTAGCAACAAACTCAGCTTTGGAGAAATTTATTTTTGCTCCGCTTGTTGTTGTTGGAAACACTTAAACTGGAGTTAAGAAGGTTGTGAAGTCTGTAGCACTGCAACTGGGCCTCTGTGTCGTGACCATGGGGCTACTCAGTCCAGTCTGCCTCTATAGAGCAGTCCAACATAACAGGCAGAATTATTTAAGTCTCATCTTATGTATGATCGTATGTGCTCTGCTGATGTTTTTCGCTGTTGTTGAAAGTGCAGAGGGAGCAGCTTCTGATTCAGCTGCTGAATTATGAAAACTATCTGCAGGATGAGTCAGTCCAAACAGATGCTACTTGTGCTATCCAGTCTCGCCCTTAGGAAAACAGTGAGAGGGTCAAAGGTCATATTTTTTCAGAACAAGAAGCCAAAACTTTGTTGAACTCTATAACTGAGATTCCTTCTCTCTGCTTCTTTGAATCTGTTCATATCTTTATATATCAGCATTGTGCCAATAATACTTCTCCATCCTCCTGCACACTGTAACCTCTTCCTCCCAACGTCTGCCAGTGTTGGAGCCCACCTGACATGATGAGCCTGTCAGTGTCCCGAGGCTTTCTGCTGCTTTTAAAGGATGCCATTTACTTCAGATCACACACGCCGAATAATTGCAAAGTGTTGACACCTCCACTAAAATTATAATTGCCACCTCTCCAAACTGAACAGAAACAGATGAAAGTGCTCCTGCAAGCTTTCACTTCCTGTGTGCACAACACAGGCATGTGCACACACACACACAGAGTGGGGGGGTGGGGGGGGGTCCCTAGAGATTGTTGCTCCTCAAAACAGGAGACATTTACAAGTGTTGCATTTCATCAGCCCCCCCCCCCTCAGCTCTGTACCATCAGAAAGGGAGGAATACAGGTTAAGTTGTGTGAAATCACCGTGACAACATATGCAAATTCACCACAGCCCACCCACAATGGAGCCTGTCAATCTGAGAGGCCGTCTCTCATTCTGCACGGACGTGCCCGCGTCCCCAGTCAAAACCAGCCTTTCTCCTGAAGTCATCGGACACTAAAGTAGCTCCACTTGAGGCTGTTAGTCTCCGGTCTATATCTCATCTATCCAATCGCAGCCCCTGGGCCTTTTTGCTTGTTCATTTTGTCAGTTGTGCAACCGCATGTGTATGTATGAGTTGTAATTTGCATGTTTATGCAAACTGTCTTTTCTGAACAACATACACATCCCTAAGAGCAGTTTTACCCAACCCAGTTCACTCCTCACAAACAAATGATATGCTTTCTCTCCTTTGTGTTTGTGTGTGTGTTGTGTGTGAGAGAGAGAGCAGTTCTTCTGTTCATACGTACAGTCTCTGCAGGATTACTTGGAATCTTGAAGCTGTTCCTATGAGGACTTCTTGATATTTGGCAGAGAATACATGTTGTCTTCTGTAAGTGCTAATGTGTTACCTCCCCAGTTTAATCGCTTCTCAGCATAATTGTCTAATCAGATGTATTTACAGATGCACACAAGCCTTTCTCCCCTCATTCTCTGCACATAGTGTTCTCTTTACCATGTCTGTTATTGACTAGATATCCTTTTCATTTCCATGTAATCCACCCCCCCCACCCCCCCCATTGTTGAGAAGCGGTTGAATGTCAGCTGCCAAAACCCACATTAGCCACTCCAGTGGGATGTTGGAGAGTAGCTGGATGAAGGAAAAGTGTGAAGGGCTGCTGTTGTAGAACAGGAGCTGCTGGGATTAATGCTGCTCCCCACAGACAGGAAGCAGCAGATCCAGTGGAGGAAGTTTTGACTGAAGCTGAGTGTGATGTTACACCTATTATCACACAGTGTCCCACAGCACAGTGACAGTCAGTCTGTACACAGGGACACGCTACACACACGTGTATACACAGGAGCACACACATGAATGTACAAGAACAATCCACCTACTCTCTCTCTCAAGTGTGTGTGTGTGTGTGAGAGAGAGAGTGAGGTTTTGGGTAGGACCAAATCCCCAGCCTCCTTTATGAGCCTGTTTGGTGTTTGTTGTCACAAGCCGAATTTGCATGTTGATATCAACTCATTATGATCTTTAACTGAGTTGATTAATGCAGATTATGCATGTTGGTGCTCAGCTACTTGCCGCAGCGGGTGCACATGTAGATACCAGGCATATGTGCTCACATATGCACACAAACACACACACTGGGATCTTAAATGAATATGTATGTCTTGCAGAGGGACAGAGAATGAACAGTTGTGTTGTTTTACACACTCTCTTTCACTCTCCTCCACTCACGGCAGATTGAAGAAGCACAGAGAGAAGAAGGTGATCTCATCATCTGCTCTGTGTAGCATCACTCACCGTGTACTTTGTCTTTCTGCTTTTTACTTCCTCTCCTGCTTCCAGAGGGACACAGCACTCCCTTTCTTCTATTTCTGTCTTTTCATGTATCTCAGCAGGGTGACAGCGAATGTAATAAAACCAAACGAAGGGAAAGATAAATGGTTCCCACCATTTACAACAAACTTGTTGTGATGTCACTTCCTTTTAATGGTGGTAAGAAGTGTAGAACCCCCTTTCTTCTTCGCCTCCAACTCTCTTTCTTCATGCCTGTTGTTTATTCCTTGTCATAGATGAAGTGATAAAAAGCCGAAGCAGTTAGAGCAGACTGAGCAAAGCACACAGGGAGCGAGAATAAGCAAGGGGTGTCTGGATTTAGATGGTGTTTAGGCCTCTGTGGTCTGTTACCAAGCAACAAGCAGAAAGTCCTGAGTCACCAAGTGTCTGTGGTGGAAGTAAGTGACCTCACCAAGGTCCAGGTGAGAGGTCAACACAGCCCTTCCAAGAAAATATTGACTCACAGCAAAAAAGAAAGAAAGAAAGAAAGAAAAAGCTGAAGAAGAAAACAGTCAGGAAACATGGACAGTGATGGAATTAGATGCTGTGTGTGTGTGTGTGTGTGTGTGTGTGCATGCGTGCGTGCCTGTGTGTGTGCTTGCGAGATGTGTGCTTGCATGCTTTTTATACATCTAATATGCAGCCTATGTCCGTGCTCATGTATGTCCTTCATGGCTGTTTTGTGGTGTGTGTGTGTACACATCTTGCATATGCATGTGTGTCTGTGTGTATATAGTTGAAGTGACCGAGTTAACCCTGTAGCGTGTGAATCTGAATTATTCATGGTGTGAAAGCCCATGAGACCCTCTATCCTCAGTGTTACAAATGACTACCTTCCTCCCTGCCTGCAAACACAGACTTCACGCCTCAGCATCTGGACGGCGAGGGTAGTGGTTTCATGTTTATTTTATGTTTTTACATGTGTATAAACTTCCCAAGTGTCACAAATTATGCTGTGGAATATAAATTATAGTGCCCCTGTTGGATGGAAAACTTCTCCAGCACAACACATGCAATAAAAAACCAAGAGTGAGACCAAGAGTAATTTTTCCATTGTGAAGAATTTAATGGGTTTTGAGGTCAGACAGCGACATTAGATAGTTGAAATAGTTCTAAGACCCAAGATCCAGGTAGGACCACCACCTCATTTGAATCCAGAAAAACACCTGTAACCCTGGAGGTTGGTAATGTTTACCATTTTCACTAGGACTGACCAATTACTCTTATTTTCATCATGATCACGATGTCAACATGCACAGTAAACACATCAAAAGGCTGCCTGAATAAGTTAGTTTTATTTACAGGCACCATGCCTTCACACTCGCTTCACACTCATACACCTCATACTGCAACCTGAGCAACGAGTAAAGTAACAACAAAAACAGTGGACTTCTGTCAGGTCCCTTGGATACCAAGTCTGAAACGCGTCCACGCGGCATCGATCAGCATGTTTGTACTGGTACGACTTCTTGTGTTCAGTCGACTTATAAATGTTTGGAGTTTGTTTGCAGCATGCAGGCTTTCCACTCTTCTTCTCTATTTTTGGTGTATTTGTGTGGCAGTGTTACAGTGCCTCTACAGGCCTGGTGTATGTACTACAGCTTATTGAGTCATTTTCAGAAAGACCCAGGAACTGTAAGATTAAAGCCCCTACAAAGAATTTTTAACTGGATATGCAAAAGTCTCTCATTTCTGTTGATGTCTCTGTGTGACCTACAACAGCAATGAGACCGACCCAACCACTGTACCATCAGGAGGCAGTGGTCAGGTTGGTCCACTGGACGAAACGATTTATGGCACTAAGACCAGAGATGGCAAGCACAAGCCAGGTAAGTGTCTTTACGTCAATGTGCGCTAGAGTTCATGGGTAATACAGTCTGCATTCCAGCAAAACACTACGGCTTTTGTCCACAGGGGTCACCAAAATCAACACTAATGAAAGTTCTTTGTAGGGGCTTTTAGGGCTGGGCAATTAAAGATACCCCGAGGAGTTTGCTTTTGGTTATAAAAGAGTCTCATATTAATGTGGATGACTCTAGATCACCCACACTTGTTTATGTGTCCATTTTCGTTAAATATATCGTTTTATCTTTGTGGTTATTTTGATATTATTACTTACTGGTCGACTCGCTCAGCATTTCCTCAGAAAGACAGAGCGATTTACGGCAACCGACTACACGCATCATAGATTGTCAGAACGTTACTAATAGTAAAACCTGTGTGTGTAATGACCTCGTCGGTGGCCATCGTTCGGTCAAAGCTCTCTGGTTCAGTCCTCAAAACTCCCACGGCTCGCTCTGGCTAGCTCACTCATTTCAGTGCCTTATCACTCTGGCTCATTTGTGACCAGTTTGCGTCCATGCGCGGAGGATCATGGGAAATGTAGTGTGAAAACACTTCCGTTCTCTGAAACTCCTCGTAGTACCTTTAATCGGATTTTATTTTCAATTACAATTTTGGCCTGCAACAATTATGAAAACAAGATAATTGAGATATAACAGTTGTTTTGGACATCTGGAGAAGGTTTTTAGAGATTTAGAGAAGGTTTCAGACATTCTGAAGGAAGTTTTAGAGGTCATGGAGAAGGTTTTCCGGTTCTGGGAGATGTTTGAGAGGTTCTGTAGAAGGTTGTAGAGGTTCGGGAGGAAGTTTTAGAGGTTGCAATAATGCTCTCATTTAGTCTTGTCTTATGAATCCAGCACACCCCTTTCCTTTCACTAAAGTTCACTGAATACATGATGTTTCCAAAGTCAATGAATAATCGTGTAAAATAATCATGATTTCAATATTGACAAAAAATAATTGTGATTATGATTTTCGCCATAATTGAGCAGCCCTAGGAGTTTTAATATGCACACCTGAATGTTTGCTTTTTTATCACAAGTCATATCATCATCGCAATATTGGACAGTGTCATTACACATCAGACATCTTGCTGATACTGTGCAGGCCTAATTTTCACCATCATCATTTTATATGATTGTGTGTGCATTAGTTAATTACTTAACACAAAGCCCCATTGAGGCTGATTGTTACTTTATTAGTTTCACACATACGTTGTCATAAATCAAAACTAGAACAAAATCAAACCTGGCCTGACTCTGGCTGTATATAAAAAGTCATGGGATCACCAAAGTGACTGCTGTTTGTCCCAGTGGTTATAAGTGTGTGTCGGGTTTCATGCTAATCCATCCTAGATTTATTGGACGGTTTCACATGACACTACATGACAAAGAGTTCAGGTTGTTGCCTTCTCCAGCCACAGGACACATGCTGGCAGTAGCTCCATCAGACGTCTGGTGGAGCTGCACCGCGCTGACTGATGGTGCTGCCTTGAAACATTGTGTGACTTTCGTTGCTGCTGTGATGGTGATGACAGAACTTTGTTCTAATTGGCTCAAGGCTTCACTGACACGCATGACGTGTTCTATGTTTTTATTGTAAGAACTCAAGAACTGTTATCTTCTGTGGTTCTCCCTCTCTCCCCACAGGGGATGCAATTTATTTTATCTCTTTCCTCTGGCAGCTCATTTTTTACATATGGCCACCAACACTATGCTTTTAATTTTTCCTGCAAGAAAGCTGTAAAAACAGTTCAGGGGTTTATTATCATAAAAGAAGCAGTGTTCTGATACTTTATTTTATTCTTAACTGAAGTACTGATTATGTCTGCACAGCAGTGTAGGCTACAGAATATTGCACAACTTGACTATCATTTCACAGTCTCTGTGTATATACTCTTAGAGTTTATAGGACAGTAAGAACTGTTTTTGAACTTAGTTCAAACTCAGAGTTTTCTTGTTGTGTGATCAACACACCAGACCAACACGTTGACTTTCTCTGTCTGGGTTTGGGTTGCCAGTTTAAAGTGTCTTCAAAGAGGTCAATTCTGTTAAAGGAGCTGTTTTTAAGTTTTGTCATTGCCACACATTGAACATTAGCATCAGCCTGTACTTACTAACCTGTCTTCACACCTTTTTTTTCTTTAGCATGTTAAGTTAGCATGCTAACCAGCCTGTCTCATCACTTTGCAACAGTGAGTCACTGTCACCTCCAGTCTGCCCTGATCACACACCCTGACTCCTTCATCAGTCAGTGTAAAACCTGTGTGAGAGATGACCCATGTAACAAGCCCTGTATAGAGCCACTGTGTGACTGTCTGTTCTGGGCCACCATAGCAACTGTCGAACTTAGGTAAATCTTTCACCTCATTTCTGCATACGAGGCATTAAGGGAACATCTGTAAATTGCAGCTACAAAAAATAACCTGGTTTACACTCTCTCCCTCTGAAGTCTCTTCGTGCACATCGGTCACACGCCTCACCACCCACCACCACAAGTAAATTCGCACCCTAAAGGAAGCACTCTGTATCAGAACCAGAAATAGCAGCACAACAAACCTGTTGCAGCACCTGAAACAAAAGCATGCAGTGAAATTGGAGCAGTGTGTTTCTCTTTGAGATTCTCGTGCTGCTAGCTTCCATTGAATTTCAAAACCTCGGCAAAGTTTAGCTGCCTAATTTTTCAGTGTCGCCACAAGTGAGTTGTTTTCATTGTTGTTTGTTCATGTTGAACATATATGGCATATACATTTAAAGCACCAGTGTGCCAGGATTAAGGGGATATATAGGAAGTAAGGGATTATAAAACTAAGAACATTTGTATTTCTGTTTCCTTAGAATAAGACCTCAGTATTTACTTAGATCTTAGCCCTCTTTCACAAAGTCCACCATGTTGCATGTCTTTCTACCCAGAATGGACAAAGTTGTTTGAAGGAGAGTATTTCACTTTTTTTTTTTTTTTTTGGGGTTACTTAGAGGAGGGCACAAGAATTTTGAGGGTTAATAAAGTTCTGTCTTATCTTATATTTGGAAAGACAGGAGTGAGAGTCAGGGTGCTCAGTGCAGTCTCTCCACCAAGGGCCAAATGAGGGACCATCTTTATGAAGAATGCTGTTCAGTCCTCCAGCAGAGTTCAGAGACTTGGAGAATCATTGGCCAGGAGCACTGAAGCTGTCCTGGCTGCCTGTGGTGACCTGAAGGAATGAAAAATGAAGAGAGACTCGAGGCAAAACTAATAGCAATTTTATGCATAACAAAAGTATATTTCAGATTGTTTTTAAAAGCCAAACTATCGATAATGACATAGATGCACTTTTCCAGTGGAAGTGATTATCTGTTACTAATTTTTCAGAATTAAATAGTTGTTGTCTGTGGTGTTAAGCTGTCATACATGGATGACTCCACAGTGTGTAGTATTTTCATTCTTTTCAGTTGTCACAGTTATTTTTTTTTATCACTTCAGACACATAAACCTTCAGTTTTGTGTAAATGTGCAGCAAGCAAAATCTCATGAAGCTGAGATTTATGCCAACACCAAGAAAAGAAGTCATGTGACAGTCAGCTTTTCACACTTGTGTCCTCTGAAACGAATAGAGGAGTTAGCATTGCTCATAGTGAGACTTGAAAATGCATTTGTGATCTGAGCTATTAATCAGTGGAAAGGCAGACAGACAGTGGGCGTATAGTGACTGAGCTCCTTCCTCATTGTGTCTCATTTTCATTGTGTCTCACACACACAAATACACATACAAACTTTGATCACAAGTTGACTGACAGGTGCTGTCTTTCTGTCTGTGTGCCATAATAAATCTGTGCAGTGCTCATGGATGTGTGGCCCCTGGGGCTGATTTAATGGTTGAAAGAAATGCTCATTAATAACTGCACATACATACATACACTCCTACATACACACATGCACAGACGTAATGACACAAAAGCCTAAGTATACACATCTCGACTCATATTTACAGCAAAACAAATGGCTGCCAGTCTGCTCCTGTCAAGCAGTGGGAGGGAGGATGGAGGGAGGAAGGCTGCCAAGAACAGTGTATCAGAGGAGAAGACAGAGGAGAGGCAGTGAGAGATGTGACTGTTATATACTGTCTGTCTCCAAACAGTGATTGTTTCATTCCAACAGCTGGCATGTATCTTGTTCAGTCTGTCCTCTTCCAACATGGTAAACAGTTTGTGTGTATGTGGAAGGTAGACGTTGAGCAGACAGGACTGGGTCAGAGACCAGTCACTTGTTTACATATAGCTGCCTCTTATCATCATGTCAAGGATGAGGTAATTGTAGAGGACGAGAGAGAGACTGTCAAAAAACAAAACAAAATTCTTCATGCCGACAGAATCAGTTTCCATAGTGTCATAAACAGGTAATAATTTTAATATAAACCATATAAAACATTAATGTTAAGATGCCCTATAGCAATTTCCAATGAGATCCTATCACCGAGGCCACACGCACCTCCCAGGTTTGTCATGGTGTTGGGTAAATCCTGCAGGTGAGCGAGCATGTGGGTGTTGTTCTACGCTTGTATGTGTGTATGTGTGAGGGAAAGGATCAGGTTTGATGTACAGAGTGTGAGGGTTGTGCAGGATTAATCTGATGGAGGAGGATTTTCATCTGCTACATCTAATAAATACATACATCTCCTAATCAAATCCACACAAAGGCTGTGCTGCCTCGCTGCATTGTGTGTGTGTGTGTGTGTGTAATAGCCAACATGTGTAGATATTTATGTATTCAATGAAAGATGAAAGTATTTCTTTTTATGCACATACACTTTCATGTCAAAATTTAAAATCATCAACCAGAGACGCTCTGCTGTAGTTTTAACACATTCTTACATGGTTTTAAAATATCAGCAAATGTCTGCACACATTCTGCTTCAAGCCTTTATGTGTATTTATTCACATCTGTGTGTGTGTGTGTGTCTGTGTATACAGCGAATGAATGGACATGACTCTGTAGCTTGGACATGGATGTCAGACTTGTAATCCAATCAGAGGGCTTGTAAATCAAATTACAGAGAGCAGCTAAGAGATGGGTGTGTCTATACAGATCCAGGCACAGAGATGGAGCCGGGCTCTTTGCCTAGAGACGCTGTTACTAAGAGTCCTCCAACAGCCCTGTGAATGCAGCCATGTTGGCCAGCTGATATGGAGGAGAAACACTGGCAGTTAATGCTTACTGTTGATAAATCGATAGATTTAAATTCCTGTGGTCATGACTTGTGTCAGACTTCACCAAACTTTGACTTCCATAGTTGTGTGATATAAAGCAACCAAGCCATAACCTCTGAGATGGAAAGATTTAGTCCACCACTGCAACATGTGCAGTTCCTCTGATGACCACTAGAGTCTGGCTGTAACAGTGAGTCAGTCCTCATAGACTCCCATGTTAACAGGTTCAACTTTACAGCAGAAATGAACCGGTTTAAAGTCTGGTTCAAAAATGTTTTGGTCTCTACAGCCAGTCTCCTGCTTCTGGACAACTGCATTTCATGTAACTTAATTGTTTACATTTTATTAATGCTTAAAGTTAAGCATATTGGTGGTGTGACCTCTTTCAGTGACAAGTGGGTGGGTGTATATTTGCCAGTTTTGGATTAACTTGGAGTCAGAACTTAGACACTCTACAGAGCGACTCCTCAGAACACTCAGGGTGAGCAAGGCTACAGCCATCTGTGTTTACAGTCTCATAGAAACCTTCAGGTTTACAGTGTCTGTTGGGTGGAGGAAAATGGATGAACAAGTGGCACCATAAGTTCTCAGAGGAGAACAAGAATGTTGTGATGAAAATGTCCTCAAATGAATCAGAGAAAAAGATCTCATCATGTGCTCATCTGCGTCTCTCTTTGGTTTACTTCCTTCATGCAGACAGATGTGTGGTGCCACATTAAGGCTTTGTCTCTGCGTGTTTGTCACTGTTTAACACACTGTCCTAATGTGACACCATACAAATGGCTGCAGCCTGCAGTAAGAGGGAGGCAGAGAGGGTGTGGGTGGTGGGGGGCATAGAGGCTGCTTCACTTAAATTGGAAAAGCTATAATTTTGGCAAAATGCCAAATCATCTCAAACAAATCATTACAACGCAGGAGTGGAACAGAACAGAGAGATAAGGGGCATAAAAAAAGTAGGGAAGCAAAACATTAAGAGGTTGGAATTTAATATAATAAAGTGCAAATGGCACTCAAATGTAATCATGTTCTCAGTGTCTCTGTATTTTGTCCTGGTTGTATTATCTGCCTCTCTCTCTCTTTCTTTCCATTTCAACCAAACAGGTGCAGTTGTAGGAAATGGTATTTAAGCACTGTACGAGGCTGTGGGAACACAAAACACATCTCACTCGTGCCGGATGAAGCGCTGTCACAAAGTTGTCATGTAAAAAGCCTGGGAGTACAATTAGCTAACTGTGCATGGCTGCTGAAAGGGTCACGGTATGAGCGTGGCTGTGAATAAGGTTAGCTGCTGCAGCGCCACTGAATAAGGTTAGCACTGCCGCTGTATATCTAAATTGGCAATTGCAGGTTGTGCTTTGGTAATCATGACGTTTGTTCTCCGCTGAATGCTAACGTCAATGCTAACCCAGTTTCATCAATGCTAACACTGTCTCCCAAATTGAATTAATTCACATGAGGATGTCAACAATAACCCCAGAGCGCATATGAGAGGGAACAGCTGAATCCAGTTTCTTTGCTCCTTTTTGATTCTGATACAAAAAGGCTCGTCTCGCCTCACGCTGCAGACTGGATCTAAATGTGTCTTTATAATCTTCTCCCTTTTATACTGAAAATCAGACACACATTCACTCCACCTGCTGCATCTGATTTTAATCACTCATATGCATCAGGGATAATGGTGGAGAGAAAGCTGGTAGATGTATGCAGCATATGTGTGTGTGTGTGTGTGTGTGTGTGTGTGTGTGTGAGAGAGATTTCACAAAGTAAAGTTAATGTTATGCATTAGCTAAATATGTCTTTCCTCATCACAAGAGACTTGGTTGTATAATCCAAGACTGTGTTTGAAGTACTGGTGTGTGCTTGTATGTGTGTCTGTCTGCACAGCACGTGCATTCACAATTGCACACTAGTGTGTCCATGCATGTGCTTGTATATTCACATGCATACCCAAATGGATTATTTGCTGTGTGCAAGAGATCCAACAGCCTCAGCCAATTCTAATGAACCAATTATAGTAAAGTCTTTCCTCCTCTTCTCTTCCATTTGATAGTGAGAGTCATACTGTGGACTAAGCTGCTTTACTTTATTGCATCTCATTAACTTAACCAGAACAATGTTTGAAGTCCAAATCGGCTGTTTAAAAAGAACGTGCAATGAAGTCCAGACTCAAAGTTAACGTATGAAACCTCAGTTGATGTTCAGATCATCCTAACCTGCTTTAACTCTTCTAGTTCCTTCAAAAGCTTCACCGTAAGAGTCAACTTGAGTTTATATGTAGCTGGAGTTAGAGACATGAAAATGTGTATACTTAAACATTATCTGTACTATAACTGGAAATGCTCATGAAATATGACAGTTGGCCTGATGGTGGTGCCTGAATTAACAAAGTCAAAACTTCAAATTTGTCTCATATCTATAACTCGGTGTACTCAACAACAAACCTCTCAGACCGTGAAAATCCACCATGATGGATTTTCCTCTATTTTGAATTTTCCACAAAAAACATTTTGTCAGCTCCTTTTTAAACCTGAAGCTGTTTTCACTCCAGCCTAATAGTCAGCTTGAAACAAACTCAAATTCATGTCCTACTTTGGTGTGGACCTTTTGGCCATGTGTGAATACAGCAATCGAATGTGGGTGCAGACCAAACAAGCGGACTGATGGGCACAAGTCTTTGATCTCGAGTCTCAAATTGAGTCTCAAATCTCTGCTAGCATTTCTCCTTTGCTGCATGACAGTCGGTCTTAGACCACTGCATAGCTATATGTACCATATTATCATCCCTATTTCTTCAAGGAGATAAACATTGATTCAATAGGAAATAACACTTTCACTTGACTTTTATGTATAGCTGCATAACCTCTAACAAAATAGTGCCTGAAAGACAACATGTCTTCCCAGTATTTTTCTCTCCAAGGCACTAAATGTCTAAATTTTTTGTTTTATTAGATCCCCATTAGCTGTTCAGCTGTCACAGCAGCTACTCTTCCTGGGATCTTCATCATCAAATGAAATTACAACAAAATACGTAAATAAACATACATGCTCATAAACAATAATTAAAATACATTAACATATACGCTTACAAACAACTCAAGACAACAAAAACATAAGGACACCTACTCAAAACTCTGTCCAGAACAAAGAGCACTTCAACCAACACAATGGCATGGCAACTCTACATTCACTACATGAACCTTAGGAATCACTACCTGATGACATCACACTCTCAAGGTAATCAGTGCTGAGAAAAGCAGATCAGTAGCTCAACTATACCATTTTATTCTACCTGAGTAAAGAAACATAATTTTAGCTTCTTCTTAAAGCTTACAATATTACTGTCTGAAACTAAAAATGTGTGGTAATTATTTCCATGCCACCATTGCTCTGTAGTGCATTGTTCTGCATGGGGGCGACAAAAACCGATCTACTGACGTCTGCCTCATAACCTGATTATGTGTGTCTGAAAAAAATTATAATCTTCTGTACAATATTCCTGGTGTTTTAGTCATTATTATTTGTGTGAATGTGAAAGCGAACTGCACCACACAGAAAAAAAAAAAACACTGCATTTGGTCCAGACCAAAGCAAGTGAACTAACAGAATTTCCTGGTGTGAAAACGCCCTTAGGTTCAATTGCTTTCTTTTCTGTGGGTTAGCACTGGACCAAGCTCATCTCACTAACAATCTGTTGAAATCGGTGTCTGGGGATTGACCCTCTAAAGCATTTTGCAGCATCACTGTGCCCAACCAAAACCTGTACCTCAAAGCCAGGTGGACAGAATTTCAGCTTTGTAGGTGATGTATTCACCAAAATCTGAAGTGTCATTAATCGGTGCAAGCAGATGTGGCCTGTTCTATATTTACCTATAACTCCAGCCGCCTTCGAGCAGCGCTGATTAAACTCACTGGGATATCTCCTGAACCTACACACCTTTTCTATCAAATTTGATGGAGGAGGACAAACGGTGAACACTGAATATACAATAATTGAAATGCTGCAGGCTTTGTGATGATGAAACACATCTGTCATTGTCATCACACTTTTAAACAGACTCAAACTACCTGGTGTGACTTTGCTGGGCTCTGTCAAACCTGAAAGCTGTTTCAATCTTAGCAGATTTGGCTGTCTGTGGTTGAGCACAGGACTTGAATCTGGACTCAGCACTTGCAGCTTTATTTGATGGATTTCATTCAGTTAGAGGCTCAACTGGCACACTTTCATTACACACATGAGAACTGGAGTCTTATCCCTGTTTTTACAGCTGCAAAGGCACAAAATGCCTTCAGAGGCTAAAGTCACCTGACTTTCCACCTGCTGGAGTTGTGCTGGATTTCATCTCTAACATTTAACTGGCTGCAATGGTGCATCATCAACCTCTAGCAACCTCGAGCATCTGATGGGCAGAAACAAAGCATTGAGGTGTCCAGCTGTGGGGCTCTTCCCCTGTGTGTGTGTGTGATCAGTTTGCTCTCATTTTTTATTAGAGCCTGAATAAAGTGTCATTTCAGAAGCATTAGAGCAGAGAGAAGGATGACTTACAGCACATGTCCTTGGCTGGACTTGAACACATGGGTTTGAGGATGTGTGTTGCATGTTTTACACGTGTACTTCTCTCCAGTAGCTCTCAACATGCTGCAAAGTGCATTCTGTAAGTACACTCATCAGTCATCTAAACAAACATGGTTCACATGTGTCAGATGGGCGCATCACTACCCCCCAGCATTCACTTCCAGTACAACAGCTACGTAAGTCGTTAAAAAAACAAAACAATTAGTGAACAGTAGTGTCAGTAGAGCTAATGATGGTGTTGCAGATTGGGTCAAATACAAAGCAGCAGGACCTTCATTTGTGAAGGGGGTTGATTTGTGTCTTCATTTGTGTATTCATTAGCTTTGAATTTATTGAATGTTTTTTTCTTTTCTCTTTTTTTCTTCACATCAGACCGCTGCCCTGTGCTCTGTGTTGCTATAGGAACCACAAAGGTCAATAGAATGTCTTTTGAGTGGGTATGTGAAAGCTCTGCGTGGGAAACAAATTTACCTGTCTGAGTTTTAGAGAGACAGAGAGAGAGCGAGAGAGAGAGAGAGACTCTTTTGATTGTTTCCCTTTTCTTTTCTCTTCTTCTCTTTTTTTTTTTTTTTACATCTCTCCTCTCCTCTCCTCTCCTCCTCTCCTGTCCTCTCCTCTCCTTCCTCTCCTCTCCTCTCCTCTCTCTCCTCTCCTCTCCTCTCCTCTCTCTCCTCTCCTCTCCTCTCCTCTCCTCTCCAGTTTATAGACAGATCTCATCTCCTCTCTTGCACCACAAATTGTACTTCTAGATCGGCACTCTCATCGACACTGACAGCTATCTAATTGCCCTTGCATCCTTATGAATAGCTGTGGAGCGTGGTTGTGTACATATGTGTGTGTGTGTGTGTGTGCGCGTGCCACTCCACACCCAAGCTATTACCAGAGATGGTTCCCTGCTACATTGTGTGGTATTTTATAGTGTGTCATTCACTGTGCACTGGCTGTGGTCAGCAGTGCCTCTTCAGCTTGCAGTTCAGAGGAGTAGTTGAGATGGAGGATGTCCATCACTGAGGAGGAGGAGGAGAAGGAGGAGGAGGAGCAGTGATGAAGATACAGAGAGCAACCCTCCTGTGCTGGCATGTCTGAAAGAGAATGTGTTATGACACTACAGATGCACAGATGGGCATCGCAAATGGCAGGATGATAAAATTTGTCACTGGTTTTATGCATTTCTACACACACATACACACACACAGACATACACAGACAAACAAAGACAAAAACACACACAGCCACACACAGGCAGACACACACACACAGACACAGACAGTCTCAGAAAAAATGGTTTGATTTTTGTCCAGTCTAACAGCGTTTAATTTCCATTAGTGAGTTGCATTAGTGAAATACAAAAACAATTCTCAGCACATGTGCACGAAAACACACACACGCACAAACAAAGAAGTTGCAAATTCATGTATTCACACACAGAGTTTGCTGAGACAGATGGCAAACGGCTGGTGGATGAACCAAACTGTCCATGTTATCTTGAGGTGTAATGGTGCGGTTAATGATTCGGCTGTGCTTGAACGCTATAGAATATTACATAAATTACAACGTATGCATTATCAGTTAGTGTGAGAGACAGAAGAATTTATCTTAGTTTGAGGAGCTGTTCATTAGCCCCCCCCACCCCCTCCCAGGCGAGAAGCGATATGAGTCTAAATCAGCCAGACAAAGCATCAAAGTTTTGCCCTGAAACTTGGTCTGTTTTTAGCCTGACCCGATTGGATTAGCTGGTTATTAGGATGCAGCGCCGAGCCTCAAGGCTACAGCATGTTTTATAACATCCAAACCTCGTAGTGGGTGGATTCAGCTACATGTCCTTGGAGAAGGAGAGGTGAGAAAGGAAGACAGACTGTGCGTGCGCTGGCGTATGTGTGCATCCACATGTGCCGGTGTATTGTGTTGTATTCTGTGTCTGTTTGAGGAGGATCAGACGGACAAACCTCCTGAGTTTATTGATTCTGTACCATCCTCTCCTCCCCGGGGACGATACCACACTACATCACCACTTTCTACACTTTTGTGTATTTCTCTGTGTGTTGTGTATTTGTAATGACACTGTGTGAATGCTATCAGGGGATATGTTAGGTTGTTAGTTGCTACCTCAGTGTGATTCCCTTGAGAGTACACAAGGAACTGGGATTATCCTGGTCAGTCGCACATCACCTGAACCAAGTCATCAGTCACTCGCGCGTGTGTGTGTGTGTGTGGTGTGTGTCTTTGGAGGAATGCATACACATAATTCATGTCTTCACTCTGCTGTGTGAGAAGATGAGAGGATTTGTGAACATGGCTGTGACTATATGGTCAGTATGTACAGCAGAGTCCAGTCTCTTCATATCCAACTGACAGGTTTTAGAAAAGCTCTGAATCCTGAGGTCTCCTCACAGCAGGCACTTTAATGCATCATGGAGTGACGATGTTATTAATAATTAAACATGATGAATTCATTATAATGGAATAAAGCTCTCACAAAATGAGTATTTACATTCTTATTAAAATAAGTTTTCTCTTCATTGAGCTGAGGATGAAACATAACAACGAGGCCTTTTTTGTCATCATCCTGCAAAGAAACCTCCAATAAGTTTATTATTGCTGAATATAAAAACATCTTTCTTCAGCTTTAGTTGACCCTCATTTTAATAACTCTCTTCTCATGTGCAGAAATAAATCAAAGGAAACACTGGTTACTGAGCTCTCTTTTGTTGTCGGCTGCAGCGTTGTTTCTATGATACTTTAATGTTCTGAATCTGAGGGAAGAGCTGGTCTTCAAGACAACACCATGAAACTATACAATTAATACCCATCATTTCCAGTGCTGATATGGATCAGGAGTGGGAGTTCATGAGCATCCAATCTACCTTCCAGTCCTTCTCTTCCTGCAGGGGGGGATGGGCTCCTTTTTTTATGTCTGCCTTACATGGCCAATCAGATCTGAGATCAGAGGGCAGAGGGGTCAGAGGTCAGGGATGCAGTGACCTCTTTTCGCCATGTCTCATGTTAATGCTGCCCTGGGATCAGATTCGAGATCGTGTTGAGGTTTACTGTTGGGACAGAGGGCTGATCTGTGATCAGGTGGAGTACAGTGATTTATTGAGGGGTAGGAGGTGAGGTAATTGCCTGTAAGCTGCAGATTTGGGGGAACAGCTGCAATGAATTTTGGTCTCAATCTCACCACGTCAGAGTTATGCAGAGCTTCAACCTTTAGACAAGATAAATTATTATTTGAGAGAAGGACACTCCAACCTCTAAACATTGGCAGGGTCTATTTTTATAATAGGCTTACTTACTAACAGAGCTCACTAAATAAATTAGGATGGAGGATGTCAATTTTGGTGCCAATACAACTTCAAGTCCAATTTGTTTTCCTACCGTAGCTCTAAATTGAAGGGACTGAAATAGAAGTCCACGCCACGGCAAATTTGTTATAGACTTAGGATCACAGCTTCATTATATATCTCATTTCCCTCTCTAATATTGTGGTGTGTGTAATTTCCCTGCAAATAGCCAAAAGGGATGTAACGGTGTTATCAGGCTGCAGGCTCTGATCTGTGCTGATACATTTGAAGGTCAGACCTCATAGAGGAAATGGAAATAAAGAGTATGATTTAATCTCAAGTGTATTGTAATAAAACTAGATGCAGGGAGAGCGAGCGCTCTGTTGTTTTTAAAAGCTGATGGACTAAAATGATGCACTTCCAGAGGCACATGATGAAATAGAAACTAAATGGAAGGACTATATGGAAATGCTTTGTGTGTGTGAGAGAGGCAAGGAGACACACAATCATATTCATGTGTGAATGCTGCTTTCCATACGATGCAGGTGTGTTTTGATCTGCCCTGGTTTGCCCTCCGTTGGTTCAGATTGAGCCGTAGGTGAGCGTCTCGTCCTCTGTTTTGTCTCCCACACAGGCTAATGATCACTAATGTGTTAGCTGCGTCGGCGCTGTTTTCACACAAAGTGCCAGACATTCAGAGGAAAAGTAGCGCCACCTCAATTTGCGCCTTGTCTGAAGAAACGCAGTGAACAACAGCCAGAGAGTGCTTCTGTGTGTGACAGAGTGTTAACCAAACCCTGAGGGGATGGTCTTTGGAAAATGACTTGGATGGTGCTGGTTAAAAAAAAAGAAATGACTGAGACAAGCAAAGGACGAGTGCGTCATTAAGAGATGATATGGTGGGTTCATAGAGGAGCCGATACAGAATGTGTTGGTGTTGAAATTCAGCTCCAACAGTATTTTCACCCTGAAGATGCAGCGCAGATTAAAAATGACAGTGATTCATGTAAGGTTGAGCTGCATGGATAGATGTGTGAAACGAATCGCCGAGACAATTTGGTTCCTAATGTGGGGGATTGGGCCTTTGTGACAGTCTCTATAAAGAGACTTAACGTCCCCCTCAGTGACTCCCCTGTCCCACAGCCTCACTGCCACCTCTTCATACATATACATGGCTGCTAAAGAGGTGGTTCATGAATATCGTAGACCCAGTCCCTGATAGTTTCGTCTGTGCTTGTACGTGAGTGTGTTTGAGAATATGAGGTGAGTCTTTTTTTTCCTCAGGCTGTCTCATCATAAATGCTCTAACTGGCTGTAGCCTGTGTGTCTGGCTGTTTTCCATGATCATCTCCACTCCTTGTCATCGGCGCAGCAGTGGAAGTAAACAGTGAGGCTTTGTGTTCATCAGCCTCAGTGTAGTTTTCTAACCACCACTGGTTGTACAGGTGTCTAACATCTCACTGAGCTTTACTCATCCCTCCCTCATGGGGATGTGTGCTTAGAAAGGGCTTTACAGGGTTAACCCCCTGTATTGTCTGAGTGTGTGTGTGTGCTTGTGTGTGTATGTGCATACGTGTGTGCAGGTTTTTTAATCTTTGCGTGTCCACATGGGTGAAATCTTTTAATGCAACTATTTATCAGAGGAAAAGCCTGAGGGCAAAACTCTGTTTTCCCTGTCTCTCTCTTTGTTATCAACACACGCGCACACACACACACACACACACACACACACACACACACACACAGTAATGAAATGTTAGCAGTTGTGGAGTTTCTCAGTAGGTCTGTGTGTCACAGTTGTGAGTCCTTACTGGTAGTGACTCGGTGCTGTGTACGTTCAGGGGGAATTAGTTGTTCTACTGCAGCTGCAGCCTCCTCTTTATTACTCTGCTGAACTGAGCTGGAGCAGGAGTCCTAGGCCTTCTCTCTCTCTGTCTCCCTCTCCCTCCATATGTGTGTGTGCCTGTGCATACCTGTGGCAGCTGTCATGAGCATGCTGTCTAATCAGCTCATGTGTCACTCTTCACTGTGGAACAGATTCCATACTCTGGTCACTGTCACTCTAGCAGGGAGCTGTCGCACCTCTCTGTTTAGTCAATCAACATTTTAATTACACTCCAGTGGGAGTGTGCGTGTATTTGTGGGGGAGCTCTCTACATACAGCTGTCTGTGTGTGTACACTTTAAAGTGCATACGACGCATTCAATCAAGTTAACAAGATTTACTAAAGGGATTTCCACTGTGATCAACAAGTATATAACAAACAGGAGTTCATTAAAGAAAAAGAGGCTGTGTTGTATCTGTAGTGAAGTGTAGTGAATCTGAAACTGAAGTTGCTCTGCTCCATTTGTTTCAGCTCACTGCCAATAACATGACAGCCCAACATACTGGGACAGCAGTGGTACAGAGACATCAGTTCACTGCAGGGAAAGGTGCTCAGATTTTCCAGCCAGGAAGAATTGAACAACACACAAAAGTTAGCAGGTACGAAGACATCAACTGTGCCCACCTCCCAAAATCTGTATTCAGAACTGTCAAGACATCACCACTGACTGCAGCTCCTCAAGCGTCTCTCTGAGAGTCTTCCTCATTGAACCCCGCAGCACTAATGAACACCTGTTGGCCCACTCTGCTCCAGCCTATAGAGTGCACTTATCTGGTGGCATTTCTTATCATTTGTATAACTGACAATTCGAGACTGTACATACTGTATACTACTCCCAGTCCTTTTCCTGTCTGTGACTCTACTGCGGCTGATACTGAACGCATGTGCTGCCATTCAGCAGGAGATGTGACTCGTCCAGATGTAACTCAGTGACTTTACACAAAGATGCAACATTAAACAGTAGCTTGATGTGAAACTGTCCAGATGATTTTTTTATGACAGGACTCACCTGATTCAAGTTTGATTCAATGGATGTTTGCTGCAGATAATGACAGTGACTGGATTCCCACTGAAGCACCGCTCTGTCTGGAGCCAGGAGGAGGTTGGCAGTGTGTGACGAAAGAGGCTGTGCTCTCTGACAGACCTTTCTCAAATGCTGTCTGAAATATATGACTCCAGGTGATACACAGTGCTAATTAAATTGATTACAGAGCCCTGCTGCTTTTGTGCCCTTCGGTGGTGGCTCTCCTCTCTTGGTGCTATCACTCAGTCCTTTCATTTCTAACAGCTTCCTCTGTATTCTTGGCCCTGCTCTTTTTCCTCTGTGACAAGCCAGTCGTCAATGCATCTGATAATGATAGCAAGAGTATTGACATTTATTGCTGTGATACAGCCCACATGCACATCGACGCACAATTGCGGACACACACAGAGGCAGGAGGATTTCTCAGCATGGCTTTAATAAAGAAGTCATCATCATTGGAGGGAAAAGCTAAGTCCTTGTGGAGAAAATGACACCACTGCTAATGAGGACATTGCAATGACTTCCTCAATGAGCATTAGAGACTGAGGCAGAGGAGAGGAGATGAGAGAGAGGCTATCGGCAGAAAAGGAAAAAGGGACAACACGTTGAATTGATTTGGTCACATGGTGAGACGAGGAGAGATGGCTGAGACTGCAGAGCCACTAGATGACCTGCTGTGATCAGCGGGCTGCAGAAACCCTGGCAATGAGAGACCACAAACACACCTCTGTCTATACATCAGTTCTCGTTCCCCATGACCACCTGTATCTCTGAGCCATTCTCTTAACACCCAACCAGTAGATTGATGCGGGGTACATTTTCCCTCCAAGCATGTTACCTCTGTATTTTTTCAGAGGTTTTTTTTTTCTCCTCCTCGTCTTCTGGTAGTTCACTTCACATCCTCTCCACCTTGCTCCATCTGCAGTGAGTCCACAGGTTTGTGCTTGGATTTGATTTGTTTTTCTGTATGTGTATGCCAGCAGCTGATAGTGTGTGTGTATATGTGTGTGTGTTTTTGTGCATGTGTGTGTACTATGTGCATATGTGTGTTCCTCTACCTGCCCAGGCTTGGGATTAAATGTCAGAGTCTTGTAGATTGATGTTCTCTCTGATGGAAGGCCACAGCAGGAATGAATCCGCTGCACATTACAGATGGGAATAGAAGGACGCACTTAAAAAGAAACATCGTATTTTCAGGATGCATGTGAGTCAACGCCCCACACAGGCACAGACTTGAACACCCTTCCTTTCATAGACTCATTGCCATATTCCTCAGCATTTTCCTCCCAATCAAAGTAGTGTGTTCGGTGTTGATGGCCCATATTCAACTTAGGATGAGAAGGCTCCAGCAGAAAAGGCCAGGAGGTTAAATGCTTCCTTTTCAGCACAACCAGGGGTCACACACTGGTAATGTGCTGTGAGTGGCTGGCTCCGAGCCATGAGGAAAGGGCAGTACTTCTACTGTTACAGCTAAGTAGAGAAGCGGGGGACGACTTGTGGGTGTGAGTGTCTTTAAGTATATGAACGTATAATTAGGTGTATGTATATGTGCATGTACTGTATGTGTGAAAGAGCATGATAAAGAGTGAGTGACTTCATGGTGAAGGCTGGGGGATGATGTACCTCTGCTGCAGTTCTTTTGGCATTCAGCCATTTTTTGAGGACATTTCTATGAGACTCTCCTCTGGGGACGACCTTACTCAGGTGTGTATGAGCTCTTTGTGTGCCACTTATATGCAGTGTGTAACTCCTGCCTCAAGGGGTGTCTCAGTCAAAGCATTAATGAAAGGCAGCATTGGATCATGGGAGTTCATCGCCACGACCGTCAGCTTGGTTTAGATTCTCTCAGTTTAGATTCCCTCAGTGTCAGAGGTTCAGGAGGTTTTTACCTGAGCTGAATGATCCCCTGAGGTCTCCTCCTATCCACAACAAACAGCTGATCAGAACCAGTAAAAACTCGAAATGAAGCAGTTTCACATCTAAAGTCAGTGTTTTACCACCACTGTGCAGCGGACATAAGACATCAGTGAAGGCCTGGGACCTGAGATCACTGCTTACTTTTGTTTGGTTGTTTCTCTGCTAAGTCATGAACGTTCTGGAGGTTTTTACCATAATCCAGATGATCACAGAGGTGTTGTGCGCTCCATGAGAAAACCAACCAGTTTATGAATAAAGATTTTTTTTTTTTTTTTGGAAATCAGAGTTTCACTCTTAAGTAGACACAGGACAGGACGTCTACAGAAGCCAGGAGCTGAGCTGTCTGAGAACTTCAGATCCAAATGTCTGATGACTGAAGTCAATGTTGAGCTTTTGTCAGACAAACCACCCTGACACATGATCATAGAGCAGTGGCATGTCCATGAACAACTCAAAATACATCAGGGTATTTTCATGTATTTCAATGTGGAAACGTTACAGAATATAACAAACCAATTATACTAATACATGAGTGTGTCTGCCCTTCTACATGAGTGGGTGGATGACACAGACACTACAGTAAGAAGTGCAGTAGTCGGCTGTCAAAGCCTTTTGATGGACTTTTAGTATGAGGTCATTTGTCAAGCAAAGTACTGAGTGACTGCATCTTCTTAGGTCTGTGGATTTGCTGCTTTTCTCCAGATGATTTTACTGTCAATTGAATAGTTACGGTCCAATAGGAGCAGTGTGAAGGTATCACTCACTTTTACATTAATGCCTTAAATGTAATAACAACACAACAAGTTGAATGTTTTGTTTCACTGAATATGTTTTCCTCTTCCCTTCTGTCCCTGAGAAGAGGTTAGTACCTTGTTGTCACTTTCTATCACCACTGCCACTCTCATGAGCTGTGACTGATACCAAACAAGCTCTGTTTATATGCTAGAGGAGAGCCTGGAGAACTATTATATTGCCTCTACTGACTCGTTTCTTCCATAAATTCTCCTTAAATCCAGAATGGCTCTCAATCCTTCTTGTGGGGTTTTATGGTAGCAGACAATGGTAACAGTGTGTGTTCAGTACACCCACAAGAGTTCCACAGTAATACAAGATTTCTCATTTCTGGACTGAAAAAGACCTGCACGCTCCATTTACAGGCTGTAATCAGAGCTAGTCACGCTGGAAAGTGTAATTCATTTCACAAAGTCGCATATTGTCCAGACACTCAAGTTTAGACGTGAGCCTCTCTGGCCTCTGCAAATCCTCAGGAAGTGGAAACGCTCTTAGTGAGCAGCAGCAGAGGAGCTGTCCTTGGTGCTGAAGTCACAGGAGATTTGAGAATCTACTGCAACTGCTCGGGATTTTTGCACACTTTTTGGCTGGACCGCAAGAGCTGGGCCGTCCTTAAAGATGCAAATGCCCATGGCTGAATGACTCATGCCAGGATCAGACTACACAAATTCAGGGCGATTTTCACATGATTTTGATGCGGCCGACAAATTTCCAGACCTGGACCAGATTATGAAAGTGAGGGATGAACGGACATGTAGTGTAACATAACTGAAGAACAGCAGTTCTGAGTCTAGGACACTATGATGCCCCGACGAAAAGTCATGTTAGAATTTGAAGTCTCCTATGATGTGAAACTTGATGTTGACCAATAGGATGACAGAGCGCTCTGACAGATTGTTTACAAACAGTGAAGGTACGTTAGCTTGCTTCATGTACGCAATGTAAGTTACTAGTTTTGAGGCGCACACATTCGTTAACGTACCTCATGTTCTCTCTGAAGGACAGACAGTCCATAGTGTCCTCTTCCACTGACCCAGGAATGGGTCCACAATTGCCTTTTTCTTCTTTTCTTTTTCATGTCTGAGCGAAAGACTGCTGGTATCACACACAGTGCTTCCGACACCATGACTGACAGTTTGTTTTTACTCCTCCCTGATGACCTATGAACTTGCGCAGGGTTGTGGTCAATGATTGGTAGGGGTCATACTTGTAGTGCTGCCAGTCTCCTGGCTAAGACACAGCAAGTATTGATGCCACTGTGATGGTTTAATCATGAAAGACAAAAACATCATTTGATCCTGGCATTAGTGATAAGCTGCAGGATCATTTTACACAATTGGCCAGTTGAGTGCTGAGTGTTTCCTCATTGTCATTGCTCTATTGAAATTAATGGTTTCCATTAGGTCGTGTTTACTGGAGTTAGAGACATTTTTTCCCTAAAAGTACTAAACAACAAATCAAGCAACTTTTTGGAGAAATCTTGGTTATTCTCTACAGAAATGAGTCTCCAGTCCTGCACTCTATCATCCGCCCCCTCCACTACGTAAGGCGACAAACATCGGTAAAAAAGAGGATTAATGTTCTGTTCTGTACATCACGCCGAATGTGCGCCGGTACTGCATTGCTTTTGGTTGTGAGCGCAAATTATGCGCATCTACATTGAAAGTAATTGCAAAACCATGAACTCGGTGGTTACATTGTTCTGAGCTCCGACTTCCGACTTCAAATGGAATGCACCACGAGGCACGACTCTTGACCCCGGGGTCCTAAGACAGGCCTGGGCAAAACTATGGCCAACGGGCCAGTTGGGCTTTTTAATCTGGCCCATCATATATTGGTACAAAAAATTGTCCAAATTAAAGCAAAGCCTGCAAACTTTGATGCACTGGCAAAAAAGGGTGAGCAACAACTCTGTTCCCACTGAAACTGAATGTGTAAGTTTCCTTTGACTTTTAGGTAATGACCTTTACATGTAATTTATTTACTCATTGTGGCATGCGAGCCAAAAAGTTTGCCCACCTTATCCTAAGGAGCAGCTGGTTGCTGCGCCTGTGCCGGTAACCATAGTGATCATACTACTGTCTATGACTGAGCTGGTGATTTTTCAAAGAAGAACAAAAAAGCAATCGCAGTGTTTTTTCAAAAATAATGTAATTATCTGTTGTTGACTTTCCCAGATGTGGCATACATCTGTTTTGTAATGTTGAAGTGTTTACATTTCCATGTTCATAGACATAGTTACATATGTTCATAGTCGTAGTTAGCCTTAATATGACGGCACACTCAGTGAGGAGTGTGACTCATTGAAATTTTATTTATTATTATTATCACTTGCACATAGGTTCTTTGCTGTTTTGTCATCGGCTAATTTTAGAATTTCTATGCTGAGATCAGCAGATGTTTAAATAAAACATGTTTTGCAGAAGGCATGAAGTTTGGTGGGTGACTGGCTTAGGCTACAGATAACAGTTTGATCATGTATGGCTAGTGCTGATCAGGTAGGCCTTTGTTTACCAATGTTCATTGTCGTTCATCCATGATTTCAAATAAGAATCTCCCAATGGCTTTTTGGCTGCAAACCATTGGCCCAAATTACTAAAGTAACTACTTAAGCAGAGTAGTTAAAGCCCAAATTACACAAAATGTATAATTAAGTTGAAATCATTTACTGACAACCGCCCCCCCACCCTTTCAAAGATCCCATCTGCGCCCTGGACTTTATGTCTGCTCTGTTCAAAGAGGGTCAAAGACTCAGAGCAACAGTTTGGTACCCAGGCCGAGGCTACTGCAGCATGAGAGACAAAATAAGAAAGGTACTCTGTCTCTTTAACTTCCTCTCTGGGTGATCATTTGACATACGGAGCTGAAATCACAGCTCAGTCTATGTCTTTAATTTATGTGTTTTGGTGATTTTGTCAGATGATGTCGTGGCTTTAAATCAGCAGCAGCTTGAAAAGGATCTTAATTACACTACCATACACAATTGTGCCATGTACTGGTGTTTGACCTTGTCTCTCATAGCCAGTGTGTGTGTGTTTCTTTCTCCTGCACTGTTTCTGATGTCACTGTGAGTTTTTGCCAGACCTACTGTTTGGAAATACAGTCATGGTTGAACATGATTTCAGTGTTTGGTTGCCCTTGAGTTTCCACTTGGGAACGTCTCTCAGTGCAGTAAATATATTGCCATTAGACAGATCTACAGATCCAAGTTGGTGTGTATGTGAGGAATGACACATTAGTTGATCTATATTGAAATGTGGAGGTTTGATAGATGTGGCTCATTCCACAGGACAGCAGTGAATGTAGCAGCATTGTGTCATGGCACTGCTGTCAGACAAAAACCCATACCTGCAGCACTGCTGTTTCATTGCTTCTGACTGGGACTGAATTGTGCTTTTCTGAGTTGCTGTTGTTTTTTCTGACCAAATGGCCCACAGGGGACCCATTACACACCCGCTGTGTAGTTTCAAAATGCCCAGGCATCAGTTGGGATATCTTACTGGATGTTACTCAGTGCCTCAAGAAAAAAAACACACACATTCATTTGGACAGAACAAGTGTGGAGTCTGACAGCAGCAGCAGGTGTGAGAGCTGAGTGTCTGTAAACAGATGGTGGAGAGCAGAGATGGCAGAAGGATCATGACTGTCTTCACTTTCAACTCGTCTCCCTCCATGTACAGCAATGTTAGCTCACATCACACCAAGAGAGGCCTCCAGCTACATAATTACCACACACACACACACACACACACACACACAGAGTTTCCTCTATAAGTGCATTTGTGTACTGTAACTGTATGACTGTCTACTTTATGTGTATGGAAGTGTGTGTGTGTGAGGACACGATCATTAAATGTACATTCTAAGTCACATTAATTAACAGCCTTGTTAAGACTCAAGCAGCAGAAAAGAGCAGTCTAATACACACACACACACACACACACACAAAGGCTCATCAGCATGTGCATATACATGAGGAAAAGTATCTGAATGTGCAAACACAAGGAAAACAACATGCATTTGTGCTGTACACATACAATGTTGCTACTGACATTAATGGAGGCAGCCTAATACAAACAACCTACCTGATACACACTGTAAACAACTTTTTTTTAATCGAGACACTGCCATCCATTATGAGAAATGTGCATGTTTTGCTGTTCCACTGTTCCACTGGGGCATTAATAAAGGCCAGGCGGTATGTACAGAGAGGTCAGACTCTGATTTCCCACAAAACATTCACATGAGAAAAACAGCAGCCGCTGCACCTTATGACTACCACATCCCCTTTGTCACAGCTTATGTCACCCCCCACCCACCCCATCACTGGATATACCTCAGTGATATGCATATGCAAATGAGGTGCAACATTCTTAATTATCGTTTATCACAATAACAGCACAGCAATTAGGAAATGCAGTGGTCATGAAGGGGAGACGCCAAGGTCAACAGAACCTGGCTGAAGCAGGAAGCTCCTCTCCCATGACTTCTTTGACTAAATTTCTTACATTTTAATTGTATTGTGAAGAAAATAATTGTTTTTAACACACCACTTATCTGTTGTGACCACACCCACACTTTCATTACACCTGCTTTTGTTCCCAAATCTCCACTTCACAAGAGCAAGCTCAAAGTTCAACAAACTTCAACTTGATTTCTTTGAATTAGTTTGTTAAATGTTGGCTGCATTGCAGATGTTTTATGTTATCAGTCTTACATATAATTTAAATGTTCCACAGTGGGGCACTGGGGCACATCCTGACAGCTGAGAATATTACTGTGATTCAGGATTGCCCCCCCCCCCCATTAAAAATGAAAGGAGGCTGAAAATCACAGGACATGTCTGTTCTGATGATACAAGTCAGTGGTCCTGTAATGTGCGTTTCTCTTCTATAATACACATTCTACATCACAGAGGCAACATCTTTCTGCATATGAGCTTCCGTCACCTTTCAAACGAGGCAGAGCTCCGTGGAAAACAGTGGGGGAGATGCAGCCCGAGGGGGAACCGGGATTTACACAACACCGGCAGCAGAAGCAGGTCCATGGAGCTGTATGCCATGATGTGCATGAAAGAAACAAATGTGTCACATTGAAGGTGCGCTGTTACGGCGCCGTGTTGGGTTGTGAGTGCACTTGACGTGTGGCTGGGTTTGTGCCTGCAAAAGATGCTACATCTGAACAGTCTCCCATGCATGCACACACCAGCGGCCAAAATCATCCAGGCCTTGGCCTTAAATAGGCAGGGAAAACCCTGACTGGCTTCAGCTACACCACTATGTGCGTTGGAATTTCCAACACTAGACACAGATACAGGCCAGGTTTATTTTGGAGGTAGGCGAACAGCTTTTTGGAGCCTCACCGCCACCTCTTGGTGCATGAGCTCCATAATTTCTGTCCAGAGTTAACAACACTCACGTTAGGATTCATTCAGTTCCACTGTTCACCAAGAAATAAATGTGTCCAATTAATGATGTGGTCATGCTTAACACTGCTGTACCTGCATGCTTCCAGGATGTGTTGATGTTTTGTTATGCTAATTGAATGACTTGTAGTGGTAAATATGTGTAAATACATAACGACGTGAAGGAATGTAATGTCTCCTGTAATGTGGAATGTATCTTCCTCTGTGTGATAGTATCGAGTGTGACAGAACAAACATGTGAATGCATGAGAGAGAGGTAAAACTATAGCTTAGTATTCTGCACTGCAGTTACACACAAACCACCACTTAAACACTATTTGTGTGTGTTGCCATGTGTCTGTGTGTTTAAAGGCCATTTGCTACTCGCTGCATTCTGTCTTCATGATGCTGCTCTCACCAGGCGTCTCACAGATCCCATGATTTAGCCCTTTTTCTGCTGGTTGGAGGTTGTTTGTAGGAGAATGTGTGGATGCTTTCAAGCAGCCATTTATTGTTCCTGTGGACCACTAACTCTGCTCGCTGTATTTACCACCACCTTGATTTCCCCCATTGTTTGAGTCTTATAGAACATTTGGCATTTGCAATCACTCTGCTACTTTGGCTAATTACTGCATTTCACCAGGTAGGTGGTGCACTGAAAAGGGAAATTGCAGGCAGCTTATTATAAAATGTAGGATGCTTAGTCAATCATCCAAGTTACTCACAGTTGAGATGTGAGAGTTTAACTTCAGTAATTATTGATGCAGAAAGCTGTGTGCCAGTGGAGGTGGAGGTTTAGTGGAGGCGGGCTGGCTGGCCTTGAGCAAGCCCGCATATAGAGAAGCCAGGAGCTGAGAACTGAGGAGGGATCAATGCTGCAGGTCTTATTTAGATTCCAATTACAGCCATTTCTGATCAATTGGCTCCTCTCCTCACAGACAAACTGGGGCTCTGCCTTTGATCAATGGCCACACACACAGATGGACTACACTTTCACTCAGCCTGTTTTTGCTTTCACGCATGCACAAACACACACAGATGCAAAACCATCCAAATGTGTTTGATCAATGCTCAGTTGGCCTGAGAGCAGGATCTGCATTATTTCATGCTCTGCAGTTTTAAATTGATCGCAGGATAAAATGATTAGTGAAGGAATCTTTCATGTCGTCATTATATTCCTTTTCCCGCTCACCCAGCCTCCTGGAATTCATTTGCACAGGGCAGCGCTTGTCCTTGGATGTGTCTCTGTGTTCTTGAGTTTGATCTTGAAACAGACACATGTTGAAGGAGCTGCAGGTTCTTGTTGCGTATGAGGATCTTGTTGTGCTTGGTACCCAGACTGTTTTTCACAACGGTTTCAACCAGTTGATACATGTTGTTATTCTTGTAGTCTCACTAACCAGACCTTTCTCCAGAGAAGAAAGGATGGACCAACTCTGATTCTGATATTGGAGGAAAAAAATGCCCCGGATGTCTGGATTTCTTTCAACCAATCACAATTGTTGTGGGCGGTGCCACAGCAAAGGTGCGCTTGCAAAATGTTGGTGGGGGAACAGGTCTTGGTGTAACACACCCACCAAAAAATCACCTACAGGCAGAAAAATGGCAACATCACTGCAACATGTAACACCTAAAAAATTGGAAAAGGATGTCTGTCAAGTCTGCGATACAACTTTTACAAATAAAAGAAACAAACAAAAATTGCTAGCTCACTGAAGACGATGGGCCAAGCTTGATAGATAAAAGTTTTGCCGTAGCCGGTTGGCCAGAACATCCTTCTTGGATAGCAAATGGCGTAAACATACTCTGAATATCTTTACAGTCATCCACCAAAAGAACCGAGCATGCCTTCCTTATCGCACCGTGCACATCTTCATCAAACGTTGCCATTTTCAAATCGGAGATCGAAATATCTGGTGTTCCTGTTGTTGTTGTTTCCTTTCTCCAAGGGGACTGTGAAAACTGCAACAGGAAGGCGGGACTCCCATTGGGTGGCTCATTCCAGCCAATGAGAGGCTAATCGCAGCAGCGAACTTCCTTCAGCTCAGACTATTATTCTCGTGTCTTCTCCTGGAGTTAGCAGATTGTGAAACATAACATATGGACAGCTAATATTTGGGAGGGGAGTGAAGTGCAGTCATGAAGCTGCTGCACTGGGGACAGCAATACACAACTCCACAGAGACCAACAACACTGACACTGACATCTATGTGTGAGCTCTGTGTGTGTGTGTGTGTGTCGAGGGTGGTGTTGGGCATCAGAATTGACCAAAAGGAAAATCTCCACCTGTAGATGACCTCTAAAGACCACAGATGGCTTCACACACATACACATACACAGATGCACCACACACGCAGCAGCCCAGACTCTTCCTTCCTCTCTTCTCATATGCGCCTGTGTCAAACATTTGCTTTGTTTGGATGCGTCAGTTCATTTTATTGACTTATTTTCTGCATCAGAAACAATCACTGTGGAGATTGGGAGGGGGATTAATTTTATGCAAATGAATGCAAATAACTGTGACACAGAACTCCATCCGCATCGGTTCTATGCAAATGATGTTTGCGAAACAGGCGTGTTGGAAGGGCCCGCGCTTCCCAACCTCCTCACATCCCACCCACCCCTCAGCCCGCTCCCCAGTCCGACTGGCTCACCCTCCCCTCCCCCGCCAGCAACGCCCCATGCTTCTCTTTTTTATCATTTCCCCTTTTGCCCCCCTCCAGTCTCCCGTAATCCCCTCTCCACCCTGTCTCTCACTTTGCCAGGCACTCTGCTTGGGCCGCTCCACCCGGTCTCACCCAATGGACACCCCCGTCCTCCCCCTCCTCCTCCTCTTTTGCTCCTCTCTCCCCCCTCCCCGGTAATCCTCCTCTTCATCCCTCCCCCTCTCATCCCTCTGTGTGCTGCATGGCTGTTAGTGGTGTGAGGAGGCACTAATGGGGCTTGAGGAAACATTGTCATAGTGGATGGAAAGTGCAGAGCCAGGAGCCATGCAGGAGGCAGCCAGGAAAGCCTGACATTAGACTTGCTAATGGAAGGTTAACAGAACAGAGAGAAGATGGGAGAAGGAAAACACAATGACTAGAAGAGATAAAGAGGATGATGAGACTCCAGCGACAGCATGAAGGGTGGGCACCAAGAAGGAGAAATAGAGGGGGGCAGTGTGACACAGAAGAAAAGGGGGAGAGAGACAGATAGAGGAGCTTCCAGGGGAAATGGCAAACAGTTTCATCCTCTGTTGGCCCATCCTGCCAGCACTTGGGGGGAGAGGAGGAAGAGAGGGCGGGCGGGGGGTGTTTCTTTCCTCCCTCTGTGCTCCAATCCTCTTTTCTGGGTTCCCTTTTCATGAGGAGATTGTGGCATCACGTGTGATGCTTCCCGTCAAAGGCAAGGGAATGTGTGCATTTGTGTTTTTTTATACAACCCACCCCACCCCGCACCAGGCAACCCAGACACCCAGCACTGTCATCACAGCAGGAAAGAAATTCTTCCAACACTTGCCCATCCGTGGGTTTTTGTTCTCATTCTTAACCGTGGCAAGGAAAATACCATTGCTCACGGTGACCTTAGAGAATTTAACCTTTATAGAGTTTGTCTCACTGTGACTGAAGTGCCAAAACAACACAGTGGTGAGTTGTGTGACTGCCATGTGGTGCACCGAAGCAGTCGGTCACAGCGCGACGGCTGAGCGAGAAGCTATTTCCACACAAGTTGTGTGGAGCAGCAGCCAGCCATAGTCTCCATCCTAAATGGCATTTGTGAGTAATATGCTTCTCTCTGCTGCAAGTGCAAGCAATGCAATACAGCTAAGTAATATCTCTCTGCAGAGCAATACTGGCTGTCAGCATTATATGGATGATTTGATATCGGCGTGTGTTTGTGTATGTGTGTGCGCGTGTGCTTGTCAGATCCATTTAGATTGCAGGTATAGCAGTTAGAATGAACTGTGAAGAGAACAAGGAGAGACAGTCTTACGTTAGCCATGCGTCATTAACATTTGTGACCAGTCGCACGTTTGACTGTGTCTCAGCCATTAAGGAAAGAACAGTGAAAAGAGAGAGAGGGAAAGTAAATGATACAACGAGTACATGGAATTTCTCTTGTTATGTTATTACCCTCCTTTGCAGTTTTGGTCACTAATTCAGGTGGTTATTGCATTGTGCTCTTAAAAGCATCTCAAAACAGACTTCTGTCTCAATGACTTCATTTGGAGTCTGTAAACTGATGAATATTTACAACCCATGGTCTGGGTCTCAATTCAACTGTTTTGCTAACCTTGGATTATCCTTCTGAAACATATGATCATCCTCCCTCTGGTGTATCTTGCTATAACGCTGTGGTTATGTTCCACATGGTGGCTGTGAGAGCCCAACTCACTTCAAGTGAAGGAAACACCCTAAACCCACTTCAGAAACATCTTCTTGAGTCTGTGGACAGTGAGAAGTAATGAGTCTGATGGCCACACTCTCGTGTTTTAAGACTCATCCATGGACACTGTTGACTGAAAAGTGCTGATGATTGATTTCTGAATTTGTTTCATGTGTTTGCAGGTGTTTTCAGAAGCTGCAGAGCGCTGAGCTCTGAGGGCCTCCGTGTTTTCTGAGATCTCCACGTTCACCTTGGTGAGTACACGGTTATCTGAACCATCAGCACCAGCTACCGAAATAACTGCAGCGCTGTAATAAACTAGAATTATCCTTTAGCTCTCAGTGACAAAGATGGCAGTGTAGAGGGACAGAGACGAGCTTGTTAAACAGGCACATCAAAGGAGGGAGACTGACAGGGAGGGACACACACACATATACACACAGGGGGAATAAGACAATACAGATTTATGTGGCAATACAATGGCATGGCAGTTGTTGACAGCCATTGCGGTGACATCAAAACTCAGCAGGCCTCCGGCTCTGTTGTGTGCGTCATACGTACAGACTCCAGTGTCTCCAGCAGCCCTCATCTGTCATGGCTCCTGTGCCGCAGCTCTTTGGTTCTGACAAACATTCTGGTCTGTATGTGCGTTTGCACATTGCTGTTTATGTGGCTGATGTGTCAGGCTAGCTAAACAAGCCAATGACACGCCTGCAGCTAATGGCCTAAACCAATATGTGTTTACTTTCAACACGCTGCATCGTGACATATAAGCAGCTTCGGCTGTTTAGATGTGTTTTGATCCCATGAGGCCGAGCGTGTTGTTCTGTCACTCCTGATGCTCCACAGCCAAGTTGCATGAGATGTGGCGGCGGCAGCTCTGCTGCTCCTGTTGCCTGCCCTCTAATCCATGCTCCGTCTTAGTGCTGCAGCTGAAGTGGGGGTAACGAAGTGAGCGGAGATGGATGGCATGATGGAGGGCGAGAGATGGCGACGTGGGGAGAGAAGGAAGGATGATGGAGTGAGACGGTGCAGGGAGTTTGATTCCTACAGTTGTCAGAGGCGCTGCATTATTGATGTGCTGAGGATCCCACATTGTCGCCGAGATTCTCCGTCTGTCACGTCACGTCCTGTGTGGGTGTGTGCACATGGCGCACTGGTTTGTTGTGGTTGCACTTGTCCCGCAGGAGTGCCACCTGTCACCACCTCCATATCACAGGGAGCTCTGTCAGTGACAATGCTGTCACTGTGGCACTGACCACATGGGAAGGGCGGATTCACACGCGCGCACACACACACACCTTTCCTTACCAGTTTGTGGGAGGAGGTGATTGTGTGTGATGGGCTTTGTGTTATAGTGAGTCTCCTCCCACGTCTCTGGTACTGTGTCTTGACTCACTGCATGAGGATGATTTGGCTTTGTGATTTGTCTGTCTGCATTATGACGTTAGAAATAAGACAACATAGCCCACTACTTGTGTGTGTGTGTGTGTGTCAGGATAATGAATCTCTGACATTGAGGGATGGCCCTTCTGCTCTGAGCTTTGTCTCATGAATTCTTCAGACAGTCTCCTCAGCAGACAGAAGACCTCACCATTAGATACAAACACTGCAGCACATGATCAATGGATTCATGTCACACTGTACAACCACTGGTGCATTAACAGGGCTGCAGCTAACTGCTGCTTCTTTCAGCTAATTGGTAAATGTTTACTCTATAAAATGTCTCAGTAAAACAAATGTCCAGCACAGTGTCCAGCATCTCTCAAGTGACATGTTCAAAGTGTGACTGACAGTCCAGAGATATCCAGTTAGAAATCATATAAAAGAGAAGCAGCAAACTGAGACAATGTCCTAACAAATGTTGACTTTTTTTGTTTGATGAGTGTCTTCCGTGATTATCTGACAAATCAAATTATTAGTATTCATTTTCTTTCTGATTAATTGGTTCTTTTAAGTCTCTCCCAGAGATCTGTTGGATCATATGAGGAACTATTTTCAACAAAGACAAACAGCTCAATCTCAAAATGTCATCTAATCCACATGACGATGATGAAATCAGTTTTCCTTCTTTGCAGCTCAGCTCTCCTTTGTGCTTTTCTTTAGACCACCTATCACCAAAGCTTTTTCATGCATTTGATTTCCACAGATGCTAAATCTCCCTTTATGAGCAGACTGGAAACTGCAGAGCAACTATCAGTGCTGCAGCTATCACTAAAACAGTGTTGTTTATCACTTACAAGACTGTTTTAATGAGCAAAACCCTTTAAACAATGAACCTATTTACTCTGTAAAATACTCTAATCAGGATCCAGGAAGAAAGAACAAAAGTACCTTCATTTTTCTTTCACTCCTCAAATGACAGTTTAATTTCTCCTCGATGGTCCAGCAGTGCAACATGTGGGGTTATTGGTAAAGACTGATGGCTTGATTCTGATACTGCAGCACATCCAACACAGAGAGATACTCTGTAGCTGTTGCTCCACATGCTTCACAATTTCAATTAAACGCCAGTGATTCTAGTAAGTTAGAGCAAGTCGAGTAATAAATGTGTTTGACTGGAATCATATTTCATCAGTGCTTCTCTGGCTTTTATTGCCGTGACCTTAAAGTGTGTAAAATCAGTCGCTGCTTTTGGGATCTGGGCGAGCAACCGCCATCAAGATGACACACGCTCTCACCCTTCAACTCACAAAAGTCCCTCTCGTATTTCGCTTTTATCACATGCCATGAACTGAGCTCTGGATTCCATTTCGCAGCGACTGTATCGCAGGAACTTATAACTTTTTTATGACAATTTGTTCATTGGCGAAGGACTTCGCTTCAAGAATTATCTGCAGTGGGAAGCAATTATGTGGGAAAACATAATAGAAATCAAATGACAGATGGACAGATAAAAAAAGAGTTGGAGAAAATAGAGAGAAAGGAATAGATAGATGGAGAGATAGAGAGGGTATTGTGCTGGCCATCATCCCAGAGCGGAGGGATCGATCAGCAAAACGAGGGTGCCTAACTATTTCCTCTGTCGGTAGAATGAGCCAGCCTAATAATGGAAAGCAGTCATCATCTCCCCTTGCTCTCTCTCTCTTCCTTTACCATCCCTTCATCCCCCCCCCCCCCAGAAAACAATCATGGTCTTGTCAGTCGGCCGCCTCACTCCACCACCATCTGACATTTGAAAAGAAAACACGTTTAGCCAGAGAAGTGGGCGTCGAACAGCATTCAGACATCAACTCTACATGAGGTTCTCCAAATCCCTCAGTATGTCCCAGGCCCAGCTAAGAAACAATAGAGAAATCAACAAGGCTCTGCATTCTAATCATGGCTGCCACCTCCCACCTGCTGCTACCTGCTGCTCTTAATGAGCTAAATGGTGTTTTCCACCTCTCCCATTTCTGCCACTCAAACACAGTCAGTCAGTCAGTCAGTCAGCTCCGAAACACAATTACCCCCATTCAGAGTGTGGAGAGGCCAAATGTCTGCCACTGGTCATTTATGCAGGTATTTTCTTTTGTGTGTGTGTGTTAGAGTCTCTTCCCTTAATTTTGTAAAATTGAAAAGAATTTTTTTACATACGATTCCTTATTTTCAATACTTCTCTTGTGTTTGATCATCTCGTTGTCAGACTCATGTCTGTTTTAAAAAAACAGACATTTTTGTCTTTATTCACCACAGTCTTCATCTTTGTCAAAATGTCCAAACAGAGTGCCTTCATTACCCAGTTTTTTTCACATTTGCAGTTACTACTGCTACTAGGCACTGCTACTGGTGAGCTTCCCTTCAAAGGTACCAAAGATAGAGGTTTTATGCCAGTAGCACATACAGATGGTGACAGCTGCTACTTGCGTTTTATTGATAATGTTGATGCAGAAAGTCAAAAAGTGAAATGGCAGGTCACAGAGACACTGTATGTGTGCTTATTCAGGGGCCACATCCTTTAGAGGAGGCAAAGGCTGAACTAGAATAAGATGGTCTGACCTATAGGGGACTCAGCTTTCAGTCACCAGCTGAGCTGTTGTATTACAAAGCCCAGGAACCTTGAGAACGTCTAACTTTTTTTTTTTTTTTTTTTTTTTTTTTACAGTTTTACAACCTCTGGATTGAACAGCTGGGGTGCTGCTGCTGAAACACTGTCTGTGTTGTTTCCTGTCATGTTATTTTCATTTCTAGTGCGCGATGAATCTTGGGAACAGTGAAGGGTCCACCCATTCAATCCATCGTCTCCTAGCAAAATACACATTTCTTCAACACATTCACCATCTAGTCACCATGTCTGATACCTCCTCATATGAATATATTTAGAGGTGCAGTTTTATTATTTGTAAGTTTTGCTATCTGTTAGCTTTAGCAAACACTGAAGTTCAGCACCAAACAGCTGTCTCCAGAGGTGGAAAGCAACACCAATGTAAAGTCATGTCTTTTCTTCTACTGACATTAGCATGCTACGAGCCCTAGTCTTTCTCATCACTTTATGAAAGCGACGCTGACCCTGTAATATGTAATCTTTTTCTGTAAATACAGTGACTGATGACTGAAGCTCTTGTCAGACGACAACCAGCACGACCTCCTAAGGTTTGGTGGCAGAGGAAACTTAGAAACAGCCCGTTTAAACAACATATTTGAACAAATAAATGATCCCATTCTTGTTGTGACACTATAATAGTCAGGACAGCTTGCCTTGATGGAGGAGTAACCTTGGGGCCCTTGATGTGGAAATCAAAGCACAGGGTCAGGAGTGGGGGGCTCAGAGTGAAGAAGGTCCATGTTGCCATTGCTGTGAGCTGTGTTTGCTCAAGGCTGCACAGTACACAACCTCAGGGTAAAATGTGTGTGTGCATGTGTGTGTTTGTGTGTGTGTGTGCATCCCGCTGATATAAGAGAGAACAAGCTGTCATTCAGACAATAAGATCACAACGGGGATGTGGCATCAGAATGTGACACATGTCAGCATGACGGCTTACAGTACTGCAGACTGAGTGTCTGCTGTCTGACACAGTGGAGGGCACAGACAAAATGTAGCCAGATACATCTCCAGGAAGAGAGGCTGCCCCCCCCCCTTCCATTTTAGCTCTCCTCATCCTGCTCACTCATCGTCTGCAGGTCTTTACAGCGATGTCATCACTCCTCTTTTTATCTCATCATCCCACCACTAAAACACTAATTTGGGTCACGCCCTCTCCAGTTCTTCTTCCTCATCTTCTCTCTTCTTGTCATTTGATTTTTTTTCTTCCCTTGTCTTCTCTTTCTTCCTGCATTTATCTCCCTCCTCACCTTTTTTTCTTCTTCTCTTTCTATCCACTTCTCCCTTCTTCTCTCAGTTCACTACCAGATTGCAATCTGGAGCACAGTGAGGAGTCATTAAAATTCAACAACCTTGCACAATAACTTAAAAGGCTGCTTTTTAATAAACCACTAATGAGGAGTATTTCCTATCTTCTATTCAATAACCTTTTTTTGTTTCTTCTTCACTTGTTTCAGTGGTTTATCTCGGTTGGATCTCAGCACAGGATTTTGTATATTGAAAAAAAAAAAAAGTATGTGGGAACAGTCCTGGCCTTTCTTTCCTCTGGCCTCCACCTGGTCTAGTTGTATTATGTTTGTCAGATTTGTTTCAGTCATTCCAATAAACCTATTTAGAGTTGTAACCCAGGTGTGGTCCCCCCTCTGGTGTCCAGCCTAGAGTGTCATCTGCTGTGTGTGTTCTTGCTTGACAAAGCCTGACTTTAAGGCCATTTATTGTCTGAGTGCTGTGAGCAGTGCTGTGAGGATCAGGGGGTCTGTGGTTTTGCAGAGCAGTGTGCTGACCTCAGATCACTGACTTATTCACTACACACTCTTTATCTATTAGGCAAATAACCTTTTTAATGCCTGCACTGGCCTCATAAAGCCTGATTAATGGTTCCAAATGCTCCTGCTTGTGTATTAATTAGCACCGTGTAAGTGTGGAAGTGCAGTAACTGCTTATGCACAGAGCTTATAGTCAGCTTTGAATCTTTTCTGTATTTGCTCAGACAGCACATGTGTGTTCCTGCAGTTTCCCCTTTGATGTAAAGAACATGTGTCCTTCTCTAACTGCGTTTAATTCCCTTGACCACCTTCTCCCGTCTATGATGAGCACATGGTGCTTCTTCTTCTTCAGCTAGTTGTTCACACAGCTTTGATCATGGAGGCAGAGCTGCTCAGTCAACACAAAATATTATGTTAAAGTGTGACATGTACTGCTGACAACGTAGTTTTAACTTGTGTTGATATGGACTCTTGCTGGCTAGTCTAGACGTTGACTCCTACACGTCACTCTGGGTGGAGAAGAGAGCAGCAAAGAGACTTTGATGTTGATATCTACTGTACATTAAAATGGACAGGAAGAGAGTGAAGAGCAGAGAGAGAGAAATAAAGCAGAGTAGCAAAAGAGTCGACGGAGTCAGCACAGGATGGAATCAAAGGATAGATGTCGCCAGGAGCAACAGCATATGAGAGGGCATGGACGGGCAAACAATAAAATTGCAACTATGTATACATGCAGAGCGAGCATGGGTGGATTGAAGTCTGTGTGTGTGGGTGCATGTGAGAGTATCCATGTGCATGGCAGTGTGTTGCTGCTAGGTTTTTTGTGCAAATAGCAGGTTTGGGAATCACTTAACTTCTGTCACTAGCTGTTATGTCTCTCCCAGCTGGAGGGACAGAGGAGGAGACAGAGAGCGACAGAGTGGGAGACTGAGACAGAAGGAGAGATGCAGCTGGGGAGCTGAGCGGAGAGGAAAGCCTCTTTAAAAAATCTTTTATCTTTTTTTCCTCTCTTAGTGCTTGTAATTTTCTCTACTAATTTCCTACTTTTTACACACAGAGACACGCTGTAGTTCTGCTCATCTGTCTCAGCACTTTATGTTTCCGAGAGCTGAGGGGGCCAGGTCTGGCTTTCTGAGCCCAACACAGGAGCCTGATCTGGGTTAAATACTTGTGTCTGCTCCCTCCCCCACGCTGACGCACTGGATCTATGTCACATTTTGAAGGAACCGAGACTTGTGGCTCACAAACATGGATACAGTGAACCTCAGTACAAAGGGTATGTGTGTCCCAGGATATGGAGATGTCCGTACAAACACACAAACACATGAACAGACACGGCCCCCGTCTTTTCTCCTGCATCTGTGTCACCCAGCCGCCCCTACAGCAGTGTGAGTCCCATCTCTACAGCCTCCTCCTCTCATGCTGAAAGGTCAGGGCTCATCACCACGTCAGATGGAGTTTATTCATTCCTGCTCTCCCACCAACGTCATTCTCACCAAGTTGCCTGTCAGAGTGGGTGAATGTCGTGCACTTGTCAAAATTGCATCTCCAGGATTTTTTGCTTCTCCTCCCCTCTGAGTGCAGAGACTCCCCCTCCTGCGTTTCCCTCTGGATGTGTTCTCTCTTTTCATGTTTCAATTTCTTTAATATTATGCAGAAATATATGCATGCACGCACGCAGACATGGATTTCTTCATTGTTCATCTGCCGGTTTGTGTCTCTGATTTGCTTGCAGGTGAGAAGAAGAAAGCATGTGATGAGATTTTCCATGAATCCAACCATTATCTTGACTCAGAGCTCAGCCTTTCTGGCTCCGGTGCAGATTATCTGATTGCACACAGAAAATTCCTTGATGCTGCCTGTGCAAATTGGTTTGCCAGGCGCCGTACACATAAAGCAGGAACGGAGAGGGAGAGGAATCGGTGGCAATTAACATCACCTCTTTACACACTACACTACTTAAAATCCTTTCACTCTCAGCATAAAAAAACACACTCTCCTTTCTCTATCTCCCTCTCCTGGGCTCCCCACTCCTTTTTATATCCTCACCAAAATATGAGGCTTTGAACTCCCCTGTTGGAGTAGAGAAGCGCGGACAAATCAAACAGCCTGTGTCACACACTCAGGCGCTTGTTACATTGCTAGTGTCAAGATGCATTAAACAGGTCAGACTGAGAGCAGCGTGATGTAGGCTAATTTAAGGCATTCAAGAAAATGAACATAAATGTTTTTGCCAAATAGCCCAAAGCAATTCTCAAGACAGATTAGAGGTGGGGGCTGAGATCTAAAATTAAAACTCACTGTCAGATGTGTTACACTAAAAGCGGAAATGTTGCATGCCAGAAGATGCAGCCTGGCGTACTTGGCCCTTAATTACCCGTCTTGTAAAAACCTGGTTTGAAATTAACGGTTTGTGGTTGCTGGCAGCCATAATGGCTATCATTAATTTCTGTCTGCTTTGCTGTTGTGGTCCTTCCTGCTATTGTCCTTAAAGCTGAGGCTAATATGAGAGCAGAGCATTGGGCTTTCATTCCTGCTCCGCAGCCAATTAGAGCGACAGCAGCTCGTCTGTTTGGTCCAGTGGAGCATGTCTCTGGTTCTGTCCAAACCTGACCCCACTGCTGTTCCCTCACCTCCCACCAACACCAGGGGACCGCCCGAGTGCTTTGCAGGGAGGCCACACATGTGAGCTACAGTGTCAAGTGTGAGGAGTCCTCAGGGCCCCGCTGACCTACCATGCAGAAGATTTGTTCCAAGCTTTCCAAGTGATTTGCTTGAAATTGGTGTGTGTGTGCATGTGCGTGTGCACGTGTGCGTGTGTGTGTGTATGTGTATGTGTATATACAAGTTAGGGGACACCCAAGCCTCAACACAGCTCTTCCATCAGTCAGACAAAGTGTGTGGATCACCCAAAGACACTAAATCCCTTCTCCTTTAGACGGGGTGCAGAGTGGGGGAGAATGAAACCTGGAGAACGGCAGGTTTCTAAAATGCTACAAGCACCATCATCCCTGTCAGCAGAGAAAACATGGCAGCAGGAAGGAGAGAAACAGACGGCCGTAAAGGAGTTCTGAAATGCCACGCGAAGTGAGCAAATGCTAAACTGAAATACATTTAAGTCTGGTTTATTGATGCGGTGGATTTGAGGCGCTGGCAGATGTGAGTTCCCTTTCAACCTGCAGCACCGCCAGATCACAGGCCCAGACTCCCCGGGGAGCTTCACTTTACCAAACACACCACTCAGCCGTCGATCGAAATAGAAAATGAAGGATTTTTTTTTAAATCTCGTAACAAAACAGCTTTTTGTAATAAATGTTTCTATGTATGTCTGTTTCTTGTGTGAGCAGTGGAGGTCAGCCACTTCAGAGATAGTAGTCCATGTCACACATGCTGTCAGATTCACCTCAGATCAAACACCCAGTCGTTACCTATGCATGAAATCCTGAATTATACATTCTAGTTTTGAACAAAATGTATGAGTCTGAGTACTCAACTGCACGTTTAGTCCTCTTAGTCCTAAAGTGGTATCTGTGCGTGCACGGCATCCCATGTGTGTGGGGCTAATAGAGAGATACACAGGAGTCCAGCCTGCAGCAGCCGATGACGATTACGACCATGTGAACAGCCTGCCCCGTGCTGCAGCTGTCAGAGAGTATAGGGAATCCATGGGGGCAGCTCACACCCACCCTCAATTACAGGCTCGCACTGACAGCTCAGCCTCTCTGCTCATCAGCCAGCTCTGACTTCCACTCCCCACCTCCAGCTCTGAGCTTTCAGTGGCCCCTCCACCCAGTTTCCAGCTAACCTTTGCAAACAGTGTATGTGTGGGTCATCGGCTCTGACTGTGTCCATGCACTCTGCAGCCATAACCGCTTCAGTTTCATCCTTCTGTTTCTGTGACAAAGAATGAGAGAATTTATGAGGAAGAAATGTCTTTTTCAGACTTTTTCACTTTGTGTGTTGTGTTGATTTAATCTTTTCTGCTACTGATGAAAACTTGATTTGACTCCTTAATATATTAATGTACTGAAATATGCACATTTACATGGATTCTTCAGCATAGTGCAACAAGGGTAATTATACCGCTGAAGAGATTTAAAATTCTAAAACATGGATATATAATATTTGTTTTTTGCAAACAAGACACAATAGCATGTTGTACACCATGAATGTAGGAGACTGTTGTGTGGGCTCCCTAAGTCCGGCCTGTGGCCCTTTGCTGCATGTCATCCTCTCTTTCTCCCTCACCCACCCCACACACACCACACACACACACACACACACACACACACACACACACCAGCACAGCATGTGCATTCACAGTGAACATGATCGGTCATGTGATATGCATTGCACATATTCACTCAATGTGTCAGTGTGGATGTAGCCTCGGGCTGTCTACACTTACATCCTACCAGTTTCCAAATCACCCCAACCAACCCAGACTCCCTGACCCCTCTGTTCCTCCAGGATGCATAGATTATCTGCAGTGTGCTGAGCCTGGGGGTGGGGGTGGGGGGTGGTATAAAGCATCAATAGCACACAGGTTAATTCAGCCCATATTACAGTTTCACCACATGCCTCTCATGTTTGCCCCCACCTCCACCTCACATTCTGCCACACTGACGTGGTTCTTTCTTCTGCCCTCTGTCTTACAATCTAATACTTCCTGTTCCTGTTGCTATGATCATAACCATAAAGAGAAGCTATAGAGATATAGAGCCCACCCATGCCCATTTCTATGTATATGCTATTTGAAATATTACGACCCCCCCCCCCATACTGCCTCTCATTCTCTTTCTTCTCTGTTCCCTCTTTCATTTTTCTCCCTTTCTGTCACCATGCTCTCTGTCTTCTGGTTCCCTGAAGTCCTAATCAAGGCTCTCAGACGAGGCACACACAGACAGACAGAAGAGAGGCAGAGGCTCCCAGTGTGTTCACTAATAGGGCAGAGGTTGTACTCTGTCAGTTGTGGCCATAAAGACTGTGGTGCTGTGGCTCTGACAGCACACGGCTTCTTCTCAGTAACCAGGAGACCCCAGCGCTAATGCAGACGGCACTGTGCGGTCACAGGCTAACTGCTAGCTGCAACGCTGCTTGGACACGTCTAGGGCCCCAAGATGGAGCCAAGACTCTGGAACTGAATTATTATTTTTCTAGGAATCACATAAACAGAGAGCTGCTCTTCTTTCCTTTCTGCTTTTACATCCCTCTCTTTTCCTGCAACTCTTCCTTCTATCACTTGGTCCATCTCCTCCCCCACTTACTGTGGCTTAGCTCAGGTAATTTGAATATGTAGATGTGAAGTATGAATGATTAATTAGGGTAATGCAGAGGGATTCAGAGAGCTATACCTCATCCATGTGGACTACGTGACTATGGCTAATTAGCATAGATCTTAACCTCATCCTGCTACTGTAAACTAATATAACCCACTCCTGCCTGCTGTCCAGAAAAGTGAAGCAATGAGACAAATCCATCAATAACTTGCTGATTGTTAATATGTTGCTACATGTTACAGTGACAGCTTTGTCACTGGCAGTGTGCTAAACTGTCCACATCCCAAATGTTCAAGTCACCGCGGGATTGTTGAGGTCAACAATTGTGTTATCTGATGTATTAGCCCGGCTTATAGGGCTGACATGTTACATATATGTTACACACATGGGGTCAGGGTGATCGATCATTTTCCAAGCCCTGACCGGTTTGATTTTCTCTCCTCTCTAATAGGGCACAGGGGACACACTGGTGGGGGAAAAGGGCCTGAGATATGATCACACTGCCCTTCTGCCGCAGCAGCAAAACATGCAGCACATTCCTGTAATAAGCAATTAAAAAACATCGAGGAGTGCTCACATGCAGTGATGAGTGTTTTCCTGCAGGACGTGGCAGCACAGGAAGACAATGTCTGAGATGGTTACCACTGTTATTAAAAGATAATATTCATCTCAGCAATCGTTCTCCCATCAGCTCTTTCGTCAAACGTCATGACCAGTCAGAGCGTTTTAATCACAATTAATAATGTTTATGTGTAATTGCATCTTTGTGCTGTTGGACCTCGTGTTAGATGTCTAATTTAAGACCACTGATGAACCCCCCTTCCCCTGTCTCCATCCCAGCTTCTGTTTCAGTGGAGCTGGGGAAAAATGCGCAGGGAGGCTGTAATTGAAATGTAGTCGGAAAAGATTTTTTTTCAGTTAAGTTGAATTTGATAGCTTCCAAACTGTGAGCACATTTGCATATTTTTAATTAAATGTCTGAGCTTTTTTTTTTTGTTGGAGGATCATATAAGCCAACTTGTCACTTCCTATATTGTGGCATTAACTAATGAATGTTTGGCCTGATGTGTCAGTATGTGTTTGTCCGTTTACTCATCATTTCGGGGAAGTCAATTTTCTGCACGTCTTCTGCGTCTCATGAGAAAACTCCGAGCTGCGCTGCCTGTACATGTGCGTGTGTGTGTTACATGATGCATGTTCCTGTTGTGTGCTGTGAATTTACATACCTCCTCACAGCAAACGTCTTTCCCTTGACCAGTCACACCTTGGCAGACTGGTTGCCATGACAGCCTTATAGCCACGGCCTCTACGGAGCTCTGTGTGTTACATGCATTTTGTGTTTCTTCAATTAACACTTGCCAGAAACAGGAAGTAAGCAGTGATAAGAGTTCAGTTCAGTCTTGGTGTGCTGTTGCTCTTGTGTGAGTAAAGGAAACATTCCTCTGGTAACTGTTGGAGAGGCAGCAAAACCAGCCAGTTAACATCAGTCACAACCAATATATCCTCGATCAGTTTTAATCAATACAGAGCTTTGTAGAGGACGTATTGTTGAATGAACTGTGTCTGTGTGTGTTTTTTCTGTTCCTGTGTTTATTTTTGTGCACGTGTCTTGCTTGAGTTTACATGTTTATCCATGTGTGCAACTGACTAACGTGTAGCTGCCGAGCGCCAGAGGCTTAGGATGTGGTGCAGGAGGGGAGACACTTTTTTCATTCACTTCTTTACCAGGCCTCATAAATGTCAAACATAGGGTGAGGAAATGATGCTTGTTTAGATTATTTAGATTCTTCCCACATTCACTCCCAAAGATCTGTGGTTTTCCCTGCTCCAATTTGCTTCACAAATGGACATACTGGTACAACACACACACACACACACACACAGACACACACGCAGGAATGAACACACACACAAACACACAAAGTCTGACACATAATGGATGTCAAAAAGAATTGTTTGGTTTTCTCCTGAAGGCTGGGGGGCAAGGCGGCTGAGAAACGAATACTTAATCACATGGATACAAGCGGTAGAAAACACACACAACACATGATGTACACACTGCACACACACACACACACAACATGGACAGACATACACAGTGAGAGAGGAGATTAAGGGTATGAGAAGAATGTACAATGACTTGCAGGTCCAGTGAATGTTGCAGAGGAAAGAAAGAGCACTGAAGTACGGGGGAGGTGTGGGTGCAGGGGCAGTCTGGGGTCAATTAGTATTCATAAAAGACAAATGAATCCATAGCTGCGGCCTAATACCAATTACATTTGATCACCTAATCAATTAGAGTTGGTTAGGGTTACTGTAGCTAAATAGAAAATTAACTGCGACATTCACCATTGGCGTTGAGATGACTTTTCATCAGCCACCACATCGGACATGTTAATTTCCTCATCAAGGTGGAGAATGGAAGGATATTCTCCCGCCTGGGCGGAAATGCACACTGCTGCACACACACATGGAACCACACACAGTTATTACAGGCCCTTTATTAAATATTCCTGTGGCCCTTTAATAGACAAATAACATCTGATTCTATCAAGCCGAGTATAGAGAAAGAGAGAGCGAGGGAGGGGAGAAAATGAACAGAGTCCTTGGTGGCAGAGAGAATATGCACCACCGAGAGACAGAGTAAATGAGTAATTCAGAGCTGATTGATTGGACAAGAGAGAGTGAGAAATGGAGAATGAGTGAGAGAGAGTGCAAAAGAGGGAGAGATATAAAGAGGGAGAGACAGATAAAAGAACCATGGATTGCAAAAGAGGGGATGGGATTGGAAGTGAGGGGAAGAAAATGGAAGGGAGAGATGTGATAGATGGACAGAGAGAGAGAGGGCTTCAGACCAGAGAGATGGAGTGGTAGCCGCTCCCCAAACCTTTGCTGGATGGTTATGAGGCAAACACTTCTCCATGTGCCATATGTGTTAATGCACCTTTTTGCATTCCCGCCTCTAACCTAGTTTTTTAAGTTCAGCCGTTGCCTCGGGCCTGAGGAAGAGGGGGGGGCGTTGATATCAGGTCAAGCCCAGGGAGGGGAAAAGCCCAGTGGTTAGTATTCCCTGAGTGTGGGAAGCAGAGGCAGGAGGGGGGAGAGAGTCTGGTGGGGGCAGGGTGCACATGTCTGCAGTATGAGACATGGACTTATGTAAAACCAGCACTGGCCTCCCTCAGCTTGAGCTGTGTGTGTATTTTAAACATTGCATCAAGTCAGTGTCTACAGCATGTCTTTATGGGCTATTACTGCAGTATTATACTTCTACTGCCCTGCCCTGTTAACAACATGACAAACGTAGAACAAGATCTTTTGTCACAGATATTGTGACAGGGTTCAGGCTTTGCATCCAGGTGAAGCTGGATGAAGACTTTTATAACTCATAGTAAAGACAGATGAACGTAGCCTCTGAGATGTCACCTACAGGTTTCTGAAGAGTGGTTTTAAAGCTCAGGGCGAGCTGCTCCACTGTCACCACCTTGGCAGTGTCAGACTCTGCCTCTAATGGCCAGGTAACCCAAAAATGGACAGAGATTAGCTGAGCTGAATGTAATTGTTCAGCTCAACAGCTCCACACAGTTTGTTTGTGAGTAGTATACACTCACAAACAAAGAGACAATGGATTTAATTATAAGCCTTCATAATGTGAATAGGTGAATTATATAGAATATACAAAAGTCACCAAGTAGTAATGATGGAGGAAATTAACTATAAAGACAAAACTGTTTTTATACCATGTTCTTAACATGTTTGTTGCTGCTGTGAGGTGGGACACTTTTACACTGGTGGAGCCAGACTCTAGTGGTGATTAGTGGAACTGCAGCTTCTGACACCTAAGTGCTGGCATCAGTTTTCAGCCTTGGAGGCTGCTGCTTGGGTGAACTATACCTGTTGAGAAGACCAGGATATTTCCTGAGGGATTTGTTTTGTTCTACAAACACTTTACTTGTGTTTCTTCTGATGGCTCAACTTTTAACTAGTCTGGTACCTGTGACATGAGCAAACAGGGTCGGTCAACAAAGCTCCAGTCTGATCATTTACGTGCAGATGGCCTGGGATGGAGTTGAATTTGCGATCTGAATCATAGCTTCATTTTTCCCTATTGGGAAATGCAGTGGTTTTGGATAAATAGTGTTTACCTTCCAGCCTCAGAAGCAGGTGTAGAGATTTGATGGAGCATTAAACAACACAGATGCTTCTCTTTTTGCTCCTGAGACAGTTTAAACATCATCCACCTAAAGTTATATGATATATGAAAAATGCTTGTATAAAATTCACATATGGAAGTACTCCTCAAGACAGATAATTTAAGTTTACAACAGCAGAGAGATCAGCCACTGAGGAGAGGTGAGCTGGATTTATGGTTGTTATTTAACAGTGAACAGTAAGTAATTAAATTGACCAATTCAAGTACTTGTAACTGTAATTATTGTTTGTGAGGAACAGATACTCTCAGGTTAAGATGGAGAAATGATAAGTTCGTTAACACTGACAAACTCTAAACTCTTCAACATAAAAGCAGTGGCACAAAAGAGAAGGGTGAAATCCAAATGCATGTTTGTGGTGGTTGAATGAATGACAAGCAGAGTGACGAAATGCCAGACGTAAAGACAGATGAACAGTAACCCTGATCTGTCACAGTCACAGTCAGTTACCATGTAGTTAAACAGTGTTTAAGAGTGCAACGAAATCCACAGTGTTTGACAGCTACATCAACAATTGACACGTGTCTTTACTAAATATTACACTACATACTATACAGTAGGTTTCAATTTTTCAGGATTTTAAAGCTTAGTCAGTTAAGTGAATGGTGTTCTTCTTATTCTATAATGAATACTGATCTATGTGTAATAACAGAGATGATGCTTTCTGACTGAGAATTGCTGTGTTGGTGCTTTGACTGAGTTTTGGATGTGAGATGGATTCTTTGGCCTGGATGCATGTTGGTAATAATATATATAAACAAAGGGCTTTAAGTGGCTTCAGTGTTCATTAGTGCTTGTTATCTATTGAAAAAACTTTAAACAACTATCATTACTAAACAGCACTGTCATGTGTTGGTACATTTCCAGTGTTAGGGACACAGATAACATGCATTACAATATTAAAATCCTCCAAACAATCCATGGTATTTCTGTTTGTGCATCTTTTGTGTTGGAACTGTGTGCACGTCCTTGTGTGTGTGTTTCTGTCTCTGAATTTCAAGTTGCATTGCCTGGTGACCCACTTCAGTTCAGTGTTTTACTTCAGGTCCAAAGAGAGTTCACACTGAGATTAAGGGCTGGAGTCTCTCTGGGTGACTGGCTCCTGGAGGTGAGTCATGATGCTGACTGTGGTTCTTCTGTGTATCCAGGTTGTGCTGTCAATGAGAGTCAACCTGACATTCAAAGGTGCTGCGAAAGGACTTCAACAGTTAAAGGTGACAGGATCTGCACTCTGGTTGAGTGGCTGAACACAAGACACAAGATCTTGTTGTTTTCTCTGTTTTGGAAGACAGTGTGGAGATCTGGCTGTGTGCAGGGGTGGGGGGTGGAGGGGTGATGTGTCTGCTATACTGTCTTAACTTACATGGGGCTTCCCTGACAGAGGTATGGTAATCACAGCAAATTCAATACATAAACAGGGAATATTTTACAGACACACTCAGGTAAATGTATTAATTTTCTCATGGTGCTGATTGAGTGTGTAATGTAGAGAACACATTTCTTATAAAACAGTGTGCCACAGCAAATCAGGTGCACATGAATTGTTGTATTTAAGTGACATGGTTTTGTTGCAGCACTTGTGTGTGTGTGTGTGTGTGTGCACCTGAATTCCAATGCAGAATATGTGAGTGCAGGGTGTGTGTGAGTAGCTACAGCTGGTGGATGTCCACTATAGCTACCGCTCTCTCTCTCCAGGTGGCTGTTCATCTCTATTTGTATTACATATCTCTCATGTATGGATCACACCCAGATGAGTGTTGTGTGTGTGTGTGTGTGTGTGTGTGTGTGTGTGTGTGTGTGCATGTGTGAATTCAGATTCAGGTCTCTCTCTGCCCTCCATGTCTTGCCCTCTCTCTAATTTGTCTCTCTCCTCGTCTTCCTCTCTCACCCCTCCTCCCTCCTTGTCTTTGAGGCCAATGGCCGAGACAGGCTCACACACTGCAGTATTGATGTGGACGGATAGTTAGCTTTTCCTGCACATATAGTCTTTCCTGTCTAATTAATGTCGAAGGAGGAGAGCCTGTCGTGGTGTGTGTGTGTGTGTGTGCGTTTGCATGCGTGTGTGTATACATGTGTGTCCCAGCCTCTGCTCTCTTATCTCGGAGCTCTCATTAACCAGGCTTTGTTTTCCTTAGCTTCATTATCATTCCCATGACAGCGGCTGTTACCTCAGCACTAGGCTAAATGCTAGGCTAAATGGTTGCCATAAGAAGTCAATCTACGCCTTTTCATTAACATTAGCCTGTTTACATTGTCTAAGTGTTTGTAAGTGCTGTGACACAGCCTCCCTCAGCAGTAGCTCTTTGGCACTCAGTCTACATATCAAGTATTTGCTTTAGCTCCTCTCCTTTAAAATAGTGTGAGACAAATCGTGTCTCCTGCAGAATATATTAGTCATGCTTTCACCTTTGGTGAATCTACTTGTCTGTGCCCATGAGGAGTCCTGGCTACTCTATTAACATGAAGGCAGGATCTGCACAGACATGTTTCCTCCAGGTGCAGTCTCTAATATCACTGCCTGGCCAGAATGTAGAGAACAGAGGAAATAGGGACAAACAGGGGGAGCACCTGGGGGGGGGGGGGGGGGGATCTAGACACAGACATGGGGAGATGGAGGCAGAGTAAGCTGAAAAATGTAAAATGGATGAGTATGGCAGGAGGGATGGAAGGGTTTTTTTTCAGGGGTCCTAGTATATGTTCCTCATTAAGACAAGGTCTTCCCCAGGGACACTGCGGTTAATTGGGGGGGGGTATTTAAAGGAGACCAGGCTGAGACAGGAGAACACCTGTGCTAAGTTGACACGTGAGTGAATGGTGCAACTACCACCCATTTATAATGATCACCATGGAGACCATATAGCAGCAGATGAGGAGAGGAGTGTGTTCAGCAGAATCCCATGAAGAAAGGTTCAAAGGCCACCCACATGTGCATTTCCTCCATCCGTCCTCTCCTTCTTCACTAACACACCATCCACCATCCATCCAACAATAACCAGCCCCACACCTGACACACAGGTGTCTGCCATATTACTGCTTTTATCGATTTTAAACCATAAATGTTTCTGTTGAAGCCAGTGTCTGCACACAGCTGATCATTTCTCAACCAATAAGTTATTGGAGTGTCTCCTAGGTGGAGGAAAGCTCTCTGAATTTGATTCCTCACATGAATGTACCTTATTTCACTTAAGGGATGCCTTCTGTGAACCCTGTGATGATAGTAGGGAGGTGTAGACATGCCAAGCAGGAGGGCAAGAAGAAGAAGAAGAAGTGTTCTCATCTTAAGACACAGACATTTTAGTGTCCTCTAATCTTCACTTCATCATCTGTACATTTTAAAAAGGCTAAAAGTCATAAGGTCTCCTCCAGATAATCCAGCAGATGGTTCACTGCGTGTCCCTTGTACAGTTCAGCAAATTCCTCCAGTTGAAGATTTAGCTGCATAAAAACGTTTCTCAGCAGAAACACTGAATTATAGCTGAACACAAATCAATGCAGTAACATTTGGCAAAGAATTCTTCGTCATATCTCCACATTCTCAAGCCAGAAGATGTAAAACTTCATCAGTCCCACTTGTATGTGCAGTTTGTTTTTGAGGCTGGGACTTTTTTTTTTATTGTGCTGATTACAGTGTTTTTCATGTTGCAGATTAAGTATAGCAACATGGCAGCAGTCAGTCTCTCATCAGGGCAGTTCTGCACTGTGATTTACCTGCATGGGTTTAAATGATCAGTCCAGATGTCAGATTACATTAGAAGAAAATAGATGTGCAAGGATCAATTGTTCTGCCCCATTTTACCTCAGTGCTCATAGAGAGCAGTTCACTGTCTTACATTGTTCTCACTGTAATGACTGTGAAGGTTGACACATTGCTGTTGTCGATCCAACTGCAACTTTAAACGCAGGCTAAAGGAGCGTAATAGGAAAAACTTTGAACTGGCAGAAACACTGTTACATGTCAGTTTAAGTGAGTGTGTGAGTACATCAGAATCAAAGAGTGAAGACTTGTTTCTTTGACTCTATATTTTGTACCAGCGTTGGAAAATAAGTGAGAGATGTGTTGTAGCAGAGACAGATTCTCAGTCGGTCTTCAGTGAAAAAATGTAGCCACAAGACAAGGGTTTTGAGGAAGAGCTGCTCCTCTCCCTCAGATGTCTCTGACGGATGAATATTACTGAGGGATCGAGAGCGGTGAGGCAGATATGAGTAATTATGAAGAAAGCCGTCATACCTTCAATCCATTCCTCTTCATCCTCCTCTTCCTCAGTCCACCCCCTCTTCCCTCTCTCTTTATCATTCTTCACTAAACCGCCCACTAACTCTGTCTGTCAGCAGCCCGGTGCTTACATTTCCTTGCAGAAGCTGAAGTGGTCATTATTCACAGCTTAGGCCATGGCTGTTTGCTGTGAAATGGCTCACAGTGCGCTAACATGCGTTCAGAAATGCAATTAGCATAGCGATTAGCATAGCTATTTCACATGTTAACCTGTCAAACGCACAGGCACCTCTCTCAGGACCCCCGCAGACAGACCTGACAATGCACTCATAATGAAAGGACATGCACTTCCATCAGGTAGTCATTCCCCTCTGTGATGGAAATAAAGTGAAGGGAATAGGAAATGAACGGGACTGAATTTGTCCTCCTCTCCTTTCTTCTCCTCTCTCATGTTCGCTCCATCGCAGCATCATGTCGTCTTTATCTGAGAACCACTTTGGCCTTTTTGTCCACATAACAGTACGTCCCCAATGGCCCATTCACTAAATGGAAAACCCCTCTCAGCGGTGGGTTTTCACACACACACACACACACACGTACATGGCGCACAAAGTGGCAATATAATAATGTTATTTCAACAGCATGGCCAGTGACCCCTCTAAAGCAGATCCCTACTGTGGCTGTATACACATAACCGTAATAATTCACTCACACACTGCTCTCAAACACACACAGATTCACACAAAGAAAAGGTCTAAATAATTTACGGAGAGAGACGTCTAGCCTCTAGCATGAATAAGTAAGCAGCAACCCACTGGCCAATTGCGCCCCTTCGTCCGCGCACCCAGTTTAATCATCTCATAAATATTGCAAAGCTTGCTTACTTGATAGTCTCACCAATTCTGTATTCAATTTTGTTTTCATTTAACTACCACTTAACGAGTCTGCAAATTGTGGTGTTAAGAGACTTTTTCACACACATTTGAACTATGGAAATGTGAAGAAATGCAGATGTTTAATTAACTGCAGCTGTAATTAGATACCATTAACCTACACAATGTGGCTCTTGTCTTCTGATTAGTTTTATCCTTTTCCACTGAATTCTGGTTCCTCTCCCACCAAGATTGTCAAAGCTGCTTTTAAAACTCTTTAATAACTCTAAGAAGTTCCACTCCAGCTGTTCTCCTTCCTTAATTCAGTTCCACACTGTGCTACACACAGACGCACAGATGTACACACACTAGGGGTGTTTTTGAACAGTTTAAATATCTGAGTTTCATCTTTATGTGGAACTGAACCTTTAGATACTCACTCTCAGTTGCATCTCAGGCTCTTGAAGAAACTCTTGTCAAATAATTTCTTGCCTGTACAGTGGCAAAGGGAAAATAACTACTGCTACTACTTACGGTGAAACTGCTGCCATGGTTGCACTTCCTGCTCTTCTCCTGTGGTCAGAACTACCAGTAATTCTTCCACTTCTTCTTCATGGCCTTCCTTCTTCTAGCTCTTGTCTTCTTCTTCTTGTTCTTCCTCTGTGGTTACTATTGCTACTCAATCTGGACAAACCCTTTTCATTTTCTACATAATTGTGTGTTTCTTATCAAACCACAACAAAGTTCAAAGATATATCACCACTAGATAAGAGGTTTATGGCTGTGAAATGTCAGCATCAGTAGGAAATGAAGCTTTGTATAGATACAAGGAGGACCAAGATTGAATGAACACATTTTTTTCTACATGTAACATAACCTTTGTAACATAACATGTATAGAATATTTGTCCATCATTCTGTGATTTTCTGGCCAGTACTCTCCTGTGTAGACAGAAGGATTCTGCGGCAGTCAGTGGAGTGGATTGTAACACAAATTTCATTTGTAGGAGGCAACTGTCATTACAAAGAGGGTCAAATCATGTCAAAGCAGCACTCTGAGGAAGTTCCAGGTAACTTACAGAACCACTGCATGCAATATAAGCTTTTAATTATTGTAGCTCCCAATATAAATGAGGCAGTAAAACTAATGTAACAAATCAAGCATAACAGACCAAAGAGGTTCTTCAGCTTTCTAACCATATATTGATCTTCTTCAGGCATACAAGTTGGCTATTTAATGAGATTGTATATTTCCTAAATTGACTCTTACTTCTAAAGTACTTGAATACTCAAAGGAGACATTTTGCACTCACAAAATGACTCATAAAACAATGGCTTTACAGTAGAAAACAGTTAAAGTGGTGTAAAGTGAGAGTTACTCCATCATCAAGGTTTTACAGCAGCTTCTCCTGGACATGTGGGGGAGGTCCTGGGACATCAAGTTTATTACAGGGAACCTGGTGTTCTCCATGTTAAACATGATGCTGGCTGAGTTGTAAAGACTGTTTCCTGTTTCCTGTGTGCTGTCACTGTGTTTCTTATACTGTATAATCTGAGACTAAAATATTTGATTCTTCTGCTGATTCTTTAGAATCTCTTCAGTCATCATCACATGTTTTACCAGTGGAGGCAGTTTTAACTGAGCGCCATGGGTCCTGGTATCACAGCGGGGACTTTTACTTTCTGGCGTTCAAGGTTGAAGGAATCATTTTTCCTGCTAGGTGTTGGTGTGTTCAGTGTTGACAAAATGCTCCTCTTCATTGCAGCTCCAGGTCTGAGGAGGAACACGTTAGACTGCAACCAAGGTGCTGGAGGTGCTGAAGGTATGATCCTTCATGCCTGATACCTCAGCCCATCCAGAGCTTTCAAGCCTTTAAAATGAAGACCTTTGGAAAGGCTTAGTTTGTGTTTTTGTCCAGGGAGGCAGACACAGAGACAGACACAGAGACAGTCAGCTCACTGACCATGTCTCAGTCAGAGCTACCTGTGGTGAAAGCAGCATGGATAATGAAGTACCAGCTTTACTGACCTTGTTGTCTTTGCTAGCAGCTGAAACTGTCTCGGCTGTTCCTTGCTCGTAGCAGGGGCAGATGGGGTTGATCCGACGGTTGGTGGTTTGCTTCCTGTCTCTTTGGGTCCACGCTCACTGATACTTGGGCAAAGTGCTACTGTAGCGTAAAGCACTTTGAGTGGTCATTATGACTAGAAAAGTGCTACATAAGTACTGTCCATTTAACAGGTGCAGTCCATTTAGTCTTTAGTGTACATAACCTGCTGAATTGTGGACAATCAACTCTTGTATGAAGATTGATTTTGCTTTAAAAGAGCATTTTAAATGTAGGTGTTCAGACGTAGTTAAGTATCAGAAAGACGCAGACACCTTGATAACAGATCATCAGTGCATTCCAGAAACTCTGCTTTTCAGTGCTGTTACTCCATTTTTTAAGTTTGTGTAAATGGCCCCATTAAAAGAGGAACTATGTAGTATTTTCCTGTGATTATGCTACATTTTTACCTTGATTAGACAGCTTCAGTAATTGTGATGGTCACATACATGACTTGTAACGTGTTACAGGGAGAATGGAGGCTCTCTGCCCTCCACCTGGCGTCTCTGGGCTGAAAACCAACCTTGCAACATCAGTGCAGCACTTCACCTCCACCCTGGTGTCCCAGCTCTCATCTCGGCGCACCACAACACAAACACGCTCCGTAACCTGTAATCTTCGTTTGTGACGGTTAAGACTAAACAAATATCATCGTATATGTTGTATAACATTATCCAGTCCTCCATGGATTGCTTTTTTCGTTGGCTTCATTCAAAACAAATACACATAGCCCAGAGGAGGGTTAGCAAAACAGCGGAAAAGCGACCAAACTTACATAGTTCCTCTTTAAGAAGATGCTCAAATCCTTCCATGGAGGAAGCAACTCTGAGTTTCACGAATAGCAGTCAGTTAGACTTTAGTTCTTCAAGGAGAAACAAAAACCCAAAAGACTGAGAAAAGTTGTCCAGACTAATGTTAAAGTACTGATCAGATAACAGAGCAAACAAAACGCTTACAAAGAAGAACCACCAGCTTTCTCTCTAGTTACATAAACCACATACTCCACTTAATTCTCTGAGAAAAACCTGTCACGTTACATTCATTTCTCCCTGGTTTAGATGATACTACAACTTTCCTCTCCCCTATCTCTACTATCCATTAAATCAGTGTTGCAGGCATGGAACCAGTCGGACTCCTCACCTCATTCTTTTACAGCAGTGGCTTTCACAGCTAGAACGAAATCTTCAGATAAATCTGGAGAAAAAGGTTCTGCAGGCAGATCTCTGAATGTACACATGATATGTAAAGCAAGGGTGCTACTGAGAGACGGATCGCTGCAGAAGGTATGAGGAGAGAGGAGTAGACAGGCAGGAGCATAAAGAGATAATGCGACAGAGGAGAATAGAGGGAGAAAAGGTAAAGGGAGAAAGAAAGCGGAATGGTGTAAAACGCTGAGTGCAGGGTGTTGCATGTCGGCGGGTATCAGGGGGAGTATTTGGTGGCTGGGAGCCAGTATGAGTGAGATGAGGGGAGGCGAGTCTGCAGAGCCAATAAATTACGGACCTTCAAGCCCCACTTTACATTAATGGAATGTGCAGCGCTGCTCTCTCCAGTCGGCCGCTGAGATTAAAGAGTAGGGAAATGGCTGTGGACAGGCTCTCCCTGGCCTGGGCTCGCTGTGTGATATGGGCCTTTAGAAACCCACAGAGTGGCCCTGTGGTGCACAGGCCCATGCAACAGCGATGACTGTGCACGGAGGTCCAGAATGAGCATTTTAGTCATAATATTCACCCCAACAAAAGCTGTGTGTCTTTGCTGTGTAATCACCAGCAGTGGGCTTTGATGCTGCAGAGCCAGAGGAGGTGGTTTTAGAGCGTCTGCCGCAACGCACTAAATTCCTGCCTGCGTTGTTTATGTGAGATACTGTATTAAAGATCAGCTTGTTAGAGGCTGGATATAGTGTGGCGCTCAGAAGATTTCTTCCAGATTATGTGGGATAAAGTGAGAGAGCATGAGAGAATGGCTGAAGCATATCCACCTAAACCCTGCTCCCCTTCACAGCCCCCAAAACCCATTACCCCACTATTCATCTCTCAATTGAACTGTGCCACCGCTGTGTCTCTGTCTGTCTCCTGGTGCTTTTACACTTGTTTGATGGAATCAGATGCATCTGGGTAGATTCAATTAAAATGCAGTTGCCTTTCTTAACTACTTCTCATCGCTCGCATGTCTCCTGCCAGTCTTTTAAAGTGATTACACACAATTATTTCAATTAGATGTTAGGAAGTAGTGCCATCATCATCAGGCAGTAATCAGGTTGTGGTGGAGCAGTGGGAGACGGAACGCAACAGCTCCTCTCATTCTCTTTCATTAAAGATGGAGAGAGCGTTTTTCCCTTCTCCTCCTTTTTATTTTCCTCCCATTTTTCACCATGTGACACGCTTTGAGAAACAGAAAAAAGCACTTTTGTCGCTCCTTCAAGCTGCTCTCATCTCTGCTAATGAATGAAATCCATTTCTGGATCTCTCTCTGAGAGACGGGAAAAGATGAGGGCTTGAGTGAGACACAAAGGAAAAGCAGGCCTCCTGTTGTCTCCTGGACACGGTCAAATGAAACTGGAGGAGAAAGACAGATTAACAAATAAACCATTATATGGAAATGAAGCAAATTATTCTGCTACTTTGTTGACTTCAAAAAAGCCTTTGGTTCACTTTGGCTTAAGTGTCAGACCACTGTGGGAAAGTGGCCATTAAATCTGTGTACACAACAATAATAACTGCATTGTCAAGAATGGCAAATAAAACTCACCAGGAGGCAGCTCAGGTCAGACCCTCTTCATGTACACCAGTCTTCAGTACGGCCTCTGTAACTTGCGGTGTTTTCACACACACTGGTGTGCACTAGAAGCAGAAGTGATACTTTGTTTCATCTTTCAGCTCATACAGTCCATGTTCACACATGTTTGTTTTCACTCTGGTCCAAACACTGCACCACTGGCAAGAGCATCATGTTTCCATGACGACTGACCGGAAAAAGACGTGTGGTACGTCATGTTTACATGAGTCCCGAATGTAGAAATGAAACTCTGAGAACTAATGCTAAACTTTAACAATGGAGTCACACGTACGCAGTACACAAGTACGAGGTTTATTTGTAGCACTATTTGTATTTACCACTCTCTGCAAATAATAGATTTTGGAAATGAAGCATGGCTGCAGGAGCTAACTACAGGATCCACTTTAGCGGTGCGGCCATATTCATGCAACAAACAGATGGCTCTAGAGTTCGACTGTAGCCGCACCAAGACCACTCCTTCAGGCTGGTCTCGATGCGGCCATTTTGGTGCAACTCTTGTGTTCACACTGACCCAAACGCACGGCATAAAGTTCAGCTGGGTCGACCTAAACACTGCCTGTGTGAAAGCACCTTTAGAGACAGAGGCTGTTAGCTGCTTGTAAATGTCTTGGAAGTCAACATGAGGTGTAAATGGGCCGTGTTTTAGTCTATTCTCACAGGCTGCATTGTCCGACAACAGGAACAATGAGAACAGGTTAATGGTGACTTCAGCTGTATTCAGCATGTGAGCACAGAGAGGAGGAGGAGGAGCAAACAGGTAGATCAGAGGGTTTAAACAGCTGAATGCTGGGTGTAAATCTAACTAATCAAATACATCTTTTACTGAAGTTCTACAACAGCGTTTAACTACATCCTCAATTACACTGACATGTACATGGTGCAGCCATATTCCAGGTTTTGACTTGGTTTAGTGTCTAATTTTGTCCTGCTCCCTCGACCTCTTGAAATGAAAGACTGCATTTTTCTATCTTCTTCCCTTTCTTCCTTCCTTCATGTAATGCAATTAACAAAGAACAGTAACAAATACCAAGACGTGCTCTCTTTATGTTCTGCCATGTTGCTTAGCAGGAGCTCCTGACTTGAGCTGCTTGTGCTGGGTTATGGTGGTCTCTGTTTCTCTGGGGCTGCAGCATGCCGTCCTTGAGGAGCAGAATAGGAGCACCCATGGGATTTAGGTATGGTAACAGAGGCAGCGCAGGAGCTGCCGGGGCTCTGTGTTGTGATAACAGAGGCTTTGCAGGAGGAGACACACACAGCATAATGAACAACCCACCGCCCACTGCAGCACACGAGGCACATGAACACACAACCGCATGTGTGCGTTCGAATCTGACTCGTATGCAAGCGTTCGTGTTCTCACATTAATAGCATGTTTTTCTCTAATCCCATCTTACTGTTATTGTTTTATTTTCACACAGTATAATTGACAAGACACACACATAGAAGCGCCCACACTTATATGAGGCAGCCCCTCTGCAGCACATGCTTGGCTGCTTAGCTGAGGCCACGCTGACTGCATGTCTTACAGCAGCATCAGTATGCTACAGGCATGGTCCTGTGTCTGCACCACCCCCCCCCCTTCCGTCCACCTCTCCTTTATGCCTCCCTCTCAGTTCTCTGTCTTACCTCCATCACTTTCTCCATGCTCACTTGGCTCCTGCTCCCACTCTCTTCCTGATCTCTCCCTCTTTTAGTGTGAGACAGAACCAGATTTTGGCTGGTTACTACCACCGAGCTCTAGTGTGTTTGTCTTCTTCCTGTTTTTTTTGTTTGCCTCCTTATCTTTGACTTGTATGTGTTTTCCTGTGTGCCCTTTCTATTCCACTTCTCTCCCCACTTCATCACTCCCTGGCCTGCCTCCTTCACCATGCCTTTTCTTTGCTGCTGGCTGTGCTTTTGGGTTTCAAGTCGAAGTGGGAGCAGCATTCAAGTCTACTCAGGCCACCAGGATCTAGCCATGTTGGCTTACGCTGTTTTTTGCTCCTTCTACTTCTCTGTTGTATTGTATCCAGGGGAGGGGCCCATTAATTGCCCGGCTGATGGCTGTCACCATCCACACTCCTCTATGTCCGACACAGAGGGGTAGAGCATGTGTGTGCGTGCACTTATGTGCGTGTTTGTGTGTAGGTCTCAGCGGGTGTCTGATGGGAGGGTGCTCAAGTGTGGAGGACTCATCATGGGTTATTAGGAGCATGCAGGGGGCCATCAAGCGTGTGAGATAGAGAGATGGGGAGAGAGAGAAAGAGAGAGAGATGAGAGAGAGTTATTCCTCATCCTGAAGTGTGCCTTTGAAATAGACCTGAAGAGTTTCTCCTCCTGTGCTCTCATCTCTAAATATTTTTTTTCTTTTTTTTGCCATATTTGATAAACCTTTGTTGCCATAAATAAAATGTTTTGACATAATAACACTGAACTCTGTGTGAAGTTGGGGAAGTTCCCTGAGACAGGTTTTGACAGAGCGGTCACACTGGCTGTGCTTCTGCTGTGTCGCTGCCATCGCTTCTGTCTCTCTGCACCGAGTTCGCAGGCAACATGAATTGAATTTTGAGTTTCTTTCTTTTCATCCTAAATTAATGTGTGATTTACTTTTGATAGAAACTGTCACTGTCTCCACATGCAGCCAGTAACATGGTTAAACAAGACAAGACCCTGTGTATGTCTGGACTGCTTCTAGTCAAATTGAGATTTTATAACTTCTGACAAAATCACCAAACACATAAACTGAATTCTGGACTGTGATTTGGACTAAATGTACTTGTGTGGAGAGCAGACTATGTTTCTTTTTTAATGTTATTTTTTTCAAACTTTTGCCTTTACTTTAGTCAAATAGTGAGAGCTGTCCCTCACTACCCACACTGGGCCACAGGCCAGATTTGAACCTGGGCTCATGGGGTAAAAGCTAAGCCAAAATATCAAGAGCTCCATCAGGGGCACCAAGAGAAGAGGACATGCTTCCCTTTGATAGCCTGTTTTTCTTTTTTTGCCTCTCACACAGCTCACAGCCTCCGTCAGGGGTCCATGTGGTAGTTTATTTTCAGGTACAGAATAGACTTTAGTACAGACTTTTAATTAGAGGCAGGTCTTTATGTCTGACTCCCTCTGTTTGTCATGTAGAGTTGGTCATAGACATTTGTATGCAGAGGTGGGTAGAGTAGCCAAATATTTTACTCAAGTAAGAGTATTGTTACTTTAGAATAATATTACTCAAGTAAAAGTAAAAAGTAGCCATCCAAATATTTACTTGAGTAAGAGTAAGAAAGTACTTGGTGAAAAAACTACTCAAGTACTGAGTAACTGCTGAGTCACCTCTGAATTATTTGTTTAATAATGAGGACATGAATGTGATCAAATACAGGAAAAAATGAAAAAGCAATGAACAGATTCTGATCTTACCAAAGAACATCAACTTAGACAATAAATGAAATACACAAATTAAGGCTAATTCAGCCACAATGACTTACATATACTTGCATACAGAGATCTATGAACTGTCCATAAACTCTGTGTGTGTGTGTGTGTGTGTGTGCGTGTGTGTGCATGTGCGTGTGTGTGTGTGGTCACACTTCGTGTTGGATGGTTCACGCCTCCACGTTGTCCATTAATTCCTGATCAGTGGACACCTTGTCGGCCATCATCCCTCACACACCAGAGCTGACGTCAGCAGCCTATCAGAGCCACAACACATCTGCTACTCACTGCAATGTGTTTCCTCAAATTGAGCCACCTCTGTTTACTGCGGAGAGTTTGTGTGCAGTCATGTGACTGCCTGGCTCTGTCTGATTGGTGAACAGGTTTAAACGTCACTAGTAGCTATATTTGTTTGGTGAAACGCAGTCATGTGATAGAGCCTCTGCTGGACGTATCTTCGTCAAAACAGAACAAACAGATCACGCATTTAATAGATAAAAAGAAGTAGTGAGTAGCGAGCAGTCACCAACTCTCTGCTCAGTGTGCCTTTTGTTTAGTTCTTCCTCTGCCTCCTTCAGTAACAATGATACATGTAATGAAAGTGCTTCATTTGCTGTTATAAAGGTGAGGATCAGTGTATAGGAAGTACTTCCCCTCTTCTCTGCTGTTCCTGAACAGCTGAAGTCAGGGCAGCTCAGTAGACTCTCTGCACTCCACTAATCAGTGATTGAAATATCATCAGTCAGTTGGTCATTTGAGGTTATAGATTATACTGACTGGTCTTTCCTCTGTTTTTTCAGATAGACATTTTGAATGGTTTCTACAGGCTCAGATCTACCAGTCATGACGCAGAAATGGTTGAGTGCTCCTTTAAATAAATGTATTTCATGTCATATTGACAGGCTTCAAATGGACACAGACGCACACACACATACAATACACATACTGGGATGTGTCCACTGTTAATTTCCTGTGCAGCATCCTCGTAGCACATGGAGGCAGATAAGGATAAAGGATAAGAATCTAGACAGTCCTGTACGCCATGATTAATTCATTTCATATTCTGCTTTCCCTAGAATGAATGTGCAGTTAATATTTAATATTCCTACGCGTTTTCACATGATTGCAACATGATTGTGAGAGCGACACATGGTGGGTGTGCTTGTTTGCGAGGTGACAGAGGGGGCAAGGGAGGGAGGGTTAAATCACACATTTTGTAAATTGCATTGTCATTACTGTTTGTGCACACCAGTAATGCTAACATGACTCTTAAGTATTAGAAACAGAAAACAACATTAGATTGAAAGACACAATGAAGAAGAGCAAGGAGGAGATGAGTGGATCAGTGGAGGACTGGGAGGAGAGACAGACACAGTATTATTCATATGTAGTTCAGAGTGGGGGGTGAAATGTGTGTGTTGTTGTGCATCTAAGCAGTGTGAGAATAAAAACAGAGCACCTCCAGCTTTATTTTCATGCTGTGTGAAATGAGACTTCCGTTTTTTTTTGTTTTTTTTTTGAGCCATAAAGTAACTCTGCAGTGTTTGTAGTGCATATGATACATTAAACTCTCCCCTCTGGAAACAGACGGCATGGAAAAAGTAAAGAGTAAATGAGAGAGAGAGAGGAGATACAGATTTCATCTCCCATAATGCAACCCTTGAAATTGTTCATAATATGTTCATAATTGGAGCCTTTAATAAGCCTGCTGTGATATCATGGGGTATTAATGGTGTGTATTACAATAGTTTAACAGATTCACAGAGCAATGGAGACTCGGGATAATAATCTTCCATGATATATTACATTAAAAGCACACAACACAGTGTATGGAGCTGAGGGAGGAACATCTCTGTGCTTCTGCTGACTGAAACCTGAGACAGAGACTGCTGAATTTGTAGGTTAACGCTGTTGGTTGATGTAACAAACTCTTCATGAATTTGGCCACATTTCCATCTTTCTGTTTTTTATTATTTCAGGAACTGCATGTTATTACAGGATAAAGTTCTGGGCCACATGTGCACTAAACAGCTGTGTGCTAACCTTAAATCCACTGTAATTATCTTATGTAGATAATGATGAAACAGGTGAAGGGCAACTCTTTTCCAGTGCTCTCTCTCTCTAAATGAGACTGAAGAAAATCTCCTAATTGCTCCAACTGCTCAACAACAATGGATAATAATTATTATTGATGAGCATTATCAAAGGCAGGAAGTATCAGTGCCCCTGCAGCAATGATGCTCTCTCTCTCTCTCTCTCTCTCTCTCTCTCTCACACACACAAACACAGCAGTTCAGTGAGGTATCTACATACACCGGTGGAAGGAAGCGATGAGGTCAGTCAGATCACTCTTTTGCTCTGCTCAAGTTGACTGTCCATGGTCAATCCCTCAGTTCACTAGCTTGTCTGCCACTGCTCTCACTCTGACTTTAATCTGATCCCAGCAGCCACAGATTCATCACAAAGATGGTTTCAAACCAGAATGAGTCCTCACCACCGTAGGAAGACATCTACATCCACACACTGTGGAACATGTCATGTTGCTGGCAGTTGTACTATTGTGAAAGTGCCTAATATGAAGTAAGAGCCAAAGGGCTGAGGGAGAAGTTAATTAGAGGCCAGGCCAGCCATCCCCACCTTGTGACCCATTTCCACCCCTCCCCATTATCCCTCTCTACATCTCTCCTCATCTGTCATTCACAGTCCCTCCACTGCTAATGAGCTTATTCTGTTCCATACATTATGTCTGCAGCTGTACCTCTTTCTCCGTACAGTGCAGCTTGCCTTTTATTTCCTTCACCAGGAAGAGAGAGGTGGCCGCTCGTTCCCATCATGTCTCCAATTAGATGTTCCTCTTCTTCAACCCTCTATCATTCCTCCTTCTTCTCTCCATCCTCTTGTTCCTCTCATCGGCTGCTGGTGGAAGCAGGTTGTAAAACAGGCTGCCTTATCCAAATGGAGACGAGCCCCGCGGTCACCATAGTTTTGTCATATTAGCCTCTTTAGTGTGTGTGTGTGTGTGTGTGTGTGTGTTTTGAGGCAGTATGTGACATTAGCCTCGCAGTCACAGGTAATGATCTCATCTCCCCGCTGGTGACTAGAGACCTACAAAGAAAATTACACACACACACACACACACACACACACACACACACACAGTAGGAAATGGAAGGATGAGGAGCAGGGAATGGTATTGTAATGATACTCTGAAGGGCTACCTGACAAGTGCTTTTTCTTAATGCTCTGCCCTCTCTCCCCCTCCCCCTCCCACTGCCCCCTCTCCCTTGCTCTCTCCTGCAGGTGCATTTTCCTTTTTTGAGGAGCAGTGATATGGACGCCAGGTGTGGTGACACCCAGGTATGTGTTTAATACTGATAGCAGACTGTGTGTAATGTCGCTCATGCTCCGGTGCATCTTGCCCTGTCATCACATCCTAACCTGTTATTTGTTCTGCTGCTTCTGCCTTCTCTTGAGCTGCTCTTGAACTGAATCACTCCATATTTACCCTCTTTCTATATTCACCATTGCCCCCTCTGCCATTTTATTTAAACATTTGAATTCTGAATATGAAATTCATGCACATACATAGTGCCCTCTTTGATCTCCACACTGGAATAAAGTTGTGTCCATGGCATGTACTTAGCAACCTTCTGCTGCTTCAGTGTGTCAATGTTCAGTGTTTTATAGATGTTGAAATGACCTTGGTGCGATTGAACTGCAGCAGCTATGATGTAAAATGACAGTGACTCATAAGTTTCATGAATTTTGAACACAGGTTAAATCAGTTTACGTAGCAAATGGTGACAGTCAATCAAGTAGAATATTCAAATCCAATTTGTATTGGAGCCCTGAATACAAATGGAGACAGAGCAAATAGAACAGACTGTAATACAATGGAAGTTCTCATAAGATGCGCTGCTTTCATCTCCACACACACCACTAATCACTGAGACTGAGGTGGGACAACAGACACAATGACAGTGCGAAGCAGGGGGCACTGAGGCAACACACAGCAACAAGAGACAAGTGCTGCGGATGCTGCTTCAGATGTGTTATTTCTGAACCTGCTGAAAGTGAATGAGCTAACAGACAAATGCAGAAGCAACAGTGTACATTAGCATTTGGTTTTGAACATTAATCCTGCATTTAAAAATCAAATGAACGGAGTCACATTTGATTTGAGTTGTACTGAGGTTACTACACAATAATGGTTTCATTCAGAGTTCACTGTGTCTGTGTGATGCTACACATGATATTATTTCAGTGCAACAGACTAAACTTGTTATAAGAGCGAGCATTAGTTTAGCTTTGAATCTTGCAGCCCATCCACCTGCCACAGTATCAGATGATCTAATGTTTTCTTAGCTGTGAGCAGCCTCTCCACCCCACAGACACACTGTGATGCTTTTATATTCCTGTCTCTCTATTTTTCTATTTATACCCACTGCGATGAGCAATGAGCCCCAGGCAGCCCTCACTCACCAACCCAGACACACGTACACTCACCAAGACACAGAAATACACTTTGCTCCCTCAAACACACGGATGTGCACGCATACACGCATGCTATGAGTTAAGGCCAAGGTGGAGGTTACAGGGTTTCATCAACAGTGTGTCTGACCATATGAACTAATGTAATGCGGTTAGGTGTATTGTCAAGCCTCAGAAAGCACACAGAGGGCTGGAGTTCATGCTGTGTCCTTGCCTTCAGCTACACCGATCACAGGAAAAATCCACTGTGAGGGAAAAAAAACAGTAACCTTTGCTGTTACTGTAATGTTTCTCAGTCTGTGTTTGCAAAGAATAAAATGCAGGAAAAAAAGTTGAAACTATCTTGACAGGCTCATCAAGAGGCACACTGGGCTAATTAGAGATTTTATGAGACTATGGGCTTTTTAGTTTACAGCTGTTATCAAAACAAGTGAATTAAGTTCAAGTTTTAATGTTGAATTCATGAAATCACTTGACTCTTTACATTTTATCATTATCAGAGATGTAGCAGGACACGGTGATAGTGCAGATCTGTGGAATTGAAAGCTTGTTAATAACCTCTCATGATTAAACAATACAGTTAGCAGCTTGCAATCAACCTGCATGCTCTACATACACTACAACGGCAGTTCATCGTATTAAAAACATACTGTACGTGCACTTGTGCACCTGCACGTCTCCACTCATATTGAGAGTGAAGAGAGGTGGAGTACTACTGTGTAAGTGAACCAGTTAAAAATGAATGAAGACAACATCCATGAGAAACAGCTCGTGCTGCATTATTTACAATGTTGAGAATACACTGAAACTATGTCAGTTTGACTCGCACCACCTCCTCTGCCCTCTTTTGCGCTCTCTCCCCCTCCCATTACTACCATCACCCATCACTCCACACACACACACACACACACACACACATAAACACACCTTTTCCTTGGGGTTGTGAGAGGACTCCCTCTGATTCTTAGAGTTTACTGGAGGTTGAGCAGGGTCAGCATCATAACTCCTCAGTCTGCCGGAGCAGAGGAGAGACAGGAGGAGTAAAGTCTCGAGCAGATCTTCAGTTCATTTTGGATTAGGTTTTTATACACTCTGAGCTTTTCTTTGGAGATAAAGTGTGGATGTCCTTGTTCTGTGTGGTGAGGATTTGTCTCTGGAAGCAAACAAGGCAGCTTGAAGAGATGCTTTGTCAGAATCAACAGGCATATGTTCCTGTTTTACATAATATTCAATGATGTGATGTTTTTCCTCATATGTACAGAGTCATGACTTGCTGTGGATTATGCAGTAATGGAGAGGTCCATACTTTATTATTTCATTGAGTACATGGAGGTTGCATGAGTGGTTCTTATGTATAATAAGGTAATATCTGTTTTTTAGTTATATTACAGGTCTGTCAGTAATATATTCTTGTGTTTGTGGATGTGTCTGATATAATATCTTGCACCTTCATGAATAAAAGATGGAAGAACAGGGAACAAAGAAAGAAAGATCAATGACGTAGCATCTGGACATCTCCACAATGAGACGTGTGGTGAGTGTTTGTGTCTGAGTTCTCTTCTCATGTTCCCCACTTGTGAATTATGTGGTGAATTGGTTCTTTAAAGACCAGGTAAAGCAATAAATAAATAAATATGTGTTTTGAGTTTAAAAAAACATATAATTAACCACCCTGTCATATTTGATAATATATATGAAATAATGCTTCAAGGTTGTGAAGAAATAAGCAGTATTCAGCATTCTCTCATTCAGGATGGGGGGGGGGGCATGTCTGCTAAAGGACCCATAGAGCAAGAGGTCCAGCCCCTATAAGAAGTTCAATAAATACCTCACAGTGTGAACAAGATGAACACATCAGAGTTCTGTGCGAACGTCATCATAACCTCCACAGAGGTTCTTTACAGAAGGTCCTTATTGAGAGACTTTATACCACATGTTGAACACTGTCCCAGTTAGTGTCTGATATAAGTTGTATGTTATATAGCTAACTTGTATAGTGATTTGTGTGGTGGCTCTGGGAGCTCGTTGTCTCCCTGCAGCACGTATGTGGTTGTGTTGTATATGTTGTCAACATCAATGAAGATGTTGTTTGTGTGTTGTCTGTTTGCATGTGTTTTGTAAAGCCACCATACATTTGGCAGCGTGGTGCAGCTCTGTGGCCTGAGGGAGCTTCATTAACAGCTGTCATATTTACTTAGTCAAACTCCTATTGTTACTTTTTTCTATTGAGTGATTTCCAGTGCCGTCACTGTTTAAACACAATTTACTTATTTCGCATAACTTTCTTATTGTCACTCCTGTTAAATGAACAGATAAATAAAGAAGAGTTATAATATTGTCACAGGCAGACAGAAATGAGACGAACATTAGTTTCATTAACAACTATAGGAGAAAAAAATCATCAGTTACTAATGTTGCTGCTAATGCTGTCACCACTATTACCTCCACTAAGACCCTGTTAATCTGCTCCTGCTAATAAACTCCTTTAATTACTTCTCAGGCACAAATTACATCCCTATTATGTTACATGCACACATTCACAAAATACTGTAGCATTAGATTAATGTATTTGTGTGTTTGTTTTCAGCTTACACATAATTGCCCTTCACACACACACGAACACATACACACACACACACACATACCGGTACCAAACCAGAGCCTGCTGGGGAAACAACTGGTGGCTGCTTTAATGTATGTAAAGCCACTGGATTGGGATCAATACAGCATCACACTATTATCAGATTATCAGCTGAATCTGAATCAGAGATGTGTTGGAGATGTGTTGATGTTTGTTTGTTAGAGCAGTTCAGGGTGTCAGAGCTGATGGAGTCTGATCAGTTCAGACTGGGGGTACATACAGTACCTTTTACTTCCCCTTTATTCTACGGGAAACTGGTGTATGCATGTTCACATGCTCCTGTGTCTGCATAGGCATGAAACGTGTTAATGAAATATGATGGATCCTCCCAGAGGCAAAAGCCCTCAAAGTTACACATCCTGATGAAAAACATAAACATGTGTGACATTTCAACTCAGCACATCTTTATATCTAAGCCCCTGCGGGTAACACACACACACACACACTCGTGCACACACATACACAAGCTCCCCTTCCCCTGTATCAACTTCACACAAGTCAACCTGTCACCTAGATTAAGCTGTGATCGCCCTCAGCACTCCCTACCTTTCTCTCTCTCTCTCTCTCTCTCTTTCTCTCTCTCTCTCTCTCTCCTCTCCCCCTCTCTCTCAGTTTAATAACATGAGAATACAATGAGAATAATCTGTTGCATTGTCACAGCTCCATTTGCATGTGTGTGTTTTTAGATTCATTATATTCCCCCCCCCACCTAACACATCTCTCCCCATCTCCCCATGCTCTTTCACTCTCTTCACATGTCAGGCATTTGATATCCTGACACATCTGAGTTATTGAAGAGCGGCATGCTTTGAAAGATATGGTTCAGCTGTGGTATTTCGTCTGTAGAGGAGGAGTGGGGGGGGGGGTCCAACAATCTAGCTGTGTTCCATCTGCCTCTGCCTTCCTGCTCCTTCACTCACACACGGCACCCCAGTGTTTGCAGCTAAATTAAGGGATACAGTAGGTAAGACAGGTCACTGTGCTCTTGTATGTGCATTCAGGTCAGAGCTAATCTCATTCCAGTTTAGATTTGTCTCTCAAATTCACCTCCAGACGTATTGACACGTTTTCAGAGGAGACTGTGTCATTTACATGATGTTTGATTACAAGGTCATGTGACTGCAGCAAACCAGACAGCCGCACAGTTGATGAACATCTGTGCAAGAAGATGCAGCAGCAGTTGCTATAGCTGTGTCTCATAGGACAATGGAGAAATCTAGCTATTGCCCCATTTCCACATATATGCATCATAATAAATAGTGTGTATGTAATCTGTAAGTATAGATTGTTATTTTGTTAGAGTTGGTTGTAACACATTAAAAGTTAAGATGAAAGGGAAAATTGAGGCTGTAAGCTCATCTAATTATACCTCATTGGGAGATCCAGATCGGGTCTTAAGCCCCGCCCACCACCTGCTCCCTCCAGGTTGATGGAGAGCAGCAGAGAGCGACAAGATGGTCAGAGGAGGAAACATCAGTCAGACCCAGACTCAGAGAAGGAGTCTGTTGAGAGCAGAGCTAACGACCAGCAGATAGTTACCATGCTGATGGGTTTACCAGTCACTGACAGGACTGATACCTTAGGTTTGTGATGTAACCCTGGCTATGGTTATGAGTTCGCAGCGGTTCAGTAGTAGAAGTAGAAACACACATGATTTGTCATGATAAATCATCATATGGACATGTTGCATATGACATGGTTTAGCACTTGATTGTCATTGGGGGGTGGGGGACTATGTGATGGTGTGTCACTGTTAACCCATGGATCAACCTTCAACCAGAGAATGTGTGGTACTGTAAAGCCACTGGACCATATGGACTTAATGAAGAGAGGTTTTCTTATGTGAGTGCATACTGTGCCAATATGCCATTGGCTGAATGCAAAAGCACCATGCAGAACCTCTTAATCCTACGAGCTGCTCTATTAGCTGGATGCCAGGATTTGAAGTGTCTTTCCAGCTGCTGCCTCTTCTCACACTGAAGACCTGCCGTTTGTTCAGTGGTCAGGTGCTGCACTGTGCCGAGAACCATGTGCTCCAGGTTTCATCTCCACATCCTGACATATTTTTTAGACAGTAGAGCGACAGATGACAGCCCTGGATTCCCCCTGTCATTCATATTTGACCTTGTTTTAATGCTTCTTACCCATATCTCATGTATGTGCAGTTCAAGGGATGTTGGTCAACATGTTATGTGCTACATGGCTTAAGGTTTTAACAAGACTTACTGTATGTCCAATCATGATCTGACTGTCATATAGTGCCCTGCTGTACTCTGCTGCCATTACAGTAGCTCAGCAGTGCAGAGCTGTGCTCAGGCAATTAGAGAGCTGCCTTTGTTGCTTTTAACGAGTTTGACCCGTTTTGCTGATAATCTGCATAAATTTCCATTCTTTGTCCTCTTCTGTAGTTTTCTTTCTCTGTCTCTTGCTTCCCTGTCTGTCCCCAACTTTCTCTCTTTTCATCCTCCATCTCTCTCTCTGTCCCTTTCTCTGTGTATGTGAGAATAAAAGGACACACATGTAAAATAATGTTTTATGTGAATATCACGAGGGAGCTGTCCTTCGCAGTCTCACTGGAGATCATATTCAGCTGGACAATTCCCATGGATCACCCAAAAGAGCCATGTGTATGTGTATTGATGTGATTACATCAGTTCTGTGACTCTCTCTCTCTCTCTCTCTCTCTCTCTCTCTCTCTTCTGTGTGAGTGAGGAGTGAGAGGAAAGGGAGAAAGAAAGCTGCTGGCTTGCCCACATGAGCATCCAGGATTTATCTGTGCAGCCATGCTGAGACAGACAGACAGAGACTCTGTGAGAGGAGGAAGGTGAGTGAGGGAGGAAGATACTGAGGGAGGGAGATAGACAGGAGCACTCTGCACAGATAGACTAAGGCTCTGCTTAGGCAGGAAAACAGACCAGGAGAGGAGAAGATGAAGGAGCAGGGAGTGGTAGGGCAGGGAGGAAGGGCAGGAAGGCTGGAGAGTGATGTGATAGATACATTAATGGAGAAATCTGACACAGATGATGGAGACATACTGATTTAATATGTACGTTCAGACAATACAGATATGTTGCTGTCAAGTTTCAGGAAGTTAAAAATAAAGATTATAAAAGAGCACATATATTGAACAGTGGACTTAATGTATCTGTTTGCCAACCACCAAAAAAACAACATCAAAAGAAGTTTGTCACAGCACAACCTGTGGATTTACAGCAGCCAGCACCAAACTGAAATCATAGCATGTCTTTCAGCTAATGAAGCCAGTGGTGGAGCCGGTACAAGCCTCCACTCTATTTCATGTTTGTGAACCGCTGCATAATTTCATGCGGGCTGAATAAATTTTCCATCTACAGCACCTCTTTCTTTTATACGAGAACTGCGTTCGATTTGTAAAATGATCTGTTTTGAGTTGTTCAGCTTTGTGACATGTTGTTTAAGTGGTTAAACATTTACTCAATATGTTTTTTTTTTTGGTTTGTTTTTTGGCTTTCAAAAGCCTTGCTCTATCTCCATAGATGTGACAATGACAAGAGGCTGTGGAGGGATTATAAAAGCAGAATGGTTCAGAACAGCTCATTAAAAAAATGTATAAGAAATGAGAGTGAACTGGTTCTTTCTAATCTGAGTGAGCTGAGCTTTGACCTATAGTCTGGTACTACACCGCCTATCACTCTCTGGGTAGACAGGCTAACCCAGAGGTCGGCAACCTGCGGCTCTTTCATCCCTCTGCTGTGGCTCCCATGGTTTAGAGAGGACGAGCTCATTTGGGGGAAAAAAAAATAATAATAATGTGAATAAATAATGGCCATTTAATTTAAATGGATTTTATTTTATTTATTTTGTTTTTTCATTATAATAGTTATTTCTTTGGAGATTGAGGTGCTCTTGTGACATTAAAATAAAACTCACATCACGTCAGGTGTTTTCCACCATGATCTTCATAAAAAGTACACATCGCTCAGATGAGAGCTTGCACACGTGAAAATCAAAGTGACGTCTTCCAACCCTGATATGGATACACTGTGCAGTGAAGTACAGGGGCACAAATCACATTAACCAGGAGAGAGAAATAATTTATTTTGAAAATATCTGTTTCAATGTCAGACCCCGAACTGATAGATTTGTATTTCACAGGTTGATGGTTGGCTGCTGTGCTGTGAATGACTGCACACTAAAATAGACATTATATAAACTGGCATTTTTTTGGTTTGCCCTTATTAATGAGAGAAGAGAATATGCTGATTTTACAATGCAGGGTTTTCCCTGCCGATCAGAGCCAAAGGAGGCCCCCTGGGTGATTTAGGCCGCCTCCTTGTTTGAGCATTTGTGTATGTGCATGGGGGCCGTTCTTTTGTGCGCACATACCCACTTTTAGTGTAGATACGCGTCATGTGTGCTTACAACCCAAAGTAACGCCGTAGCGGCGCGCATTCGGTGTGATGCGCTGGTTTTTCATGCACATCACTTTAGTGGTCAAATAGGTTTGCGGCTCCGAGTGGGTTTTAATTTAGTGAAAATGGGTCAAATGGCTCTTTTAATGCGAAAGGTTGCTGACCCCTGGGCTAACCATTGGTGATGCATGGAGATGAATGGTGGACTGGGAGGTTCTAGATGTTGGTGTTGCTGGTGTGACACACCACACCAGAGAGACAGTGACCCTCAATGTCCACATACTCCATTCCATCTGCGTTGCGCATGCTGGAGCAATTTGCTCCCACTGAAGTCAATTAGAGCATTTCCACACCGCACGCTGTGGATCAACTCCCGACACAATGGATCAACTTCCGATCATCAAATCATCACTTTGTCAACATCAGTTTCACACACTGGCACAAACCACAAATCGTCAATCAGTCAGATGGACCTACAGTCGGAGCCAAACCGCAATGGAGACGGAACGGAGCAGAGACGGAGTAGGAACTGAGGGTGATCCACAAAGCCTGGTTCCAGTAACAGACCAGTGAGTGCTGGGTTCATCAGATGCCAGAGCATTACACAGACAGTTATCACAGCAGCAGTGAGGAAAACCTGTGGACTTAGATGTGTGGCTGGCCTTGCCAGATGATGTTACATTGTGTTGTGTGGCCACCTTGACAAAAATCAAACTAAAATTAAACTAACATAACATAAAATAACATAGCATAACGTAACATAACGTAACATAATGTAACATAACGTAACATAACATAACAGAACGTAACATTTTATATCTTAACTTATTATGTGGGAGAGAGAAGTATTTCCTAACCTACATCCCTGTTTGAATACAGAAGAGAAGGGGATTTACTGTTGAGAGCCTTCCAGTCTTTGCAGAGATCAGAGGAATTGTGTCCACACTAAACTCCTGACAGCAGCACTCCACATCCGGAGAGGAGGATGATCTGAGGCCAGGAAGTGTGGGAGAAAGGAGAGGAGGAGGTACTGGGACAAATAAGTGAAAGAAGAGGTGTGGATTAAGGGGGAGTGGGTGAGGGGGGAGCTGAGAAGTGTTAACGCTTGACGGAGAAAGCAGGAGAACCATGAAATGGCAAAATACTGTGATTCAGTCTCACGTAACCTTTTTTCTTTTGTCTCTTTAATCCACAAACAACAGTAACAAAGCAGAAATCTCTGACTGTCTCTAGGCCTCTGAGATCGCTGGGGTTTTTTTTTTGTTTTTTTAATGTTTCTTCATTGTTAACTTTATGCGTTGAGTGTGCCCCCGCTCTCAGTGCAAGACAGTTACACGCCATGGTGAGTTTGCCAAGTCTATGACTCACACAGATGCGTAGACACGATTTTGGCTGCACGACTTAACAGCAGGTGGCTAACCAATCAATGGTCTACTACGCTGAATGACTGCTGCTTGCGTCTATTCATGACTCAGTGAGTGTGTGTGTTTTCTTTCTGTATGTATTACTGTGTGTGTAGAAAAAGTGGTGCTGGTGAACTCTGGGCAGCACAGTGATTCACAAGTTTTCATCTCAAGCCTCAGCCCATCCACCAGCCCCTCCTCCTCCTCAGACTAACACTTCCTCTCCTCATCACTTCTTGGTAGTTGTACTCTTGTTAATATACATTTTCTAAATCCTTCACCACCACCCAGTGCTTTCCTTCCTCTAGCCCCCCCCCCAGCCCCGCTCCTTGAAAGCTGGAAATCAGGACAGTTCAGCAGTGGAGGGTTAAGATGAACCCGGCCTTGTGATTGGCTGCCGGCCGGCGGTCTGAACCAGCCTACAGAAAAGAGGTAACCAGGCAACCTCAGAGAGGGAGAGGGAGAGAGGAAAGAAGAGGGGGCAGAGGAGTGAGGAGGGGGAGAACGCGCTGAAAGAAGCCTGGCATAGTTTTGTGGGGATTGTGCAAAAAGATGTAACGAAGCTTGCAAGCGCTCTCACAGGGATGGAAAACTGGATTACTGTCCCTGCTGCAACACGCTGTGGATGTCTGAAGAAAGCAGGAGGAGATACACGGCAATGAATGGATTCTAAAGCCTTTTCGCAAAATGGGAACTAACTGCTCGTTTTCGCTGTAGTGCAAAGGTAAGTGCACGAGTCTGAGCGGGTGCAGCACAAGTGGCGGATGTGGTGCCGCTCCCGCGCTCACTGTGGACTTTGGTGTGTGATAGTTAGTGCACTGCGTTTGGACCCGAGTGGAGCCTGTGGATTCACTGAGCTCTGCTCCTGTCGCTGCAATGAATTATCTATCGCTGCTGCTGCTGGTGCTGCTGGTGCATCAGGCTTGTGTGTGTGTGTGTGTGTGTGTGTGTGTGCGTGTGCGTGCGCGCGTGTATGTGTGTACCGGGCGGTTGTTGGGGCTTGAGGAGAGGGGGCGGTGAACCCCTCTCTGAAATTGTGGTCAGAGGTTGAGTGTGTGTGTGTGTGTGTGATGTTAGGCGGGAGGAACGACAGTGGTTTTGCTGCATTTGGCATCTGTCTCCTCAGCGTGTGTGCGTCTCAGGGCGTCCGTCTGTCGGAGCCTCAGCACCGTTAGTGGGAATGATTCACTGTAAAGTGATGAGACCGTGGCAAGTTTCTATGCTGCGTCTCTACGTGCACTTCAACGTGCTCTGGGTGCCTGATGACTGTGTGTTTGACTGCTCCTCTGCCCCCCAGCAGAAAGGAGAGTGTAATGTAGCCTGGCTGCACTGTGTGCTCCTCCACGGTGACTTCAGTGGAACCTTATTATACTGGTATCATACATGATATATTTGTGTCCCTTCAGAGTGAACTGAGTCTTTAGTAGACCTATCAGCTGTGCGTTTGGTGACCTTTCTGTTCTGCCTTATAGTTTGTTCTGTGTTTTTCCAGAGCAGGAGCACACACACACACACACACACACACACACACACCTTTTGAGACCATATGCCATGTTTGTGAGTCCAGCCGGGCTCACTAACTGGTCAGTGTACTGTCACTGATGTGTGGGGCTCTGGCCACTTAGCTCACAATGGGAGTCAGGTGAAATGAAGTGCAACACGGCACAGTGGAGGTTCTGCGGATGTTGATGAAGTGTTAGAGTGGGAATGTAGTGAAAGGTGTGGAGGCTCGGCCGGTTCTCTGTCACTGGGTTTGGGTTGATGAAGAGAGGGGGGGCGCGACAGGAGGGAAGGAGGAGTGTGAATGGGCGACCCGGTCAGTTTGCTTTGGGGGGCCCAGGCTCTGCTGCAGCTAAAAGCCGCATTAATCATGAGACTGTGGTGCTCTGCAGACCCTCACTCTCTGCTCTCTCTCTCTCTCCTCCTGTCTTGCACACAACCTGCATCAGTCAGAGCAGATGCTGCAGATATACAGTATATGTTTAACATATGTTTGTTAGACTAAATTCTACTCAATCAAAACCGACTTAGTGACAATTTGTTGGTTTTGATCAGAAATGCCAAACCAGTGTGTTCCTCACAAGCACACCAGCCACCTGCCTGTGTGTGTATATGGATGAGTGTTACTCAGCAGCTGTCTCTGGCAGTAATTTGAGCACTTTTAAATCATGGTACAGTGTTGTAGGCTACTGCACAGCAGGTGGAAACACAGTCCACACAGCAGGGAAAAGAAGTAGATAACACAAATGCATCTGTAAAGTTTAAGATACAACACCAGAAAGTAGTTTAAGACCATTTCCAACTTTCAGCAGTCTTTCAGCAGTAATCTAACAATAAATCTCTTTTTGCTTGTTCTTTACAACAGTTTCTTATTTCTCTTTCACTGTAAAAGCAGAGTTTTGTTTCTACCAGTGCTGCTGCTTTAATAGGTGAAGGTTTTGAATACTTCTTCCACTCCTGCCAAGCAGACCTCTTAATTCTGCCTGTATGGGCCCAGCAGGCGACTCCAGGTCGTCATAGAAACCCACTGAGAATTGCAGGGAAACTCTCAAAGAAAACACTAATGAAGGCTCTCTTTCTCCCTCCTTCAATTCTCATGTCCGTCTGCTCTGTCTGCAGCCTTCCTTTTCTCTCGGCCCGCTCTGCCACCGTCCACAGAGCAGTTTGCCTCCTGCAATTTATGCGTTTCCACTGCACTATAGTGGGTCTTGTGTCTTTGCAGCAGTAGACCATGCTCCTCAATGAACGCTGGACTAAATCTTGGAACAGAAAGAAGAGATGTCTTTTAGGCAGCGTAGGTTGACATCAAGAAATTATTGGAAGCTGGAGCTTACTGTTCCCCTTCCTAAGGTTTTTCAGAGCCTTTGCAAAAGTGGAGTTGTAACTTTGAATTTGTGCTTCAGCTGGAGACATGGCGTACCTCTGATATCAAGAAAGGCCCCTTTTCTCACAGAATAGGTTTATGCAGCATAAAAACTGAATCTGACATCATATAAATGTCTGCCAAGAGTCACCTGCAAAGAATGACATGGAGCTCAAGGTTTTATTTGAACTGTGTAAAGTTTGGCTAAAGGCACAGGTACTTTGGGAGTAAGGGAGGCCATTAAGCACATCATGGTGTGGTGGGATCTAGTCTGATGTGACCCCTGAAAACCATAGGAAATTAACCCTACTTTGGTCAGGACAGGAGTCTTGAACATGTGGAGCCTGTGTCAAGAACAACATGAACTGTGATTTTAATCATCCAGAGAGAATCTGACAGAAACAAACATGAAGCTTTGTGAAAAAACGTAAAAGTTAGACATCAAGAAACTGGCCAAATCGCTCTCACAACCAGTTCTACTGTAACCTTGTCATTCACGTAGCTGCCTATTTTGTCATGGTACCCCAATGACACTTGTTGCCATGGATACAATTCAACACTACAATAAGTTTGACAGCCTATTCAGGATACCTGCTCGACTCGGCTGTGTCTCCGTGGCATTTCTTCAAATTAGCTGTGCTGAAAACAATGAGTCGGCAGCTGCAGCCGAATTACACTTGTGCATGTAGATAAGTAACATTCACCAGGTCCCCTGCCTTCATTACTCTCTCTTCCTGTTTGATTCCTGATGGGGAGGTTTTCTCTATGCACTATCATCAGCATGATGTCAGTGAATATTGTTGTTCTTTTGGGTACAACTGTGCATAAGTCCTCTTCGTCAGACCTTGACTGTGCTGCTTTTTCTCTGTCTCTGCACAGCTCTGACTCGTGATCGAGCCAGGGTTCACTTCTCAGCATGAGCCGAAGATTCACTCCTCTTGTCTTTCCTACCTGTGCATCGTAGTCAGAGGAGAAGAGTGAAGAAGACCTGCTCCTGCTCTGCTCAGGCTTTTTAAACAGATTGTAACTTGTTAAATATTGGTATTTTTTCAGTGGGGGGGTCCACTGCCCCAGAGAGGGAGCAGAATTGACTGGCTCTTGGCTGGTCGCCCTCATCATTGATCCACATTCCTTGTGTGTGACATTCTCTCAGATATAATTGGCACTGAAGATATCTTTACAGCTCATTGGGAGTGTGTGCATGTGTGTGTATGAACCACATCTCTTGCACTTATTTGCTGTAAAGGAAATGGGATGTGTGTTTGTAATACCTGGCAAATCAATACACACACCACACACACCTTAAAGATACCGGATGTGCATAGAACTGCCATTAGCACTAAATCATGATTACCTCTTGCAGCCTGTAATCTGTGATCTTCTTAAAACACTCACAATCTACCCACAGAACAGGGATTAGCATCTGCAGACACAACAACAGCACACACACACACACACACTGTGCTCTGCTGTGATATTTGACCACAAAGAGGCTGCTGCATGGATTTAGCATGCTGCAGAGGAGTCTACTTCTTCTACAGTACTAGGTATGAAATTTATTAGGTAATGAATCATTATCCATCACTGAACAGGAACAGTACAGTCACAGTATGATCAGAAGTGTGTGCAGAACATACAGATGGAGCACAATGCCCTCTGATGGACTGCACCAACCTCACACATTTACCTTCACAGTTACACTGCTTTTTCACATCGAAAGTCAACAAACAACCACAGTAATCACTTTATTTTTCGTCATTCACACCCAGTCTCCTTGCAGCCCGCTGCTTTTCTGTTCTTAATCACTGTTCCACATCTTTGCCCTCATTGTGTCCTCTCTCTGTGCCTCTGGTTCTCCATCTCTGCTGTTCCTACAGCACTGATACACCCACTCTCTGTCGCTGTCTTTCCTCTACCCCCCTTCTTCACTCTCTGCCTACAGAGTAGCTTCAGGGATCCTCTTGTTTCAGATGAGATGCTGATCATGGAACAGAGACTCTTAAGTTCTCTCTGTTTTTCTCTGCTCATATTCACATCACCATTGTTATTGCTATTTTTTTTCTTCCTGCTGCACATGGGCTCGTTCTCCTGCTCTCTCTCTCCTTCCTCTAGCGAGCATCACTTTGGGGTGAAATCACAAAGGTGTTCACTTTGTTAATGAGTTTTCACAGCAAACAAAAGCACTTTACAGCACGCACGCACACACATACAGAGGCGTGCGACACAGTGGAGTCACAGCACATTAACACTTCAATTAATTTAACGCTTTACATTCTCATTCCCCCAGAAGTCGAGATCCCTGACCACCCACCTCCCTTCAACCACACATACACACACATGCCTCAGCAGAATTACATGCTCCTGGTGACATTTCGGGAGCCGGAGAGAAAACAGAAAACAAAGCTTCATAAATTACATTTTAATTTGTGTTCTGTGCCTTTTCATGCAGAGGAGAAGCCTGCTCCTGTACACTACTTTTTATTCAAGGAATACAATAGATAATGAATGCATGTACAGCACAGAGGACGGGAGGACGGCAGTGGGCTCTGGGTTTTGCTGGGGGGTTTGTTAGCTACACTTCCCTGTGGAGCAGCTCCACTGACTTGCACACTCTCTGAGAGACTACAACAAAGTTAGAGGAAGAAAAGGACGGCGACGGGAATGGGAAGATTTTTCCTCTGAGGAATTTCTCTTTATATATCTCCCCCTTTTTCTTTCTCTCTTTGTGTCTCTTGCTTTCTCTCTATCTGTGCTTTTCTTCGGCTGCTCACTAATGAATTTTTAACCATCCCATGATTCTCCTCTTTGTCTCTCTTTTACTCTGTGTTTGTAAAGACGAGCCGCAGTCTTCATTCCATGTGATCCACAGTGGTGTTTGACACTACAGTAACTTATTATGGCAGGAGCAGTGCAGCGGTTTACTCACGTGGAAGTGACTTGGCCTTTTTGACCCTATCTTGTTTTGAAAGACAGGATGCTGGTAACCTAATGCAGCTCTTTGTAGGTGGTGGTAGGGCTGCCCTGTCTGCCAAACATCTGTTAACACAGATGACACAGAGAGAGAGAGGGTGCAGCGGGCTGAGTTTGGCATCTGTGCCCAGGACAGAGGAGCTGTCCTCGGGCCAGAGCCAGATCACAAGCTGCCTCCCTGGAGCATCTGCTGCAGACCACTTGGCTCACAGAGGCAGGGTGTGGGTGCCCTAACGCTCACACTCTCTCACACACTTACATACTTTCATCCTTGCTGTACACACACACCTCCTCATGCATTCTCACTCACTTACAGATATGTGTGCTCACGACACGCTGCGCTCGAGTGTCGCACCCAAGCACTTTTGTGATCACAGAGTGGAGTTTTATGTGGCTTCATGGGTCATGAAATCTGCTCCACCTATAAACCAAGTTAAGTATCAATTAAGGTAGAAACATAAAAATGATCAAAATGAGATCCGTGTCTTCATGCAGCATTAAAGCAGCAGTGGATACAACAGTTTAAAGAGAGTTTTTTATATATATATTTTTGCTTACTGTGCTCTAACTGTAACTGATCCTGTATACAAGCAGTTCAGGTACTACATGTTTGTTGCCATAGTGACTAAAAATATAATCCAAAATTGGATAAAACATCGATTTCTTTGTACATCCTAAGATAGAAAAAAACAGTGACAAAATGTTTGTGCGTGAGAAGAAAATGAAGTGAGCTTAAGAGAAAAGAAAAGGAAGTAGAGAGGAGGTGAAGGCTGGGGTGAGGAATAACTGAAGCTGTTCAATGTCAGTGGTGCTGCAGAGCTGTGAGTGGCCATTTCACTGCTCAGCCTCAGCCATTTATCCTCTGGACTGAGTCGTCAACACACACACACTCATGCAAAACCTTGGACGCACACTGCGATTCTCTTTGCCCATCTCACAACCTCCCACTGTCGACACACAGACACACACACTCTTTGGGTCATTCCCGCTCATTGTGCATGTACTGAGCAGAGGAGGGAGGACTGAATGCAGCCTGTAATGCCTCCACTCAGTGTCTCCAGAGGCCGTGTTTTTGGACCTGCTGTGCAGAGGTCAGTCACTTTGACCACTGCAGCCACTTCCAGCAGAGAAAGAGTGGGGGGGGGGCATTATGACTCAACAGACCTAATATATTTAAGACTAGGTTTCTAGGTTGTGTGTAGAGAGGATGTAGAGGGCAACAATGGAGGTTATGACTGTCATATTATCACCAAAGTTAATGATTAATGAAGTTAATGAGGATATGTCTCAATGCATACTACAGAATTACAACTCTATCACGTTGCTATGACTGCACCTGAAATGAGACAGATATCCTGCCTTCCTCTAGGGATTTAAGTGCTTTGTGTTTTTGCCACATCATTGGTTTCAGTTTGTAGAGTGGATGCACAGTTTAAACTGGCACAGCTGGCAGTTCCTTAATTGCTCAAGGGAAATGGTGTTTGATAATGTTGTAGGATGCCTTCTCTCTTTTAGATACCACACTTACTGTAGGACCAAGACCACACTGTAGCCAAGTCTTCGCTCTTCAATACACAGTTTTCCATTCCATTTTCATTTGATTGGGATTAATAGATGGAGTCACATGCAAAGATACAGCAATCCCATGGACCTCCCTGGAATAGTCCATAGTATTGTCCCCCTGAAGGAATACTGAAGAGGGGCCCTGCCCCTTGACTTTTCATCTGTGTTAACTGTATGTATGTATTTATTTTTCTGTTCCTCTATGTTCTTGACAGTGCCTGATGCAGTATTAGTCAGTGTTATATGCAAAATATTTTAGTCATAGAAAGATAAAACTACGGGGGGTTATGTGGGCCCTACTGGGCTGTGGGCCCCTGGACTTGTCACCTTTCTCCCCTATGCAACGGCCCTGAGCCTAATGACCCACCAATAAAACTACTCCTGAAGATGAACATTTCTTCTTTTGGAAAGTAGCTGTCTCATACCTCCAGGTTACAGACAGTATGTTTGGTTTGTCTACATACACGGCTTAAAGGATAAAAAGATTAGATTAAATTGAAAGTTACAGGTTACTGTGACTTCACATTTTTGGTGACTGGTCACCAATGTGAGGTGATGACATTGTATATCCCAGTGGTTAAAGGTCAACTTCACTGTGACATAATGGTCTGTAAAATGATCCTTTATCCATACAGCTTATCCTGGAGCAAGTCCCAGCTGACAGTGGGCAAGGGTGAGGTACACACTGGACAGGTCACCAGTCTATCACAGGGCCGACATGAGTCACACACTCAAACTCACACCTAAGGGCACTTTTAGAGGCACCAGTTAACCTGCATGTGTGTGGAACCCAGAGCGAACCCACACAGGCCCAGGGAGAACATATAAACTCAACACTGGCTGCTGGACAGCAGGTAGGGCTGTCACCCAGTGTTAATTGATAATTAATTGCCATACAAATAATTGCATTTCACGATTTAATTGTCTTTTTCTGCTTGTCAAACTTGTGCAACATTTCTTTAAATTCTGATTTTCCAACTGTATTGAATGGCTGCATTTCTTTGGTGATATACTGCATTACACTGTTAACATGCATCATCTGGTACCGTCATGTTTATATTTAGACACTCGTCTGAAAGCTTCAGGAATAGCCAGTTTGCCTGGACGGAACTGTGGTTGCGGCTGTCTTTCCAAGTTTGACGAATTAGGTGGGGTGGTAGATCTTTAATGTTTTTTTAAATTTGTGGTGTTAGTGCCTTTGACTGCCTCCTTTAAGTTATTGGGCTCTCTTTTTTCATTTGGCTTGAAACCAAAATGTGCCCACAGCCGGGCTGTGGTGTTTGGCTTTGAAACTAAATCCACAAGGTTGTCGAATATTGGAAATGAATCGCCTCGAGATCAACAGTTTGTGGCGCTAATTCTCCACTCGTGTGTCATTAAACCATAGCAGAAGATGGGGGCGCATTGAGGTTTGACCATTCAAACCTCAAGCAGTGGAAAACGCGAGGAAATAGTGATGGAAATTTCTCTTAGTTTCACCCAGCTGTTCTTATACAGACGAATGGAAACCATTTTAACCATTATGCAGAATGATTGCAGTCAGTTCAAATGATTGCGATCAGGTGATCATGTAATAATTGTGACAGGCCTAACAGCAGGTTGAGCACACTATATATTTCCTGCAGCTGAGTGGTTGGCAAAGGCATAAGCTACAACTGTGAGGTGGTAAGTCTGGTTTTTAAACATGCACTTATCACATTCTCAAGCTGTTGAACTATGTTCATTATCAGTTTGAGAGCAGCCTTAGTAATGTACTGTAGCATGGGACTGCAAATTGTTCCATATATCAGTGTATTCACAAAAAGAAAAAACAGACAAAGAAACATAGTTTTCTTAATGCATTTCTATGTAATGTTGTTAATGGCATCCTACTCACAGCTCCTTCCTAATGACCCACAGTATAACCCTCTTGTGTGAGTATTTTTTTTCTCAGTTTTAAATGTTGTTTACTGGCAGTCATGTAAGAGGATTTGACCCACAGACACATAAATACACATTAGGCATAAAGATAAAATGAATTAGTCCTCACTTCACTGCTGGGAATTTTCAGTTCACATCAGCCCTGAGCTAGTTAGCATGGCTTTGTGCTTCAGTTTGAGCTGTAAAAGTGGAGCTTTAGCACGAGTAAGCATGTATTTATTAGACTGGCATTTGTAAATGAAATACTGTAGCAATCATTTTATGAAAAGCCCAAAGTACTGTAGCTTAAATCCGTATTAAAGTATATTTGAAGGCTGGTACACAGGAAGCAATGTCACAATATGGAGCTTTGCTGCTGCTGCACCACATCAACACACCTGTTCATGGCCAGTTGTTACTGTTGCTCTGTTCACTGACCGCTGAGAAAGTGGGTCTTTTTGGCTCACGATGGCTCGGACTCCTCAGCTACATGTTACTGTCGCCACTCCACCATTTCTTACTGATCACATAGCAGAGAGGTAGCCTATGTGAGGTAGTGTGCTCAGAGCAACTGCCTGTGGTTTATGTTAACTGGCAATGTTTTAGTATGTCAGAGCAGCAAGTCAGATCAATGATCTGAGAGCAGCTGAAGTCTGTGTGGACCTGCTGTTGATTCTCAGTGGGATTAATAAGACTGTGGAGCCCTCCACCAGCAGAGAGACACATTATTTAATGCACTCAGCAGGCACTTTATTTGGTTAATGTCACATCTAGAAGATATAGGCGCTATCCATAGGAATGGATTGAAAGTGCATTCAACAGATTCAGCAATCACGTGTGTGTGAGTGTGACTGTTTGTGTGTTTGTGTGTTTGTGTGCGTGTGTGTGTGGAGAGGTCAGCAGTCTTCTATAAGGACGAGTGGAGGATTCAATCACCACCTCTCTCAGGTCATTTGTGCTCCTTGATCGAGTTTCCACTGAGCATGTACTGGACTGACACACTCTGCTGGCTTCTGCTGTCACACGCACACACACACACACACACACACAGCCAAATGATGAAGAGGACAAATAACTGAAGGGTAAATGATTTTTTTCAGTATAGCATTACTTTTGATGGCCTCCTTACCCTTAGCCCATGACCCTTCTCTCCCACTTTCTCACTCCCTTCGACCACCACCTCTCTCCGTCTCACTTTCTCTGTCACACATACACACTCAGACGCACACACACACACACACACACACCCTCCCAGCCATTCTATATTGGAGCATTAAGATAGGCAGCCTTCAATTAGCTGGATATGCTTCCAGATAATGACTCCTCTATCCATAGCTGTGTGAGGGCTGATGAGTATGATAAGTAATTTTTGGGAACGATGGTGTTAAGACCACCCCATTCCGCTATGGGGCCATGCTCACTTTGAGTATGTGTGTGTGTGTGTGTGTGCACATAAAGCTGGATTAATGGAATAGGGGAGATCTAAGAGCTGCAAGATTAAATGACTGTGAACTGATCTGATGGTTTCAATCATGCACACCCATAATAGCCATCGCTGGAGCTGACAGAAATATTTGATAATATGATGTGGATGACTGGACCACCATATTTGGTGTGTGTTTTTGTGTGTGTGTGTATGATTTTAAAATAGAGGCCATGCTCTTTGCAGTTTGAGCCTTCACTTTGCTTCACTCTTCGGTGGCAGCTGGAGACCGACTCATTTATCTTCCACTCTCATATTTTCCCATGTGACAATATAGATGCGAGCAGTGTGTGCTTTAAGCAACTTTCTCACTTCATAAAGCAGCAAAGTGATATAAGAGCTTACACAAAAGCCAGTGTCCTTCAGGTGCAATAGAAAGAAACATGACATAATAAGTTAGGTCAGAAGAAAAAGGGACAGTATGAAGTGTGTGATTAAAATAGAGCGACTTCTACATGGTGGGGGGGGGGGGGGGGGGTGACATAGAGAGGAATACAGAAGGAGCAGCACGAAGTGAGAGACGGAGAGAAGTGAGGTGAGAAATGGTTGTTACTGCCTGGTGTGCCTCAGTGAGCTCTGCTGTTATTAGTCATACTACCTGCTGCTGTGATCTGGCCGCCTCACCTCACCCTGCCACCTGGCGTGTGCATGTGCCCTCATGCGTTTATGTGGGTGTCTAATGGGTTCCAGAGCTGCCGATGAGTTCAGTGTCTCACTTTCCTGCTCTCCCTCCTCCCTCTCTGGAGACTGTCGGCTCGCCCAGAGAAAACACACTCTTACCTTGGCCTTTGCTGTAAATCGCCCCTTAAATGAGTTCTTGCTGTGATCCCCTCGTGCCGCCTTGGACCAGAGCTCTCTTGAGAGAACAACTTAATGATGCCCAGTCTGGCAAACAGGGGCTGGAGGAATAAATGGAAATGTGCGCTAAAGGGGGATATTTGAAGCCTGTATTGTCTATGAGGTGGCCTTCTCTGAAAGTGGACCTCTTCAGCAGAGTGGATTGACCTCTGCAATTTATTACCCACACGCTGACATCTGCCACATCCCCCACCCTCAGGGACACACACACTATAATAATATCAAGCAGCTCCATTCTGCTGCCCATATGACTGCAGCTGAGCTTTATTAAATGACTAACTGGGTTGTGCTGCTGCTAGCTTTATGGTTTTTTGTGCAGCACACTGCGTCCTGCAGTGGCTATAGGTGTCTGAGTCATTATATGCCTGGCTGTGTAGTGTAGTTGCATGAATTAAAGTGCAGGTTTAACAAACAAAAACTACTGTGGATGAGGCAGTTTTAAGCTGTGAAGAGATTCCTCTCATGTCAGATCGCTCTGTAATAATGTGTTTTCATTGATTTTTTTCTCCTTCACTGCACAGGGTGAAAAAGGAAAAAAGTAATACTTTGAAAGCCACAGTAATCCTCAAACAATCTGTCTTAATAAATGTGCTGCTTTGACTGTGGATAACACAGCACTTCACATACATGTACAAGTCAAATCAGAGCCACAGCCTGCCGGCTGCTGGTGGGGGAGACAATCTCCCTCCACATCTTTGTCTTTATTTGGAGCTGCCCCCACTTCAGATACATGACATCCTGAGTATCAAATGAATGCTGCAGCTGTAGCCACATCTGTTTTCTTATGGAATGGACTGGGCTTGTGGGGCAATAATACAGTTTTCCTCTCATTCACACTGACACAAACAGGTGACAGTGAGAGCCATGAAAGGCTCTGCTCCGACCTGTCGGAGCTCAGTGTCGTGCTTGAGGACACTTGAAGTGTTTTTCCACCACATAGTACCAACTCAACTCTACTCTTGGTTTAACTCAATTGCAGGCTGTACCCCTCATTGTGGTGTTGTTACTCTAGAGATGATACACAAACCCAACACACACATGAATAATGGAGGACAGATAAAAGAGAAATGTCTGCACCTCCTCAGTTGGCCACAGTTCCATAGTGGAGGCTTGCATTTGCCCAAAAGCCATTAGTTTAACGGATAGGTTGACCCTGCAATGTTACAGACTCTGTCTGGAGGGGGCCCTGGAGTGAGGTGTGGATGTGTGTGTCGTCAGGTGTGCGCTGCTCTCCTGTGGAGTGTGTTGTGACTGGGCCAGAGGAGTTCTCAGGGGTGTAGTTGTAAATTAAGACAACTGCCGCAATAGGAGGAGCACTTCCAGGTGTTGCAGAGCGTTTAATCACTCACCTGTGAGACTAATGAGAGGAGCCAGTGGACCACACACACACATGCGTGTATATGCTCACACACACTCCTACACTCATAGACTGGTGGGACTAATTACCCAAACTCCACCATGGTGAACGCAGCACCACAGAGCGGCTGGTGGAAGCTCATCCAAACGCACAAACAAACACACGACAGCTTGCTGCTGCCTCTCTAACTCATTACACCGCTCATCTCCGGCTCCTCTTCTCATCCTGTCGCCATCTGAAGAAGACACAGAGGAGGAAAAGAGAGTCGGGTGGTAGCTAGTAGGTCAGGAGGCAGCAATTCTCCATGCAGGCTGTGGCTGCAGGCAGTGCTACAGGTAACAAACACATCAGTCACATACACAGCACACCTGTTACTGTACAGATGGCAAGCCCTGGGAGAGAGGCAGGCAGAGCAATGAAGAAAGATGAGCGATCAGACAGAGGGAAAAATGCAGAGGAGGAGAGACAAAGGTAAGGGAGGGATGATATTTTTCATGGGCAGCTTGTTAAGGGAGATGGAGAGGAAAGTGGGACGCTGGTGGTGTGGGGTCAGGGGGGCTGTTTGTGTAGCACCGAGGTGGCAGGGAAACTAGTGTGTACCTCTGTGATTTCTGTATACCATTACACACACACACACCAGTCTCTTCTTACCAACTCCTTCTCTTTCTTTTTCACCCTTACACAAGAAATAATCCCCTTCATTACCTGCATCCTCATCAAAGATACCCACATCCTCTGAAGCGCTCTCTGCTCTCAAGATCTACTATCATCATTTTGTTTTCTATAATCACTGAATAAAAGATATTATTCTGTGTGTGTGTGCACGCATGTGTGCATATGACTGTGTGTGTGCACATGCGTCTGCGCCCCCAGCTACGAATCTTAATCTCCTGCCTATTAGTATATTCAGAAGTCTCCTTTAGCGAGTGGAGGCATCTGATAGGCTAATTTCACAGCCCTGCCGGCCTTCATCTGGCTCCAGGAAGTGAAGAGGGTTATGTGTCTTGGGAATAAGATGAGATGGGAAAAAAAGAAGTGCTCCAGCCTTTTCTGTCTCAGTCACTCTGAACAGATCGTGCTGAATACTCAACGAGCTGAAGGTAGTCTGGAAAATACACATTTCATTTGGCAAAAGAAAAGTGTGAACTGTGGACTGTGCAGTTGGAGTTGTTATTTTGGGCAGTCAGGTGACCTTAATCATGAGTGGTTTTTAATTAGGAAGCAGGAAACCAGGATTCTGTGTGTGGGCTTTTATAGGCTCATCCAACACTATGTTTTGGAGGCATGGAGAACCTTTTAAATGTTTTTCCTGTGATGCAGTTGGATGCTTTTACAGAGAACATTTGTGGTGTTTTGATGAAGAAGAATTTTGCACATTTGCAGTGTTAATGTGGCTTTTTAATAACAGAAGTTTTATCTAGTATTGTTCATTCCAACGAACCTAAGCGCCCTGAGCAATCAGAGTCCTCTTTAAACGTCTTGTTCAGTAACTCTGTCATTGCAGGAATTGAATATGACATTTCATGAGACATTTATGAATGTAGACCAAAAAAGTCTCAGTTTATCAGTGGTGTGGCTGTTGCTAGAGTAAAATATGAATATGTATTCTTCATGTTTCTGTGTCAATCTGTCTCACAGACTGAGAGGAAATGTTAGAATTACCAATGAAGATGAAACACCATCTCCACAAGAGCAGGCTTGTGTCTTTTTCCTAAGGAGCTAATAGGTCATGTCAAACAGCAGGAACATCCACTGGCCTTTAATATTAATCTACACAGATGCAATGGAGCTCATACAGAGCACACACACTCAGCCACAACTTTTGTGTGTTTGGCAGTGGGCAGTGTTTATGTCTTTGTGTGTGTGTGTGTGTGTGTGTGTGTGTGGTGTGTGTGTGTTTGGGAGAGGAGAGTGTGAGAGGACTAGGAGAATCAGATTGCCTATTCCAGTCACACAGATAGTCTTTTCACTCCTCAGCCTGTGACAGCACATTTCCTTCCCTCTTCATGCTTGTTGCCTCTTCTCTACCAGCTCCCCACCACCACCACCACCACCTCCTCCATCTCTCTCTCTCAAATGCAAATTCAAATTAGCTTTATTGGTGTGGCAAAGGTTTTTATATATTGTAACATACAGTCATGTTGTTCTGTCTGTTTTAATCCCAGCTGCCTCTATCACTTTCTGCCTCTCTGATTCTCTCTCTCTCCTCCTCTCTCTCTCTCTCTCTCTCTCTCTGTCTTTCTCTATTTCTCTCTTCCTGTCCACCTTTTTGTTTTCCCCACACCTCTCTCCAACTCCCCTGACACTCTGTGCTGATGTATGTATTGGTATCATCATCAGCTGCACTATGATGGATGGTGCTGAGAGGCTAGGTGGGACTGTGCTTTAGCACACTATCATTACCTGTACCACATACACACACATACAGGCCAACACACACAAGCAAGGGTTGCTACAGTGTGTGTGCATGCGTTTCTGCACCACAATATATGTTTATTAACTAATAATAAATGACCAAGTCTTGAACAAATGACGTCATTCAGATGTCTGCATGCAGATGGAAACATTGAATTTATCCTTTTTCTCTCTCCGCACTCTCTCTCTCTCTTCCCCTTTTCTCTCTCCTTCTCACACACGCACACACATACAAACTCACACTGTTGGAAACACACAGTGCCTTTGCTGGGTTTTAAGAGGTTTGTATTGACTCGGAGTCCCACAGGGAACTGAATGCCAATAGCCCCTCTGCTCTCAGTGAGGGTTCAGACAGACCTGCAGTCCAATAGACCACAGGGTGCTAAAAGGCTCTATTTCAAGCACTGGAACAAAGTTTCACCTCCAGGAACTTTCACAGACTCCATATGCTGCATGAGATTTTTCTACATTTGCAGGATGTATGTGTGTATTCTTGTGTGTGTGCGTGTGTGTTTTTTGTGTGATTTTAGTGGGAAATGTTTGTGCAAAGTTCAAAGAGTTTGGAATTCACAAATAGAAATTATGCAAATCATATTCTGAGTCTGACAATCCCGCAGTGATTCACTGTGTGCGTTCTGATGACATCAGATGGTACAGTCGCCATTGTGTGTGTGTGTCTCTGCGAGGGAAGGACAGCCAATCAGTCCAGCAAAAATAGCATGGTTTAATATTCAGCTCTCAGAGAGACGCAGTGGTGCTGTAGTTACTCCTGTGTGTGTGTGTGTGTGTGTGTGTGCGAAGTTCTGCGGGAGCTGATCATGTTGTCAGAGTCCATAAGAAACAACAGGCCCTTATTAAACACGGACACTCAGTAAAGATTGATTTTGTTTGGCTGTCAGTGTTTTAACTGGAGGGGCAGGCGGCTGTGACAGTGTGCGTGGGCGATTAGACACACGGGCAGGAGGCAGGAAGTGTGACTGACTGATGGCCGCTAGTGGCAGCAGCCTGCATGGGGAGGGCTCGGGAGAAGTTGTACTTGTTTCCCCTTGGGGACTTTTTTCCCAGAGGTTGAAGGGGGTAGATTGAACCCAGAAACTCCCTCTGTGCTCTGACTGGACTCTAAGGACACAAGTGGAGAGTTTGCTCCTCCCACTGCAGCTCCAATGATAAACCTCACCCACTGGCTGCTCCTGGTGCATCCTGGTGTTAGTTGTTAGCACCAGCTGCTCAGTGAGTGTTTTCCAGCCGCTTGCAAGAAGAAGAAGTTTGGGGGTGTTATTACTGAAGGTTTAGCCTCCAGCATCTTCTTCTAGTCAGTGCCTACACCTCTCTGCCATCTGGTCCTGCCTGCTCTCTGCATCCCTGTCATACCAGTCTTCGTTAATGTGCAGAGACTCAACAGAGCTCTGCAACGTCACTCTTAGAAGAACTTAAACGTTCCCTGCAGCTTCTGAGCAGATGTTTGAGGTCAGTGGAGTCTGCTGTGCTGACGGACCATCACCAGAACATAACTTCTGCCTTTGCAAATAACTTGTTTTTCCATGACTGTCGTAACTTATTATTATTTACAGTATTAAATTAATATTCAACTTAATTTGCATTACCTCAGTTTCACACATAAAACAGCTTATAACCAAAGTTGCCACAAGCAAGCACACATACACTCTGATCAGCTGATTGGAGTGAAGCTGCTTGTGTGTAGCTGCACTGTGATATACGATCAACACAACAAGACACCTCATTTAGTTCAGTTTCTCAGTCAGTGATACAGATAAAGTGTGTTTATCATCTTACTGTTGTCACTTCAGTGATCAGTGAAAGCAACAGAGAAACAGAGAGGTATGCAAATAGGACACTCCTCTTTCTCTTTCTCTCTTGCTCATAGTAATGTAACACAATGTTATCCCCCATCATATTGGAGTGTGGTAATGCATGGTTATATGCAACCGCATGAGCTCTGAATGCACCAATCAAACATCATCTCACCTGAAACCTGTTCTGATATGTCAGCTCAGGGGATCTGCTGATACACGTCACAGATCAGATGATGCCAATCCTTGTGTTTATTCAAGGTAATGTGGCACCACAATCTGAATCATAAATAAATGTAAATGATGGAGGAAACAGCCTGTGTACAGTCTCTTTTGAATCCTAGGGCTGAATCATTGAAGCAGTGATTACCAGTGTTTCCTCACAGCTCAAATTGTGAGGTTTGAAACCACCAGGTGTGTGGGGCCTTGCTGCATGAGGTCTGATGTCGACCTCTGACCCACCGACAGCAGTTTACAGCACCTGGAAAGACAAATCAGAGGTTTGCTGGCATGGTAGTCTTTCATCTTCCTTCATAGCAACATCAGAAACTAAATGACGTGAAGTGATGACAAACTTAATTAAGACTGGCTGATTCCCATTAAAAATTTCAAGTGCTCTCCACAACTACAGTGCAGCTTCCATATCGAATGAAAACGAGGTCAGTCATTACTGTTGGGAAGAATGGAATGAAATAACCCCACCCCAAACAGAAATGGGCTCAGCTTGAGTGAGACCCAACATTTAATCCTGATAGAAACCCACCCAGATCCTGATTATAATGTAATTATATTCTTCTATTTATTTATATTCAGTTATCCCAGTGTTAGAGGACATGCAGGTTGTGGGTGGGGTTGGGTTTGGGGGGTTGGGGTGAACACTTGTCTGTCTGTGTATCTGTTGATGTTATCCCTGTGACGTACTGCTGTTCTTTGACCCAGCCCTCCTGACTCAATGTGAGCAGGTGTATGTGATACAAGAGAAAGGTCATCGTGTGTGTGTGTGTGTGTGTGTTTTGCGTTTGCAGCAACATGTGTGTGGCTAATGTCCATTGTATCAGGATGCAGTGACAGAGATGTACAGTGAAGCCAGGGCTGTGGTCCATCTCTGTATCTTTCCTCTCCTCCTCATCCATCTCTGTGCCTCTCTGTCTGTGTGTCAGCCTTAAGAAGCAGTAGAAGAAATCCGTGGTATGTCTGCGTGCGCACGTGTGTGTTTGTACAACAGCATTGTGCGACACCATGATTAAGTGTTTTGAATAATTGATGATTGCACCCCTCATTAAGCCTCAGTCTTCTGCTCCAACAGGCTCTGGCTCTATTTTTATGCAGCAGAATCCTCCTCTTCTCTGTTCCCCTCCACAGATGTAGCAGATCCATCACTCACTGCAGGCTCTGCTGATGGTGGTCCAGAGGGGCTGTGGGTGATTTAAATCATGTTGAGTGGACTTTTGTAGCGGGCCAGGAGCACAATGAACTGTAGCTCAGTGATGATGTGTGTCCTGCTGCCGGGGACACACTGGTTGCAAGTGGCCAGACTGTCATGAATCTGTGGGTGTGTGTTCCTCGACTCCTGCTGCAAAACCTCCAGTTTTCCTCTGCTGTCATCCCCTGTGCACCATTTGCTCATTCATTCAACAATTGGTGATGCAAAAAATTAAGTAAAGACGCCATGAAAATAAATGAAAATGGTATTTACTTGCATCCAGAGGGTCAGGAGGAATGGAGGCCTGGTTTGTATTTGTGCCATACTTGGTTGATCATGAAAATCCATTACCATATTGCTGACACTAGCCTGCTTCTGTGCACCACAGGCAACCATAAATCACTAAATCACTCCTGCAGAAGATGGAGCGACAGTCCCACCTCCACATGTTGCCGAGCGCTGGCAGCGAGGGAGAGACCGTCTGAAGTTACGCATCCGTGGAGATGAAACGCATGAATTGTAAAATTATCAGTCACAACCCAAATGTGATTCTGGAGCTCAGCAAAAGACAGAATGTGTTTTACATGTGTTGGTAGTGAAGATGAGACTAATGCAGACTGTTGTAGTGGAATAGTTGAGTGGGGCTGAAGGAGATCAGACCGTCAGACAGACAGAGCAGTGGAATCACAGAGTGACTCTGTTAATAAAGGCATACCCACAGTCTGTCAGCAGAGCCACAGCTTCCTTTCTGCATGAAAAAGACAGCCTCACACACATTGTTGAGCACGACCAATTTACATTTTTGCACATTAACTGGGCTGCGGAGACACACACACATGCACACACACACACACACACACAGGGGAGGTACAGGAAGAACAAGATTCGTTTTCATCTATTTCCCCTTAAAACATGAGAAAGGAGGAATTCCCCAAAGAGAGCGCAGAGCTTTGATATCTTCAGCCCCATGTCTGTAAATAGGTTAGGTTAAGGCAATGTGAGATGTGAGGCATATGTGTTTGGATGTGTGTGTGTGTGTGTGTGTGGCATATGTGTTTGAATGTGTGTGTTTGTGTTCATTTGCAATCTCCATGTGCATGTGAGCCTATCATCTTGTGGGGTATCCTATTTCTGGCAGGAGGTTGGAGGTGGAAAAGTGTGTGTGCGCGCGTACCTGTGTGTCTGTGTGTGCGTGTGTGTTTACCTTCTCCTGATGAGGTCTCTCCTGAAGGTTGCTTGTAGTCATTCAGGCAGGCAGGGAGCCATGTGGAGTGTGTAGAGCCGCTCAGAGCTGCATGTGTCCATGTATGTGTCCTGCAGTGTGCTGCTGCTGTCTTGGCTGACTGCCTGCTGAACGAGCTGCACCGCTGTCCTTACAGGCCTGCAGGCCTGCTGTAGTAGCTTCCACTCTGTCCACCTGAAGGCTGCACAGTTAGGATTAGTTAGTTTGTATGTATGTGATAGAGATAAATTATCAACCTTGAGAGAAATTTGGGGGAAATCCAGTGGTGCTCATGTTTTGTGAGGTTTGTATCACACTGTAGTTATGCTGTGATGTGATTATATGTAATTTGACAGTTGCCTCTCAGCAGGTGATAACTGAATTGACCCATCATGTTGTGTTCCTGCCTTGCAGCCAAACAGTAACGGTCCCCACCCTCAGCCAAACACCAGTTTTGCTCGTGTGGTCGGCTGGAGAGATTTAATCTTACACTTTTATGTTCAGCGTATAGTGATGGTAGAGCCAATGTGTCAGTGTAGTCTGAAGACTCTATCTAATATAAGTTTCTGTTCTTTGCTCCATTTATTAGCGCCAGCCTGAGACAGATCAGTGTCACCAGTGTGCACATCGGCTAACAGCTCACTGTTTGGTGCACATGATGACATCACTACTTGCAGCTGTGTGTGTGTGATGTCAGAAGAGAGAGGTGACGACTACCAGAGGAAACTGGTTCAATTGGTTCTTATTAGCAAGTTTACCTGCACGTGCATATACCTGCTTGTTTTGACAGTGTTGTGTTGTAAATCAAAGCTGACTGTCCTCAAGAAAACATGTGAGCAGATCAGGATTATGTTTAATCGTTATAGTTTTATGAGGCTGTTTACTGATGGGTGACAGGTGGAGCAGGAAGAGGAGCAGGAGGTAGAGCCGGAGCAGAAACAGGAGCAGTAGAACGACAGAATGATTGGACTGAATGTTGTGTTGTCAGAATCTAATGTTGAGTTTTATCAGTGGGATCACAGACCTGATTCACTTGGACTATGGCTGTGAAAGTAGCTCACGTCAGCAGTGGGTTTTAATAAAGTTATCAGGTGATCCAGGTGAAGCATTCATAAAAGTCCAATTCACTGAGCCTTTAATTATTAATCCATTATCGATCATTAATGAGGCTACCAATTGATTATTGGAAATTGCTTCCAACACGTGAATCAGTTTTGTCTCGAAACCATCAGCCACACACACACAGCCCTGAAAGGTCGCCGTGCAGCTGCCACATGTTTAATCATGTATCTGTCAGTCATCCTTTAACACTAATGTCTCACTCTGAGACATTGATGAATGACGCTGCTCTTCCTTTATTGTTGACTGAGCGCTGGACAAAGTGCAGCGATATACAGCAGTTACATCAGTGTGATACTGAACTTTAACCTGGAGCTCATATTCTCAGATCTCTATCTAATCTCTCTTCCTGTCTGTCTTGCATACAAAGTCTAACTCATTCACCACTGGTGCTTCTTGTCCTCTAACCTTTATAAGTTGATCTCTCACCCTTTCCTCACTTCTTTTTCTGCTGCTCTCTGTCTCGTTCTTCACTGCTCTTTGTCTTGCCCTGAGTTGGTTGGACCTGCAGAGTTGAGTGGACACTGTATTTTACCTGCTGCACATCACACACTGGTAGGTCTCAGTGCTTTATATCTGCAGTTTCCTCTCTTGAGGTAAGTAGCTGCTTGTTGCAGACAGTACAGATGTTGACTGACTCATGTGCTGCGTCGGTTGACATTTCAAGGATCATTTAACCACCTGGGTCCCTGCACCGTCATGTGATTGTGTTTGATTATTAATGTAGTTAAAGCAGAGATTTTCATTTCCCATTCTCCATACGAACCATGACGGAGAGTAACACTGGATAACCTTTAGTACATGCAGGCGTGGTTATTCATCAACGAGTACGGCTCTGAGGAGAAATGTGTTGCTGATAAGGAGTCTCTCTGAAATGGTGTCAGGATACAAAGGTGGCATTGAAGCAAAGGGGGGGGTGCTTTAGATGGACAGAGCATAGATACTGAGAAAGGTAATGTAGAGGAGGAGGAGGCATGTGATTATTCATTATTGAGATGGCAGGAGAGTTGAATGAGTGCAGCCACTAATCTAACTGAGCCTGATGGACAGAACACAATTACCCTGAGAGAGTAGGAGGTGGGCAGGAAAGAGCGAGAGATGGGGGGGAGGACAGAGAGCCGGCACCTTCCCTCCCTCCCCCCATTTTCTCTCTTCATTTCATTTTTTCTTTTTTTCTCTCCATTCGCCTGGCAGACTTTACTGTAGCTGCAGATGATTTCTGGGCATTAAGCTCCTCTTGGCAGCATCCTGTTTATCGAGTCACACACATGTACAGTGAAGACACACACATACACACACACCAAGCCTCACATCACACACTCGCGCCTGTTGGCAGCGCCCCATTTACGGATGTCCAATTCACTGCCCGTGCCCTTCTCCTTCCTTCCTTCCAGTCTGTGTCTCTTTCCTGGTTCAGCTTCATATTGATGTCTAAATCCAGACGCACTAAGCCATGTTCACATCCTACTCTGCTGCTACTTTTAGCTGGTATGCTGATTCCAGGTCAGACCGCCACTACAGTGTTTGCGGTGGCTTTTCCACGGTGCCGCTCCGCCCGTCACGTTTGTCTGTGTGTGTACACAAGGCAGGGAATTTGTACAGCGAGACATGGGCTGCCTTGAGAAATTAGCTTGTTCTCCCCTCCAGGGACTGTAGCTTAGATGTAGAACTCTTCCCCGAGTCTCTGGAGGAACGACCATATGTCTGGAGCCGAGGACACGCCTGGAGAGTGGTGCTGCAGCAGATTTTTCATTTTCAGCCTCAGAGTCTTGTGTCTTGCTCATTTTCACTGGTGGACCAGGGGCTGTTGCGTTTGCAGTGGTCGGATGGTGTGGATTTCTTATAGGCGAGAGGTGCTCTCGCGGGGGGTCAGCTGACAGCGTGTTGAGTGTTTGGATTCAGCTGCATTCAGAGAAGATTGTGAAGTTGTGCAGCTTGTAGAGATGGACTGATACGTTTTTTTCAGGGCCGATACTGATTATTAGTAATTAGGGCTGACTGATTAATCTTATTTTCATCATCATCGTGAGATGAACATGCAAGATAAACACATCACTAAACACTGGCAGGAGAGGGTTAATTAACCTTCTGTGTAATTGATTATTCACGTACAATTTGTTCAATAAAGTTGTGCTCCTAATATGTTTTCTGTAATTCTCTTCAGTGTTTCAGGCTGTTGAAGCAGAAGGAGTCAGGAACTGTGTGGTTAACCTGCACACTTAAATATTAGCTTAATTATCACAAGTCATATCTTCATCGTGATATTAAACAGTGTCATTGCACATTTTGCTGATATCGTACAGGCCTATTAGTAATCAAGGAAACTGATAACCGATATATAGAGCTGATATTCATCTACAGTAAAAATGAAAATGTTGGTGTTTAGGAGACCTGGGATCAGACTGAATACAGTATATTGTCTGTTTGTTTATTGTCCACTCTTAAACCTGTGATAAACAGACCTTACATTTTTGTAGAATAACACAAACTCCAACACATATCCTCGTTCAGTGGGGGCTGTGGGTGGGACAGTGTTACACAGCCAAGAGTGGCCATCAGTTGATCCCTAGCAACTTGGAGTTTGTATTGGTTTGTACTGTATGGACTCTATTCTCAGACCTACTGTCATGAACTGAGTGTGAGTCCTGTGTGGCAGACCTGCTGTGGATGGAAGAGAACAGATGTGTTTGGTACAAGCCCCAACAAAAGTCACATCCTTCATCATTTTTCTATTTTCATGAGTGAAGATGAAAGAAGCCGTGACTCATTCACAATCACAGTAGCATTCAGCACCAAGATAGATTTGATTATACACTGCAGAAGTGAAGGGAATCTGTGTTTTTTTTTTTTACTAGTAGAAGTGAAGCTGTTATTTTCTGGTTTAAGGCAGCGAGGGGTTTTTCTAGACTGCCTCTTTTCTGGTCCAAGTAGAGGATTAACAGCTCCAGATGCTGCCTGAAAGACTTTGCAGCTCGGAGAAGAACAAAAAGGAGAGGGGCAGAGGGGGACGTGTTCAGGGTTACAGCTGAAGCCGCTCCTGCTCCATCCTCTCCGTGCTGATTTCACTTCCTTGGGCTTTTTCCCCCTCTCCCCTTTTACCCCCCTCTCATTATCGTACTCAGCCCCTCTATGTTCCCTCACCCCTCACTTTCTTTCCCTCGTTTCAATTCTCTTCTCTCTCACCCTTCTCCCTTCACACTCACTCTCTCCATCCATTTGGTGGAACAGTGCTGCTGATAATGCCTGTAATTGGAGTGACTCACACTTTTCCAGTGTGTTTGGACCAGATAAAGAATATTGTCAGCATTTTGCCGACATGGCCTCTGCTGGCAGAATTAAATGGACTCTGTTCTGTTCTGTCTGCAGCAAATTAAAAGCCTCTCAATTCATCTGTTCTCGCCCGAGGCTTACAGGGGCCTCCTATTCACACAGAAACACCGTGGAGAGGGGGAGGAAGAGAATAAGAGAGATTTCCCTCTTCCCCAAGAAGCACCAGTCTTTCGGTTTTGTCTGAGCCTGCATTCAGCCACTGTTAGATGGAGATGGAGAAGGAAGGAGAGGTCAAGACTGATAGTGTAAGGAGAGGTGAGGAGCAGCTCAGAAGGTAGTTGGATTCATTATGCAGGATGTCAACCCGCAGCTGTCCCCTGCTGCTGCTTTACCTCGGGATCCCTGAGCGAGAAAAGAGCTTGTCTGCACTTGTGTGTGCATGTTAATGTGTGTGTGCGTGTGTCTATTCATGCGACAGGGTTATTAGAGTGTGGATCGGAGTGGTTTTGGCTGCAAGGTTGTGGTCGTCACTGCCAGGCAACACTTCAGAATAAAGTAGCAGCAGATGGGCAAAGAAGGGACAGACTGGTGGGGCCAGAGGGGCCTATCAGGAGCCGGGCAGGGGGTGGCAGCACTGCTGAGGAGACATCACAGTATACTGCATCCTGGGTCTGATAAGTTTTGGTCATCTTTCCTTCCACTGATCGTAGTTGTTGTAACATAATATTTCTGCATGTTATTACTGACTCTGACGTGGAGATGTTGTTGGAAACAGACCAGGAAGTGAGTGTGAGCAGTCAGATGTCTGGCAGGTCTTAACCCTCAAATCTATTTGGAAAAGTAAAGAAGAAAACAAAAATAAAGGAGCAGGTCTCTTCAGTCAGTTACCATGGGCAACACCTACTCAAGACCCCCAATCAGAAACAAGCTCATTGTCATGCCTGTTGAGAACTCTTGCTGGGTTTTCGCCTGCCAGGAGTAAACACAACCTAACTGACACAAACCTCTTTCTTCCCTTTTCTCTCCAGCTCTCTGTGGGTGTGTGTGGGATGTTGTGTCAGGGCTAAAGCCCATCCCTCTCCCATGAGCCTGTGTGCCCACACACACACCTGGCGCCTCCACGCACACACCCGCGCCCACGCACGCACAGCCGGCACTGACGCTGTGAACTGGACCCTCGGAGCCCAGCGGATCCCAGCGGAGCCAAGCGGAGCGGTGTCTAGCCCAGTTGGAGTCTGAGGATGTCAACAGAGACAGAGCTACAGCCAGCGGTCAGGCCCAGCAGCGTCAGACGGGACTCCAAGAGGAAAGGTAAACTGCAGCTCACGGTCGCACCGTCACTCATGTCTGGTCTCAGTGTTGGTAGTTTTTAAATGTTCAAGAGGCTACTGTATGCATGGTAACAGTTCAACACTTCAAACAACAAGCAGAATCTTATTAATGGTGAAAATGAGCAGCTCACTTTCCCATTTCAAACCAGCTCCACCTTGACAAGCTACAGTACAACAGTAAAATGCAGGTTTTCATAATCATTGTGGCGGCTGGCCTGATATCTCCAAGCTACAAAAACCTGTTGCTATGGCCTGTTTGAAGTTGTGTGCGATGCAGTTGAGGCATCAGAGGACAGTCTCAGAGTCATCTGACAATTTCAAGTTTTCACCCAGGCTTGAGGACTTGTGGACTGACACAGATAACTGATGGTGACATCACACTAACCCAATCAAATGTTAGCATGCCCAGTTGGTCTCTGTGGAGACAGAGTGTCCCCACAGTGAAGGCACATGACTTCACTCCAAACATAAGTTGTTCATGTGCGCTCACAACCCAACACGACACCATAGCGGCGTGCATTCCATACAATGTGCTTGTTTTTTTGTGCATGTCCATGGCGCACAGCTCCATAGACCTGCTTCTCCCTCAGGTGTCCCCTCGGGCTGTGTCTCCTCTACCTTTTCCATGGAGCTCTGCCGCATTTGAAAGGTAAAGGAAGCCCGTATGTGGAAAGGCATCGCCACTGAGATGTAGAATGTGTATTATAGAAATAAAAAAAAAACAAAAAAACAAAAAAAAACCAGGGTTCTGGGTTCTGTCCTTAGATATTTTCCAGGCCCCATTGTCTGTAGCTGGACAAACACCTTTTGTACACTGTAGAGGTGGTAGTAAAGGACTGTTACTCATTACTACATTAAAGTGTGAATATGACTAATGACCTTATTAGTCACTGAGTCAACGACTCCCACTGGTAGGAAAACACAGGTTCAGGAAACTAAATGGAATTCAGCCGTCACTGATTTGCACCTGTGCTTTCCCTGCTGTCTCGTTCAACTGTCCTGATCCTCACCTGTTGTTGTGTCCAGATCAGTGTAAAGGCTTGCTGTGGCGTGTCAAAAAACTCATGTATGATAACATCATATGATACAGTCAGTTTACTCTGAGAATCGGTATCAGCTGAGGTTTGATAACTTGCCCTTGTGGTATTGTGACATAGGTTTCTATTCACTGCAGTGCACCATCAGTCTGTCTGCATATTCATCAAGTCTATAATGTAATGACCAGTAATAGAGTGTCGTGTTACACTGGGAAGAGTATTGAGATTACAGTTATTCAATAATGATGCTCTAAGGGCTCATATACACAAACACGCCATCATCAGCTCCACTTCTCTCTTTACTAATTGTGTCTTGATTTGTTGCTGTTGTGTCTTGTTTTGCTGGTAATGATGGATTCTGATTGGCTCTACAACAGGATGCAGGGATGCTGTTGTTCATAGCTAATTAACAGGTGCGGGGGTGGCGTTACTGTACAGTAGGTTGCCCCCAAACAGGTGCAGGAATGTTGTGGTTGGTGAGAAGCAAACAGATCCAGGTGTGCAGGGCTCCAGAGAGGCAGGTAGCTAGCAGGTGTGTGAGAGCAGTGCTGGGTGGTCTCAGAGCAGAGGTGATGCCAGGGGCCAGACTGGCAGCCATCACCCAGCTGCTGGATGCCAGCTGCCCAACGACAGGGAGTGACGCCAAGCCTTCTCTGAATAAGCATCTGATTGATGGAGCGAAAACTCTGGACACCGTTGGGAACATCACTTAATGGTTTACACACACACACACACACACACACTATCACCTGCAGCAGATGCCTCATTGCACACTGTGCACTGCAGCCCCTGCAACAAGCGTTGGACAGTGTGTGGGGAAGGCTGAATGCCTCTCATGTCCTATTTAGAAACAGTATTGTTCTGCTGCAATGGAGATCATGTTCATCATTCAGACTGCTCTCCATATTTGGGGATGCGCGTGCGAACACACACACACACACACACACACACACACACACACACACACACAGGACTGGGATTGAAGCCCAGAAGAGCATATGAGAGGAAAGATGAATGGTTCGCCTTCAGCATTCAGACTCCAGCCTTTCACCCCCCCCCCCCCCCCTCTCTCTCTCTCTCTCTTCCCCACATACAGACACACACATGCACACGCACACACACCACTTTACACCTTATGGCTGCGTTTCTTCTTTAAAAAATTGCATAGAATTTGTTAAACTACAGAGTCTTCTGATCTGGGTCATTCATCCCAATAGACACACACACACACACACACACATACACAAAGACATAGATACACACGCAAACACATACACTCTGCAGGGTGATGAAAGTCAAATGCAATCATATATCAAACACAAGTAACAAGCGTGCTGTGGGAATAGGACACTTTGATAATGTTCCTGTTATTGTGCTTCATGTGTGTGACCTGAAACCCTCATGTACATACAGTACATACACATGTTCCTGTTTCTGTCCAGCCTCCTACGTTCTGTCTCTTTGGAGCAGCCGGCTCTGAATGGAAATAGATCCACTGAGTTACTAACCATCACTGGCAGCTTTGCTGTTGTGAGAGTCCCTGCTGAATAGTCCCTCATTCTGCTAATATCCTTCCTCATCCTCTTCCTCCTCCCACTGGTCTGACTCCTAAATGACCTTGCCCTGGATGAGTGAGACACAGAGGAGAGACTGATCACGAAGAGAGAGGGAGAGAGAGACTAATGAGTCAATGTGACGGAGAGCTGTTTAATCTCAGGCCTTTGTTTCACAGTTCTGTGGAGAAGAATGGAAAAAGAAAAGACTATGGCACTGCAGCGTGTCACACATTAATCACAGATGGTGTGTGTGTCTGGGTCTATGCATCACTGTGTATCTGTGGTATCTGTGAGCACATGTGTGTGTGTATGTGGGTAGTTTTTTTTGTTTTTTTAACACACAATTATGTTTCATGGTGAGCCCAGAGGTCATTCCTCTGAGAGCACTCTTTTCTCTGCTGGAAGGTTTTATTGAATTACCATGACAAGGTAGAGATAACCTTTGACCTTTAGCATTCACATGACCCGAGCTGAGTGACTGCAGCTTTTTGCTTCCTCTGACAGTAAATGAGTCTTTCTTTTTGGTCAGGCTCCACTCTCGAAGTCTAACAGTCTTTATTAATCCTTAATTAATCTAGAGAGATGGCTGCTTACTACCTCCCAACCCTCTTCCGCCCTACCCCCCCTTCCTCCACACAGTTCATGATAATTCAGATTCAGTTATGTAGGTGGTGAGCTACACCTTTTTGTGACGCTTTCCAGCCTCACCATTACTCCTCACAGCTTCTTGTCACAGGTTGCATATGAACTGGGCAGTGCAACCACAGTTGAATGTTTAACTTCAACAGTTTTAGAGACCTCAAGAAGCTAAACCCTGTTGCTGAAGTTTTCATTGAGCTGTTTATTTCATATTGCTGTCTTAACTTCATGATCTTTTGAGTTCATATCGTCATTAAAAGGATTGAACCCACAAGAAATAAGTTAAAAGTGTTAACGTTGATGAAAGACATATACCAGGGTTAAAACCACCATGGAAACTGTTCCAAAGTGTCATTATTTTGACATTGTTTCAGAGGTTCGCTCAGCAAATGTCACTGATCTGTTGATACTGGAGACGCCCTGATTGATCAGCTGCTGATCATGATCAGCTGATGTCATAGATCACTTGTGGTTAATTCTGTGTGTCTGCAGCTGAGAGAAACACAGTGTGCTGTGTAGTGTGGTCCCACCTCTCACCTTGGTCACTGCACTGGTGCAGGACAAACCAGCAAAACTTTACCAAGTGTGCATTGCAGCCAAAAATAATCAGTATGGATCAGTTGTTACAGTAGATGATTGGTAGAGGTCATGGCTAAATATTATGATAACATCCCCAATTAATATTTGTGGAAGAGGTTGTCAATGTACCTTAACATTGTCACTGAGTATTTTCTGATCCAGATCCTTGTTGGGCCTGTTTATTAATCAGCATCAGCTTAACATGTTTGTGCACTGTATGAGAAGTGACCATCATTTGTTGGAGCAGCATAACCTGTAGTATTTTACACGTATTTTTGATAATGTGTCTTTTGCAGATATATTTTTATTGGGTCTCTCAGAAAACAGTCAGCCAATCAGAGACATCATCGTCATCTTGCAGGATAAACACATTGCGAAAGGTTGACTTAAATGCAAAGTTTTACTGACAGGCGCCATGCTCCCTTCACTTCACACTCATACACCTCATACCTGGAACCTGATCTCGACATAACGTAACAACAACCATAGACTTCTGTCAGGTCGCCTGAAACCCGACCATGCGGCATCGATCAGCATATTTGGTAATGCACACCTTCTCGTGTTCAGTCAACTTTAGTTTGGAGTTTGTTTGCAGCATGCAGGCTTCCCAATCTTCTTCTCTGTTTTTGGTGTATTTGTGTGGCATTGTTACAGCGCCTCTACAGGACTGGTGTATGTACTACAGCTTTTTGAGTCATTTTCAGGAAGACACAGGAACTTAGATTTTTTATCACAAATCATATCATATTGAACAGTGCCATTGCACATTGCACACTTCGCTGATATCGTGCAGGCCTAGTTACAGATCTTCTCACCGATGATCACTTCAAATAAAATTCAGTGTAAAATGAGGGCCTTTAATTACTGTGAAATTTTTCAGGCCTTGCATCTTTTTTGGTGTTGTGTTGGCCTGTTGCTGTGTTGCAAATGAACAAGTGAGTACAGTCAGACACTCAGAGTGGATGTTTGCTTAATAGTATAACAGCCTGATATTCTTCATTATCAATAAAACATGGAGTTGACAGTCTGCCAGTACAAACGCTTTTCTGTGAATGACAAATTAGAAGAGCGAGCCAGTTTGACATTTTTGAGGAGCCCAACAGCCTCCACTAAAAACTTCTTCATCTGAATGCCGACCTGCTGCTGAGGCGCCTCACTCTGGGGAATCTTTGAATCACTGTGCAACTAAATCATTCTCACATAACAGTGTTGTGTAATAAAGGTAATAATAGCAGGCTCTGTGAATACATGATATGTCGTTCAATCTCCAGAGGATCGATAGTTTTCTAGTATAAACAGGGACAAATATTGTCATGTGCACACCAAACGGCACAGACGAGACACAGTGGAGTTATTTCACAGTCTTCTAATTCAGCTCAGTTGCATAATAGAAAAACAGCTTGTTTGCAGTTTTCATTCACAGCTGATGCAGTGTGAAGTTCAGCTCCTGCAAATGCAACTGCATCCTGACAAAAGCGCGACCTGAGATCAGTGAGACAGTGAGATTTCACTCGCTGAATAACAATCTGTGGCTCTGGCTCTGTGCCTGTATGTATGGACATCATCAGGGCTGTGAATGAGTATTTGTGTCTGGCCAAATGTTTGATAATTGTCACTGTGATTGGCGAGCATGTCTGTCCGTGCGGCTGCTTTGGCAGGTGACCAGCAGTCACATGATTATCTGGGTTTTTTTTTTTTTTTTTTTTTTTTTTAAATGCTGACTCAACAGTGACTTTGAGTTTTAGATTTTGAGATATCATATTAAAAAAGTCAATAAAGGTTAAAATCACACACCCGCTTCCTGTCTGTGGTAACAAACACAAGTTACATCGATATCTGTTCCTGTTGGTTGTGGAGGCTTTATCACTGAAGAAGCCTCTTGGACGGGAGGTCAATTATCTTCAAGTATCTACTGTCAGGTCCAGTTGCCTTTGATTCAACCTCTGTTGGACTCTGCGGCTGTCGACACATGCAGACAACTGTCATCACAACTCTGAAAAATCACGACTCTCCCGCAGTGGGATTTGGCTGAGGATGTGTGGGAGGGTGGTTCTACAATGTAGCTGGCAGCCGGCACCATGAAAAGAGTGGTTAAGGGTTATAGCTCTGCAGCTGTTAGCCTTTGTGTGTGTGTGTGTGTATGGTTGTGTCTGTGTGTGTCTGTGTGTGTGTGTGTGTGTTGATACGTGTGGATACGTGTGGGTGTGTGTTTGCTCGTCTCTGGTGTGCGATTAGCAAACACATTATCTTCTTGGTGTGGATATTATGCACACATCCAGTCTATCTGGCACAATCACTGCAGCCATTTACTCTGATATCTGTCCCTGGGGAATCTTGGAGCACAAACAACAGTATTTTGAGTGTGTGTCTGTGTGTGTGTGTGTGTGTGTGTGTGTGTGTGTGTGTGTGTGCGTGTGTGTGCGTGCTATGAGAGGAAATCAGATCTGTTGCCTCCAATCAGACAGTGATTGAATTGAATTGGATGTGTGCTGCTGTGGTTGTCAGTGGAGGCCAATAGTGGATACGGGTGGAATAGACGACAAGAGAGACACTCAGTAGCAGATAGTGACACACACTTTCAGAGCATGGCTTTTCAGCCTCCACACTATATTTAGAGATAACTGGCTCTCTCTGTCCTCTCCTGCTATCTGCTGCCCTTCTTTCCCATCAGTTTATTTCTGGTAATTTAAGTGATCCATCCATCCGTCTTCTTTTTCATCAGTCTGTGCCCTCATCTTTTTTATCCAGCCACTGTTTTCAGCTCTCTGAGGTAAGGGTGGCGGGATGAAACCCACGTCCTTCTCCAATGACACACTCTTCTGCCTTTATTCCTAAGTGTTCACAAACTTCACCCGAGCTTTCAGATGTGACCACAGCAAATTAGCATTCAACGCCTTAGTCAGAGAGAACTATGTATCAGTGAAAGCCTTTTATTTGCCTTCCTGAGTCTTGAACTGTATACGTCTGTGTGTGTGTGTGTGTGTGTGTGGCTGTGGTAAATTGTGTACTCTCTGATCCTCTCAGTATGTTCAGCTTAGTCCTCTCCTCCACACTAGTTGCTGTGGCATTGCCCACCGCATCACTAACTACAGTCTCCATAGCAACAGTTTGCTCCCTGCACATAATTTGCACAAAAGGAAAAAAATGTCCCAATGTCACCCACAGGCTCTATTAGAGGCCGATCCTGTTGCCCTGCTGTGCTGGTTGAAGGATTGTGTGTTGAAGGGTCATTTCTTAATAGTTAGAGGTGGACAGGATGTTGTTTCCTCACACAAACACAGCTGTCTGTGCAGAGATAATCAAAGACATGTCAGTGCTGAGGTGCAGCTCAATCTCTAATAATAATGGTGGTCAAAAAAATAATAGCAAAATAAATTCAATGATGTTTTGTTAATTAGATAATTAGTTATTTCCTAGTTTAAACAAGTCCACATTATGTTTCATCTTGTGCACTCACCTACCACTGTAGCAGACATGGACTTGAATAATACAGATGTCAAAATTCAGCCTTGCAGATTTTTTAATGTTATTTTGATTTTGTTTAATACACACACTGTATTGTTCCTCTCAAAAGTCTGTGTTTTCAAAAGTATAGCTGATGTTTTAGGAGGGGAAAAGATCTTTAGCCTTCAAGCCTCTCAGTGGACACGTCTATACGCAGGCTTGATTGACAGCTGACAGACAGACAGCATTTTGTTTGCGGGGGTACTGAGGATATAACATCATGAATGTGATGTCCTCCCCTCAGTTCTGTCAGGATCTTTTTTTTCCTTTGCATATCACCTCCCCCCTCTCTTTCCCTGTCTACACTGTAACTATTTATCTACTGTCTTTGTGCTGATGTTTTTCTCAGAGGAGAACGGAGGATGTGGTATTTACAAGGCAGATTATTTGCTGCTAACAGAACAAAAAAACAAGTGATTTGATTTCAGTCGGACGTGGATGAGGAAGTGATGATGGTATTTACACAGGGAAGAGATAAGAGAGAGTTAGAGACAGAGAATCTGGCAGATGGTGGACTTTTTCATTTTCATGCTGTATGATGTTCTTCAGCACTCCTCTGCTCCATCCCTCTCTTCCAGGACCCTGGCTGATTGAATGAAGGGAGAGGGTTCATTATGCAGGATGAGACATGGAAAGACAGAGAGGGGGGACGGACAACAGCTTCAGATGGTTCCATATTTTGGCAGAGATGACAGACATGAGAGAGGGCTTTGTTCTGGCACACTCACCTTGGCATGAAAGAACCACTGCTGTGTTTTGAGGAGTTACCTGTGTTTCCTAATGCTTTGAAAGGAGGGCCCATAGTGTTTGAGACACACACAGATACACATCAACATATGCACAGACACATGTCTCCAGTTAAGACAGATTTTGAGATTCAGGAGACAAGTATTTTTGACACTTTTCATTCAGATGTGTCTTTTTAAACAGACATGCCAGTGTGTGTGTGTGTGTGTGTGGGGGGGGGGGGGGATGACAAGGACAAAGTGCGTGCTGCTTCTGTTCCTCCTTTGATGGTGGGAAGTGTGTAGAGGAAGCTTACAATGCTGGACACAGAAGAGAGCTACTTGTTTTCTGCAGTTCTATACGAAAATTTTGCAGAAAGAGTGTGTGTTGTGTGTGTGTGTGTGTGTGTGTGTGTGTACATGGGTGTGTGTGTGTGGGACAATAAAGTCCATGGGGAAACTGCTTCAGCGTTGCATGACAGGATGCTAGCGGCTTGTTTACACAGCCCACTCTCTGATGCCCTGTCAGAGCCCAGAAACCACACAGCCGCACACACAAGCAAAATGGATACATGCATACACAGGACACACAACACACATGCATATGCACATAGATACAGCTTCATGGACGCTTGCATGTTCCCCTTCGTTAGTGAGACCAATTACCTTGTAATTAAAGCCAGGGCGAGAAACAAGCTTTGCCACCAAGACTCCTAGATAGACAGAGGGATCATGAGCAGAGGAGGTGAGGACTGAGAGAGGGAGTGAAAGTGAAAGTGAGAGAGTAAACAGGACTGAAAAGAGCTGCATGCTGGCTGCTATTTTGGGCTTCTTATTAAATGGGGACAACATAGAAAGGAGGAGATGAAATGAAAGGGTAGAGGAGATGATTAAATAATGTTATTCCCCTATAGAACATGCTGTGTTCTCTGTGTGTGTGGGTCTTCAATGTTTTTCAGGCCAAGGACCCCCAAACTGATGGAGACATGGAACAGGGACCCCCTACTATCTATATTGTATAAAATTGTGTTTTATATTAAACTGAGTCCAGTGCCATGTACACACATACCTTGTTAAGGTGCATTCATATAAGACACAGGTTCATATGTCCATGTTTCTATTTGAAACATGTACAGGTACAGTGAGTTAACTACCTTGTTAACTGATACCAATGCCAATATCAACAATGTCTGTCAATGGCATGATACATACAAGCTATTCAATGACATTTTTATTTTAAACATAAATATGGAAATGAAAAAATATCAAAAAATTGTCTAATGAACCAAACATTTCACCCACCCCCTGCAGTACCTGTTGAAGACCTCTGTCTTTGATGATGTCCACTGCCATCCACATCATTTAATCCAAGTTCCAGTTTCACTCATTTGCTGTTAATCAACAGGCTGTTGTGAATACAGCACACTGTGTTTCACCACCTCCGGCTTAGTGTCTGTAGTTCTGATGAAAAATAATAAACAAAAGCCCGAACACATGCACTCTGAAAACAGCGTTGCCTCTGACAGACGCGGAGCAGAGAGAGCAGCTGTTGCTCTTTGTTCTTCATTAAAAGCTTCAAGCATTTCCTAAAATTCCTCTTCTTCACTGCACATACCAGTGAGGAAGCAGGAGAAGTAACTCTCGCCGAAATATGTTGTGCACATTTACAAAATCCTCAGCGGGTTTGTGGCTGAATACAAAGATTCCCGCACCAAAAAAATAACAACAATAACAAAGCGCAGTCCAGGCCCACGGCAAGTGTGTGCAGCTAACGCAATGGATCCTTTACAACTCGCTGCAGCAAAAGATGTGAGATGGAGTTTAAAGTAACAACTCAATACTGTCACAATTTATAAGCAGCAGAAGGAGCTGTGGACGTTTGGAGACAAATAAAGAGAATGTGACTAAATATCTGCAGGATAGCAGTGGAACAGTGACGGGCAGTGGTGCGCTCCTGTATCTGCTTCAGCTCTAATTTGCTTTGTGGTTTCTGCCACAGAGGGTAGATGGATGCCTCAGGACACATGCATATACACTTATACACAGACAGCTCAGGTGTGTGGCTGTGGCAGTCATTCAGGTCAGAGCAATCAATGGCAGGGAGGTGGAGCTGGGGGAAAAGGGGGATCAAATCAAATAGAAATGGAGGGAGAGGGAACGCTGTGGATGTTGGCCACAGGTTCAGCTCTAACGCCTTATTTTTCTGATGTTGAATTGACGTAAAATCGCACGTGTCTTCTCACTGAGATGACAAACGTATCATGATGATGAGACAGAAAAGTGATTTCAAAGCCTACAGGCAGAAACTCTTCAGTCTGTAACCTTTTGTAACAAGGTAACAGCTCAAAAGAAGCGTCTTCATTTGTTAAACACAAGCAGTCGTGTTGCAAATAAGACAGAAAAATGCACATCAGCAAAGGCTCAGCACTCATTTGTTTGATGAGTGGCAACAGCACTTTATCATCTCATTTTACACCCGGCGTTTCACTTCAGCAACTATGGTTGTGTGTTTTCGTAACATGTGCATATGCGCACGCTGAATCAAGTGTGAGTCTTTGTGTGCCAAATCAATCTGCCAGAATTAAGCATGGAGCTGTGGGGAGAACTTGTTTTCTTGGCACCTGCTGTTTGTGGGTTTAAAAGAGTCTGTGTGAGAATGGGTAAAAGTGAGTGCTTCATCTGAACAAGTCTCTGATAGGTAAAAAAAAACACACACACATGTATACGCACACACACCAGAGAAAAGCCCACACATCTTTGCACACACACATTCAGCAGCAGGGTTTAGAAGCAGGATTAATTGGAGAGTAACTGTCGGGTTCCCTCATGTGCTGTTGAGTGTTTGTTGGGAACCGTCCCAGCTGCAGTTAAGAGCCTCTGGGTGCTGCTTCATCTGGAGCGCCACGAAACAAGCTCCACACGTTAGCAGCCTCTGCAAACAAAACAGGCCTGCAGAAAGTAAATATGGAGTGAGCTCCATGGAGTGAGTGCTGACGTCGTTTTTGGACTCAAAGGCGTGATGCCAGCGACCTCCTGTCTCAAACCAGAAATCAAATAAAAGCCACGAGTTCGCTTTTCTCTTCCGGAGACAGCTGCTCCATCCCTCGTTCAATCTCACCCAGTGGCCTCAAACGTCTCAGCTGCAGTGGTTCCCAGCCTGTGGGCCATGAAGATGTTGCAAGTGGAAAAACAAATTATTTAAAAACAAATCCATGTATGGTGAAAATATGGAATAACACAAAATAGATGTGAGGTTTTGAAGTCCAGGTGCTTTCTGACTCCCTCAGCTGACCTCAGCTTCGGCAGAATACAGTGGGAGCAGTGTGAGTAGCAATGCAGTAGTTCAGTGGTTGAAGGGTTAGGTCGCCATATGTGAATTTTCATAATCACAACTTGACCTCTGCTTTATGCAAATGAGATCCATCCAACTCAATGCAGCCAACTCGCGAAACTCCAATCGAACTATCAAACTAGGCACTGTTGATCAAATATGAGTCAAGATTCTGTTACTGCACTGCCCATTTTACGCCTAAAATGATTTCAGAAACATACTTTAGTGTATGGTTTAGCTGTAAAATGAGATCATATGTGACCTGGGCGCCATGTTGAAATCGGCAGAGCAAAAATTAAGCTCCGCTCAACCCACAGTACATCTATCCAATGAACTGCAGCTCGCCAGAGCGTTCAGTGGTCCGTTGCATCCAGATCCGTCCTCGCCGGATCCTGTGTGTCTGCACCATAACAGTCCCAAGCAGTCAAAAGCTGTAAACAAATGCCATACGCAAAAACCAACTCTTCTCTCATTGGTCAGTAATCTTACCCAGAAGGAGGAGGAGGGGTTTAACCATGGAACATCAGCAGCGTGTGGCTAGTTTGTTTTCTTTGAGTTAGTTGTGTCATTTGCAGAGTTGATCACATTCTCACACAAACCGCTCCACAGCTCAAATGGCCAAGACCAAGACCAGCCTTTCTTGGTGATCTCCGCTTGTTTTAACCCGCATTTGAACGTGATTGCTGTGTTCACATCTGCCCAAACCAAACCATCTTTGGGGGTAACACTCCCTTTTTTGGAACAACTGTTCCAAATGAGCACCCTTAAACAGCAACACACAGCTCTGCTAATCTGCAATGCTCCTGCTGGGCTCTCCTGACTGACGTGTGATTGTTTTTCTGTGCAGAATTTTTAGCCTGAATGTGCAGCTCTGGCTCATCACTTCACTGCTGTGACAGGCAACACTACAAAAATAAGTTGCAACAAACTGGAAATTTTTTTTTTTTTTTTTTTTTTTTTTTTTGTCTCACAAGTTTGCAAGAGGAGAATAAATCAGATATAAATCTGTTTGTAATGTAAATGTAAGGCGACTGAAGAGCAAAGATCATGACAAGACAAAGAGGGGCTGGAGGAGGGTGAAGAGGGAACCAGCTGAGAGAGTGATGGAGGGCACACAGACAGCAGGAGGTTACAGCTGCCAGAGGCGATGCTAGGGGCTTCCCTCAAGGGTTACACATACTGTACCAGCAGTCACCTGCCATCTATCACCTGTGGAAGAGTGTGTGCGTACATGTGTGTGTGTGTGTGTGTGTGTGTGTGTGTGTATGTGAGATGTCGGGGGTTCTGCCTGTCATAACGCTCTAATCCTGAGTGACATTTATCCAATGGAGACTTCGCTCATTCATCCATCCATCACATCCTATTCCTCCTTTCCATCCTCTGCTTTGCGCTTAATGTCGTCCCTCCCTCTCTGCTTGTTGCTTCAGACAGCCAGACAAACCCTGCATACCAAGTACTATCACACACACACAGAAATATAAGGTAGTAAGTGCTTTACTGTTAATAGAAAGCTGGATTCTAGATGTGACCACTCTGGTTTAACAGTGTGTAGTTTGTTGTGTTTTTATACAGTCGGTTGTACAGATGTGACACAGATGTGAGAGGGGTTTGTGTTTATGAATCAGAGAGTGAGAAGAGAGAGTGTGTTCACCTGTGAAAAAACCATGACTGATGCACCAGAAGGTTATTTCAATAGTGTTGTGTGGGAGGTGTATGGTAGATGTATATGGTTTTGTGTGTGTGTCCTTGTGAGTGTGTGAGAAGCAGCCATGACAGATGAAACGGAAGATTCTTTTATTAGTTGTGTTTGAAGCTCGGAGGGGGTCACAGCAATGGCAGACATTTAATTACAGCAGACTGAATGCTTCCCCTGCTGACACACACACACACACAGTAATGCACTCACAAGAAGGTCTTTCATGGAACATGCTCCCAAAAGGAAATAATATAAACACTCAGCAGGAGAATAACCTCAGACCTTCTCTACCTTTTCTGTCTTTCTTCCCCTCTTGGCCTTTATGGACTTCTCTCCCTCTCTCTGTGCTCCTGCGCCTCTCTGTGCTAAGTATAGCTGCAGTAATGGTGATGGATGTAGATGGAGGGAGCAGGCCTTAAATGTCAAACTCAAATGAATCCACTGTGTCGGTGAGAGGAAAGCAGCAGGATACATTCAGTGTTATTTAACACATTTACATACACTATATACATACACACACACACAGCAGAGTGTGTGACAATGAGCAACATGGATCCTAAGATTAGTGAATTTTTGAATGAAATATACATGTATGTGATTTTCCCCTTCAAACATTCAAATAAAGTTTGTATTTTTCAATTAAAGAAACAGCTGTCAGGTAGTGCTGTCACATCTTTTTCATTTAATTTAGTTTTAAAGGGTCCATGTAGTCTAAAGGTAGATGTCCATGTGTTGTTTGATTATAGATCAGGTCTAGTTTTAATACACAGGACTTCCTGTGACTTTGTGATGTCACAACAAGACAGTTGCCACTCTTTGCCATGTCACCCTGACCCACCATTCAGGTGGTTTTTGGTACATAAAATGGAAATGGGATGTATGGTGTGCGTTTTTTGTTTAGTTTTTTTGTCCACATATATGCGGCTCATTAAGATACCCTGTGGAGAAACCTAGTCAGATACACGCGCGTTAGCATGGAAGCAATATGAATTGCATCATGTCACTGGTTTCATCATCATCGAGGGTGTAAACAATGCATTATTTAAAATATTGAAACAAGTCCCACTCACTTTCCTGATGGCTTATGAATAAAGACGGAGGATTTCTTGTCTGTCACTCTGAATGTAAACCAAACTTTTGTTTACAAGAATCCTTTGGTGCAGTATGTGCTGTTACTGGCTGTACATCATTGTTGATCTCGTATATTACATTAAGGTTTCCTGCTGTCTTTTCCACATGCAGATTCAAAGCTGTTTGTTCCCTCAGCTGTTACTTGCATGTGAATGAAATATGAGTAGTTTGTATCTCACGGAGCAGCAGCGCTGACACATTTTATGTGATTGATGTGTTAGGAAGAGATGTGGTTGAGATGGGGGGGTCATCGTAGCTGTTGACTGCTGCACAGTGTGCACTTCTCTACACACACACTCCTATTTCACAGGACTGTTTTAAGTTTAATGAAGGGAACATTTAAATATCTTCAATTGTGTGTGTGATGAACAGAACAATCCTCCTGTGGTTTAATCACTTACTCTCATCTCAGCCCGACTGAGACGTGACACAATAGAGAGTGCCGCGCTGCTGCTCCCTCTCACCCGCTAGAAATAAGGACAGATGTTCCTCAGCTCTTTGGTCTCCGAAGACTTTGACGCAGACAGTGATGATTTACTCCAAGTAGGACTGTGACTGAGTGTGTGTCTGCTCAGTTACTCAGAGGAACAAGCTCATCCACAAAACGTTTGTGTGTGTGCAGGTGTTATTTTTATTTTTTTTCTTCCTAGGAATGAGGGTTTCCTGATTAATGAGGATCCACACGCGTGATCTCCAGCAGCCTTGCAACTGATTATTTGAGGCTGTCACCGTGTGGAGCTGTGAACACAACACATTTATGTTTATGCTCTGCCTCTTTTTAACCTTAAACATCCTTAAAACCATCCAGCATCTAGAATCCAGTGTAAACTGTTTTAATGCAGGTGATGCAAATGCAAAGTTAACATGTGCATGTTTGCATGGGCCAGCGGACAGAGCAGAGGGAGGTGAGAGATTAGTGTCTGACAGAGATGATTCAATAGCGTCACGTAGCACAAAGCTCTCGTCTGTGGTTAAAGGGCTTCTGCTGCAGTGCTGTAGGGATCCAGTGTGAATGGAGGGAGTGTGAAAGAAAGAGGAGAGGAGGAGTGGGACCTCTACATCACTCAGACTACGACCTTCCAAGAGTCATGCTGTTATAGAGTACAGAACTAATGCCTCAATATATTATCTGAATATGCTGCATTATCATTATGCTTCTCCCTCCCAGTATTGCTCTTGCAGTCTTTCACTCACACATGCACACAGTACAAAGACACACACACACACAGATGCAGGATTTTTTGCCTCTGTACAGTATTTGATGATGAAACGCTGGTGCACTGCAGGTCACAGACAGAGAAAGAGAATGAGAGAAAGATGGAGAGAGCATGGTGGCAAAAGAGGAAGTGAGTTCAGCCACTCTGTCCCTCTGCTGTGTATTGAGTGTGAAGAGGAAAGTCGTAGTCACTTCACAAAATGACACACAGACTCGCTGGACGAGAGCAAGGTCAACACACGCACGCCATTGCCGGCACTCGTTAATGCATGCATACACAATACCAACAATCTCCCACACAATAAGGGTGAGGAGGGAAGTGGGGGGCTGCAGGAGACAGGAGAGATAAGAGTAAAATGTCGCACCATTGTTTTGCAGGAGGAATGGAGGGAAGGCGAGCAGCCACAGTTTCAGCTCTAATCCTGCTCAACTTCATTGATTTACATGTCTGAATATATTGACCAGTGCCATTCATATGATACCACAGTTCACTGCTTCGATCTGACTTAGTTGCATAATAAGATGTTGCTAACATCGGTAGCTCTGACCTATGCCAGGCCTGTATTTTTGTAAGATTACTGTTCAGGTCTTCTGTGGTCCATGTGATTGATGTTCCTGAGGTAATAGCCCTAGTCTGAGGTAGATGGAGGACCTTGACTGGAAGATGTACTGTTGACTGCAGGGTATGTGTGTGTGTGTGTGTCTGCAGGGCAGGATCGCAGCGAAGCAGCTCTCATCAGGCGTTTTAAGGGCGATGGCGTCCGCTACAAGGCCAAGCTCATCGGCCTGGACGAGGTCACTGCCGCCCGGGGAGACAAACTCTGCCAGGACTCGATGATGAAGCTCAAGGTAAGGAAAGTCTCTCTCTCCCTCCCTCTCTCTCTCTATCCTCTCTCTCTCCTCTCTCTGCTGATGGTTCCTCAATTAAGAATTTACTTGCTCCTGTAATCCACTGCTGAAGGCTCACTGCTAACATGCATCTTTGCATGTTAAAAATGTCTCAATCTGGTCGACTCCAACAACTAGAAATAATGTAACATAATTGCCTATGGTTGCATTAACTTCTATGAACAGCAATAGGAAGCAGTTGTTGGTCCACAGCTGGCTCTTAAGTTCAAGTTTTAAATGTACATGTTTTGTACCTCACGGCATCACTGTGTGTACAGGATGAGTGCATGTATATATAATTTCCAACTGACAGGGGAGAGGAGTGGAAGCAAAAAGATAAAAAACACAGCGTGATCATTTACAGGGATGATGGTGATCAGTGCAGGAGGAAGTGAGGGGGTTAGCCAGATGGATGAGAAGGAGATGGGGGTAAATGTCTCATTTGCAAGGACAGGAACAATTAGAGGTAGAGGTAGACAGATGGGGCAGTTAGCAGAGGAGAGAGGGGATATAGGCAGGGAATCGTTTGGACGATAGGTGAGAGAGAGATGAAGGATAAAGATGAGTAGAAACTGAGTGGTTTTTATTAATTCATACTAATGAACATGTTCAGTGAAATACGTTACTGTAGCATGTATGTGGAAATCACATGTATAAATAATGTCTCTCCAGAAAACGTCCCTAAACAGTCAAAACCAAACACAAAGCCCAGATCCCACTTCTCTTTTCTGTAAATGTATGCAGCAAGAGTTTGAAAACACACACTGTATGAAGAGCGCCTTATTCATTATTAATTGTCATGTAACACATGGGGTCCAGACACTGCAGGATATATTCAAATTGAGGAAATTACATTTATGGTTTGTTTATGTGTCGTGAAAACTCCATCCAGCCGAGGCCCAGAGGGGTGAGGAGAGGACAGACAGCTCATTGATCAAACAGTCTCCCTCCTCCTCATTTATTCAGACAGGAAATCCATCAACTCTTTTTCTCTGATCTCTCCACCTCTTCTCTCATTCTGCTCCTCCCTCTTCTGCCCCGGCTCCTTCACATCTCTGATCTCACCCCTGTCTTCTTCTCCTTCTCCTTCTTTTGTGGCTCACCAAGGCTAGTGGAGGTGTGGTGTGTGCTGAGGAGAAATTCCACCTTTACATTCACTCACTTATCACTCAGTATTATATGTTCAGTGGATTCAAGCTATTCTGTCATGGGGTGCTTTAATTGAACTATACTGCTGTATGTGCCTTTTCAACAGTCTAAGCTGTGATATTAAAGTGATAGTTTGAAGTTATTTGACATGGGGCTGTATGAGGTGCTGATCTGTAGGCAGTATGTTACCTGCAGTAGATCCAGATCCAGAGTGATGAGCTGCTGTGGACTGGAACGTCCACAAGAATGTGTATTTTTAAAAGCCCACAGAAAAAAGCTATATCAGTGAAGTGTAAGTTTTGCCTCCCGTCCAACAGACTTTTATTTTGGAAACCTCTGTCTGACTCAAACAGCTGATCTGTGTAGTAACACGGTGCATGTTGTAATTGTGCATGTGCATAGTAATACAGTGGATTGTTAACTGCACAGCCAGAGGAGAGTGCTGTTTTAATACAAAATAAAGCTGTGTTCGCTGAAACTAATGTGGTTTTTTGTGGGAATGTTTTTGAAATGGCTCTACTACTCGGTCATCCAGGTCATGGCTAGCCAAAAAAGCCATTGAAGCATGTCTCAGAGGACTGGAGGCTACTGTAACTTTTATAATCTTTCTGATTATAAAGTGGTAGTATATGTGATGCTTATTGCTCAGTAGAGAGATTTGCATTAATAGTTACTGACAAGTTCAAAGACATAATCCAATGAGAGAAGAGTTTGTTTGATAAGGTGACTAGGTGGCCCCATGAGGACCTCCATATGGAGGCACCTTGGCATTACAGTGTGCATATGCTCCTGTCCTGCTTCTAATGTGTTAATCAATATCTGTGTGTATGTGTGTGTCTTCTTATCTACAGGGTATAGCTGCAGCAGCACGGTCTAAAGGAGAACACAAACAGAAGGTGTTTCTGACGGTCTCCTTTGGAGGGATCAAGATCTTTGATGAGAAGTCAGGGGTAAGCTCAGAAGCAACTATGTGTGTTTGTGTGTGTGTGTGCGCGCGTGTGCCTCAATGCAACATTTCTGCCTTTGTGAGTGTTTGTGTGTTTGCACGTGTGTATGAGTGTGTTTCCTCTGTTAATGAGGCTCTCTATGTGAGGGAGGGGCCCCTGGGGAAATCAGGAGGCCCTAATTGAAACCCTGAGAACAAGGCCTCAGTAGATGAGAGAACATGGCCATCCCATTGTTTGCCTCTGCAAACAACGACAACACTGGTTCCATATTATGCTCCTGGATTATGCACTTTCCATCTTCCATGGATGTTTTTTTCTGCTTGACCAACTGAATCTAGTCAGGCCCTGCTATCACTGCCGCGATTGAGTTTTTTTTTTTCTCAAAAGGAGCAATAATTGTGCAGAGGTTTGTCTCAGCTTGGTGGATGGTGAGACATATTGACAGCACAGAGATTTACAGCCACAGGACCAGTCACACACAGACACTGAGTGGACAGACGAGCCATGAATTCAGTTGTTAAATGCTGTTGCAGAGTGATACTTAACAGCCCAGGGGAAAGGAACCAGTAGAGCGTAGTGATTTTTTTTTTTTGATTTTTTTTTTAATTTCTTACTCAAGGATCCTCTGACAGATATTATCGAGGTTCAGTCTCCCAACTGCCCATACCTGTCACTTCATCCTTGAGCAAGAAATATAATGCCTACATTCCCCATGATACTCTGGGCTCTGGGTGGAGGATGACCTCACTAAACAGGCCATTTTACCTTCTTTTGGTGGGAACAATGTGAAATCAGAGTCCCATTAAATCCCAGATATTTTTAAAGAAATCAGATTTGATGTGCTTAGCTCAGTGTGCAGCAGCTGGAAGAAAACAGCCGTGTTCGTAAAATGCAATACAACATTAACATCTGGTGTTTGTGTGTGCCATGTAAATCGGCAGTGTCTGGTTGGCTGTGTTATGCCTGGCTGTCAATAGACTGATTGTGAACGCAGCCCGGTTTAGACACGATGTGAAGCTAGCCTCTCGGCACCTGGCTTTAGAGGCTGGCGTGGTAATCCTGAGATTTACACCTCGATAGGAGCGAGGTGTCAGTGACACTGTGTGTATGTGGGTGTGTGCACCCAGCAGTAACTCAAAAGTGAGGGGTATTAGACAGGCAGGACACAGTAACCAGAGGCCTCCCACATGGCAGCCATATTGCATGCAGCCAAACTCATCCCTCATGAGTTCAGTCCTTCATCCCTCTTTTTATAACCCTCATTCCTCTTCATCTCATTCTTCTTGTTAAGGCTTCAAACTCTGCACAGAGGGGAAAAGAGACAGAACGAGAGGTATATACAGAGGTAGAGAGGCAAAGTGGAGAAGATAGGAGAGAGAAGGTGGGAGGAAACAATGAAGTGAAAAGGAAATATAGGGAGGATGAAAGGAAGGAAGGAGCAGAGAGAGACTAAATTATAGTTGGAGAGATAGGTGGAGAATCAGTGAGCACATGTCAGAGTAAAACTCTCTGCAGGGAGACCTTGTCCTCTGTCTCTGCACATTAATATTAACTATAGAGATGTGCTGTCCTTACATCAGTCCTTCAACCGCTCCTAATGGCAAGGGAGGGAGTGAGAGAGAGAGGGAGATGAAGAGAGAGAGGGAGTGTGTCTCTGCTGAGGTTCAGGGATCTTGACAGTCTCATTCCCCTCCTGTGCATCCGTCAGCCAGATGGGCGGATGGATGTATGGGTGAACAAATGGATGGATGGCCTCTCTTGGAGGAGGGAAGGTCGTGCAGGGTGGAGGGAGCTGGTGCCTGAGATGGAGGGGAAGAAGATGGGAAACATTAATCTAGCAGAGGGCAGGCCAACATGTCTCTCACTCTCTGTCAGCCCCTGTCTGGAGACACACATGTACACACACACATGAGACACACGTGCACAACACCTTGTCCGGCCCTTTTTGTCAGTCTCGTCAGGACCGCTGCACCACATCACGTCACACAAGAGTGAAGGAGTGAACTCACTGAGCAGCCGCTCCCTCTGGGACTGAAATCAGAACGATTCAATTAGTCCAGCTCAGCCAACAATATTAAAAAAGACCACATGGTGGAAAGCTCTTCAAAAAACCCTCAAGTAAAGGATTCATGCAGCTGTAGCGAGGCAAACAGGAGAGACAAGAGGCGCAGCACACGCTGGCATCAACATCAGAGCACTCCATGGGTTCAATCTGAGGCCGAGTTGTTATCATGATGATACTGTTAACTAGAAGTTTTTCAGGATGACTCCTGGCTGGATTTGAGAATTACTGTATTAGATCTGAGCCAATCACATATGGGTTTTATTAGTTATTTTCTGGCAATTTGCCTTTACTCGGATTCAACAGTCACCAGTAAAAGGTCACATGTCAGGTTCAAAGGGTTTCCATCTGTTTTGGATGCTGTCACAAACATGAAACTGGTGCTCTGCACATGTTGCTCATTGTTAAACTACAATGCTGCTAAGGCAGGAAATTATGGGATGGTCCAGGAAGGTCCTATGTTGAAGGCGACAAAATAAGAAGCACTGAAGCTCTTCACCTCAGCATTAGATAACTCTGGATCTTTACACTCAGTTTGGAACCTTCTTTTCAGTCACAGCCACAGTCTTATCCTGTTTGTCATTACTCTATTTTGACTAGTGGGGTTGATCGATTGTACCTGCATCAAATGGGAAGTTCTCATGGAGCATCAACATGTCATTGTTCCCCTGTAGTTTCTGTCATAAGAAGAAGGTGAGGAAGCAATACAAGCATTTATTGAGGGAGATTTTGTAATAAATCTCCTCAATAAACAAAATAGTAAAACACACCTATTTAGACATGAAATTAGATGAGAACGAGGCACACAACAGTGTAATTTTGTAGGATAGCTCTTTGAGGTGATTAGTAGGACTGTGTGAATGTGAATGATGATCAGATTTGATTGAACAGCTAACGAACTGTCAAAAGTTAACTTAAAGGGGACATATGGAAATATCACTATTTGAAGGCTCTTGAACATATATTTGTGTTTGTCTTTCCTTCTGGCCCCAAAATGTGAGAATTGACAAAAAGATCTGTAATTTGCTCCACAGGTTGAAATCCGTGTGGTTTTTCAAGCTGTTCCCTCGGTTGTCCAATAACGATGTCATTAGTTTTCGGATTTGCATAACACCACCCCTAGCTGGTACTGGTAGAAAGGGTGGGCGGGGCTAACAGTGGTTCATTTGCATTTAAAGGGACAGGGCACTGAAACAGACCGTTCTGAACAGGGCTATTTTGAGCAGATGAAAAGAGCTGTGATGTTTGATCTTAGGGGTATTTTGACCAAAGCATATCACAGACATGTCTTTAAGACACCTGGGAACTATTTTAATTTGTGGAAAAGGAGCAGAATACGTCTCCTTTAACTGTGTGTGTGTGAGTGTGTGTGTGAGAGAGAGAGAGTGCGTGCTTGTGTTGATAACTTGCACAGAGCTCTGCAGCAGTACTACCTCTTGCAAGGAAGTGATTAAAGCTCAAAGCTAACTGCTAATCTCAGTGCTGTACCACTGGCTGGACACTGGACAGCCTCTGCAGGTCCTCTGATGACGTCTCCCCCCAGGTAGGAGATGTGGAGAGCAGGAAGGAGAGAGAGACATTGGTTCCTGTTTGCCTCCCCTCCTCCCTCCCGGCGTTATGGGGAATATCTCGGTTCAGTGGCCAGCAGCTGCTGAAGGGCATGCTGACCACAGTCCCTCAGAGACACTGTGACACTGTGTGTGTGTGTGTGTGTGTGTGTGTGAGATTGTGCGAGAGGGAGCAGCAGAGCATATCAACAGTGCTGGAGGAGAGAGAGTACACAGTTAGACTTTTTTTTTGATACACCCACCTGTTTTTTGCAAACACTTCACCAGAGAACACATCGATTTCAGTAACTGTGAGCTGCGTCTGAGGGAAGACGCTTCCAGACATGATGGCTGCAGTGACAACCACCTTCCTGGGAGTACACCTCACATTCTGTCCAAACTCTACCAGGAATGATTCACAGCAATCACTCCATTACATGAGCCCTGTCCAGATCTGTTCAGAATTAATATGCATCTTTAATGATCCAATCACAAATGGACAGCTTGAATTAAGTCTGATCACACCTGCTTTCAACCCACATTTGATTGGATCTCACTTCCCTGTGTGTATCCGTGTGAGTCACTCTGCTGCACACAGGTCTACAGTTAAATCAAGCTTTATTTGTCTGACTTAATGTATGTAAAGTAATGTTTTGGGTTTTTGATGGTCCTGAATGCATCTTGTGTGTGTCCATTGGTGATCAGATCACCTGAGACCCATGTTCATACATGTTCGTACCAAGTCTGACTATGATGTTAAAAAAAAATCTAAATCTCCAAAGTTCAGTTTGGAAAAAGCCCCAGTTGAAATCAAATCAGTTTTTGGCTTTAATCAGCAGATTCCTGGCCAACATAGAATTAAAGTCCATTTCACTTTCATTTCCATCATTAATATTGCAGGCTCACCCTTTGGGATACACTGGAATATTTTTCTATGAAATCTTTACTGTAATTACATTTTGGCAGTTATGAAGCTTTGTTGATCATAAAATGGATTTTTAAAGCCACAAACAGCCAGTAGCACCAATAATGTGCCTTTTTTAACAAATATCACCATTGGATTGGTCCAGAAACACACATCACTCTTCAAACACCTCAGCATCTCTGAAACCAGGATGTTTTCAGTGTGACTGTATCTTCAGCAGGTTAGACCAACACATGCAGCCTGTGAAATGTGCACACGGTGAGATGTCCACTTTACACCACACCTGACAGACCAGCTGCTGACTCTGTGTGAACTATTTATCGCCACCAACGAGACAGAACAATTGAATTTCATCTGATTCTCTGCTCTCTTTGAATCAGAGCCGCTCTCTTTCACCCCACCATCCACCTCGAGATAATTCAATAACTTCTGCAAATGAGCTGTGTATGCGTGGGTGTTTGTGTGTGCGTGTGTGCATGTGTGCATGTGTGTGTATGCGTGTGCTTGCGCTGCCTTAGCTGTCATTTTCAGGTCAATCAGAGGTGATAATAATAATCATTACTCTAATTATTAAATTTGGAAGACATGACTCACACAATGATTATCTGTTTCTGCTGGGGCTCTCACAGTGTGTGTGTGTGTGTGTGTTTGTGTTGTGTGTGTGTGTGCTGCCCCTGTGCTAAATTGGTGTCACCACACTCTGCCATATCTTCCTCCTGGAGCAGCTTCAAAGCAAGCAGATGTGTGTGTTTAGCCTCTGATGTATAGCACTCCAACCCCTAGCATGCAATCAAAAGCTACTGGGTCACTCTGTTGACTGTGTGTCTCTGTACCCAGCATGCATCTGGCATGGACATTAACAGCAAAGCAGACATTTAGTGTAGTGACTTAACAGAGTGCCCGTTAGTGCATATTAAGTTGTGAATAGTGTTTGTGTGTGTGTATGTTGTGAGTGAGGGCACAGATGAAGTGATCAAGTCGACAGCTTGCCGAGCTGTGATTGTCACTGATCCCCCCTCTGTCCTCAGGAAAAACAGTGCCATCTGCCATGGGCAATGCCAGCTTGGCACGCCCCACCCAGGCTAAACAAGAGAGGGCAGGGGAGCGAGGAACAGTTTAATACAAGATACAAGGTCTCAGTGTGAGAGGGTTGGAGTCTCTCTGCACTTGAGGGAGTTTTTTTTAATTGTCCTAAAGGTTTCATGAACAATGTGCAGGAATCTGCCCATTTCAGATCTTTGTGATTGTGTGTGAGTGTGTGAGTGTGCCTAACCTTTGGTACAGGCTTGTTTTCGCTCATCTGAAACTTAATTTAATCTGATCAAAGCTTGAAGTGCTAAATACATAATTAAATGTGTAAGATGTCACTGTGTATTTAGTTTTGACCAGTTTAAATTCCATGAGAATTGGACCACTGCAGAAAAAATAAGAGGTTTTATGCATAAATTCAACATTTCCAGAAAACTGCTCAGTCATAGTTTCTTTGACTTGTCTGCATGATTCATGAAACATCCTGTGTCCTTCAGGTCCTCCAACACCACCATGCGGTCCACGAGATCTCCTACATTGCCAAGGACATCACGGACCACCGCGCCTTCGGCTACGTCTGCGGGAAGGAGGGGAACCACCGCTTTGTGGCTATCAAAACGGCACAGTCGGTGGGTGTCTGTAAAGACATATGTGTACCTTTTAGTGCTGAACATGTGTTTTTTATACCACGTACCCTTAGTGTGTAGGTTAATGTAGCATCAGAGTCCTTCTTCAGTAGCACAAACCTCTTGACATTTAGATAAGGACCCTTCTACAGCAGCTTTGTGCTCTTTATGAAACAAGCTGTTTATAGGGTTCAAGCTTTGTGCATGTGTGTGTTTATATATATGTGTGTGTGTGTGTGTGTGTGTGTATGTGTTCAAGATTCATGTTCAGTCCTGCAGCAACATACTCTATATGATATTGAGCACCCCTCTTGCACCTGTTCTGGTTGTTGCTGCTGTTGTTGTGTCCATGGGTCTGGCTTGTTTTGTCTGGATCCAGCTGGCTCACTCTGTAGCCATATTGATTTCCCATAGTGAGTCGATGGGGGTTTGAGTGTGTGTCACCAGTTTTAATGGCATATCCATCCTCCTAGGGCCATGAACCATGGCTCTTTGACTTAGACAGATACACACAGACACACTCTCACAACCCATCAGGGTTTAACTCAACATACACCTCCAAAAAAAAAAAAACAGATGCCTATCTGCCTCACAGCTTAGCACAGGGCTAAGTTCTCACCTGTCCACTAAGATGTCGCTTACCTGACGAGTGCCTATGGAAAGGTCGCAATTATAATTTAGTCCTATTTTCACTGTTTGAAACAGCCATCAGTGACACGCAGACTTTAAGATGTGGAGCAGACAACGAGAGGGGTGGAGGCAGAGAGCTTATGGGCAGAGGCTGATGCTGTAATTGCAAAGTAACCACTTTGATGTGAATTAACAAAGCGTCTCTGTCGTCATGAAGACTGAGACTTAAGGTTGTTCCAAAAAGCCCAATTTAGGGGAACATTCAAAAGTAATTGGCTTACTTCTAAATTCAAAGCACAAGAAAGACTTGTTTTATTTGGCAAGTTTGGAAGCAGAGAGAAGTCCACTAATTGTGTAGGAACAGATTTTAAAGTCAGTCTTTGTTGAGACTTTTTTTTTTTTTTTTTTTATAAAAGTTGTGATTAATAAGAGAAGGTCAGAATATCCTTGTACTAATTTGTAGGTAGAGTTCAAAGAACCATGTTTACTAGAGGACTGGTAAAGATATTTTTAAAGACATAATCAGATATTATGATATATTTCATTTTGGTCTCTCTGAAAAAATCTATGAGAAAATCATTACAACAAGAGAACAACAATAATAACATCAAAATAAAAAAAAAGAAGAAAGAAAAGTGATGGTGTGAATATGTGGGGTGAAGCAGTTCATCAGCCATGACTCCAGTCACAGTGAGCACTCATGCTGCTGATCAGCCTGATAGATTCAAGTGCTTAGCGGGCCAGGCCTGTAAATAATGTGATAATGTGATTTAGGTTTTGTCACAGTACACATGTACTGTGCATCTCAATACTTCACAGTTTAACCCTCTGTTGGCTGAACTGTACAATCTCATGTGTCTGATTTGAAACTTTTTGGCAGGCTTCTTCTATGTAATCATTATATCAAAGTGACATTGATGAAGAAGATTCGATTTATATGTGTAGAAAGTAATTAAGGAACATCATGGAGATACCTGCCCCCCCAACAAATACTATGATATAATCTGGGTAGAGAATCCCTGATCGGTGCAGATTTAAATAGCACAGTGTGTCTGCACTAAAAGTTCTTTTTGTTGAAATCGTTTGTCATCGTTGCCCCAGGCTCTGAATTAGTCATCTAATTCAAGAGTGACGAACTAAGGTTATCTCATCTCGGTGGCCACTCCTCTTACATCATCCTCAAAGTTTTTCTGCATTTACATTTCTAGGCTCCACCGCCTGTCTCAGTCGTCTGCGTCTTCTCTACCGGGTGGTTCCAACAGAGGAGAATGTCAGAGACAGAAAGAAAAGATGGAGATTAGAGCTTGTATTGTCAAATACAAAGAGGATCTGAGTCTGACAGAGTGACAGTATGTTTCACTGTTGGCTCAGCAGGAGCCACCGTTTACTCCAGTGTGTCGTTCATAGCCTGATGCAGCCGAGGACGTCTTGCAGAAGAGACTAAAATAGATCCACTTCATGCAGGCAGCACCGAGTCTGTGAACTCTGGCTGCACTTCGCACCAGCTGCGGTCAATAATTGATTAGGTCTGAAACACCACTGTACTTTAAGACTCTCTGCTGTTGTGCTGTGACAGTAGTTATAAGTTGCGAGACATGTAACTGGTTTGTTGTCGGTGCTTTTGACAAGAGGGTGTAACAAGGTACGGCGCGAGGCCAGTATCTGCTCTTGTCACTGTCTGAACCAGGCTAGACAAGGAATACTCAGGAGTGAGATGTGAGTGTGGAGAGAGAGGGATGGAGGAGAGCACCTTTAGTTACAACACTCACGCCACAACTTTAGTCACAATGTTGATCAGCACAAGGAATAAACATGGCAATACATCACTTGTGATCAACTCTGAGTGTGTATGGTGTTAGGATGCTAATATGCTCTTGTGTCCTAGGCCGAGCCTGTGATCCTGGACCTGCGGGACCTGTTCCAGCTCATCTATGAGATAAAGCAGAGGGAGGAGATGGAGAAAAAGGCCCAGAAAGACAAGCAGTGTGAGCAGGCTGTCTACCAGGTACACCTACCAGCTCACTGTCACTGTCCCTTTAATCATCTGCCATAAGAATGATGAGCTTCATCTGGGAGACCCTTTGACGGTTGAGTCAAGTAAGACTTGAAAAAACATCAAAGTGAGTGAGTGACGTATGGAGCACCCACTTTCAGGTTTCATCAATGGCACCATCTGCCCATTGTGCTTGATTCACCTTATTCTGCCCGGTCGTCTCTTCTGGTTAATTTCTCTCTGTCTCTCTCTCTCTCTCTCTCTGATGATTGCCAAATGATTATCTGAATGCGAGGAAGCTGCTGTGTCTTGCTGTGCTTTCCGCCTACTCTTTCTACTCCTCCAGCTTAACTCCCCGCCTCTTCCCTCTCTCCTCTCGTCTCCCCCTCTGTTCCTCTCTCCTCCCCATTTGATCTCTCCCACTCTTTTCCTGCCGCCGCCGCCGCTCATCCGCAGACAATACTGGAGGAGGATCTGGAGGACCCGGTCTACCAGGTAACTTCTTGACCAATCACATTGCTGCTCTCCACCTGCTTCGTTTCTAGCCAGTCAGCTTGCTCCTCTCTGTGTGCACTGTGGGGAGACAGCCCCTGCTTGGTTACAGTGTGGTAACAGTCCAGTACGTGCAGTTTGGAGGGTCAGATGTGCGTGGATGTGTGTGTGGAGTCTACGGAGGTAGACGATGGGATCTGTGTGTTCCTGGGTGTGTAAACTTGTGTCCGTGTGCATGTCTGCCAGTTCGGTGCATGATTAGCTGGAAGATGTATTAGTTTTCTCAGCTGCTGTGGGAATTTTCGCTGCTTAAAATCTCCTCCGTGTTGTCACGGGGGTCTCTTCTTCAGCTGCTTTTTAATGAGAGCCTATTGACAATGCTGTTTGACTAATCACCTCTGCAATTTCACCACTTTTCTCTCTATTTCTTCATCTGCCAATTTCTCTCCCGCCTCTTGTTTTTCTCTTACCCCTCTGCTGCTGACGTTGTAGTACATTGTGTTTGAGGCGGGACACGAGCCCATCCGCGACCAATCAGAAGAGAGCATTTATCAGGTACTCACAAGCTTGTCCTGTCTGGGTTATGTCTTCATCATCTTGGAGCCAGCGTTAAGGTTTAATCTTTCACTCGTTGGCCAGTAGGCAGCAGCTACATCCTTCGTTATCGGAGACATGTGTTGTGGCCTGCTCATAGATGTAATGGCTTCTGTTTTTACACATAAAATATAGATACAGGAAATAATAATAAGACAGTGAGAATCAGAGGCAAACAACAGCCAGCACTCTCTGGAGGGCCTTGACAGCCAAAGCTAGCTACCCCAGGGAGAGCAGCCTTCCTCAGGGCGCTCTCCTCTGAGGTGCGAGTAGACCTCCGAGGGATGAAGAGGGGGAGGGTGCTGTGTTCGAGGCGGGGATATGGAGGTTATTCCTGGCCTGTGTGCAAGGCGGACCCCTCCTCTTTTTCTTGCCTCCCCTCCCTCTCTTTTTCCTGAGGAGATGAAAGAAAGTGGGGGAAAGAAAGATTAATCACCAGCCTCTCGTTTGATCTTTAAATAAAATGGATTGAAAATAGAAAAGAGTGCTGGCGCGTGCACAAACATTCGCAAGCAGAGGAATGCACACACTGATACACATACAAACAACCCCCCCCCCCCTCCACAAACACACACACACATCAGGCATAAGAAACGTGAGCCTCAGCCAGCCTCCAGCCACAGAGGAACTAATGTATGAATAAAGATGGCAGCTTCTGGAAATAAACATGTGAAAGAAGTAAACAAGGCGTCAAGAGGAGGAGAAAGAATGGGACAGGCTGTGCTAGACAGATATCCACATTCGTCATCAGCACTGTTTTTCATTTGCCACACAGTCTGATTAGGGCACATCAGAAGAAGAAACTTTATCTCACACCTCATGTCATTTTAGGAAAAAACAAAACCCATCCGAGAGTTTCTTACATCGGCATCTTGATCTCAGCGCTCATTGTTTCTTCTCATTGCACACACTGTCAGGTCGATCAGCCTGTGTCACATAGATATTACATGTCTCCGTGTATGTGACAACCTGAGTTATTACATGTCTGCAGCTCTGATAAGCAGCAGCCTCATCCATTCTTTATTAGGGGGAAAGTGGGAAAGTGGGACCATCACCACACCGATGGTCCACTGACTACTACTCCACATGCTCCAGATTTGAATTCGGATTAACCCTTCACAGACACACACACAGATAGCATGTCAGGTTGAGGTCAGGGTTGTGTGTCGGCGTCCAGGTTGTTGTAATAGTGATGTGTACAGATTGTTTCATGACCTGATCGAACCAGAGGTAACAGGCTCTCCTGGCCAATTGTGTAGGTTCCCACCAGTCAGCAGAAGGAAGGGGTCTATGACGTCCCAAAGCGACACCCAGTGAGTGACCGTGTGTTTGCCTGTGTCCGACCACCCACTCCCCCCTCCTCCCCACCTCAGCCTGCCTCCCCCTCTCAGACAAACCTCTCAGCTTTCACACCTGAGCCTCCTCCTCTGGTGCCCTCTCTCCTTTCAGAGCCTTGTGTTGCTCTAATTCTGCATTGATTCCACTTCCTGTTAATCTCCCACACAGTAACCCAGTGTGTGTTTGTGTGTGTGATTTTTCCCTGAGAGGTTTGCTGGGACCCAGTGCTCTTGTGCAGTGTGCTGTGCTACTCTTCTGCTTGTGCTGTAGTGGCTGGTGCCCTTCTCCTCATGCTCCGTGGTGCCTGCTCCTCTTGGTTAAATGGGATGCTATATATATGTGTGTATGTGTGTGTGTCATGTCAGTTTGCTCGATGAAGCATGCCAGGCTGTGGTTTGCGTTGTGTGTTGTGTTGAATCCAGTAAAAAAAAAAAAAAAAAACCTGCATGACCTTATCTCAGATTGCGTGGAGACACATTTTTTCACTGTCACATGGATATAAATTATATGACTGACTATAAATGTGCATGGCCTCATGTTTTTAAATCTACACCTCACGATGTTGGACAGTTTTTTCACACTGTTCGTGCATATAAGTGAGTGTTTGCAGGGAAATCTATATCACTGTTTATGTGTGGGTGTGTACATGCGTGTGTGTATTTGTAAGCGCTTGTTATTGGCTCACACTGCCAGTGGTTATAATGAAAGATGACCTTGACCACTGTCAGGCTGCACTATAACTCAGCTGCTCTTTATCTGCCTATAAAGATGCTTGTTATATTGCTGCCTGGTTCAATCTGCTAAAATCCTCACACTTACAATAAGAAGATCCTGTTTTGTGTGTGTGTGTGTCAACACTTCATCTCATGTTGATATTGTGTGGATCTGTATTCCCTCATTCCAACCAGAGCCCACCATCTCTGCATACTCCCCCTGCAGTGGGCCTTTTATCATTTAAGCGCTAAAACTGGACTCCCCCATGCCACTGCTGGCAGTCAGAATCCCACTCTATTTTGGTAGGCTGGGAATCAGTCTCACGGTTTTCTGGCTGCATTTTATCCCTGGCTTTGGTAAGAAGCTTACAGGCACCATAGTATTTCTGTTCCTTCCTCACCCAACCCACAACACATGCTGCTATTTGGATTGCTTCTGTGTTGGCCGGTGTCTCAACGTGAACAAATCCAATATTTCTCTCTTGTTGTGCAACCAATTGGACCAGTCGTCCATTCAGGTTTGAATACAGCGAATTCAAGTCTTTCTGGCTTCCCAGTCAATCAGAGGGAGTAAATATAACCCTGGATCACACAAATATAAATGGTTCATAGAAATTTTAGAAATTCTTTTGTGGCAGACGCTTGTTATGCAGTTTGGGAGATAATTTAATCTAGCTTTAAGATGAATCCAGACACACAGAGAGACGACGCAGCAGCAGCAGCAGCAGCAGCTGTTGCTGCTGCTCTCTGTCGGTTGAATCTTTCAGTGATGTCACAGCAGGTCTTTTTCTACAAATGTTAAGATGCCGCCGTCTGATAACTGTAATATTCCTGCATGTAGTGGAGGGACTTGCAGTGAAGTGTTACTACTGCAACACTGCTGGAGGTGGCAGTGGAATGTAAATAAAATCACTAATACACTACTACACTAATAAAATCAATGCAGTCCACTGATTGTGACTGAGATATACAGCCTGTGTGTTGAATTACAGGTGTGGTTTGACTTACTGCTGATCTGCTACATAAACACATGATATAACATTTCACGTTAGAATGAGAATCTTTGACGTGGCTCCCAGAAATTAACAGAGTTAAACGTAAAAACCCTGTTAAAAACAACACATATTGTATGGAGTGACTAGAGAAATTTAAGTAATAGTAAATAATGCATAAACCTTGAAAGTAGAAACGTGGTAACACAGTTGCTGTTATTAGCCCAGCACCAACAACACACAGGACATGAGACGATAAAAGAGATGTCTCTTGTGGCTCCTGGTTCGTTTCTTGTCTGTTGGTGGTAATGTTAGCAACATGGCTACAGCTGTCAGCCTGGCTACCGTCCAGAAGAAAGTCAGAAACACCTGAAAGAAAATCAAGTTGTGCTGAAAACACTGACCTCAGTGCTATGATAAAGGCAGAGTAAAACACACATGAATGAGTAGGTTTTGTTTCCTACTGATCTGAGAGACATTCTGCTGAACATCAGTGTTGAACCCTCTGAAGTCCTGGAGCTCTCGTCATCCAAGGTTCACTTGTTCCCTCTCCTTCCTTTATCACTCACCTTCTTTACCTTTTTCTTTTTCTCAGAGTCACTGCTGTTGTCGGTCTCTCTGGCAAAGTTATCGATAGTTAGTGAAAGCAACGCTTATAGGGAACCAGTCTAGATGCCGATGGCACCATTCTATAGTCATTACACTGCGCAATCAACATTCACTTTTATAATTATGAATTAAAGCATGATAACTGTTCATAACCAGTTTAATATTTAGATGTTTTCTAATGTTTTCTGCCAACACGGTGTGAACCCTGCAGCTGTACCTGCTGTGAATACTGATTGGAGATTGACCACAGGCAGCAGCAGCAGTTCTCTCACTACTGTTAGTTATGGTGGAATTGGTCTTTATTCCAATGGCAGGAGTTTCACTGTCTTCTCATCAGACAGGCCATCAGTGGTCAGTAGCCTTAGATGAGATCAGTACTGCATGCACATACACACGCACACACACACACACACACACACACATACACACACACACCACACACACACAGCACACCTCAGATGAACTGATGCCACTGGCAGAGATGTGACCTCCTGTCCACAGCAATCTCTTCTGTTGTTTACTCTGTCACCTCCTTAAACAATGACAATCAATAAAATACACACACAATTGCACCATTTGAATCTACTGAGCTCTTGACCCTGTAAGACCTGAGAGTGTGTTGAATCAACAGACATCTGTAGGTTGACATATTACCACCAATCGACCCATCAGATCAATGTTGCTCATACCTAAATGATATGGTATGACATGATGATGAGTGAGGCATCACTGTGAGTTAAAAACTACTTTTGCCTCTCAATAAAGGTTATTAAAATAACCTGTGTGTGTGTGTGTGTGCATGCGTGCGTGCGTGCGTGTGTGTGTGAGTGTGCATGTGTGTATGAGAGAGAGAATGACTGAGCAAATGAGTTACAGAGATGAAGAATGTTTATACTCTGGTTGTACTTTGTTCAGTTGTGTAGTAGTTGTGAGTCTGTGTGTGTGTTTGTGTGGCAGGAGATCAGCAAGGTGCTGTTAATTAAAGGGGCTGCGTTAATTGTATGCAGAACACATGTGCACAGGTAATTACTGTTTCCCTGGAGATGGCTAATTGATAGGTGGTGGCTGCACTGATAAAGATAAAGGACTGGGTGAAGAGATGGCGAGAGCATTTAATGGGCACAGAGGGATAATTGGCAGGGCAAGTAAGAGAGGGGTGGACAGAGAGTGAGAGTGGAGCTCTAAGCCAATGAGACAGTGGCTAACTACTGTGTGTTTCACTCCAACTGTAGTGGGAATTTAAATGTAGAAACATTTATCAAGATAACTTTGTTACATCAGCCAGATAGAGATGAGCCACGAGAAACATGTAGAGGAATAGACAGTATTTCTAGAGCTGATTGGTACAGGGCAATTTTAGTATTGATCTTTACTATCAATGTATGATGGCCATAACTTCATAACAGAATATAATCTGCAGTACTGCACCAACCACTCCTGCTCCGTCAGGCCAGTGTGAACATTGGTCTGATCACCATCCTGCTGCAGCTGATGTTAGAGGATTTCTCTTTCACTCAGATGTGTCAGGGATAAAAAAAAATGCTTCTAGACATAATTTTGTCGTTTCTGTTGTTTCTGCTGTTTGTTTACAGTGTGGTAACTTATGCCAATTCAATGGCACACAGGGCTAAGATATGATGCACTGCTTGTCAGCTGAGTAAATTCACTCATAGCTTTGTATTTTTAATCATGCATTTACCTGCTGTTACCTGGGTGCAGGTCCAGTCAGAGAGGACAGAGCTGGGACAGAGGCTGTCTTTTCCTATAGTCTAACGTACAGCCTCCTCTCGCTTTCACATACAGCAAACTGTTCGTTAATCCAGCTCCTGTGTCTGTGTGTGTGTGTGTCTGCCTGCCTCTCCATTTGTCTCACACTGTGGTTCCTGACACAGGGGAGCAGGCTTTACAGAAACACAAAGGGGTTTAAACCCCAGCTCAGGGCTGTAGTTTACACTTAAGGTAGGGATGATCTTTAAACCTCTGTAAATCTTCACTTGGTCTTTAAGTCTGGGAGGAAGAACCCCTCTCTCTCTTTTAGTGAGTGTGTGTGTGTGTGTGTGTGTGTGTGTGTGTGTGTGTGTGTGTTGGGACTAGAACACCTGCAGACCATCCCTTTCCCCTCTTAAATTAGCCTCAATTCATCTCAGTGTCTTCTGTCTCTGTCTGAGTGTATTAACAGAACTAATATGTTTGTGCGAGCACATTTTCATCCCACCTGCCATCTAACACTGGGGTTGCGATTGCAGAACGGACATCAAAACACCCCCCACCACCATCATCAGCATCATCATTATCATGGTCAACAAGAACAGCAGCAGGAGCAGCAGCAGCAGCAGCAGCAGCAGCAGGCTGTGGCAGATCTCATAGACTTAGACCTGGGAATGGTGACTCAGGTAAGGAGCTATACAAACATACAGCAAAGCGCAGTTTTCTTATTGTCTTCAGGGCTTTTGAACAGGGAACATAGTGTCCTAAAGGTTACCCATCAGCTCTCATACACCGGCTCCTTAGGCATCCTCAGATGATCTCCAGACTCCCATCCTAATCCCTGCTACACCACCTCTATTCTTCTTTAGTCACAATTTTAAGCCGGCTCTTGACCCTTGTCATTTATGAATAAAACATGCAACCTTGCTGTTGCCATAGTAACCAGGGGTAGATTTGAGCACCAAGTGTACGGATGCATCCTGCACGTGTATGGGTGCAAGAGAGGGAGGACGTCGGCGACCTCTGCTCAGAGAGGACGCAGAGAAGTGAAGGCTCTGGTCATCTCGCGTGCAGAACCACTCCCCAAGTTTGGCACATTAATAAAGCATTCATAACAGTCCCTGCCACAGCACCACCGCACACTTAAAGAATATTGAGTCAGGTCAAGAGAAAGTGGACAGAAAGTCTATAATTGTCCATCTTCCTGTGCTGTTTGATCACTCGCTCCAGTGGCACTTTTCCTGTGGTTTGCTGGTGGTTTCTGTTTGCTGGACAGCAGCCTCCATGGTATTGACTCAGAGACCTCAGCGCCACTACATTCAGTAACCACCACGAGAATGTAATGTATTTTGGGTCAAGAAAAGTGTTTGTTAAACTGTGTTTTGAGAATTTAATCCCATGTGTATCCTGTTATCAGTCCCCGTAGTTGAACCGTTTTGTGTATCTCGGGTATCAAGCTTATCGTCTTGTTGAGTTGATGTTTATCTGCTACGCTAGACTCTGCAGCAACAATAGTCCATATTACAGCCTCTTATCCTCCTCCTCCCTTTGTTAAAAAACCCTGGCAACGCTGTCCAGATCTGTAACTGTACAACGCCATGCTCACAGATCCATTTTCTGATATATGTAAAAAGAACTTTATGGACTATGTGTGACCTACAAGAGTGAATGAGGAGGAAGATATTCTAAGAACATTCATTATCTCTAAAGAAATTATCCACATCCATGATTTATGCAAATCTCTGACCATGTATTCAAGGCTTAAATTCCTTTATCGACTAAAAATAGTTTCCTTCACTTGCCACCGGCCTAAAGATATTATTAATGTGCAAAAAGGGGAAGATACTAAAGCGAAGGATCATGGGGAGCCTGTGAAAGGACATAGAATGATACAGAACAAATTCAGATCAGGCTGGTGTCTTTGATAGTTATTCCCTCTGAGGCACTCCACACATCTAATACAAGAGGGAAACATTAATGACTTGTCCATAGGAAAGCTTTGGTACAGTAATGATGCAGGGGGGAGGGGGTGGAAGTCTGTATTTAGAGCAGCTGCTGGAAAGCTTCTTTTATCTGGAGCAGATGACAAAGATTGTGATAACTCTTGGTAGGTATGTCATCATAGTCAATCATTTCATCTCATTATCCCATCTCTCCTCACCCCTCTGTCACCTCTTTCTGAGTTGCTGCCACAGTGCCAAGGTAAGTGCCACAAACGTACTGAGCCAGCGTCGTGTTGCATGCAGTGGGTGATGCATGTTGCACTGGAATGGAAAAGGCCTCAGATAACGTAAATACCAGGACAGTGCTGTCACTGTGTCTGACTGCTGGCGTGTGCTCTCTTTGATTCTCAGAATATCAACCAGTTAGAGATTTTCGGAGACATGTCCACACCTCCTGACATCACCTCTCCATCTGTGAGTAGCTGTCACACACACATTGTTCACATCGTATTCAACATTACCAGCATTTCCACTGAGCTGTGTCCTCATTGTTCTTCCTCCCACCCCGACCTCCAATCAAAACCCGCGCAGACCCCCGCCTCTCCAGCCAACACCCTCGACCCCTCGCAGGGCCTGCAGCCTCCCACTGAATTGTTTGCTCCCTTCAATCCAGCGTCTGTGCCCTCAGGTAGGACCTTGTTCATTTTGCAGCTGAAATACACCGCTGCTACGAGAGGAGAAACAAGCACAGAGAAGGAGAGAGAGGGGAGCTGAGAGAGGAGAGTCAGAAGATTCAGAAGCAAAGAAAAGTTGGGGGTGGGGGTAAATACAGAAAGATGCAATAGAATAGAAATATAGATGAGCGGAGGGGGAAGTGGAGAAGGTGATGATAGTTGTGAGTTGAATATGAAAAGCATCATTAGCGTGCAGCCTCAGATGCTGACTTACCTGTGGCTGCTGAGGCAAGTGTGGTGTTCAGAGGAGAGTAATGAAACGCGCTGAGATGACTGGAGAGAAGACTCCCCGGTATGTTTCTGCCTCTCCGTTTTTACTCCTTTCTCACTGTGTGTGTCTGTGTCCCCCTCTCCCTCTCTCCCCACAAATGTCAGTGTCGCAGTGCAGCCAAGGTCAAATGTCAACCTTCTCTGCTGTAGGTAACAACTGGAGACCAGGAAGAGGAGAGGAGCAAGTGTATAATAGAATAAGCTTCTACTGATGAGTTTGAGTGATTTTAATGAGTGTGTTAAGCTCTGCCTTTTCATAATGGCTCTGCTTCACTCTGGAGGTAATTATGAGAGTTCACCATGACCATTAAGAGACACCACATTAGCTGCAGGCAGAAGTGGGGCAGCACTCTCTGGTGATGCATTGGTGATTATCTTTGTGTGTTTGTGTGCACAGTACTATGGGATTATGGGTAGTTCAATCACTTCATCTTCTGGTTTCTCTTCTTTCTTTGTTACATTATCAACTCAGTGGTACAAAAACATGAGGGCTGCCCCCGACCACAGAGTTTCCTAAGCGACTAGTAATCATTACTTCAGGCCATTAGTTGCCTGTTAGTTGCGTGTTAATGATTTTCATTTAATTATTTTAACATGTTTTGAGCATCAGAGCTGAGAGAGAATATTAGAGTCACATCATTAATGCTGTGATACTTTACAGAGAAACAACACTGTAAAAGTCTATAATAGTGGAGAGAGGTCAAGTCCAGCAGCACCTGTTACAAACAGTACAAATTTATGTATAACACTGACACATTTCAGTTTGTTGCCATCATCAGGCTCGGCACAAGCAATATTTGAATATGGCACAACAACAGACATAACATATATAGAGGCTATCATATACCCATCCCCTCCCAAAACCCCCCAAACCCCTCCAACCTCCACACTGGTTCTTGATAAAATGATGTTTGCATGTCCCTTCTACGAGGTCGCCCTTAACCCTCTTGAAATGATCCCAGGCTTTGGCTCTGCTGTCTGACATCACGACTCATGTGTAAATACTGTAATACCATCCTGTGTTTGCAGACTGCTGTGAGGCTCCTGTGAGGCAGGGCTTGTTGCTGCTGTATTTTACCACTAATTGAGCCGTGTTGGATGAACCCAAGATGTTTGGTTACATTTTTATTCAGTAACCACAGGGACAGACCAGTAAATAATGTCTGTTCATGTCTGACTGACTGTCACCACTTCCTGTGCTGTTCGATTTTTTTTCTACCAACCAATGAAAACGTTACTCTGACTTGGCTCTCATCTGTAACTATTTACCACCAGGTTATGTGACAATGGGGGCGGTCCCCCCCGGCCACTGGTCCCAGCAGGCCTTTGCTGCCCAGACACCGTTGGCCTTTGGGGTCCAGTCTCCATTAGGCCCGGTAGCTCAGGTGCTGCCTGGCGGCCAGCCTCTCATCTGGGGCCAAGCCAACATCTTCCCTGCCACCCAGCAGCAGTGGGCAGCCATGGCAGCCGGAGCCTTCCCCCCCACAGCCTACCTCCCTGCCCAGCCCGTGGGCACCCTGCCCGCTGCCATGTTCCAGACTCTCGCCCCTGTCACGACGGTGACTCCAGCCGGTGAGAGCCATTCAGGTGCCGGGGCCAGCGCTTCAGCTCCCTCCCCCTCTGCGTCATCGAGTCCGCAACACGGGGAGAGGGGGAAGAAGATGGGCAAAGAGATGTTCAAGGTAGGGGGAGCTGAGGAGAACAGAATGAGGTTTTCCATTGAAATTTCCACTGTGTTTTTATAAAATGTGCATTAATGACACAAATAAGAAAAGGGTCATTATTCAACATCAACCAGGGAAACTAGGAGCTGAGAGAGGATGTGTGAGATTTATTCTCTTATGGATCAATGGTCAAGTAAAACACTGGAAAGGTTTAAAATATGGGACCTTGAGATTTTTAAATGTGGGGGGTCCCATTAAGGCTCCAGGTCCATGCTGACACCTACACAGTGAAGTCCTGACTAACCTCTGCCTCCTCCCTCAGGAATTTCAGCTGGCAAAGCCTCCGGCCATGCCCTCAAAGAAGGCTGATCAGCCCAGCTTAGCAGGAACCTCAGAGGCATTCAGCACTTACTTCAGCCGTGTGGGCACCGCCCAGGACACGGACGACTGTGATGACTTTGACATTTCTCAAATGAACCTGACACCGGTCACCTCCACCACACCGTCCACCAACTCACGTAAGCACGTGCTCACCGAGCAGTGAGCACTTCATGTGTCAATTCTCAGGCAGTTTGTTCACAAATCAACACATGGTGTGACACTACATCTGACTCAGCTTGTCCTCCCATACAGCCCCACCCCGGCTCCCAGGCAGAGCTCTCCCTCCAAGTCCTCAGCCTCTCATGTCAGTGACCCTCCCACCGACGCCACAGATCCCCCCACAGATGACTCATTTGGGGAAGCAGAGGGCAGCCCTAGTCGCAGTGGAGAGGAGGACGCTGTAAGTGTGTGTGTGTGTGTGAGGATGATGGGAGCAGTTTGTGGAGTTAGTCAGGTGTGTGTGCCTTTAATAACTCACTCCTTATGCTGCTCTAACCTGCACAGCACACTGAGATCTCCTGATAAATAGCCTTTGCAAAGTGTTGGCGGGCCAGGTAATCACTCTGGCTGATTAGGGCCCGATGCTGCTGTGTCCCTTGGAGTGCGTTTGTGTTGGTATCAGTGTGCACATAAAGTGTGTATTACTGTGTGAACGCGAGCCACACTGTGCCTGCATAAGTACGTGGTTCCATGTGTCTGCGTGTGTGTGGTCAACACAGCATTAAATTAGCTGGAGGAATTTTCAGAGACATCATTAAGCTGTTATTAATATCAGCCAGGTAGCATCCATACATCACTACCTCTATACAGACAGACTCATCTCTGCTGAGATGGAGGAGCTACGATGCCCCAATTCTTCTTCCAGGGGCAATAAATATTTATCTTGCCAGCAGCACCTCAATCTGTGAGAGGAAATAAGAGAAATTAAAGAGAGACAAGAGGATAAAGAGAGATTCTCTTTGCCTTTGACCAGAGTCCTTGTAGAATCACGACTTGGCTTTCTTTGCTATTTCTCTCTTTATTGTCTCTCTCTCTCTTTTGGTCTTTCTTTCACGGTTTCCACTTTCTTCTCTTCCAGCCATGAAATATTAGTTTTATGCCTCCAATTCAGCTGTTATTGGAAAAATAAAGGACTTTCACACTGCTAAAAATGTCGCTATGCCTGACTAACACACAGAGGATTTATACGACCCAGAGAGATGTGGAATGAGTGAGTGAGTGAGTGAGTGAGTGAGTGAGTGAGTGAGTGAGTGATTGAAGCAAAAAGAAAGAGAGCACAGAATGGAGCAAAGGCAAAAAACAACACTTTGACTCTCTGCAGGACGTTGTGTGAAAAGCAAAGTGTTTGAGGAAAAAAGCAGCAGATCAATAGAACTTCACAGATGCTTTCAGAACAGACCACTGTAAACGTGTATGTGTGTGTGTGTGTGTTGCAGTGTGTGCATATGTGTTAATGTGTTTCTGAGAAGAGACCAGCAGCGTGGGAGCGAGTGACACACTCCAAATGTCCTTATTTCTCCTTCAGAGTATTGACACCTTTTCTCTCTGCTTCCTGTTTACATCCACTCTTTTAGTCTGCACTGTTCCTGCTCTCCTTCTCTCAGATTTATTCTTCTCTTTCTACTTTCCACTCCTTCTTGTTTCCTTCTCTTATCCTCCTCCACCAAAATGTTTCTCCAACCTTCTCCTTCCTCCACCCTCCTTCTTCTTGCCCTCTTTAGGCGTGTGGTTCTGGGTCGCCCTGTCCCAGTGAGACAGCAGAGCCCAGCCCAGACCAGGCCAGTCCAGAGACTGGGAGCTAGATAGCAGAAGGGCAGGGTAGGTATCAGTACCTCCTCCCCACTAACTCCTCCTGCACCACCTCCCTGCTCTGTTCTATTGTTCTGGTTCATTCACATACCCCCACTTATCAAAATTTTGCTGGATCTTTTTTCATCTTTCCCTGACCCTCATCTCATTTTCACAGTTTGGCATCATCACTGCTGTCACGCATGCTCAAAGGAATCCAAGTGTTTGACTGGGCTTGAATGGTTTTCAGTGTTTTACTGTGCATGTGTGAGTATTTTGTTGTTTGTGTATTGGTCTTTTTTTTACTGTAGAACAACCTGGAGTTGTGTAAGTACCTGTTTATTATGAAGTGGCATTGCATGGGTGACTTGAGTTCATCATGCATGATCAGTTTGGCCATTGCACTGTGTGCCCTCATTGTGTCCTGTCTTTGTGACATGCACCTACATAATGCCCAGTTCCCTGAATAGCACACATCTCACCAGGAAAGCCAACAGTGTGTGACAACCAATCAGAAAGTGTGTGCTTCAGTGGACAGGATGTCTTCTGGGATTCACCAATATGCTGATCTTGGATGTTTAGCTTAATAAAATTTTGATGAGTGCTGTCATTTTATGCATTATGTATGTTTTGTGATGCAATGTGAGTTTTAATGTGCGTCTCATTGTGAGAGGACTGAGCTGATGAGGACAAGCTACTATCACAATGAACAAAAGTTGATGAGGCACATCATCCGACAGGAAAACTTTCACCCAAGTTCAGCTGGAGCCATATCAACATGCAGCTTTACTAGTCAAGGAGACACACACACACACACACACACACCAAAGAGGAGAGCCATTTTGATCCCTGCCTCTCAACCCGGTGTCCTCGCCCACTCAATTCCTGATTGTGGCTCCTTAATGATAGCTGCTGGCATTCACACAGGGAAAAATGTAATGGTTTTGTTTTCATCAACTAATACTGGGGTGCCAAGATTAATGACTGCCCCGATATAATTGGCATTAATTAAAACCCAAGAAGCCTCCTAGTCCTCCCCCTCTCCAGTAGAAGAGGGCTGGCTGAGCAGCCTCTCTCCCCTGTTGGCCGGCATCCTCATATGCAGACTGTCTGAATACTGCAGGGCAGCAGGTGGATGTGGGCCTTAAGTGGGAGGACGGATTGTGGAGAAGTGAGCGGTGGATCTGGCTGCAGACCCACTGTGTTATGGCCAGCAGCACAGAGTTATTTCTCTGTAGTATGTGGACTGCTTTGGTCCTAGTCCAATGACGCTGCTCCCATATGGTGTTTACTTGCTCAATCACATCGACTTCAGACATCTTCCCAAACACACACACCTGTGCAATAGGCCCAGCTATTCCCCAGACAAGCACACCTGTGATCGATAGTGTCACCACCTGTGCTCATATTGGAGCCAAATTGTGTGTGTTTGCAAGTGTGTGTCTGCTGCCGGCCCTGACCGCCTGTCCTCTCCTCCCCCTCCCACTGTGTGGCTTCGACAGACATGTGTTCAGGCTGGTGGGGTGTAAGTGTTTTTTCTGGGGTGATCTCATCATGTCCAGCGAACGCTTCTGAGTCTCAGCCGTGAAATGGCCTGCTTCCACAGTTCACTGAGCAATCTCACACTGATGCCCCTGCCCAGGGCCCAGCACTCACACACATACACATATATGAATTTCCACACACGTGATGCTTGTGTTGCACCAGCGCATCACTCATACCTCTGCCTGCTAGGCCCCTCCCGTCCATCCTGGACTGTGGTGGATGGAGCTGAAGCGGACCTGGTTGGCAGCGCTGGTTAGCTGATGCGGGGTGACACCGCTGGGCCGTGGCTCTGGTGCAGGGGCTGAGCAGCGTGTGCTTGCTGTCGCAGCTTGTCTCAGCCTCTTCATCACCTCTCTCAGACCTGCTGGCAGCTACTTTCTGCTGACTGTCTTTGGCCTTGGCCAGCCCTATAGTTAAAGCTCTGTATCCCATAACCCACAGCCTCAGCTGGCCCCCACCCCCACCAACCCCAAGCCTCTGCTCAGATGTGTATAGTGGAACAACTTGTTTGCCCTGTTTTCATCCAGGACTTGTCACATTGTCACATATGAGCTGCATTTAGATATAATGTCACAAATTGTTTTCAATTAATCATTTTATTGTTTTGCTCTTAAAATATTAGAAAACAAAAAAAACAATATCCTACATCCAAGTCGACGTATTGTTGTGTTTTTGTGTGACTGACAGTTAATTTGTTCTCATGTAACAACATTTGAGAAGCTTATATAAAGGAGGGTTTAGTGGTTTATGGCAGCGAATTAACTATTATCCAAATACGGGCCTTTTTATTTTGTGTTGACTGATTAGTCTGTTATTGACAGCTCAGGATGTGGAGTCACTGTGTGAGGCTGATCATTAACTGATAACGTCAGTAGATGTGTCAGTGCCTCAGTATTGCCTCTAACTTTCACCACATGTCATATAGTGTGAGTGTAGGGCTGCAGCCAGTGGTAGCAGCAGTTACTGTGTCTGTCAAATGAAAAGTTAGGAGTTGCTTGGGAGACCCAAGACTCTGAGCTCACGTCTCTGCACCATGTGAGAGAAGTCCCTCAGAATGTAATAGGCCAGTCACAAGTCTCCAATCAAGTTGTCTTCGTGGCAGATTGAGTGGCTGGCTGTAATTATGTGTACAATAATAACAGGTCCATTGTGAGTGAGTGCACCAGGCTTAGTGCTTTGACTGCAGGGTGTTCCATCATCCACTGTTTCCGGCTCAGTTGGAGAGAAATACAGACATGATGACTCATAACTGGTCTTTTGAGGCGCTAGTTTATACCTCTGATTCATACTGGTCCTGAAGGGAGCCTAAAGTGGGAGGGAATATGCATGTGCGCACAGATTGACACACACAGCAACAATAACTCACACACACACACACACACATAAGAAAAAGGTTTTGAGTGAGGGGTGAATTTCTCAGTGAGAGAAGTGATTGGACATTTCCTGCAGTGCAGTGTGCTACTGCCACCTGGTGGTTGTGTTCAGTACAGGAACTGACAAACCTGCAGGTCTGGATCTCGACTTGTCAGGTCTTGTAGTCCTGTAGTCGGTTGGAGAATGAATCAGAAGCTCAGCTCCTCCCTTTATAATTAGGCTACATCAAGATGAGCTGTTGAGGCCACTCAGTTCAGAACCAGTCCTGCTTCAGCAGAGGAAATAAAACATGTACGCAATGTCTGATGAGTTTCTCTCTTCATGCACAGATGGGGAAGGACCCTCTCTACGCCCAGATCAACAAAGGGAAGAAATAAAGAGACACACAGGAAGACAGACCTGACTGGCACTGAGAGAACAGGAGGAGAACCCTCACCTACACCTGTGTGTGTGTGTGTATGTGTGTGTGTGTTGTGTAATGTCTGGCACATTTCCCTGCCCTGCCAAGCCCTTCTTCTTCTCCTCCAGCTAACAACCTCCCAGGAGGCTCCACACTCCCTCTATCTGCCTCCTCCTCCTCCTGTGCTTCTCCTCCTCCTCCTCCTCCTCCTCTCTGCAGTCTTCTCTCCTCCTGAGAGGAGAGAGGCCTCTCGGTCATTCACTCCAGGCAGGAGGGATATCAATCACCGAGATGGATCCGGTTCTCCCTCCACTGTGCTGTCTCCTCTCTCTCTCCTCCCTGTGGCGACTCACACCCAGCCTTACAGACATCACCTGATCCTCCCTTCTCTCCCTCCTTCCTTCCATCCTTCCCTCCACCATCCTCCTGCCCATCCCCTTCTATATCTTTGCTCTCACACTCCTCCCTCTGCCTCCTGTGTCTGGCCAGAGTCTGTGCTGCCAAGGAGGGACTGAATCAAGCAGTGCCTCTCTATCTCCGACACACACCAACACACACACGCACCCGCACGCACTCACACGCTCATCGGGATCAGAGTGCTCATCTTAATAAGGACAGAATCTGCATCTGTAGCAGGGAGATCCCACAGGAGGAGCTAGACTGTAAAGGGCCAATGAGGGACAGCCCGTTTCTGGGATTGCTGCTTCTGATTGGTTGGTGATTTTGGGTGTTTTCTCCCCACTTTTGTGAGTGTCTGCTGGATCACTATGCAGAAACAGACTCTCTGGGAGCTACTCACACACCATTTACACACGCCTACAACACTCATACACACTCTCACACACACACACACACACACACACACACACCCATGCAGTCATCCCTCACTCTCTCTAACATGCATACACAGTGATTTGCCAAACGTCTCTCCTCGCAGACAGACTCGTGAGAGGCCAGAGGACCAGACCCACTGAGGAACGGACCCTGAGAGGGAAGTGTTGCAAGTCTAACAGATTCTGTGATCGAACTCTTCATTCTCTATAGCTTTTGTACAATACCGATTTAAAAAAAAAACAAAACAAATTGAAAAATTGAATTTTTATTTATAAGTCAATCAAGCCGCTGGGGTCAGCTCTATAGGAGTTATAGAGTCAACATGGCTTTAAGGCATCTGATCGTTGGTTTGCCAAACTCATTTTGTAAATAATGATAACAACAACCATTTCGTCCACTGGACTTCTGTGCCATAAAATAGGAAGGCTTTAGTTATGCAAACTCTTGACATTAACCCAAGCAATACCAACATATGTTTTTCTTTTACCTGTTCCCCACTGATTTTAGCTCCTCCCTCTAATGTTTCCTTCTTGTGCATGGATGATGTAGGTCTTTGTCTCAGCCTCACAAACTACTCCAGCTCCTAATTTTGCAGCATTGCCTCTGTTTGTCTACTTAAGTCCCACCTTCACTTGTCACTGTTATGTACCAAGCAGATCAGCCTCTCTATGGTTTATGTTCCTGCACCACAAGCCTTTATTCCTATGTTGCAGGGAGCAGATGTGGCCTCACTCACTGTTGCTCAGACTGCTCCTGCCCTCCATCCCACTCCCTCAGACTAGTCCTTACGACAGCATGATGCTCTGTCCGTCTGGCTGTCTGTCTGTTGGTCAGGTGCCACAACACTTGCTGTCTGTCTGTGTGTGGACAGCAGACTCCTCTGCTACAACTACATCAACTGTGATGCCAGTGACTCCCTATTTTATGGCCAGAGTCCCTATGTCACTCTTTTGGACTGTGATGATGATTAACTTCAAAATCTGATGACTAGAAGACAAGAAAGACATTGAATAAAAAGGGAAACATTGCTGTTTGAGTACATAACATTTCTAGACCTATTTTAACTTTACCTCAGCTAACAGTTTCTTAATGTAAATTGACGCATTATTTTTATCTTGATGAATATGACATTCTACAGTGGGTTTTTAGATGATTTTTTGGTTTTCTCTTAATTTACGTATTCCACCATGTATTACTGTTACAAATAAACACATCCCAAATGACTAATGTGTCTTTTTTACGTGTCTTTATCTCTCTCTCTCTCTCTCTCTCTCTCTCTCTGTATGAGAGAGAAAGAGTGAGCCTAATGGTGTGTGTCTGGCAGAGGTGACCCCAAGTGTGTCTTTAGTTGGTGTAAAGCAAGTGCCACAGTATTTTGTTGTAATTTAACACGGCTCTAATGGCCTGTCACATTCTGCTGCACCAGCATCCTCTAATGCAAGCTGTCATGAGCTTTATTAGAAACCAAACTTCAGCCTTCTTATGCCTGATTTGCTTCCCTCCTCCTGCCTGTGGAAGAAGACAAGGCATGAAAACAACTTTTTTAAATTCGGTGTTTTGCAGGACAAACTGAAACTCTGCTGACTTTAAGTGTAAGTTCACCTAAATGACAAGAAAACACATTTTCTCCATTACCCAGAATAGTATCTGGTACCTGTCAGTTTCAGTTTTAGAGATATTCATCTGTAGGATTTCTGCTACCAGCCCTGCACTGCTGAGGTGAATAGATTTATGCTTAAGGTTTTTAAAGCACTGAAAAACTACATTCGACAGCGGCGTGTCTCTCTGAGAACTCTGTCCCAGGTAATCCACAAACCTCACTGTCAGCAGTTTTCTCTGGGACTATTTCCTTTGTGAGAACTGTCAGAGGACTGTCAGCAGTGAGGTGTGTGGATTGTCTGGGATGCTGGCATATTATTTTTGGCAAGACAAGCTGCAGTTGAATTTTTTTGAAATGTATTTTTTTAATCTGTGAGCAGCACAAATGAAATTCCATTCACTTCCACGTGTAAACCAATGTCCCCAAACCTCTGCAGCTAAAAAGAAGTGAGTTATATGGAGAGATGCAGCCAATGTGGACAAATTGCTTTTGCCAGTTGACTTCAAAATCTGCAAGTCATGTCCACCTCTAAGGTCCAGTATAGTCTAAAGGTAAGATGACCATATGTTCTCTGTTTTTTTTTTCTATGATAGGTTCTACTATGTACGTATCAGAGCCTCAGTGCACAGAGAAACAGACACAGCCTGAGTCTTGAAACCATGCAACCATAAAGACTTCTGTAACTCTGTGATATCACAACAAGGCAGTCACCATTTTCAGCCATGCCCCAAACCCTGCCCACCTGGACCTGGATTTGGTCTCTGAGTATTTTACCTTTACTGTGCTATATTTTTATTGGATCACTCACCTTCTGCCAATATATCTACACAGACTGGAGCCATTGTATGAAAATCAATCGACTGTACAGTCCTGCAGTCCTCTGAGCTGTCCTGCTGTGTATCAGATTGACCTTGTATTTAGGAAATAGAGGCTGAGCTGTTGTGTTGGTCTCTGACACACCCATCATAACAGGTTATTCTGACAGACAGAATATGAGTAAGAATATCCCTCAAACTGTCTCTCTGGAATCTGTCTGTAACATGTTATTTTTATGTCATATTGTAAATGCCGTTTTAAACACTTAAGTTTTCTGTGTAACCAACTTTGAATGCTGCCCGACCTCTTTGGCCCCTCCCCCATGTTTGAATTGAAGATTCACTGTAAGTCAACATAGGGCAAATCACACATTCAGCCTAATGGTGCATCACCACCGCACCAAAATAAACATATATAATGTTCAGTGTAGAAAAGAGTCACAGAACCAAACTCCACTAGTTCCAGGTGTCATGAGAGTGACTCACTCAATAAGCCTGGCGACATTCCTGAGGATAAAAAAAAGTCAGAGCGTGTGTGTGTGTGTGTGTGTGTGCGCGCGCGCGCGCGCGCATGTGCGTGTGTCGCGTTCAATCCTCAGCCAGAGCAGGACCCGTCTGACGAGACGGACTAGAGATGAACGAGCGTGTTCACTCATCCTCATTCCTCCACTGAAACCGTGTCCTGAGCGCACGGGGCGCACACCTGTTTCGACCAGAGCTGAAGCAACGCGCGGTGATTTGAGACGGATCGACAGCAGCGCTGTTGGAAGTTGTTGGTGGTGAATTTTCCTCACACGCAGGATGAGAGCGTGAGGGAGAAACCTACTGGACTTCTTCTAACTGACTAAACAGGCCTCTGTTGTTTCGGTGGATATTTTAGCGCACGATGGATTCGGTATGTCATCCTGTAATCTCCATATCCTTTCACTCTAAGTCTGTCACTAATTTACCTATATCACTGCTGTAATCGCCATTTTTACCACATTTGGTGTTGTAGGTGTTGGACTTTTTGTCATAATGCATTTTCAACTGTCACTTCACATGAATCATAACTGACCTGAGGCTGATTTAAAGGCATTCATCAGTCAAATGTAATGTGAGTGTTGTAATCATCTGGTTGAGGCTGATCATAACTGATCAGGTCGGTCTACTTTCTGAGAGAAACTCTTATTAACCTGCCAACAGTATAAAAACAAAACTAGACATCGCCTTCTTTTAGCTGTGTATTCTGTTAAATTACTCATTTTTCCATATTATGAAAATTACACCCTCTTTGTTAAAAGATGAACAAACACACCAGGTAATGACGTAAGGCCTGATAATAGCAGACTGTCCAACCTGATATTGTGTAATCCTTTCACCAGGAAAACACAATGGACTTTAAGGCTCTGATGGCCAAGTTCCAGGATGAGGAACTGCTCCTGAAGCAGCCAAGGATCAAACCTGCTCTCCCAGAGAAACCAAAAGTACTCCCTCCCCCTCAGAGCCCTACTCATCATCTCCCTGCAGGAGCACGCCCCTCCCTGCTCACCTCCATCAACCAGAGCTTGGGGGGAAAAACTGCGATAGCCCCAAGAGTGGTCTTCAAGGATGAGAAGAAGGAGGCCAAGAAGCCTCTGATCCAGACAAACATCAAGGGAAAAGAGAAGAGCGATGGGAAGCTGAAGGTCAGTAAAGACAATACGAAGGGAAACAAAGCGAAGGTGGATGACGATTCTTCAGCTCAGAAGCAGAAGGAGAATGGTAAAGACACAGCACAGCTGGTGCCAGCCACACCTCCACCCAAAGCCACAACAAAGAAGAGTTTCCTTGGTTTCAAGAGGTCAGTAAAGAGCTATTCACTGCAGGCGGCAGAAGACCCCATCCTGGACATGCCCACTTCAGATGTTCCAGGACTCACTCCACTTATCCCAGTCCCCTCTGGCTTTGGGGATACACCACCAGAGCCTAAAATCTCTGCGCCAAAGGCCCTTATGCCAAACATCCCAACTATACCTGGCTACAGTGTCACAGTGAAACCCACCCCACCCTCTATTGTCCCACCCTCTACCGACTTCACCCCTTCTCCTGCCTGTAATCCTGATTTTCCAGCTCCTGAAGTCCCAACCCCAGAGAATGAGACTCCATCCGAGATAGAAACTCCTGCACAGTCTCTCTCCAGACCCACTAGCCAAAATGAAATCACTCCAAGTCCACCCAGCACTGCCCCAACCCCTCCACCCAGCACTGTTATCTCTGCTCCTCCACCAGTGGCCTCCACCCCTGAGGCTGAGGTTGCAGCACGGCCTGATATAGAGGCTATAATTAATGCTGCAGTGGAGAAGCCCCCTCCTCAAGCCACAGACCTTCCATCCAACACATCATCCCCTAAACCTGAGCGTCCCATCTCTGCACTCTCAGCCCTGGAGAGGGCAGAAGATATGAACCCGGGAAACGGACCTCCCCAGCTGACCAGAGAATCTTTAATGCTCTGGAGAAGGCTCGTAGGAAGACGGCCAGGTAAATGATGTGATCCATGTTGTGACTTGTTTATTCAGTTGTAGCCTACTGTTGAATGCTAATAGCTTACATTATCTCCACTGCTCTCAGCCCCATCTCATCCTCCTCCATCACCCCTCCACCTGAAGAGCTCTCTCCTCCTCAGAGCCCCTCCCACTCTCTCCAGAACTTCCACCCATTGATTATCATGCAGGGAACGGTCGCCCAGCGAAACCAGTTAACGGCATCAATCAGCGTAAGTCCACTCTCTGACCTCTTCTCCTTCTGCTTCTGCAGCTGATTTCCAGTGATTTAGTGATTTTCCTGTTTGCCTCTTTCCTCACTTGATATGAGACACACAGGAACATGCCTCTTCTTCACGGCATCAGGTATGCGCTGCACAGGTGTAGAACATTATTTGTTAATGCAGGCTGTCAAATATTCAGAACATCTGGAATATGTACCATGGTTTAAGACACAGGGTTTCCACAGGTGTTGGTTAGAAACACACACACACTCATACACACAATGAAAACAAGCATGACATTCCTTTTTGGTGCAACAGGCACCAAGTATGTCAGCAATGACAGGAGCACATTCATCATAGAGACAGTGAAAAACTCATGAATGTCTGACAGTGCATTGGTGAATGTAGCTGCTCATTGTAAGAGATCAATTATGAACGACCTTGTGTGTTTTATCCCTCTATCGCCCTATCATTATGTCTGTGTAGCACTTGTGAATGTATATCTAGATGAAGGAAATAAACATTTAAGTGGAGCATATAATCATGTAAGTGGATCATTTGGATGGTTTTAAAAATTGTTTTAGGTCAGTTCAGTTTCAGGAAGATTGAAGAGATAGTTTGTGCTGTAATTAGTGAAAATCACTCAGTACCTTTGAAGTCTTCTTCAAGCTGTTCTGATTCTACATTTATAATTGCATTATTTTCACTCTGCAGAGTTTAATCCACTGTGTGTTCAACTGGTTTGGTCTCCAGATTCTTTCACTCTGTCTGCCATAGATTTTCAGTGGGACCTGGCTGTCAATCTGACTAACGTGTTCAGAGTCCTGTATTAAGACTAATGTGATGTAACTGTTTGCAGGAGAAGCTTCTCCAGTGTCGGGGGGCATCACTGATGAGAGGTCTGATGTTGTCCCAGAGCTGTTGGTGGTTCCCCTCCTCCACAGAAGCCTGCCAGACCTCTCTCTGTCAACATGAATGAATCAACCACTCCTCATCCTGCGGGGGATAATGGTGCAGAAAACTCACTGTTAGACTTAGAGTTTGTGAAACCAAGTTTGAGCTGCTCACTAACAGCCGTTCTCATATTGTTTCTCCCTCCACATGCAGAGGTCCTTGCTTCTGCTGACTTCTCAGAGACAGACATCCCTGAGTTTGATGAGGAGACTTCAGATGCTCATTCTCCAGAGCTGCAGGACTCAGAGTGGGGGAACAGGAACTACACTGGTCCAGATACTGTGGACAGCCAGAACCTTTCAGGGATTTACAGCAATGGGATAACTGCTCCAGGAGCTGAGCTCCATGCAGGGTCAGGGCTTGATGATGAATACCAAGATTTTCTGCTCCCAAAGTCATCTTTCCCTGTCCCTGACCCTCAAGAGTCTCTATCAGTGATGGGGTAAGTCACGTGAATTTAAGTCACATCTCTTTGCTTTGACATAGTTGGTCACTCCTCACAACCTTCACTGCTATGCCCCAATCAGGCCTCAAGATGGAGTTGGCAACAGCATGTATGAGAGCACAGAAAACGTCTATGAGGACGTTACCACATCTGTCACTAAAAAGAAAGGAAAGAGTGATGGCGGCAAGAAACGCAAAGGACCTCCAAAGAGTAAGGACTTTTACTTGGATAGCATGTCATATCCAAGCATTTATATAAATAAGTTGAAAACTAATCAAAATCGATCAGTGGTGCTGATGTTCACTGCATTTGACTCCATGGTAGTGTGTGAAATTAAACCAAAGCCTGAGCTCCACAAAGCCTTTCTAGAAAATGTCAGTTATTTTTTAGATCCTATCATGACTTCAGTTCAGTCTCTCTTTACTTTCCTCTTATTCTTTGAAGTGCTTGTGTTTTGAAGTGTTGACCCAGAAGAAGAAATATTTGTGGTTTTCAAGGGGCAAAAATCTGTGTCAGTTCAGTTTTACATCTTCTCTCTTTTGCTCTTCTCTCCAGAGCTAAGTCTATATGCATTTCTGTGGCTTTGATACTTTCACACTTTTAATAGAGAACTTAGACCTGATTTATGATCAAAGAACACATGAGCATTTACCTTTATATCAGATTATAAATGCTAGGATTACTCTCATAGATCTCATCAGTGGATCTCACAGACTGTTGTTGTGATCTTGTCAATCTGTTATCTGAATTGTAACAAAAGCAAACCTGACCATGTTTCCTAATGATTTGAGCTCCTCCTTTATTCTCAATTTGTTTGAAACACTTTTTTTTTTTTTTTTTTTTTACATTTTGTGTGTTTACCACAGATCCATATGATGAGGCCCCACAGCAGACAGTAAGTAGCTGTTTTACATTACACACCAAATGTTGCTTATCTGTCTGAGATTGTAATGACTTTGTGTAAAGGGATTCAAACCTTATCTGTTTGTCGGTGTTTACAGAATGAAGAAAAGAGCAAGACAGTCAGGTTTGGCAAGTAAGGCCCTATTTTCTGACCCACTTCTCAGTTACCCCACAGATACTGATAGTGAAGAGACAGTCTGGCCTGCCTTTGTTGTCCTCACTATCTCCTTTGCCATTTAAACTCACTGTTAGAATGAACCCGAATGAACACAATAGTGTCTCTCACTCTGTTTTGTTTTGTTTCTTTTTTTCAGAATTGACAAGAAAGCTGCAGCAGAGGGGCTGGATGAGAAAGAGCTGAAGAAGAAAGAGAAGCAGCGACTGGAAAAGGAGAAAAAAGAGCTGAAGGAGAAACAAGAGCGTGAAAAAAAAGAGCAGAAAGAGAGAGAAAAGAAAGAGAATGAGCTGAAGAAGAAATTCAAAGTGAGTCAAGTTGTTTGTCTGAGATTGGAGGTATGGAAATTGAGAGTGGCAGGGGAGGGCGGGGTGCTTGTCTTAGCATAAAAACCTGTCTGGATTCATTCCTCCCAGTGGAAGAGTTGAGCAGAGGAACATGTGCCTGTGTTGATTTTATGAACTTGACCTCTGCAACACACTATTAACTAATTAGATTTGACAACCACCCTAAGTGTCAAAGGAAACTACCAGAGTGTTTGAAATACAACACACACACAATATACATTGATGAAGCCAAACAAAGACACACCATACATGTGTACATGAGCCTTCAATCTGTTATTATGTGTCTAGATCACAGGGCACGAGGATGCCATGTACCAGGCAAAGGTAACCGTGACAACAAAAGGACGCAAAAACGATCTCCCCGTTAAGAGCGACGACATCATCAGCATCATCCGAACAACCAACTGCCCCAAAGGGAAGTGGCTGGCCCGGGACAGCAGCAACAACTGTGAGCTCCCAAAACCACACACGTTACACTCAAGTATCCAGTGTACTGTGAGTTCAGTTTAGTGTGTCCTGTAATCCATGACTGTGTGTGAATCCCAGCAGTGAGTGTGCCAGTGTGTTTTCCAGATGGTTACGTTGCAGTGGATCATGTGGAGCTGGACATTAAGGAGATGTTGGAGCTTGGGAAGAAGGCTGCAGGAAACCGCAAGAGCAGCAACAACTTGATGGAGGAAGAGGTCCCCTGGACAGGCAGCAGGTACGTGAGCTCGTCCTCACTCATCACTCATCACACTGTGGAGTTGATCAGCACGATTTAGAGCTGTTTGTGTCTCTTTTCCTCAGGGAGTCAAATCACTACCCACACTCAGAAAGCTGTAAGTATCCTATCTTCTCACTCATGCTCTCAGCGTGTATGTGATATACTCAGCAGCAGTTTTACGTTGGTGTTGGTGTGTGTGCAGTCACAGATGACAGTGAGGAGTGGACCGCTGAGGATGATGAAAATCTTTCTCCCACCCATGAAACTGGGAACCCACTGGCTCCAGCGTAAGTCGCCTTTGTCTGAGGGAATTCTTCAGTTTCAGAGAGATCCTTCTATGCTACACTCATCTTCTATGTTTCTTCCTACTCTTTGTCTTTTTAACATGTCTTCCTCTGCAGGGGCCACACCAGGACACTGTCCATGCCAGATATGGGTAAGAAATGTCTATCACAGATAAACGTCCATAAGTCTTCTTCTTTACAACTTAACAATCATCATGTTGTGAAGTTTTCCTCCACTGGATCTGTGGGCCCATTTCAACATACTGATAATGGTGCCGAAAAGTAAATATGGCCACCCACAGCTAAGTTACTGAACCCATGGCAACATTTTATTCCTTAAACTGATGTTTAAAGCTACTCGTGTCATGATCAGGATACTTTCCTATTCTGAACCTGACCTCGGTTCTGTGTGACTCCTTACGTAGACAGCTTGTTTGTGTAAACAGGAGGATGTTCATTACTGGCTTGTTGTGTTGTAAGTAGGGTTTTGGTCCAGTGGTACTAATGCTGTAGGTGTGTGTTAGTGTGTGTATTAAGTGAACTATATTAATCTGTCTTTCACATGATTTGTTCTCAGGAAACAAAGATCTGACCATAAACCACCAGCACAGTCACAGTGACATGAGCGCTGACAGCTCCCACATGCAGTGAGTTCACCTGTTGCTCTCTTATGCTATTACATACACACATACACACATGAGCAGAGTGTCTATATACAGGATATCTGGGTTTGTCTTTTAATCAGAGCAAGACATGAAGCACTTCAGAAGCTGGCAACGTTTTTCCACTCACCCGTACCTGTGGCACCAGCTCCCAGGTGGGCTTTGTACACATTCGTGACACACACACACACACACACACACAAACGTGCACTGGTGAGGTTTTTATTCTGTCTTTTCCTTTCCTTACTACAGTATCACTGAACTGGAGTCAAGTAAGTGATACTATTATTGTATTGTATTGAGTTTAATTTAAATGTCCTGTAATAGCATTAATAGCATTGGATCAATCATGGAATATTCAGTTTATCCATCGTCACTGATGTCAACAAACTCTCTGGTTCCATTTCAGCTCCTGTGCCAGGGAAAGCGGAGGCAGTTCACCTGTAAGTAAACACAGACAGAAAAATGCTTAACTTGTTGTGCAATGTGCGGACGGGCAAGTTTCTTTTCTCTGTGGCCTGCTCTTGGTTGCTATGCATGAAAAGAGAGAATGTGTCATTCTTTTTGTTGCTGAGAGACAGACACACAGGGAAGTAGCCACTGGAGAATGACTCAGTTATATGATGGTGTCATGTTCATGGTCACACTGAGGTGACACTCCTCTGTCACTGCTGCAACTCCTGCAACATGGCAGCACATGAAAACTGTAAACAGAACAATGACAGGTGTAAGAGGAAAGGATGAGTTATCTCCCATCTGTTTTCCATAGGCCCGAGCCAAGTGAAACACAGGACACGGATTTTGATCGTCCTGACCTGCTCATCTTACCTCCTCCTGACCTGTACGCTGACCTCACCACAGATTAACTGCCACAAATCGAGGTGAGGATGAGTGATCAGGACTCTTCACCAACTATCACTGTGCATATCACATGTTTATTTGCAAATTATATATATATATATATATATATATATATATGTGTGTGTGTGTGTGTGTGTGTGTAATAATAAAGAGTTTAAATATTGCCATGCCAAAAAGGTTCATAAAGCTACCTCCCCTCCTTTATATAAACAACAATGGTCTTCACACTGTCAGAATTAAGTGATAATACAGAAATTAAATAGATTTTAAAAAAGAAGAGCATATTACACAGAAAATATAAGACACAGATTTACAGAACTAAAAAAGTGTTACAAAGCTTTGCTAATTAATGATCTTTTCAGATGATGATAATGTAGATGTTGACTGTAGTGATATGGGCAGATTGTTCCAAACAGATGGTGCTCTGTATTTTAAACTGTATTGACTGAGGGAAGTCCAACAATATGGAAGATGAAAGGCCGTTAATTGTCTGGTATGATGAGTGAATGTCTGCAAAAAAGTTGTACATATTCATACAGAAACACACAGGTTTGATTTATGCTCACATTAAAAATTGATAGTAGATTGAATTTTCTGAAAAGAGGAGCAGGAGAGTCACTTGTAACAGTGTTACAATACATAATATGAGGATAAATTAAGCTGTAATAAAGTTAAAACACCAGTGAACAAACTCAAAATGCCAGTTGACCTCATAGTCAAATTCACTATGACTAGGAATTTCATGTGAGGAACCTGAGCTATTTCAATATTGTCTATGAATATATTTTTCTTTTGTATACTTATTTTTATTTCCATCACAAAATATCATGAATTTAGATTTGGTTATATTGAGGGAGAAACTATTCAGAGATTC